>HG995379.1:6161379-6786379 GCA_905333075.3 Atethmia centrago
CCAATTTTTCTTCTGTAAGAACCTGATTTGTTTCGACTATTACGAACATTTTAAAACAAAACATTGCTAAATCGGTTCAGCTGTTCTGAAGTGATGCGCTTACCAACGAACAGCATCTCATTTATAGGGTTCCGTAGTAAACAAGGAACCCTTATAGTTTCGCCATGTCCATCTGAATGTCTGTCTGTCTGTCCCCGCTGTAGCTCAGAGACGCTTGGTACTAGAAAGCAGATATTTGGCATAGGTTTATTATCACGATTATATAATATAATAATATTTTATTCAAGATTTAATTTTAGCACTTAAGGGCTTGCACTTGTTAGAATCAAGTGTACCCCTCCCCCTGCCAGCTAAATGGTTGTTTATGGAGATGTGAAAAAAATCATGGCAGTAGTACATATAATGAAGTTTAAAGGAAGACTACCATAGCTAAGTAGGCTTTAGAAGTTAACGAGTAGGTAATAGTCGACCAACTTTGGAGAATTAACCGTGACATATATCGATGTATGGGAGAACATGTTTTTCAACTACAAAGTTAAGTTTGTTTTTGGAATAAATTCATCCCAAGTACGTAACCCTTCATTGTACGTGGTCCGACACGCACTTGGCCGGTTTTTATTATATAGATTAGGATGACGTATGTCGTAATTCTCGGGTCCAATTGGACCCACTACCAAAGCAGCGGAAGTTCGAATGTGTTCGGGTCCAGTGGCGAGCGCTTCCGAACTATACGGTTATAATGCTATCATTCCATTTTTAATATTTCATGTCGCTGACTTGTCCACGTCTGCCAACCTGCCAATATACCGACGTTCGTTGACGGATTGTTTTCGTTGCCAACCTTATGATATATTGTGTGGCTACGTCACTCTTTTTATACATCATCGAGTGACATTTATGTTTATGTTCAGATGTTTTTTTGTGTTACATATTGGATTGGTATTGGATGAAAGAGTAGTGGATAAATAAAATTGTATTTGCACGCTGAAATCTAACATTACGTGAGTATTTCTCCAAGGGTGGTATAATAAATACAAATTTCGTCAGTAACGGTAGGTTTTATGCAATACGGGATGAACCTATTAGCATTAATCGGGCACAAATCCAGACGAAGTACGAGCGGCTACTGATAAATGCTTTGTTGAAAAGCCGAATAACCCTTCGCCTGACCCCCGGGATCACAGCAGGACTCTTTGTTCAACAGTCGTACTTGCGACCACTAGACCAACAAGACCGAGGATGCTTTTTTTTAGGTGGGAAATTATCAAATGACTTCTCCCGCTCTGTGCGGAGCGGGAGGGTGTGTCAGACTCTTACTGATTAAAACCCACCCGTGTGTCCTCCGTTGCCTGTGTTGCCAGGGGCCTTGATAACCCTTTTGTACTTTCCCGCGACCCCGGCAGGCATCGGCCCTAGTGGACCCCTACACTTGTGGTGACGATATCTCTTTAAGGCGCGCGTGGAACATAACGCGCTGTTGACTCGGGCCTGGTCCTTATCGGACTGTGAGCTATCCATTGTTCACCGTCCGCAAGCCCGCGCCTACGGTGTCCGAAAATCCACCTGGGATTCCCGACGCTCAGGGCGTCTCCTGCAGTGGCTAGAGGCGAGAGGGCACGAAATTTGCCTTTCACTCAACCGTCCCGCCTCCTCCTTCGCGAGCATTACTGATTTGCAGAAGGTGACGGCTGCCTATGCCCTCTTGCTCCGCATCATAGCCTGAACCAGGGCCGGACGCGAGAGATCTCCGCCACCAATCGCCTCCACGAGGACTCCGCGATGCTCTGTTCAAGCCGGGCCGACCTCTACTGTATGCTCCACCGTATCCTCCGGGCGATCCACACAGTGGTGACACCTGGGAGTTTCCCGCCGCGTCCGGTGAGGAGCTACATCAGGTGGAAGGTGAAGACGCCATGGCGGCTCTCTAGCCAGTCCTCAAAGAGGGAACTTATCGCCGCAATTGTGCCCCAGCACTGGGTTGCGACAATCGCACTCTCCATGTCGCCATGAGATCCCACCGGCGCTCTGTCCGCTGTGCCGTGATTTCTCGCGGCAGCGGAGTTATGCCTTGGCGTTTCGCCTCCTCGTGCCACTCCCATACGTGCGCGTGGACTTTTACCTCCAGATCCAAGAAAACGTCACTAAAATCATATATCTACGCCTTAAATTATCAGCATCCTCTACGATGCTGATAATGAAATTTGATGTGCAGATATATAATTTTAGTGATTTTTAAATCTGTTATTATGCCTTCATATAATGCAAGTAAGTTATGCAAAATATGTATGTTAAACTAGAACCTTTACACATATATTCTATATGTGAATATTTAAGTATTGTAGTAAAATACTTTATGAAATAAATTCAAGAAGTAAATGTCTACCAAAGCATAAAAAAACGACATTACTTTCAAACTACTTAAGATATTTTCATGTCTTTTTTTTTGTATGAACAGGCTATTTTATCATCTATAATTGTATCTGTATTTCCTTAAATATTCATATTTTAGTGACTAAAAATAAATATTCTCTATGAAACAGAACGGCGATGCAGCGGGCGTGAGTGCGTCGCAAAGTATGGCTAAGGTCAACGACGATTTCTCGACCGTTAAAGATAAGAAAGTACAATGGTGCTAAGCTGTTATCATCTTTCGTGAGGTCATCCTCGCATATAAAGTTTATTTCAACCACTTCTTCCTTAGTAGTACAAGTGGTCTGTTAGCTAGAAAGCGACGGAGTCAGGTTGCATGAGTACGGTGAACGACTCAAGATACATAATAAATATTTTATTTTGAGCTATGAGTAATTACATACATAGTAGGATGCTTCAAGTTGTCAAAGATGTTAAATGATTTAATTGCACTTCAAAATCTCACCGTGAAAACTTGCGTGGAGTGAGCTATCAGTGTCATCCCACTGATGCTAGGGAGTGACCAAGCATTACACTTATAATCATAATCGAGATTTTAATAATATTTTTATGCTAATTCTATTGATAATTTTATATTATTTCAAAATTAGTATTTAAGCGCTGAAACCTTACTATTTAGGTTTTTTTTAAATAAAATAGCAAAACAGAAATCCAGTCAGAAACTCAATTTGGTTTTTTTATTCCAAAAGGATTGGCAATTATCGCAGGCGCCATTTTGTTTTTTAGATTTGACCTCACTATCGGCTTTAGCACCCCCGAAAACCATGAAAACGACACCCATGATGAAAAATCGGAACATTTTCGCAGCCGCCATCTTGCTTTTTTAGATTTGACCTCAGTATCGGCTGTAACACCCCCGAAAACCATGAAAAAGATGAAAAATGTTTGTAGCCGCCATTTTGGATTTTGGTAAAACCAAATTTTTGTTTGTCGCGCATTTAAAAAAAAATGGCAAATTAAAAAAAAAAACTCAACTTGATATTGTTAACAGCTCCTCACGCGCAAGCACGGCGTGATCTTATCACTTCACCCGATTCTCGTAACCATAGTAACCACTCGCGCCGGCTAGGTGAAGTGAGTCAGTAAGCGCGACGCGCGAGCGTCGTGATCTTATCACTTCACTCGATTCTGGTTGCCATAGCAACATCACTTCACTTGGGCTGGGTGAAGTGAGCCTAGCCGCCCGCCGGCCGGTACACGCGCTGCGCGAGTGTCAGTTGAACTGTTGATTTTTGTTACAGTATTGATGACGGTGATTTTATGAATATTATTTTATTATTGGCAACGCGTAGGTCGGTATAAATTTACCTACTTAAAATAAAATATTAGAAAGATACTTATTCAATAATCCGCACGGTTTTTATTCAAATGGCTTATGTATACAGACACACACATCGTGTAGTTAGGTTTCCAGATAGTTTGTGAGGGGATAAATTCTATGGTCCGTCAGCCAGGCACACTTTTAGCACTCGATCACTTGACACACTCGGTTATCTCTTCTTATTGAAAAGATTTGGGTTAATAACAACGCTGAATAACGTCGCACAGGCTTTAGTCGACTCAAAACACATCGCAGTTTGGTCATGGGATTGCGTTTATTTAATCAATTAAAACCCATCGCGATTGGGTCATGGAATTGCGTTTATTTAATCAGTTAACTGATTATGATCAATAGAATTAGCATAAAAATATTATTAAAATCTCGATTATGATTGTAAATGTAATCCTTGGTCCATCCCTAGTATCCGGTGGAATGACACTGACAATTCACTCCACGTTCACTTCACTTAAGTTTTCACGGTGAGAAGGTTACAGAATAGCACTGCAGGTCGCTTTTAAGTTCATGTTTATTAGCTGAAGGGAAAAGATTCCTTTTTATAGTATTAATTGACGTGTAGAAGATGATACTGATGTACGAGTATACTGCGTTCGTGATTTAGTTTCCGAATATGTAAACTAATATGTGACAATCCGCGGCTAAAAGTACCTTGAGGTCGATATGGAGTTATGCATACGCTAGTAATCTGCGATTAATACGCTGTAGATACCTATCAAAAAAGATCAACCTCCTACGATGTTTTGTTACGGAGATATAATTTTTTTAAAATTATATTCGAAATTGTGCATTTTCGAGAAACAGACATTTTAAGTTCAGTCACCTCGAACAAAGCAATAAAAAAAAAAAACTATATTTCTTGCAAAATTTACAAAACATTCAATATCTTCGAAACTATAAACGTCCATAAGGTACCTTTAGCCGCGGATTGTCACATATGTGTTTTTGGATAAACAACTTAATAAAGCTCACAAATAAAGTTCAGTTTTCGCAACGACATTTTTTATGATTTTATCAGTAGCAGGTACCAGTAATTCTGGTTTCATCGCCGTACATTTTTCTACTTAGATACTCTGTAACCTACTTTAGGCCAACTATGCGTGTCATAATTTAGCATAATAAAATAACATGACTAACGAATTTAAATAATAATATAGTGAACCCATAACTGTGTAGCTATCAACAACTGAGATAAATAGTTGTGTCTGTATACTGAACGTCCAAACCGTCACGATAAACCGGTGTATGGGGTTGACTAAAAAACCCGTACGTTTATCTTCTATATATATAAAAATGAATCCCTATTTCCCTTGGTCACGGCATCACGCGTTTTGGCTGGACAGATTTCGCTAATTATTTTTTTGCTGTGTTTTTATTGTCAGAAGAAGGTAAGAAAAAAAAAAAACTCCACGTAGGCGACGCTGCGGGCAAACGCTAGTACTAATATAAAATTGATATTTGTTAAATGGAAATAATATCAATGGGTAAAAAAAGATAAATCCTATTTAGTCCATCTGCATCAGTCAGATTATAAAAAAAAATCCTAGACATATTTTTTGCTTTATCATATTAATAAAAAATGACTTGGATAAAACGCTTTAAAGCTGGAGAGTGGGGATGGGCTCACTGCGTCACAATTCAGTATAAAATCTAGAAAGGCGTGACATCAAGTCACATTTTAGCTCAATGTATAGCCGTAATCTTTTGATTACGTAAAAAACGAAAAAACACGTTTCCAATATTTTTTAATAATCTTGGTATATGACGGGCAAAAAAAAGTCATCATCTCTATTGGAAACAAGGATTTGAATAGACTTTAGTATTGATGTGACACGTGCACGATTCAGAACCACAGTGCTGGTTTTCAGCAGCAGCCGGCGTCGACAAAATTGGTAGTTAAACAGCATAATTTTATAACACAAAAGGTTCCTATAATAAAATGTTACTCGACGAGTGCTCAGCGGTTACTGACCTTGTAAATAATTAAGTGGCGGTGTCATTTCCTCCTGCCGTGGCTCGTTGCCGTCAAATTCTCTGACTGCTTGTGGCATTTTAATGTTTTATTCATTGTTAAGTCTATCTTGTTTTCAATGAAATATAGCATTTATTTTAGCCAATTTGGTTATGGTGGCAATGGTGAAAGGATATGAGATACAAGTATATTTTTACTTAGTTCAGGAGCCAGCTTGTACAATCGTGTTTGGTGTATATGTGTTTCTCTTTGTACAATAAACATATGATTATTAAACAAAAATATACGATAATGACGGAGAGGGTACGTCTCTCTCGTTATCATCAGCCATATTTTAACTACTGTGGGCGTACAATGGGAAGTGTTGGTTATTGCACAATAGAAAAACCGTTTGCAGTTTAAATCTAATTATAATTTACGATAAAATAATCACACTGGCTATTCACACACTGTAGGTACACGACATAACTATACGGAACGCGCGACAGTTTCTAAACGCATTCACTCACAGACCGCCTCCAATAAAACTGCACTTAACTCGGGTCGAGCGCCGCTTGGTGGCGCTGGCGTCCCAATTAGTCAAACGAGTGACTAACTTACTACCGACATATTATTATTATTGGATTAAAAAAGGGTGGTAACTACCGAGATGGCTACTCATAGAGAAGTATGTATGAAAAAGACATGTTGCGCCGACCCCAAATAAATTGGGATAGTGGCAGGAGAATGGTGGTGATGATGTTGATTTGTTTAATCTTAACACCTTCCAATTAAAAATTTCTGACCTACGGGGTATTGTCCTTTTAGGGTTCCGTAGTAAACAAGGAACCCTTATAGTTTCGCCATGTCCGTCTGTCTGTCTGTCCCTACTGTAGCTTAGAGACACTTAGTACTAGAAAGCTGTAATTTGGCATACGTTTACATATTAATTACGCCGACAAAGTGCTGAAACAAAATCTTGAAAAAAAACTTTTGGTTACCTCCCTTGCAAGTAATGGGGGGATGATATTTTTATTTCTCGTCTACCCCATGGTGTGGGGTATCATTGGATAGGCCGTTTAAATATATTGCAGGTCTGTAAACACCACTTTTCGATTCAAGGATCGGCTTGCGTAATATTAAGCATTAAAGTACTAATTTTTGTTAGAGTCAAGTGTCTGCCTCCCCCCCCGGCCAGCTAAATGGTTGTGTTAGAGAATTAAGATTGTATTTTATCACTTTTCCACAATAAGTACATTTAGTTTACTATATTTTTAATTGTGTTAAAATCATACTGGCTGTTCGACTACATTTCCTTTGCCTGTCACGTGACGACGATAGTTTGTATTTTTTGTCTGTTGATTCAACGCTCACTAAAGAGGTTGAGAACGTCGGTGCTCTCGGGCATTCTAGCACGGAGCACCAAGGGAACAAGTCGTATAGTATCAAGTGAAGGTCCTACTGTAAGTCAATCTGATCTAATAACTATTCTTTGAATGTCATAAGTACTAAGTTATAAACTGTGGCCATTATTTTATTTTAAATGTTAGATTCTACTGTGTAACTACTGCTACTTGCGGAATTTATGTAGCAAGTACTATGTACAACGGTAATATTCCAGAAATACTAAGTATTATCGTAAAATAAGTAAAAAGGTTATGAGAGATCATGATATTCATGTTTTATTGACTTTGTTCCTTCACAATTAAACAGATAAACACAATGAATATCTAGTTGAAGCCTTACTTCTGATTTGTCTAATTGTTGTTTATGTAGATGTGAAAAAATTAATGGCTGTAGTACATTTAATGAAATTAAAAGGAAAACTATCACAGTTCAGTGGGCTTTACAAGTTAACGAGTAATAGTCGACCAACTTAAAATTACAGTTGGAGAGTTGACAGTGGCTTAAATCGATGTACGGGAGAACATGTTTTTCAACTACAATGTTAATTTTGTTTTTGGGATAAATTCATCCCAACTTCCCAACTACGGAACACTTAATTGCTACATATATGTATCAATTTTAATAGATATTTTACCATAATCAGCCTCTATTGTTCCCATTACTGGGACACAGGCCTCCTCTCGGTGAGAGGGAGGAGTGGGCCATAATCCACAACGCGAGCCCAGTGCGGGTTGGTGGAAGTCACGTCTTTGAATTTTCGGTTCTAGGAAATGCCGGTTTCCTCTATATGTTATCGGTTATCTCTAATAGATTTACTGATCGTATTTAATTATGTAGAATGCTGGTACTGTTTTATCGGTATCATTAGTGGTGATGAAATGAGTGATTATTATTATTATAATTACTATTATTATTATGTCGGTTATTAAGCTTTTTGCCTTAAAATACATTTTTAAATATTTCTTAGAAAAAATATAAAAAAAACATTTAAAAATATATAAAATAGTGCGGCCGCCGGTATCGGCAGCAGGGTCCAAGTTACCGGTGGTTAGGGCTCCAGAGACAGGAACCTCCTCACAATGCGAGCCGTATCGAGGAGTATGCCTCTGCCTTCTGAATCAGGCCCTTGATCCAGCCGCCTAACGAGAGCCTCGAGAGATGATGGTTGAGGCTTTCGGCCATCAGGCCATTGGCCATATCGACAATCGGCACAATGACAGTCGAGTTCACATTCCACATGTCAACAACCTCGTGTGCTAAGTGATTATTATTATTTTTATTATTATAATTACTACATAATTTAAGTTAACACAAGCGACTCTCGCGCTTTCTGAATTGAAAAGTTCCTAGCACAAAAAGGGATATTTGAACACTTCCTCGTGGAGATTCCACCCCATTTAGGACATTCTTATGATTGTAAGAGCAAAAACACGACTATATTATTTTATTTTAGAAAACTGCCAACTTTTACACGAAGCAGGCACAGAATATAACAATAACATCTTACGTCCTTTGTTCCAAGAATTGTAACGAAATACCGAATTCTTTTTTTGTAGGGTTAAATGATAAATGATAAATGAATTTATTTCTGTAAGTAGGTTTTTACAAACATTTTTACACGTCAAACATACTTTTTTAAACTAGATGAGGTCGGCGTTTCCTATCTGACTACTCTGAGAAGAAAGGCTGAAACAAACTAAGAGGTCACAGTCTCTTTTAAAGTCTAGACATAATCTTGGTCAGATCATGTGAAGACCTCTGGGTTCTGTAATGCCGGGTTCACACGGTTAGATTTATATACGTAAGCAATCAAAATTTCACAGAATACATGTTACATTAACCAGTTTCATGAAAATAATGAAAATAAGCTCAAGTCCAAAAGTTTCGGTGAAACAGAACCCTTAGTGCGCGTGTCCAACTCGGCCTTTGACAGGTTTTCCGCGGCAAAAGAAGATATCAATCATAATCAACTCCCTATCGCAGACGTGGCTAGATATAGGCCTCTACCAGGCTGCGTCCCAACACCCTGTCCTCCGCATCCGGTCTGTCCCAGTCACGTTCTTAAGGTCGTCGGTCCATCTAGCTGGAGCGCCTCACACTACGCTTGCCACACTACCAGCCATCGGTCCTTTGACAAATATGGTCAACCCACTGCCACTTCAGTTTGCTTACTCTGCAAGCTAACTTCATTCCTGATTTTTCCTTCAAAGAAACTCCAAGCATAATTCACTCCATAGCGCGCTGAGTTACCAGTGTTCACATTTAGGCACCATATGTCATAGCGGGCAGGACGCACTGACGTCTTCAAACATTGCGGGATAGGTGACGAGAAGACTTAACGAAGTTTTCCAACTGCTCACTAACCCAACTGGATCTTTCTATCGATTTCTTTATAAAAGTTGTTTCTACCGAGCTGGAATCCATAGGTAAACATGCTCCTCCACAACTTCTAGAAGCGACCCTTTCATGTGGATTGGATTCGGCAAGACGTTCGAATTGTACATGACTTTCGTCTGGTCTAAATTCATGCCGAAGTCAACCCGCCGAGAGGCTTCATTTAGACTACGCAGCATCTGGTCTAACTGTTCCAGCGTCTCTGCCATTATGATGATGTCATCGGGATATTGGCAAAGCGAAAGTGTGAGATGTACACGCCTTTTACGTTGATACTTTGTCCAGCCCTAGTCTTGAAGGCGTCTTTCATTCATTCATCAAGAAGAGCCCCTGAGACTCTAAAAAGTTCACCAGCATTTGCCTCCTGTGATTCCTGTGTCCCAAGCCGAACAGTCCTACTTTAGATTCAGCGCTGTGTTCTTGTACTTCCACTCTGACATTGACACAACATAAAATAACATAACATCACGCCTTGTTTACCGGAAGGTTTGGGCAGAGGTGTACCTGTAGTACACCAAAATTTTGCTAGTTATAATTAAGTCCCATATAATAGGGGGCGATCCCATTGCCATCAACCGGGCACAAATCCGGACTCCGGGCTGCTACTGAGAAATTCCAGAAAGAAACCCAATAAAACTTTGCCCGACCCGGGAATCGAACCCAGGACCTCATGTTCAGCAGTAGCGCTTGCGACCACTAGACCAACGAGGCAGTTTTTGACATTGAAGTCCCTCATAACACCGTTGTAGTGGGCCTTTGTGCATCGCCTTGGCAATATTCTCGTGCATGGCCTCTGCTGTCTCATTAGAGTATGTCAAAGTCGGCGCATCTACCTGTGTCACTTTCAGATAGTACCTGTCCGTGAGTTTTAATACAAGGTACGCTGACCCTGTCGACATACCACTGATGTCCACAACGCTGCTAGTGAGTTCCTTGTTGACCAGGTAGCTGACACCATCTTTGGAGAGCTGATCGCCTTCGTAGAATAGGACTCACTCCAGGGTTATCGTATCTGCTCCTTGTCTTCGGACTTCATGTAACCCCAGTATATGCCAGTTAATGCGACCTAACTCTATATCAAGTTCGGCAAGGTGATGGTCCAGCCTCATCGAACGTCCTTTGTACGTAGCCAGATGTAATCGTCGTTGGTAGCTTGCCGTACCCGGGGATTCTTCGTACGGGTCCCGCCGTTACTGTGACCAAAGCCTCGACTGGGAATAGTGAGACCACCGTGAACTGGGGGCCGTTGTTTTAGCACTTTAATCATAGGAGTTTTATGCCCTTAGTCATCCCTCTGGGTTTGTGACCACATAGCCAATCCTTTCGAAACGATGGCACTGCTGGCCGTCATCGCCCTGGAGAATTTAGATTGACTTTTTAGATGGCTATACCGCCATCGGTCTATCTCCAGCGCCTCGTCCGTCAGTGGCAGTGTGTACCGCGCGCAAGTGACGTTGACTTTAGGGGAGTCCAGTTGTTGTGTGCTCCCCCTTACACCCCGAGGATGTTATTCCGCACATCTCAAACAGACATCAGAAACAATTCCTCCGAATTAATTCCAATGTGTTCTTTCCAAAGTTTGTATAGAACATTAAATTTTAGAGCGTCCCGTAGTGTAACTGTCTTGGCTGAAGTTTATCTCAAAGGGGGATACCCATATTACGAACTTTGTTATTTGTTTTTCTGTTTGTTACTCGTAATATGAAAAGTTTGCCACATTCGTGAATTGGAGACCCGGAAAATATTTTGATGGATAATTAACGGAGTCTTGTTTTGGAGTTTTAAAGTTATAATGATTTAGAAACAGGATTTTTAAAAGTCTACCTCTGTAAACTGAATGTATATTTTGTCAAACTCAGTAGGTGTATGATAACGTAGGCCTACTGTGTGATTGTGTGAGTATTGTGTCACACACTTTCAGGGTTAGAGTTAAAATTATTGTTGTCTCTTTTTTGTCGATACTACTAATTATGAGAATAGTGTTGTGATAGAAACTTTTGGCGGTCAGTTGGGCACTGGCTGGACGCACTTAGGTATCGTCATCCCTCGAAGTTCTTTTAATTAAGGTTAAAGGTTATAGATACACATATAAGCAAAGTATGGGATTGGCATCACCTTACCGCACCAGGGTCAATATAACGGACTGGACAGGTCTACTCAATTTGTGTGGTTCTGTCCTCAAAAGGAACATTTCAGACACCAATCTACATGGCCTTCACATGATTTGACCAAGATTATGTCTAGACTTTAAAGGAGACTGTGACCCCTGAGTTTGTTTCGGCCTTTCTTCTCAGAGTAGTCAGATAGGAAACGCCGACCTCATCTAGCTTTATTTTAAAAATATGATTGACGTGTAAAAGTGTTTGTACAAACCTACTTACAGAAAATAAATCATTTATCATTAATATACGCTCGGTGACTGCTGTCTGGTCCCGAGCCGAGGCCGTTACGATGCTTGTTATATTAACCTGTTAAACCCCACGCGACACCGATTCGGAGTCAAACAATAGAAAATCAATTGTGTCTCATTAGCTGTCCTTGACCAAAAGTGTGCGTTGCAGTATAGAGTTTCATGGAATGAATCGTGAACGGCTCGAGTTGAGGAAGATCTCGTGCAATGCTTGCAGCATTGAAGCATTGAAGCTTCTGTATCCGGAGTAAAATCAGTCAAAGATACGACTGATTTTACTTCGGATACAGAAGTGGCTGGACTTTTAACAGAACAGCTTCATCTTCAGAATGTTCCAACCCTACTATAACTTCAATATTTAAGCTGAACCGAAGACCTAATCTTCCAAGCTCCTTCAAATAATCTCCCACCATCTACCAATAAGATAAACTCAACGTCGGAACACAGCACAGCGCTGAGCTCCTAATATTGCATCGGATAGCATCAAATTTGAATATTTAATGCCATCTACCAATATTCTCGAATCGATCTATACATATTTATGAGACATTTCTGTGACGTATACTAGATTGAAATTGCCTTCCACATTTACGTATATTTAAATAGGAATGATGAAGCCTTTGGGAAGGGGTTTATTGTAGTATTCCTCTGTCGCCACGACAGGACGTTATAAAAAAAAAAAAACTCGTGCGTCGTAGTGGGAACATTAGCCAGCCCTAGTTTATTTTAGTTTATTCTATTCGTGAAACTTACAGCTAACTTATACAGTATTCATAAACAATACGTAATTGAAGGCCATTTACAAATTTCCTCTTCTAAGTACTAAAATTAGATATCTGTCACAATATAGATATATTTACAGACACATTTTCCCAATCTCGCAGGAAACTTACAACTAATAACGACGAATCATTATTTTATAACCTACTTTTTACTATTCAATTTTTTTGGTTGTTTGTCAAATATATCTCTTATTGCACTCGTTATCGCGTTCTACCGTTTTGAATTTTGAATTTGAATTTTACTGTTTATTTTTAATTTTAATTTTAATCATGTTTTAATTTTAATTTTAATCTTAATCATGTTTTAATTTTAATTTTGATTCTAATATTGATTATGATTTTGTTTTTTACTTAATGTTTCTTTGTTTCTAATTATTTTTTCTATCCTTACTATGAGTAAAAAACCTTGTTAAAACGTATATTTAAGAAGCTATTTTTTATGTACGTGCTAAGTACGCCTGTAAGTGACTAATTCACCATAACTCATTGCCTATGTAATTTTTTTATAATGTTAATGTTTCTAGTGAAGAGGTTGTTGGTGTACCTTTCAAATAAAATAAAAATAAAATGAAAACGAAAAAAAGGTCGGTACAAAATACATATAACATAAATTAGGAAAAAAATGGTACACGATAGACTAATACGAACTAAAAGTCATTTAGACGCAAACAATATCTTTTTACCAACAAATGCTCAAGCCAAGAAACACTGGTATTAAAGATATCCAAGCCATGTTCACTAGAAAGTTTGTGAAAACTTCTGCTCGAACGGATTAGAAACGACTTCTGTTTGTACGCGGTCTTGCAATGAGGGACATGTATCAAGCTAGGTTTGTGGATAACATTGCAGTGTGAAACTAATCCTAAATGCCTAACATGGCATTTGCAATTTGCAATTTTAAATAAGAACGTCATATCGCCAAAAAGTTGTTATCTAGGACGCTCAATAACAAAAGATATCAGGCCACTTCTGTTTATGAATAGTTTAAAAGATAACCAGACAAGGTAGGTATTAATCTCAATATTAATACAGTCAGCCTCATAAAGATGTGTACAGTATATGGACTAGAATTCATTTAATTTTCTACAATCTGTGTTTCATAATATTGTACCAATAAGTAGTTACAATTAAGTACCTAATGTGTAGTGTGTTATGTGGCTACATTTGGTACAATACCTGTTAAGGAATAAATACTGAGGACACTTAAAATAATTCTTAGACACATACCTAGACAACTACGTACTCCGTACTTGCAACCGGCATGCGTGTATGACCATATGTATGAACGTAAACGAAGCAAAAAGAGTATGTAAGAGATTGTAGTAAGTGGCGTTCTATAGTGTCTGCCTACCCCCATGGGAAAAAGGCGTGAGTTTATGTATGTACTGTAGTAGACAATTAAATTAATTCTTGACGATGTATAGGTACATATTTTTGAGGTTGACTACACCTGTTCTTTCTTTCTTTCTTTTCTTTTACTTATTTACCTAGTTGTTTACCTTTTCTCTTTCTTTTATCGTGTGGAAATTCTCATGGATGTCCTCCATCCTGGTAGGTGAAGGAATCTGTCAGACTCTTACTGCCCAAAATCACACGATGTTGTAGCCGGGGCGCTGGAGTGCTTGCGAATTTCGTCACGCTAGCTAGGTGTTGGTCCGCATGAATTCGTGCGGACCCCGTTACCCTCAGCAACCGCATACGGCTGTAATTCCTCTGAGAGGCGCGCGCGCAACACGGCGCGCCGCCGTCTCGGTCCTTTCACTGTTCAGGCAACAAACTCCCCAAGTCTGTTGCCTGCAGGCCTCTCCCTAGAGCAGCCTCCCTAGCAGCCTCCCTAGGCAGCCAGAGATTGCTCCGTGCCCTTCAGCGCCCGGTGACTCTACCAAAATGTTTACCTGCTGAAGCATGTTATCGGAATAATCTCTTGATAGTTCATTGTAGAGACAGCCTTTAGAGGTAAGCTCATTTTCAATAAACGTTCGGAGCTAATAGGAAGTTTTTTGCAAAGAAGATTGTGGATTATATTCTTTAGACGGTACCAAATCACTAAACTAACTATTCGATTGTGGTGGCATCTACTAAGCCACATGCGAACTACGCATCAAAAACAGACATCACAATAATCCTGCATCGCGTAGAGTTATCTGCGCGACTAATATAATGCTTTTGACTACTATCAAAGAAAAACATGAATTAATACTTATTTTAGACATGTTACTTTTGCAGTTGGTGTTACAAAAATAACAATGGGTGGCGTACAAGTACTGTTTGGAGAGAAATTAGGCAAAAAACGACAGTTTGTACAAAGGAAAGGGTGCAAAATACCTTACTTGATGCGTTGGAGGCCTTTTTTTTTTTTTTGAGGGTGGGAAATCATCAAATAACTTCTCCCGCTCTGGGCGGAGCGGGAGGGTGTGTCAGACTCTTACTGACTAAAACCCACCCGTATTCCTTCCTGTTGCCTGTGTTGCGGGGGCCTCGGTGACCCATAAGTACCTTCCCGCGAACTGCGTTGGAGGCCTGGAGCGATGATACGTTTGCAATTTCACGAATCTTTCTTGTTTCTTCGAGTTTAAACGCACGCGTTTTCGAACACATAGTCGCCATATTCTTTTTCTTCTCTCGTTCATATGATGTGACGCGATTGCGCGGGGTGACGCCACTTGATGTACCCATGCAATGTACAGGATGGGATAGGAGATAGAAAGTTGCAATTCCAACTATATCTAACTTTAACTTTAAAGAAAGGAAAAAATGACAAGTAAGAACTATAATTCTAATGGGATCAGCGCAACCAACTATATAGAGACGTTTTGTTTAAAATTAATTAAAATCAGTGGAAAAATAGAAAAGTTATACGCTTTTGAAATTATTCTTCTATCCTTGTCACACAAAACCATCATTATACCGAATGGCGCGAAGTTGCTATATCTCTCCTGTGTTGTGACGTCAGATGCTAGTAGTACTGTTTCTGTCTAGCATAGAGTTTCAAACGCAAACAACTTCGATATTTTTATAGATAACTAAGCATTTTTTTTTACTGTGGATTATTTTTTTCTAAGTTTCGAAAAATCAAATAAAACATTACAGTCAAATACCTTCCTACATAATGTCGGAACAATATCCCGACAACAACCGTCGGGCTCACCAGACACAACACAGGTCGGAGGATCCTCCCTTTTCTATGGAATATAATATAACTTTCCAGCCTTGTCCTTGAACCTACTTCTATAAGATTATATTGAAGCTAGGCAATCAAACCAATCCCGTAGAATTATGCGTCTTTTTCCAAAGCGACAGTCTATTTACAATAAAAATGTAACAAAACTAAACGAATTTACATTTCGTTTAGTTTTTCTCAGTTTATTCCCATAACTTAAGTCTCCCGGAAATGCAAGCAACTTTAATGTTAGATTAGAAGAAAAAGGAATCCCTGTTTTCACACTAGGCGACACCTAAATGAAAGGTCGGTGGATCTTCAAATTTCGGTACTGAACCGAGCGTTGAAAATCCAACAGAGCGCTTTTCATTTAGGAGACGCTTAGTGTTAGTGGAAACTGGCATTCGGTGCATAAATACAGAGACCTAGTAGACAAAAGTGGGAATAGAGCCTATAAATATACCGGTTCGCAGGTTTATAGTTTTCTTGGAAGATTCCGCCGTATTGTAAATCATAACTGAGACAAAATTGCGCTAAGATGTGCTGTTCGCTCCGTGAATGTAATATCTTTGGTCTTATCTTATTTTTATTGTATATATTGTTTTAAAGTTCAGGTAAGTTGGAGATTCCAGTTGTGGGTGTTGTAATATCGTCTGAATAGTATTTTTGTAGCGATTTTAATTTATTTAAGTAGATAATATTTTCCTTGAAGGAAAAAAAAGAATTTTGATTATAGTCAATGTGTCATTTTATTTGGTAATCAAATGTGGCTTGGTGTCAATAAAGTCTCTACAAAGACTGAAAGAAAATGTAGCTAGTGAGTAACTCATACAGTGATTAAAATATTGGTCAGTCCGCAAAATGACACGCTTGCTACCACAGAGCGAACTACATGGGGAACGCTGGACGATCACAGGTAACGTCACACTATAAATACACTCGAACGAATTACAAAAATAATTCTACAAAAAGCGTAATGCTGAACAAATCCCTAAACACACATGCACGGAAAACACAAGCAAATAAAGCTAATTCAAACGCCCCGAACATCAAAAGACGAGAACCATTGTTTCCAATATTTAGTCACGAAACAGATACTCGTACGAACGTTACGGGAATTTCCTTTACATATTTTAATCCGGGATCTATACAATATCCCGGGATTTTAACTCCCGTCCTCATTGTTCTAGTATTTAATATTACATGAACAATTGAGAATTCCCGGTATATCCCAGCCGTGGGACGCGTTCTTGCAAATTGTATACCGTTGGCAAAAAAGGTTTGTATTGTGAAAACGGTTATTGTATCGTGAGTCTGTAACTTTATGCTTTTAGGTGGATTAGGATTTTTGTGCGTCATTTGGAATTATTGTTTTCTTTGAAAGGTTTGAGAGAGAGTGTTTTTGTTTTGTATTATAGGTGGTATAAGCTATTAAAAATAATCTAATTTAACAAACCTTCAGTACTTGAAAAAATGTCTGTAATCCCCGAATAGTTAGGCAGCTTTTTGGAGGGTTTGAGAGAGAGAGAGTATTTGTATTATGGCACAGTTGGGTACGACTACGTCATACCATGTGTACGATATATTATAGGTGGTATAACCTATTAAAAATAATCTAATTTAACAAACCTTCAGTACTTGAAAAAATGTCTGTAATCCCCAAAGGGTTAGGCAGCTTCTTCTCCCGCTCTGGGTGGAGCGGGACAAGTTATTTGATACAAAGTGGTGTACCATAATTATAACAAACGACAACTCTTAACCTAAAGAATTATGACAGCAAAAAAGTGATTTTAAGGGTTCCGTACCCAAAGGGTAAAATGGGGACCTATTACTAAAATGCCGCTGTCCGTCTGTCTATCCTTCTATCACCAGGCTGTATCTCATGAACTGTGATAGTTAGACAGTTGAAATATTCACAGATGATGTATTTCTATTGCCGCTATAACAAACAATACTAAAAACAGAATAAAATAAATATTTAAGGGGCTTACATACAACAAACATGATTTTTTTTGCCGTTTTTATAGATATCTAATGGTACGGAACCCTTCGTGCGCGAGTCCGACTCGCTCTTGCCCGGTTTTTATTGCTGATTTCATCATTTCCTCCTACGACTACTCTCACATACATCTGCTAGCTTCTTACGACCTAAAGATTCTCACTTCCACGCCATTTATTACCCCCATCCAAGAACGTAACATACGATGTAACAAACTTGCTAACTCCATTGGAAATCCTCAAATAAACCATTTATGGTACTATCTGCCAAAAAACACGCTTGAAACTCCCACGACAGAAGGAGAGGCGAGCGTTTGTAAAAATGTAAATTTTATTGCCTAAAAGCAACCGGGCGCTGGTATAAATATTTGAAGTTAAGCCGAGTGCACACTGGGCATGCGCTATGCGGATTTTACATGGGTTTCTGTCACACCGAAGTTCACCGAATCTTTGTAATGGCACATTTTATTATTTTTTTATTCTGTTTTCCTCATAAAAGATCTCCTTCCTCATTTCGCCTTTTATAAAGATTTGTCTAAACTTGAGCACGGAAATAAAAATCAGTGATTTAGCAAAACATTGGGCTTACTAGAGAGTAGGCCCAATGATTTGCTAAATCAAGGATTTTAGGAGCAGAGGCTCCTATAGATGACAAAGGCAACTGAGAGTTTCCGTCTAGTGCACATTATGTTCTATCGATGATTGGCAAATAACTACAAACACAAACCCATCCTACAATCAAACTAATTGTTGTGAAATGATACGTCTTTTCAGTACGAATATTTCTGTATTTATATTCTTGTATACATACAATCTTGTTATATAGCAATATTTATGAAATTAGTTAATTAGGTACTCAGTATTAGGTACTTAATATAATATCATTATAGACTTTACTTCTTGAAGACAACCCTTAGGTTACGAGGCTCGAAGAGAACTAACTTAGTGCGACGCTACAAACATCATGTTTTCATTCCGTTCTGATAGAAAACTAGTGCTTTTACGGTAACTGTCAAATGAGATACTTTTAAACTTCATAATTACGCTGATACAAATATCATTTGAGGCAAATCACATACTTTCAATTTTATATTTAGTATTTATGTTAGGTCCCGCGCGACACCGATTTGGAGTCAAACAATAGTAAATCAATTGTGTCTCATTAGCTGTCCTAGACCAATTATTATTTGGAAATCATGTCATTCGGCTATCCGACACCGTGTTGCATCCTGGCACACACACAACATTTTTTTTTAATAATTCATGACAGTTGAAATGATTGCAAACTACCAATCTGCATGCTAATTGCTTAATACAATTTAATCACAATACTAATAGAAGCATTTTGAAAGAAATTCCTAATCCATTGCTTCATAAGTTTGAAAAAATTATCTGTTCAACAACGTTAATATCGCAATGAATATTGTTGAACTGTCAAAATTAAAGGCATTGTCACTATTCGTGTATTCCGCAATTTGTTACGCTGTTTGCCAGGTCAGGCGATTAAGAAAAAAGTTACTTCTCATATAGAACCTGTATGATATCGTCAGTTCACTCCCGAGCAATTTTATTCTAATTCATAATTAGTCAGGAACAATTTTCTTCCGACAGAAACATCAGAAACTCAATTTTTCCAGTAATATTAATTGAAAGTCCATTTTGGGATAGTTCACGAACACTACCTCCTCTCCCCTTTTCAATTCCATTACTTCATCAACACAGACCACTAAAACATTAACAAGATAAAATCAATTGTACTGATGAGATACACGTATCTGCCAATCTGTACAACTGTGAATATTCCCCTGGGTATTAAGTACAGAGCTGACACTAACTTTTGTGATTGGACCATCGTTCGCTCCTCTGGGAGCAGTCGGGAACAAGCTGTAGTTTCAATATACGCGCATGTTCGTGTGTTAGGATTTACAGGTAAGTTAGGTTAGTTGGCTTACTGTAAAAAGGTTTTTGTAGTGTATTTTTAGATTAGTGATGAGTAAGGGTTTTCTGGCCGCACTGAGACGTCAGGGCAGGACCTATCAAACATATTTTCATTAGTCGTGACTGAATGATGAACGAATGAATGAAACGAATGATGAACATTATCGTATATTTTATATTCATTGTCAATATGGAAGACCTCTTGTCAAAGTGGCTCCAACTGTTGGCGTGAATTTTTATGAAAACCCTCGTTGCTTGATCTTTTTGGTCATGATAGTCTGAAATTTTAAAGATATAGACAAGTGTGAAAACCTAAAGTTATTGTCTGAAGTACTCTATCGGAGTGAGTAAGAGCGTTTGTTTATGTTTAATTTAAACAATAAGCATAGACTTTCCCTACGAAAGGAAACAAACTCACTACCAAAGCAAGTTTTTTTAAAGTCAAAATCTTATACGAGGGTGACACTGAAATTTCTTGGAAACTTAAAAACTGAACAAACTAGCAAGTTATTAGTTTTATTAATATCTTTTCAAAATAGTGTCCATTTAAATCAATACATCGCTGCATCCGATGGAACCACTGAGAAAAGCACTTTACCCACTCGTCCTTAGGGGTCTCTTCGACGGCATTTTGAAACGCAGCCACTGCTTCCTTGTCGTCCATAAAACGTTTTCCACGAAGTTCTTTTTATTTTCGGAAATAAATAAAAATCGCAACGTGCGAGGTCGGGGCTATAGCGCGGGTGACCCAATAATTCCACGTCTGACGTCGCCAAGTAGTCGATTGTTTGCTTGGCGGTGTGCGACGAGGCGTTGTCGTGGTGAAGGAGGACCTGCGAGGTCGTTTCTCCCGATTTTTTTCCAAGACAATGACAAACAGTTGTTAGCGTACTACTCTGCAGTAACTGTTTTTCGATCCTCTAAAACAATTGTTGCGTAATGACCTGTTCTTCCGAAGAACGAGGCCACCATCTTTTTTCCCACGCTTCGACATCTCTTCACTTTAGTTGGCAACTCCTCGGAAGGAAACACCTAGACATCAGACTGTCTCTTAGTTTCAGGATCATAACAATAAATCCAGCTTTCGTAGTCACCCGTAAGTATATCGAACACAAAATGACAAATGAATAATACATACACAATAATATTGGCAGAGTTCCATTTTCAAAATTTGAACTGTTTTTTTATTACTTATATCGTTTACAAGTGGTCAGTTCTAAAAAACTTTCAGTGTCGCCTTCGTATAACGCCAAAAAGAAGACTTAAGGCGCAGATATATGATTTTAGTGAGTTTTAAATATGTTATTCCGACTTTATATAATGCAAGAAATTACGCAAAAAATGTGTGTTAAACTAGCTAACTACTCGTAGGTACATCAATTTTATAATGTGAATATTTAAGTATTGTAGTAAAATACTTTATGAAATAAATTTAAAAAGTAATGTCTACCGAAAGCATAAAAATCGATATTACTTTTAAACTACTTAAGATAATATTTTCATGTTTTTTTTTTGTATGAACAGACTATTCATATATTATTTTAGTTACTGAAAATAAACATTCCCTGTGAAACTGAACGGCGGCGCGGCGTGAGCGCAACGCGATTTTATATGGCCAATGTCTACGGCGATTACCCGACCCTGAAATGGTGCTACACACATGTCCGGGTCGGCTTGATTCGGCACAGAACGGGCGGCAAAATCGTACGTAAATAATATGTATTTCTGTGCCGAATCATGCCGACCCGAGCAAGTGCGTTACACACCCAACATTCGCTACTGTGTACACACCACCTGAAATCCGGTCCATGTGCACTTACATCACTGTCCAGGAAACGTGCCTCCTTATGCATCGTTAATCTTGTTTATTATACTATTTATTATAACCGAACACCAGACTACACTGCCAGGGGAACCAAGGGAACCAGGAGAACTCGGGGAGGCAGGACTCCCTCCTGCCTCCCCAAGTTCTCCTGGTTCCCTGGTGGGGGAATTTTTAAAATTACCAACATTATCAACAGTGATTTAGATGTGAAACTTCTACCTGTTATCGTTTATTTAAGTTTTTTATGAAGATTTAGGGAGATAGATACTCGTAAAATGAGATGAGGTTTTCTTTTGTGGAGGTAAAGTTGTGTGGCGTTTCCGGTGAAGATTAGCTGCCTTTTTTCTAGTGCTGTGGCTATGAATACAAGTATTTTAAGAGCAGAAAATTTTATGTTGCGTTTTATTATGTATTAATTTGATTATAATGATTACCTCGGCTTGTTTCTTAATTAATTGGCTTTGATTTGCGTTTGAATATTACGGATAAAGCGCTAATTGATGCATTATCAGCCTATAATGTTCTCAATGCTGGGACACAGGCCTCCTCTCTGTAAGAGGGAGTGGGCCGTAATCCACCACGCGAGCCCAGTGTGGGTTGGTAGGTGTCATATGTCTCCGAATTTTCGGTTCTAGGACATGCCGGTTTCCTCACGATGTTTTCCTTCACCGTTTTGAGAGAAGTGGTGATGAAATAATTTACACAAGGTAAAGCGCCAGTCAGGGTTCGATCCTATGACCTACAACTCATAAGTCGCGGCCGTTACCACTGGGCCACCACTGCTCTCTCTAATTTATGCAATCACGGTAATATTTAGTTTAAGACGAGTCTTCGTTAAAGTTTATACTGTCTTTCCTCGTTAAGAACTTGTCAAAAATTACCTAGAACCTACATGTTTTATACACGACATGATTTTTACTTGTTGATTACGGAGCTCTAAAAATGATGACCATGCAACCCATCTGAGTTCTTTGGACGAATGACTGGCATTTACAACCCACTTTATCCCTTTCCCACATCGCCCATAACCAAGTCATTCCTGCCATGTCCAACAAAATAAAGGTCTGCCAGTATTTCCCCATCGGAAGTAGTAAGGCGACACATAGAAATGGCTGACATTACTACACTGAATGGCGGGAAACTGGTTTCTTTACGCCATCTTGTTTTCTCTCTGATTAATTTTGTTAGTTGTCCTGAGAGGTTCTGAAACATGCCTTGCGTTTGTTCTTATTTTGTTTGCATGATTTTTGTTTGGTACTGAATACAATGGTATGATTTTGGGTACATTTGCAGTGATTTAGTTAAGACGAATAAGGTATAGTGATACGTTAAACTAGATTGACCTGAACAAGATTGGTAGAGAACAGGAATAACTGAGCCAAAAAACGGAAGTCTTTGTCCTGGAGTTTATTGGAAAATGCTGAATTATAACATAATAGCCGGATAATAACATAGTTAATAGTGGGAATCGGAACTTAACTGACCAAAGTCACTGAGATAGCTTGATGGTTACTAATCGTTTTTTTTCTTTATTAACTAAATGTAAAGATTTAGTAGTAGTAAGTTCTGTTTCCGGTTTTATTAAATTTCTGCTTGAGTATAGTTTTCGATGTTTTTTTTTTGTTGTTGGTGTAGTGGTGTGCTAGCTGACTTATGCCTAATCATTTAATGTTTTAGCGTTGTGTAAATTATTTTAGCATACTATTTAAATATAGAATAAAGAGGGGCTATTGAGGGGCTTGTGGCTAAGTAATAACAGCCACACGTGTCGATCGATCAGGTTAAGCTACGCTTGCCGCGGTTGGTCCGTGGATGGATGACCATCTTTGCATACCAAGACCCCTCCGTGCCTCGGAAAGCACGTTAAACCGTTGTTCCCGGCTGTCATTTCTAGATCTTTGGCAGTCGTTACGGGTCGTCAGAAGCTCGAAAGTCTGACAACCAATCTTACCAAGGGGTATCGTGTTACCCAGTAACTGGGTTGTGGAGGTCAGATTGGCAGTCGCTCCATGAAAAATACTGGTATTCAGCTGTATCCGGTAAGACTGTAAGCCGACCCCAACATAGTTGGGAAAAGGCTAGGCAGATGATGACTATTGATTAGTTTTTTTTTTCTAATTGAACAGACAGCTGTGCTGCTGGGGAGATTATTGCGTCACTTCTTCTTCCCAGCTTAAACACTAGGAACTGTAGAAGGGTGGGCGTTTTGGGGGACTGTCTTAATTTAGACATTTGAAAAGTACTGATTCTCAGCCTAATTTGAATAAATGACTTTTGATTTTGATTTTGAAAGCCTTGCCTGACAGCATTTGCAGAATAAAAGGCAGATAATTTTATGGTCGCACTAAACCAACAAAAAGTCAAATCTTTTATTAAATAAAAAATCACAAATCTTATTACGAAGTGTTTGAATGACGCATATCAACCTCGTGCCTACTGTTCATATTCACGATGGCAGGTGTGCTTACCTACCTTTGCAGAAGTTTGCCGCCATTTGCCAACATAACACGCGTTAGATTTTATTGTGAACATTTCCCACGAACGTGGCTTCCTCAAGACGTTTTCCATTGTCGTTTGATGTTAGAGATAAATTTGACGGTTGTGTTAAAAAAATCTTGGCGACTTAAGTCTTATGACTCACGCTTGAATTCAGGTGAAATTGCGGTTAAACGCGAGCCTTTTATATAAAAAAAACCCGCCAAGTGCGTGTCGAACCACGCACAATGAAGAGTTCCGTAGTTGGGAATGTTGGGATGAATTTATCCCAAAAACAAACTTAATATTGTAGTTGAAAAACATGTTCTCACATACATCGATATACGTTACGGTACATTTTCCAACTGAAAACTTATGTTGGTCGACTATTACTAGCTAACTAGTAAAGCCTACTTAGCTGTGATAGTTTTTCTTTTAATTTCATTATATGTACCTACTACTGCCATACATTTTTTCACTTCACCATAAACAATCATTTAGCTGGCAGGGGTCTCCCCCTGCCAGCTAAATGGTTGTTTGACACTTGACAATAACAAAAATGATCACTTTAAAGCTTAATATTACGCAAACGGATCCTTGAATCAAAAAATTGGTGGTCACAGACCCGCAATATTTTTGAACGGCCTATCCAACGATACTCCACACTATGCGATAGACGACAAAAAAAATATCATCCCCACATTACGTGCAGGGGAGGTACCCTAAAGATTTTTATTTCAACATTTTATTTCAGCACTTTGTCGACGTGATTAATATGTATACCTATGCCAAATTACGGCTTTCTAGTACTAAGCGTATCTGAGCTACAGCGGGGACAAACAAACAGACAGACAGACGGACATGGCGAAACTATAAGGGTTCCTTGTTTACTACGGAACCCTAAAAAGAAAAGTATATTGGTCTAATGGATCAAAGAATAATTATAGTAACGGGTTTCTCGTCAGCCATTCCAATACATTTCTCATGACACATGAGATTTCAGCCCACGGCGCTGTCACAGGATAACAATGGAAAACCATACTATTTTCGCCTACTAGAACGGTTTAATAAATACCCTATGTAAATATCTGTTATCGAAGACATTGGTTTATTGACGTTTCTGGGTACACCTTTGACACTTCATTTGTTTGAAATCTCTTCAGTCAGGCTGTACGAATTCATCAAACATACTCTTTCTTCGGAAATCCAGAGTTTGTATTTGTGCTCGGGTAATGGCAAGAGAGCATTTGTGACCCAGTGGTAGCGACTTAAGAGTTGTAGATCGTAGGTTCGAACCCGGACAGGCGCTTTACTTTGTATAAATTATTTCATCACTACTGCTCTTAAAACGGTGAAGGAAAACATCGTGAGGAAACCGACATGTCCTAAAACCTAAAATTCGAAGGCATCTACCAACATCTACCAACCCGCACTGGGCCACGTGATGGATTACGGCCATCTCCCTCTCACAGAGAGGAGGCCTGTGTCCCAGCAGTGGAAACGTTATAGGCTGATTATGTTGTTATGTTGTACTCTTTCACCTGGAGGCTGGAGCCTGGATTTTTGCCCGGGTGATGGCAAGAGGGTCATGTGAGAGAAAAATAAAATATAATGAAAATAATACAATTAATGAGGTAAAACATAATGAATTGTGCTTACTATCAAACACATTATTATAATATTTCAATCCTTATGTAAAGCGATCGGCTCATACATACCTATAGTTATTAATTAATTATTTAGGAACGGTGGCCGCTAATGACTCCGCCAGTCGTATCCCTACGTAATTGAAGTACGTTTTGTCATACGAGTAGCCCTGGGAATTATTAGCAGCTAAAACAGAGTTTTTATAACTTTATTTTCTGTGGATGTCATTGTAATATATGTATATGCTTTCTTCTATATACTCTGTCTCTTTCGTGACAACTTTTATCTCTGTTACGGTGGTAAGTTCTGCCTTTTATAACATTTTTCTCCATTCGACTCTCTCCTTAACATCATGTAAAAACCATTCAAGTTCAGTAATGGTATGCGTTTCCTTAATATACATTTTCGGCGTTTAAACGTCTCTTAACTTTATTTATTTATGTAAACCAACAATTGTTTACACTATATACATTTTTAATTTAATGACTAGAGTAACATTTACAAGTGCAACAATTAATTACAGGTTAACACCACATGCACAGAAAACGGCTTTACATAACATATTTATAAATTATTGAAATTAGAACTTTTACATACAATGAATAAGCAATTCAAAACAATAATAAAGAAAAAATATCATAACATTAAATGCTGTATACCACATATAAAAATAAAATAAAAAAATAAAAATTGTCGGCATGTGATTACTGATTAAATTTTAATTGATTAAATTGATTACATTACGATTAATTATTAATTGAATTATGAATAAAGATATTGACCATAAAATGATAATAAAATAAAATAAAAAGAATACATTGAAAAAATTGAAAACAGGAATTAAAATTTAAAAAAAATATTAAAATTAAAATAATATCAAAATTCAAATTAAAATCAAAATTAAAATTAAATTGCCATTGGATTGTTTACAAAAGCTCGAAGGAATTTATTTATATTATCGTGGTGCACATCTACTAAGTCACTGCGGCCATTAAGGATTCTACACAATCTAGATATTGGAGTATTTGCACCAAGTACGGACTTTCGAAATGGCGGACACAGGGGTGTTATCTTATTCCTAGGATATCTACTCGTAGAAGGCGCTTGGAATCTAATAAGCTTCAATTAACCGGGGCAGTCGATCTTATTGCGCAACAGTTTGTAAAGAAACAAAGCATCGGTTATATCTCTACGCATTGACAACGATTGCATCCTGAAATGGCACAAACGGACTCTGTAAGAGGGTAGGTGCTTAGATTTCCCCTCACCAAAGGTTAAATGCCACGCAAAACGTTTCTGTACCCTTTCTAGACGCAATATGTGACTGCACTCGAAAACACTGCGTACGAAACTATTATATAACATTATCTTGGTGCTACTTTTACGAAAGCCTTTGGTGTTACGAAGCAGGAACCCTAACATTTTTGATGACTTTTTAATAATGTTTCCAATATGAGGCACAAAAGTAACCTGTTTGTCAAAGTGTACTCCTAGATCCCTTATGTTTCGAGTTCTTGGACTCGCTCCTGGTCTATGAAGTATTCTGTGTCAAAACAGCTAATTTCTCGCGTATACTTAACATGGTAACATTTCTTCGGATTTAGTTGCATTTTATTATTGTGGCACCATTTTATAACTTGGTAAAGATCGTGCTGCAGAAGTTCGCAGTCTCTTTTTGACTCGCGCAAATTTTATGTCATCAGCATACAGATCTCTATTACTCGAAACAGAAAAGGTTCGGGAAAACGAAAACACTCAGGAAGATCATTAATGAACATAATAAATAGTATTGGAGCCAAGTGAGATCCTTGGGGGGCGCCCGATGTTTTGTTGTGTGCAGCTGATCGTAAACCGTTTACAACGACAAAGAATTCACGTTCAGTAAGATAAGACTTGAACCAACCTAATAAAGGCCCTGTTATACCATAGGCTGCTAGTTTATAAATCAGTATAGAATGGGGCATTTTATCAAATGCCTTACTCAAGTCGGTATATACTACGTCAAATTGTTTGCCTCTATCTACAGCCTGTATTAGGGACCCCGTGAAT
Source organism: Atethmia centrago (assembly GCA_905333075.3). Classification (NCBI taxonomy): domain Eukaryota; kingdom Metazoa; phylum Arthropoda; class Insecta; order Lepidoptera; family Noctuidae; genus Atethmia; species Atethmia centrago. The sequence goes on from HG995379.1 coordinate 6,189,182, forward strand.
GACACTAAACTTGTGGCTGTAGACCTAGTTGCCACAAGACCGTGTTGATTGTCATTAAGATATTAATGCGATGCATTATATAATATATATTAGTAAAGGAGACACTAGAGCTGTAGCACAGTTAGAAATAGAAACAGGTGGGATGCCATCCGGGCCAGGTCCCTTATTAATATTTACTGTTTTTAGTTTTTTTAGTAAACAGTCGTGGTCAATTACTGGAATACTTAATCCCTGACTATTATTATGGCTTGGAGGTACTTTGTATGGCAGGTAATTTCTGTATCTGTGTCAGTTGTGTACACGGTTGCGAAATGATTAGCGAAAAGGTCGCAGATTTCAGAACCGTTAGATGTAACAACGTGTCCATCAGTCATTGCCAAAGGGTAGCCACTAGTGCCACCGCGTTTCGCTTTTATGTAACTCCAGAGAAGTTTGGGAGTATCTTTTATGTCCTTTTCGATTCTATCAATATAGTCATTATATAGATTCATGGCTAGTTTTTCACACCGCTTGGAAACCAGTTTCAGTTCAACTTTATCTAAAGGATTTTTGTATTTTCTGTAACACAACCTGAGCCTATTTTTTTCTTTAAATGATTTTATTAATGCTGTATCAAACCACGGTGGACAGCGACTATTGTTTGGTTTCCGATCGGTTACAAATTTTCTAATAGCATCACGCAGACATTTGTAAAAAATTGCTACCATGTCATTCACATCACGTGTATTTTGAAAAAGTTAATTCCAGTTCAGCTCATTTAGGTAATTTTTAATGTCAGGGTAATTAGCCTTATAAAAGTTAGGTCTTGAGTCCATACTATATGGTAAATTACAATTCTTTAGCAAAGACATAGTTCAAAGGGGGGATGCAATTTATCGACAGCTACCAGAGAATTGCTAGACTCGCTCACTAAACAAGTTGGCTCTGTTGATAATCCCAGATCCAGTATTCGGCCAGAACAGTTTTTTACATGATTATGTTGTGATAGTTGATTTACATTTATAAAATCCAAAAGGTTTTGACAAGCCTTAGGTGTAGAATCATTTGCGGCGGTTTTATCCCAATTCAATTTACTTAGATTAAAATCACCAATTATGTAACAGAGACGGCACAGAGAGCAACTTGGCGTGACTTGTGAGATGTCGATATGTCAAGTGTGACCCAGAGGTCTTCACTATTACTTTGCCAGTGTTCGATACGTGCGGAGTTATTTTTTTTATTAATTGCTATCAAGACTCCTCCCCCGTTTTTGTTGTGGTGAACCCAGTTGATTCTCTGTTCCGTCTGTAAACTTCATAACGATCATCAAACAATTTACTACTCAATACATTACTGTTTAGCCAGGAACGCTTCTAAATAAGAGGGTTAATGTTAATGTCTGCACTACTAATGTCCACCTGGTTTTGTCTCCCTCGGAATCTCTGCAACAGACAGTTGCAGTGCCAGGTTGAGTTCATTCCCCGTGGAGGCGATTACCGGCGGAGATCTCGCGTCCAGCCGTGGCCCAGGCCATAGTACGAAGCGAGAGGGCATGGGCAGCCGTTACCTCCTTCTGCAAAGCAGTAATGCTCGCAAAGGAGGAGGCGGGACGGGGGAGGGAGAGGCAAATTTCGCGCCCTCACGCCCCTAGCCGCCGCAGGAGACGCCATGGGCGTCGGGAATCCCAGGCGGATTTCTGGCCACCGTAGGCGCGGACTTGCAGACTGTGAGCAATGAGTAGCTCGCCATCCGATAAGGACCAGGCCCGGGTTGATAGCGCGTTGTGTTCCACGGGCGCCTCAAAGAGATGTCGTCAGCACAAGTGTAGGGGTCCACTAGGGCCGATGCCTGCCGGGGTCGCGGAAGGGTACGAAAGGCTTACCGAGGCCCCTGGCAACACATACAACCGAAGGAACATGGGTGGGTTGTAATCCGTAAGAGTCTGACACACCCTCCCGCTCCGCCCAGAGCGGGAGAAGTTATTTGATAATTTCCTACCAAAAAAAAAAAGTAGAGTTCCTGGTCTAATGTTCTTCTCTTGACTTGTTTTCTGTTTACTGTAAGAGATCGAATCAATCGAAAATTACCTATCAAGTACAGATATTTAACCCCTTAATTGATGCATTATTTATTTTAAAACGTAGGTACGTTAGCCGCTAACGAGCCAGCCAAGCGCATTGGTAATTGAACTACATGAAATAATTATCATATTTCCCAGTGCAGTGTTTCAGAGCTGTTTAAAATTTAAACGTGTTTTACAGGTAATATGTACTGTTAAATTATTGGGGGTGAAAATGGGTATTTAATATAAATTATGGAGGTATTGTAAAGAGTGATTGTATTATTGGGTTCGTTTCTGAAGTCAACAATTAAATTCTGATTAATAATTTGCTAGACGCCATGAATATTGTTAGTGTAACGAAATAATAATATATTGTTACTATAATTATAAAATAGCATAAATACGCACCACACTTAACACAACGCCTTGAGTAATTAAATTACTTACTTAGTACTTATTCTTATCATTTTTATTGTATTATAGTCTTAGTTTATGATGTATCTTTTAATTTTTTTAATTTACGCATTGTTACAGATAAATATTTATTATTTATATACATACTTTATTCAGCTTGAATCACAAATATTTCTGTGGAAAATTTCCACTTACCTGATTTATTACTTCACCCACGGACGGGGACGTCATTACGTCATTCGACAAGTAGGTAATTGCTGAAAATCAGCGCTGTTGACGATAGGCTTGTCCGAAGTCACAGCATTTCGCTGAGCAAAGACCTTTTCTTGCACAGATGCGACGCACTGTTTAATTGTTCTAGTTATAGTTGTTTATTTGTTATAATAGTAGTTATTTCCTCTCTCTGTAATCGTCATTCTGTTTTTGTTATGATTGTATGTTATGTCATTGGTTGTCATCTGCCAGTGTCGCAACACAGAGTAAATATTACGTAATCGACAGGATTGTCAAACTTAAATGGATTGATTACGAGGCTTTTAGCTACTTTGTATATGTGTTTATTTTACGTAAATTTTTGTAATGTGCGTTTTGTTTGTGCAGAATAAACAATTTTTCTTTCTTTTTTCTTCTTTCTCTAGACCAAATTGACAGCTGCAGTCGACGTATTTTTTAAAAATAACACAATATTTAATATCACTGTGCGTTCACTGTATAACTTGACGCGCTGAATTTTGCAGTCATGTGATTGATAGTTCTGTTCTTCAGTCGCCATTTTGAACTCTTATAAAACGAACAGAATTCAGTGTGACCAATCGCAAAGTTTCAATGGGGATGACGTATCCCTGTGGATAAAAACCCATTATTAAAAAAAATATTTTAAAAAATTCATTTGGCTAGGTTTTGGCCCCATTAGTGACGCCCTACTCATATCTAGTTTCATATAAAATACATGAAAGAGATATTATCTTACAGCGGTAGTAAGCAAAATCAAAAAGTCTCACTGATCTTTTACCTGTTCTTATTAGCCTACCTTTCACTTTTCCAATAAAATTCAATGATTCAACACAACCCACAATTCAAATATAACGATTTATTAAGACGTTACCATCACCTGAACCATATTTTGGACATGAAAGCTCTTCCGGTCTCTTGCTCTGCCCTAGTTCTTTAAACTGAGGTGGGTCGAGTAGTCGTGCGAGCTCTTTAGCGACGCACGACTAACCAGCGTTCATGGTCAGCCAATTATATTGAGATCTCATCTACTGTTTAGTCTGAAGGAATCTTTAGACCATTGTTACTACAAATAAAGCGTGGAGGCTAAAGGGCAGACTAAACTTGCATCTAGTAAATGTGAATTATCGATTTTATAATAAAATTCATAAGCCTTATCTTTAATGAAACTTATGACTGCCGTTAAAAACGGTCAATCATTTCACCGACAATGAATTTACAAATTATTCACTTGCAGAACATGATTATTCATTTCATCAATAAACAACAAGTTTGTCAAATAATTCACTTAGGAAAATAATTACCCGATAAACATTTTTAATAACGTATTATTTGACAAATATTTTATATTTTATTCATGTTATCTCATAAAACAACGTTTTGAATAAAATCGTTTTGCATATTGCATTATTACGCAATTTCCTAAAGATGAAACTCATTAATATGCAAAAGGGCTCGTCTTTTATATACGGGACTTGTAATCTCTTCATTTATTTTTGGGCAATGTACTTATTATCTTGAACAATCTCGCGGAGTTTCAGGTCTAGGAAATATATACGTTCTGAAATAAAAAATATCAAACTGATACGATACCATCCAGTTTTATGCTATTTTATTGATTTTGACGTGATTTTGACAGCTATTTTATGGAGTTTTAATAACGCGTTTTGATTTTGCAAATAATAAGTAGACGCGCACTTTTTTTTGTTGAAAATTCACATTATTTTGTTCGCATTTCTTTGTTTTATTTGGGTATCGATTTCATAGTGATTTGAGCTTTTTTTGGCTGAATAAAGTTATTATTTCTATCCTAATGATATCTGCTAAAGATGAAACGAAACGCACATGCAGCCATTTTGTGAATTTTTGTAACGTGTCCAAGTCAGGGTGCCCCAAGTCCCGACACATCTCGACTTAGTAAAAAGGCAATGAGAACTTAGGTTGCAAGAGTGAGCAAAGTGAGCTCCGGACTTGGGGCACCCCGACTCGGAGAGGTAACTCACTGCTTTAAGTTTTTTTTTTAAGGTATGGATGGTATCTACATCCTTGTTAGTAATCGGGCACTCTCTCCCCTCGGTGAACAATGTTTTATTATCGTCTTCCTCGCCAGTTAGGTAAGTAAGGTGGTCAACTTTGTTTCTAGAAATGCTCACCATATAAAACCTGCAAGGTCTTAATGATTGGATGTGCACTATACGTCGCATTTTCGTTTTTACATATTATCTATACCTATATCCTACATATATTATAAATGCAAAAGTTTTTAAGGATGGATGGATGGATGGATGTTTGTTTCTCTTTCACGCAAAAAGTACTGAACGGATTTGGATGAAATTTGTCACACAAATAGTTTATAACCAGGAATCCCTATTTCTCTTGTTCACGGCATCACGCGTGAACGGATGGACCGATTTCGCTAATTATTTTTTTGTTGTGTTTGTTATTATCAGAAAAAGGTTATTATGTAAGAAAAATCACAATTGCCTGCCTCGTTGGTGTAGTGGTCGCAAGCACTACTGCTGAGCATGAGGTCCTGGGTTCGATTCCCGGGTCGGGTAAAGTGTTATTGGGTTTTTCTATCTGGAATTTCTCAGTAGCAGCCCGGAGTCCGGATTTGTGCCCGGTTGATAACAATAGGCTCGCCCCCTATTACATGGGACTTAAACATAACTGGCGAAATGTGGGCGTACTACAGGTACATCTCTGCCCAACCCTTCGGGGAAACAAGGCGAGATGTTATGTTATATATGAAAAAAAAAAACCTCCACGCGGGCGAAGCCGCGGGTAAGATCTAGTATATTGTGGCGGCATCTACAGCGCCACATACAAAACTACGCATCACACTGACGTCACGCAAAATCCTGCATCGCGCAAGCAGAGTTTACCGCGCAACTAGCATATATACAACATCCCGACATCAACCGTCGGGCAGTTGCCCACCAGACACGAAACCCGTCTGGTCGGAGGATCCTCCCTTTTCTATGGAGGATGAGTGAACTTTACACCCTGTTCCTCATGCCTCTATACTGGTGACCCCGAATATGAACGTCAGCGCAGCCTTCGTGCAACTACATCAGCGTGACGTCATAATGATCACTTCCTCAAGCTCTCGAGCGGCGAGTCACACAGCCAGCCAGCACCCACGACTTCAACGGGTATCCTGACCACCAGCATGCAGCGACCGCGCATACCTGGTCATCACCCTAAGCCTCATCAGCAACCTTGGCACAGCACACTGCACTTTCGGCCGGTCAACAAGCAGAGCTCTTCAACGCTCTCCTGGTCGACGCCAGCAGTCAGCCCTCAACCCGGCGCTGTACCACGTCCGACTCACTGGAGCATAACGCAGTGCCACCCCGACTCACTGGGGCATCACCGCAGACAGTTCCGACCCACCGCGAACTATGCGACAACCGGTTCCGACCCACTGGAACCCCACCTGGCACTGGCAAGCATCGCAAGATACACGACTCAGCCCACTATCGACCTCCGGTCTCCGGAGGGGAGTGATGTGGCGGCATCTACAGCGCCACATACAAAACTACGCATCACACTGACGTCACGCAAAATCCTGCATCGCGCAAGTAGAGTTTACCGCGCAACTAGCATATTTACAACATCCCGACATCAACCGTCGGGCAGTTGCCCACCAGACACGAGACCCGTCTGGTTGGAGGATCCTCCCTTTTCTATGGAGGATGAGTGAACTTTACACCCTCTTCCTCATGCCTCTATAATATAATAAAAATCGTTTATTCTCTCGCCACAAGATAACAAAAAACAGAGCAATTACAGTTGTATAAATACATATTTGTTGAAGACTGGTGCTTAAACTAGGCTCGGGATCTGTATTTCAGGACACCAGATGAGCTGGTCATTATGATAATACGGTCAAATACGTTTGCTGTGTTCACATTGGCACATAAACCATTCAAACAAGTAACAGCAATTCAGCAATAGGTCAGGTTTTCCCTAGTAGATACCCAGATGACCCATTACACAATATGAACCTCTACAACTAATTACAACTTTTCCACCCCTGTAAAAAAATATAAAACCGAAACTGCAAAACTCATTTATCATCATTTCACTTTATACAAACAAAAAAGCAAACTAAATCAATATTTTATACTGGCAACATTGTTCGCTCGCTGTCATTGCTAAATAAATTACCGCGGCATGAATTAAATATCGGAGTTTGTGGTTCCGTTCCCGCGAATTAATATAATTTTACCGTTTGTGCCGTTTTTCGGGTGTAACAGTATGCCGTTTGTTTTTACTGTTGTGACCGCCAATTAGGGCTTGTTAAGTTCTCTGGAGGGATGGGCAGTCATGTTTGAGTGTGGGTTGGTTAGTCACGTATTGTGATATGTGGAAAGAGTTTTGTTGATTGTTGTATTATGCATAGAGAGTCTTGCTTTCTGATGCCTCAACTTAAGGCGCTGACAAGAGGCAAATGACCAAAATAGGCTTGTCATAAGAAATAAATTGCCAAATCTGTATAGTCTGTGGTAGCGGAAAAAAAATATGTTAATTTTGAACATATTTCTCAGAACTTGGTTGTTACCAAAACACGTTTTGAAAAAAAATCTCGTTACAACTAACCTCTCACCTTTTCTTTTTATTTGGTGGGAAATCATCAAATAACTTCTCCCGCTCTGGGTGGAGTGGAAGGGTGTGTCTGACTCTTACTGACTAAAACCCATCCGTATTCCTTCCGTTGCCTGTGTTTCCAGGGGCGTCGGTAACCCTTTAGTACCTTCCCGCGACCCCGGCAGGCATCGGCCCTAGTGGAACCCTACCCTTGTGCTTGACGACATCTCTTTGAGGCGCGCTTGGAATACAACGTGCCGTTGACCCGGGCCTGGTCCTTATCGGACGGCGAGCTACCCATTGCTCACCGTCCGCAATCCCGCGCCTACGGTGGCCGGAAATCCGTCCGGGATTCTTGACGCCCAGGGCATCTCCTGCGGCGGCTAGGGGCGAGAGGGCGCGAAATTTGCCTTTCCCTCAACCATCCCGGCTTCTCCTTCGCGAGCATTACTGCTTCGCAGAAGGAGGTGACGGCTGCCCATGCCCTCTCGCTCCGTACCATGGCCTGAACCAGGGCCGGACGCAAGAGATCTCTGCCGCCGATCGCCTCCACGAGGACACGGCGGTGCTATGCCCAAGCCGGGCAGACCTCCACCGTATGCTCCACCGTGTCCTCCGGGTGATCCACACAGTGGTGACACCCGGGCGTTTCTTCCCGCCTTATCCGACACAACCTCTTACCTTGAGTTCCAAACCAAAATATCTGTATTCAATATCAACATACGTTACGTATTTAATTAATAACAAGAATATCTTATTTGAATGCAGAACATGGTTGTTTTTATTTTCGAAATAGATAATTGCTTCATATTTTGCAATAAATTATAAGCGTTGTGTCATCGCGCTTCTCTTTCATTTCTATGCAGTCTGACGGTGACCGTGGCTTAGGTGTTGTACGCGTCTTAAGGCGCGGGTATATAGGTTTTAGTAATTTTTAAATCTGTTTTTACACCTTCATTTACTATTAAATGAAGGCGTAAAAACAGAAATAAGAAGTAACAGAAGTACCTAAGTTATGCAAAACAATTTTGTTAAACTAGAACGCATACAAATTAATTCTATATGTGAATATTTAAGTATTAGAGTAAAATACTTTATGAAATAACTTCAGAAAGTAAGGTCAACCCAAAGCATAAAAAACGATATTACTTTCAAACTACTTATGATATTTTCATGTTATTTTTTATATGAACAGACTATTTTATTATCTATAATTCTATCAGTGTTTTTTTTTTTTTCAAATATTTATATTTAAGTTATTCAAAATAAATATTCCCTGTGCAACGAATTTGTATGGCCAAGGTCAACGGCAATTACCCAACCCTTAAAGGAAAAATAAATATGAGAATAGTTTAAAAGGCTGACAACAGCTAAAGCGCGGTCACTGTCGGACTGCATAGAAAAGAAAGAGAAGCGCGATGACGCAACGCTGTTAACTTATGGCAAAATATGAAGCAATTTTCTATTTACAAAAAAATATTGATTGGATAAAAAAAATATATCACTATTATGCTAATATGTTGCATATAGAATAATCAAATTAGTTGTATTATGTTTACAACACACTATCTTTCTGGCCATATATCCTGATGAATATCATACATTTTTCTGATTTTGTTTACTGCAGTGAATCATATACTTTTAGGCATTATAAAGCTTAAAAAATTGCGTTTAGGTCCTGTAGTCCCCTTAAGCCGTGCTGAAAAGATTTCCCAGTGTGCTAGTTTGTGGATGACCAATTTAATGCGCATCGACCAAAGCCTTCACAGGTAAAATTGCCGCACCGGAAATACATTGGAGCTTATCTTCCTAACCCACAGCCATTATACTTTATTTTGAACAAAATAGACTACACAAATTGGAAAATTAATATTCATTTAAAGAAAAAGTTGAAGGAAAGATATTTTCAAAGCTTTCCATTCGTTAAAACTTTCTAATAAAGCTTTCTTTACGTTTTTAGGGTTCCGCACCTCAAAAGAAAAAACGGTACCCTTAAAGTATCACTCGTGTGTCTGTCTGTCCGTCTGTCACAGCTGATTTGCTCCGAATCTACTGAAGTACAGAGTAAACATATGAACTGCTTTGACCCAAACATGGACGTGTTACGTAAATAAATGAATATTGAATAGGGGGTAACTTTTGGGGGCAAGAAAATAGAAAAATAAAATTGCAAACTGTGCGGTGTGATATATTAAATGAAAGGGTTTGTTGTAAAATTTTCAGATAAACTTTTTTATAATTTTCAAATTAATACTTTTAAAATGATTTAAGAAGATATTTTTTTGTTGAAAATTGACCATTATCTCCGAAACTACTGAGCTAAAAACTTTGGAAAAATACGGAATATAGTTCTATACTTATATATTTCAAGAAAAGCTATAAGAAGTCTAAGATCTTAAAATAACATGGTACATTTCTAAATATTGTGCGTACAAACTTACATCAGTTGAAATGAATGAGGGAACATGTTTTTCAACATAACACATACATATAATCCCGCCTTGTTTCCCCAAAGGGTTGGGCAGAGGTGTACCTCATTTCGCCAGTTATGTTTACATAATCAGCCTATAATGTTCCCACTGCTGGGGCTGCTGGGAATTATGTTTAAGTCCCATGTAATAGGGGGCGAGCCTATTGCTATCAACCGGAGTTTTTTCTTAGGAACAATTAATTCCCACTACGTCACCCTTCATTGTGCGTGGTCCGCCACGCATGCAGCCGGTTTTTTTTGCATTTGTATATCATCATTATCATCGTCCTGCCCTAGTCCCATGTTACTCGTGGTCGGCGCAACACTTTTTCTCTTTCCATTCCCCCCTGTCAGCCGTCACGCTATCATTCACTCCCTTCTCTTTCACATCATTCCTCACACAAGTATCGTGGAACATATTAAATAAAAGCTGGGTCCGGTCTTCAAAATTTTACGAATAGGGAAATATGCAAGTAATTCAAAACTTATCCAATAATTAAATATATAATTTTTACATTTTTTAATGCATTACTTATTTTACAATTCATTAATTTATGTTGCGTTTTTTGGTGGAAGGGAACGCAAACTCAAAACGCGTCGTCTTCGACAATGCCGAAAGTGACAAAAAAAACTATGTTAATAAAAATCTATTCTTAGCAAAGTGCTTGAAATCTCACTAACGTAAGTAAGTGCGATTTCTGCTTAAATAAAGGACAACAAATAATTTAATTTATATGATTTGACAAATAATTTAACAGATGTAAACAAAGAAGTTTTGTGGCAAATAACGTCACATCATGCCCGCGACAGAAAAAAAAGTCGTTGGAACTGTAGTAGAAAATTGTTTGAGTTTCATATTTTTTTTGAGCAACAAGCAGTAGTTGAGTTTAACTTTTAATACTTTTCTTGGGTATATTCCTGTCTATTATTGATATAGTGAAAAAAAATTACATGAATATTCCCTATTTCCTTATGAATAATCAATGTTACCATTACCAAAAATATAAACAAACTTATCTGTCACAAAAAAATAACTTACCACAACAAAAACCTTTTTAAATTGACTACCTACACAATACAACACATACATATTACACTACGTTAACCCGTTAATAGCAAGGCATTGTTCGCCCCGGTCTCTGGGGCCTGAAGCCGGCGAATGACAGCTTAATAACACTAAATCAAGTATCGGGCGATGTTTTCATTCGAGGGTTAATAACGTGCAAAATATAAGTTTATTGGGAACCGCCGGCGGTTACGGGTTGTGACGTATGATTAATGTACCTACTGCCTTTTTTTTCATTATTAATTGGAAAAGTTATATGGATTATTTGTGCTTGGTTTCATAATTGGGGCTGGGAGAGAAATGTTATTAGTATAGTACACTATACTAATAACATTTCTCTCCCAGCCCTCAAAAATAAAACTCAATCAATACTAGGTAAGCTACAGCTTACCTAGTATTGATTGAGTTTTAATTTTTAACGAGGCTTTTTGGTGTGGATCATTATTTATCATTATGTGGAATGAAGATGGATTATGGGCTAAGACCACCACAACACAGATTCCAGAAAACTTTCAAAGGCATAGCGGAAGACCCAAGCGTAGATGGCGGGACGAAAATGAAGTTTATAGGAGGGATTGGCCCGTATTAGCTCAGGATCGAGTTGAGTGGAAAAAGGAAAGGGAGAAATCAGCCTGTATTATCCCACTGCCCCACTGCAGAGCAAATCCAGTGGGGCAGTGGGCAGGATGCCAAACGGATCCCTATTACTAAGCCTCCGCTGTCCGTCCGTCTGTCTGTCAGCGGACGTCTGTATCTCATGAACCGTAATAGGTAAACATTTCAAATTTCAGATTGTGTATTTATATTGCCGCTTTAACAACAAATAATAAAAATAAAATATAGTTTAAAGTTAAAGGAGGTCCCGATACAAGAAACGTGTTTTTATTTAATAAAGTATTAAAAAAAAAATGTATTGTTGAATATTGTACGGTGGTACGGAACCATTCGTGTAAGAGTCTGACTCGCACTTGGCCGGTTTTTACAAAATCTATGGGCAGTAATTATGGACGGTAACAATGGTAGTCGTATTCCCATCTTACATTTTTTATTTTTCCTGATATTACTTAGTAAAAGTTTATTAATTAATAATAGTTTTTTGCAAATATTTTAGTTTTCTGAAAATATTATTTTTATTTTTTGTAGGTACGAAAAAAGGGTATGTTGAATTTTCTTTGATTTTAACCAACTTTATTTGTTGACCAACTACAGCAACAATATATAACATTTTATTCTATCGACCTTCAGTTGAGACCTAATAATAAGAATAAAACAAACAAACCGACCCTTTTCTTTACTTAAGAGAAATAAAGTGTGACGGGCGGGACTCAAGATAATGTAATTTCTTCTAAAGTGCTCTGTTATACCTAGCAACAATTTGTGATCACAAAACCGTCGAAAATTGGTGCGGGAGACATTTAAACCAGTCATTGCTTATGTTTTCGAAGAGAGTTTTTATTAACCATCTAATCTAATCTAACTGTTCTCTCCCTTTTCTACACAATTCTGTTTTACCAGTCCTTACGGTTGACCATACCTAATCCTATTGACATATCCTGCAAAATTATCTCAAATGTTTCTAACCAATGAAAACGTAGTTCGTAAGAACCAGCCGGTCTATTCTGTACAAATCTCACCGTGAAACCTTAAGTGAAGTGAGCGTGAAGTGAGCTCTAATTCCACATTGTAACAGGGATGACACTATTGACAGCTCACTTCCGTTAAGTTTTCACGGTGCTAATATTACAGAATAGCACTACAGGAAATAAGAAATCCGTACCCACGACTTAAGTTAACATAATGTAATAAAACTCCTCAGGTAGATAATAATATTATTTAATTATTCTAATCCAACAATATTTACAACTGAAATCAATCAGCTACCATATTATTATTTATTTAATAATTATTGACACAGTTATTGTAGTTTGTCCGACCCGTAGCGCGCTCTAAAATCAAGTGAACGAAACGATTGCCTGATCGCGACTTCCATGACCACTTGTTAACCGTCACCGTTCGGTGTTGCCACATAAAAAATCTTTATGAATTATCGAAATATGAGTTTAGTTGATTTTAAAAATACATATAAATTTATTTATAATAACTATGAAGCGTCTCACAACCATAAAATATTTTAACTATTATTTAAACAATGACATGAATATTTACTTTGTAAAGTACACACATACACATAACATCACACCTTGTTTCCCCGAAGGGTTGGGCAGAGGTGTACCTGTAGTAGGTACCTACACCCACATTTCGCCAGTTGTTTTTTTTTAAGTCGCATGTAATAGGGGGCAAGCCTATTGCTTTTGTAAATTATTATAGTATAAGTTAGTTATTGTGAATGTGAGGACTGTGTGGGTCTTTATTTCTTTTTTTTCTCAGTTAGTGTTTAACATGGTCAGTTTGAGTACTTTAAGTGACCTAAACAAATGTCCTTTCTTTTGTATTGTTCGTCAAAACGTTGAGCTCCTGAAGTTCTGAGTTGAGCTGCATGATTACTGACAAAAATGCACTGACTCGACAGGTCTACTCCAACTGTGTTGCTATTTCATCAAAAGACCAGTTCAGACACCAATCTACATGGTCTTCACATTATCTGACAAAGATTATGTCTAGATTTTAAACGAGACTGTGACCTCTGAGTTTATTTCGGCTTTTCTTCTTAGAGTAGTCTGATAGGAAACGCCGACCTCATCTAGTTTTTAAAATACGATTAACGTGTAAAAGTGTTTGTACAGTAATCTACTTACATAAATAAAATTATTTATCAAATATCAACTTATTTTCTTTCTTGAGATAGATACTTGTGACAGACAGACTGACGTGAACCCAAAAAATCACGAGTGACAAAGTTACCTAAAAGAAAAACATTCAATGTAACAGAGCTGCAAGATCTTGCAGAACTAAACGAGATTTTCTCACAGTGAACTGAAACCTTGCAAGTTCAGAGTAATTATTATGCATGTGGTATCTACGCTGGCTCATCGCTCATAATTAATCTTACAGTTAGTTTCTTGTGTTATGTAAGGCAGGAATCCAAGTAGGTGTACTGAATGTATGAAGGAGGTTGGCTCCACTCGCCCCTTGGATCTTGCCCCTAATTGCCTAAGTGTATCTAGTCGCCCCCTTGTATTTTAGATACCCCAAGTCACCCCCGATTCTTAGTTAGTTAAAAGTACTGTCAGCACTCGTAAGATTCTTTTTTTTTTTGTCTTAAACCTTCAAAGTGTCTTCTTGGAATTGAATGGTGAAGATTGAAATAAAACTGCACATGGAGTTAAAAAGTATAATTTGGAACTAATCACGTACATAATCTTTTAAATGTTTAAGAACAAAATTTTGTTAATCTTTGGTTTATAGATAATTAAATAAAAATCACAGATCAAAGTTATAGAATCAACACTTACATGAGAAAGAGAATGCATTATATAGTATATGACTCTCCCAACGCGTAACATATTTTAACAATTTTTTTGTTTATTGGACCTATGAAAAAGGTTCCTTTTGTTATTATAATAGGTAACCTAGGTAGCAAAAACTATCACAAGTGTCACGAGTTGGTGAGATTACTGATAGAGTTATTAAAGTAAACAAACATGGCTTTATTAATAATGTGTGCATTTTTCTGTCTAACTATACCGTTTTTGGTTAAATTTCTAAGGAAATGCCGCAAAGGGCAAATCGATACACCAAAATAATTATTTAAATGTCAATTTTCCACTCGCCCCTTCGTAAGGGGCGAATCACTACACAAAAATAATAAAAAAACGGGGTAAGTGGAACATTTTAATCGAAAGGGGCAAGATCCAAGGGGCGAGCGGAGCCCAAACCATTTCTAGAAATAGTAGTAGGTAGTGTGTGCGTGTTTTTATGCGAGGTGTAGTTTGATTTGATCCACAGGTCAGGCAGTGTTATTGGGGATTTTAAATAGCAACCTAGAAACGGTATTTGGGGCCGATTACTGGCAAAAAAACTGGGACATCATTATAACGGCGTAATCTGGGTGTACCTATGTACCCTTTCGAAGAACAGAGATGTTATGTTATGTAATAAATGGTTATGTTTGATACTTGATTTATTTGATAGTTTCAATATCAACGTGCCTTGCTTCTGTTAATTAATCTATTGTTTGAAAATGTTGCAGGCCGTAAGGTGGCATCATCTGCCTAGCCTTTTCCAAACTATGTTGCGGGTTCCAGTCTTCCCGGATACAGCTGAATACTAGTATTTTACATAGAGCGATTATCTGACCTCCACAACCCAGTTACTGGGTAACACGATACCCCTTGGTAAGACTGGTTGTCGGACTTTCGAGCTTCTGACGACCCGTAACGACTGTCAAAGATCTACAAATGACAGCCGGGACCAATGGCTTAACGTGCTTTCCGAGGCACGGAGGGTTCTTGGTATGTAAAGATGGTCACCTATTCATGGACCAACCGCGGCAAGCGTAGCTTAACCTGATCGATCGACCCGTGCGGCTGTTATTACTTAGCCACAAGTCCCTCGCATGCCGTAAGGTGTAAAGGGAGTATTTTTATAAATTACATATTATCTGTTTATCTACATTATAAGCAAATAAATTATTTCTTTCACTAAAACAGTCTATGAGAGCTAAAATAATCTTCGAAAAAAAAGTCAGTTTCAAGGTGGGAAGTTTCGGACGGTGAGCAATGGGTAGCTCACCGTCCGGTAAGGACCAGGCCCGGGTCGACGGCGCGTTGTATTCCACGCGCGCCTCAAAGAGATGTCGTCAGCACATATAGTAGGGGTCCATTAGGACCGATGCCTGCTGGAGTCGCTGGAAGGTACTAAAGGGTTACCGAGGCTCCTGGCAACACAGGCAACGGAAGGAATACGGGTGGGTTTTAGGCAGTCAGAGTCTGACACACCCTCCCGCCCCGCCCAGAGCGGGAGAAGTTATTTGATGATTTCCTACCAAAAAAAAAGGTGGGAAGTTTGAAGTGTTGTTTTTAAATCATACGTAAGAAGGAACGAAGTTCGTCGAAGTTCAAATCGCTCGAAACAAAAACCGTGCACACGTTTTTTGTTTCTAACGATTATTGGTTACGACCGATGTGATAGAACATAATAGTCTGAAGTATCTTGAATGCTCTGATATCCACTTAAAGACTCCACTATCAGAAACAAGCTGTTGCCCGGGACTTCGTCTGCGATCAAAGATGAAAGTAGCCTGTGTCCTAACCCAGATTACGGTCTACCCATGTGCCAAATTTTCTCCAAATTCGTTCAGCCGTTCCAGCATGAAAGCGTCACAAACAAACGAACTCTCTTTCGCATTTATAAAATTAATAGTTGCACTACGCAGTTACACCCGCGTAAGTCTCGATCCCGTGGAAACATCGAGATGAAATATACTTTACGACCTATTCTCAGACCTACTGAATATACACACAAAATTTCATAAGAATCGGTCAAGCTGTTTCGGAGAAGTTTTGTTACAAACACTGTGACATGAAAATGTTATATATTAGAAGAAGATATTATAGGTATATTATTATAATAACTGTTTTAGGGACTATAATGACAATAAGATATTTTCAATAGACCTGGTATTAATATAATTCTATCATGATTCGAAAGACACGTGGCGCCATCTATTATCATAAGTACGTTATTGTTGTTTTCCTTGGGAACAGTACATTTTTTCGGGATAAAAGGATCTATGTCCGATTCTGTACCCCTGACAACGTATATGCAAAATTTCAGGATAATCGGTTCAGTGGTTCAGGCGTCCTGCCGGGGTCGCGGGAAGGTACTTATGGGTCACCGAGGCCCCCGCAACACAGGCAGCAGGAAGGAATACGGGTGGGTTTTAGTCAGTAAGAGTCTGACACACCCTCCCGCTCCGGCCAGAGCGGGAGAAGTTATTTGATGATTTCCCACCCTCAAAAAAAAAAAAAAAAAGTGGTTCAGGCGTGAATAGGTAACAAACAAGCACACTTACTTTCGCAATTATAATATTAAGTTAGGACTAGCTGCGCCCCGCGTTTCACCCGCATAATTCCCGATCCCGTGGGACTGTCGAGATAAAAAGTATCCTATGTCCTACCCCAGGTTATAGCCTACCTATGTGCCAAATTTCATTCAAATGCGTTCAGCCGTTTTAGCGTGAAAGTGTAAAAACACTTGTTTTTGTTTTAATTAGAATATCATATATCATAATTCCCGATCTCGTGGGACTATCGAGATAAAAAGTGTCCTATGTCCTACCCCAGGTTATAGCCTACCTATGTGCCAAATTTCATTCAAATGCGTTCAGCCGTTTTAGCGTGAAAGTGTAAAAACACTTGTTTTTGTTTTAATTAGAATATCCGAAATGTCTATGACTAATCAATGTACTATAGCTACACTGGTATATATCGACGGCCACAAAGTATATACGGTTATCTACAAAATCATGATTTTACAGGAGCGCGTTTTGAACGCAAATCTGTGATAATTAATAGAAGAACAAAGCTATCTTCTCCTAGTTCACATCATTTATTTAATAGGGCATTACCAAGGAAATGGTTACGGCCAGTATTAATATAATATTTGTATGTTCCAAAATACGGTACTTCGACACTTTGAGGAAAATTGTTGCAATTTTCTAGAAAAAAAAAAATCCTATGACATAACACAGAATTCTTAGTTAGTCAAATTATGCAAAAAAGTGAATTTCGTAAAAAGTGCAGTTGACTCTTTCTACTTTGCTGCCGTCGATATGAAAGCTCTTCAGTACCTGTTATCATTTATATATAATATACCATATGACATACGCGATCAATCAAGTCGCGTAAGTACGTCATTATTCAGGTAAACGACCGCGTAATCGCGTAATCGCGAAAGGCTCTTTTGATTAGGACGCAAGGTGAGCTAGCTTAGTTGAAAAATAAAACTCGAACAGGTTCAGATTTTCAGGCATCCGATATATTTTAAAATAACAATTCCATAACAGATACTCGGTAAGGAAGTAAGATAAATATTAACCGAACACAATAGAAACCTCATGATGTTATTGAATTACACAGACGAAACGACGACGTTATTTTCTAACACTTTAGGGAGAAACTCGTAAAATATAAAACCCACATGTATTTTATCTGTGAAAATAGAGCAGTGTGCTCTCGGAATGTGGAATGCAGGAAGCGAAGATATATTTTATGCAAGAAAGAGAATACATGACTATGGGGCGTGTCTTGTGTTAAAGATTTTTGTGAGATGTGTCGAGTTTTCTCACACTTTTCCTAAGAGGCGTGTGAAATTGGTGCCTTTCCCCTCCCCAACATGCTCCTGTTATTTTTTTTCTATTACCTTCATAGCCTTTTCCTTTTTAATGTTAAGGCGCTCACAAGACCCAATTGACCAAAATAGGCTTCTCTTAAGAAAAAGAATTGCCAAATCTGTATAGTTTATGGTAGCGGAATCCGGCCCTGGTTCAGCTCCGGCCCTGGTTCAGGCCATGGTACGGAGCGAGAGGGCATGGGCAGCCGTCACCTCCTTCTGCGAAGCAGTAATGCTCGCGAAGGAGGAGGCGGGACGGTTGAGGGAAAGGCAAGTTTCGCGCCCTCTCGCGCCGCCGCAGGAGACGCCTTGGGCGTCGGGAATCCCGGGCGGATTTCCGGCCACCGTAGGCGCGGGCTTGCGGACGGTGAGCAATGGGTAGCTCACCGTCCGGTAAGGACCAGGCCCGGATCGACGGCGCGTCGTATTCCACGCGCGCCTCAAAGAGATGTCGTCAGCACATATAGTAGGGGTCCACTAGGGCCGATGCCTGCTGGGGTCGCGGGAAGGTACTTATGGGTCACCGAGGCCCCGCCCCCTGCCGGTCACACAGGCAACAGGAAGGAATACGGGTGGGTTTTAGTCAGTAAGAGTCTGACACACCCTCCCGCTCCGCCCAGAGCGGGAGAAGTTATTTGATGATATCCCACCCTCAAAAAAAAAAAAAAATGGTAGCGGAAAAAAATATGTGTTAATTTTGAACATATTTCCCAGAACTTGGTTGTTTCCAAAACACGTTTTGAAAAAACATCTCGACACAAACTAACGTTAAACTAACCTCTTACTTCTAACCTCTTTCTTCTTAGTTCTAATCCAAAATATCTGTATTCAATATCAACATACGTTACGTATTTAATTTATAACAAGAACGTCTTATTTGAATGCAGAACTTGGTTGTTTTTATTTTCGATTACTCAACTTAATTTTGAGTAAATAGATAATTGCTTCATATTTTGCAATGAATTAAAAGCGTTGCGTCATCGCGCTTCTCTTTCTTTTCTATACAATCCGAGAGTGACCGCGGTTTAGGTGTTGTTAAAAAGCACGTTACATATACATACAAATTTACTAACATATAAGTACATGACCAGAGGGCTGGCTCGTTCTTTGGCAAAAGAATTAGCATTGCCTTTCGTGGCAATGCTGCCAGTCTTCTGGGCACGTCTCCGGATGACAGCGATGCCGACGAATACTTTGACGCCTAAGTGTCCTTTTGTTTTTTGTATTCATTTGTATATATAATTAGTGATTTAATTTAGTACCTACCTAGTGTAAATAGTAGCATCAATATTGTATATTATCTAAGTTATATTAGTTTTAAAGTTATTAAAGAATTTGAATGAAAGGAAAAAAAATACTAACATAGTTAAAAATATATTATGTACTAACAATTTGTGGAATGTAAATTATTCTGAAATAATAGCTCGCGTTTTGTAGTGGCCCAAAAGTTTGTACACGCCTTCCGATGAAAGAATGCAGTCAGTTATAATCAGTCCTTTTATAGTTATTTTACATCTGACAGCAACCTTATACCAACGACAATTAATAAATATCATTGTGACGCAAAATCAGAGGTCAAATAACTGTGAATGGACTGCAATGTAGTAATCCATTTGCATAGTAAGCCATTTTAATTATGCAATTTTAATTAAATAAATAAAACAAAAAGTTTATTTTGGAAAAATAACACAAGACTAAGTACAACATGTAAAACGATGATAGCTACAAAAGTATAAACTGTAACGCAGCTAACAACGCCCTTACCCAGATCCAAAATGGAGTGATTTTCCATGCAAAAAGTTCTTAATATGTAATTATGATAATAAAGTTTATTTAGATTTAAATAATGAATAATGAAAAAAAAATATAATAAAAAAAAAACGCTTCCCCTCTTTTTTTTTGTGTTTGCAGATGCAATTTATAAATATTATATAGCCTATGTCACTTCCACAATTAAGACGAATCTAGGGACACCTCATATGTTAAAATCCATCAAGCCGTTTAGGCTACAGAGCGTGCCAAAGAAATAGACATACATACATATATACATACTCTCGAAAAACATTACCCTCCTGAGGCAGTTGGGTAAAAATAAACAGTACCTACCTACAGGACATATTATGATTTGGGATGTATCTTGACGTTGAGCTAATACTGATAATAATATTTTTATTTCGAAGTCACGTTTGTAGATAATTAGATTTTAAATATATTGGACGTATATTTAGATATACTATCCAAATATACCATTACGACAATATAAAATTACGTTATTTTAATTTTCAAATTAATATAACTTAAGTTTATATGGTCGCTCGATATTGATGTAATCGATGTTTTAAACATTTACATTTTAGCCGTAGGTATTTTAATTGTCGACGTTCAAATTATGTACCCACTGCATTCGCTAAGTACAAAATAATACGTGTTTTAAGAATTTAGACTTTATTAGTTCGTAGGTAATCGTGTCCAAGTGACGGGTGTCGGGAACGTATTCTTTAAGTGAGCGGAATATAGAACTTTTATTTAATTTATTGTTCATGCCATGTTTATCAGCAGGCTTAGCATGACACTCTCTATTTCTTCGAAGAATAGACACGGCTCTTTCCATACAAAGTGACATTTCGTTTCTCCTTTTTTGACATCCCACCGTAGAAATCCTTCTACATAAAAAAGGACCTAGACAAAGATCGTTAGAAACGGAAGACAATATGACAGATTGTAGAAGGATTTCTACGGTGAGATGTCAAAAACTGAGAAACGAAATGTCACTTTGTATAGAAAGAGTCGTGTCTATTCTTCGAAGAAATAGAGAGTGTCATGCTAAGCCTGTAGGTAGCCAATTAAAAGGTGAGCTGGACGTCCTAAGAAAACATCTGTGTATGTATCTTTTTTGCATTAACGTGTTTAAGGCGGAGATTAGATTTTAGTGACTTTTAAATATGTTATTACGCCTTCATTTATATCGCAAGTAAGTTATGCAAAAAAATGTATGTCGAACTAGAACGCATACATATCAATTATATATGTGAATATTTATGTATTATAGTGAAATACTTTATGAAATAAATTCAGGAAGTATGCTTTGGGTAGGGCATAAAAAAACGACATTAATTTCAAAATAAAATTAATATTTTGTTTTTTAATTAGATCTCAAGTAGCAATAACAGTCGCGGGAAGGTACTTATGGGTCACCGAGGCCCCCGCAACACAGGCAACAGGAAGGAATACGGGTGGGTTTTAGTCAGTAAGAGTCTGTCACACCCTCCCGCTCCGCCCAGAGCGGGAGAAGTTATTTGATGATTTCCCACCCTCAAAAAAAAAAAAAAGTAGCAATAACAGACATGTCTTATAGATAGACAATTTATTAAATTTAATTTAAATTCTTGTAAGCCACGGCCACAACTGAATGAATTTTATCGGTTTTTTTTATTGTTATATGTTGTTATGATAGGTTACGTTAATAGTGCTGATGGATCTATAGGCTGTATGACAAGTAGGTAATTACTTACATATAAAAAAGTTGTATTTTTTTAACGGGCTTATTTTATCATGTTCCCGTCGCATCTGCGGAGTTTAGCTAGTCGATTAAAAATAAACTTGTATTCCATTTCAGCGTAATCCATTAATTAGCGGGCCACCTTTAATAACACAAAAAGCTTCAGTGTGTCATTTTTAGGATACTATTTTGAAATCAATTTTGAAACGCTTTTCCGGGAATAGACAAACCTATGTGGCGGCATCTACATCGCCACATGCGAACTACGCAACACACTGACGTCACGCCAAATCCTGCATCGCGTAAGCAGAGTTTACCGTGCAACTTGCATATATACGACATCCCGTCATCAACCATCGGGCAGCTGCTCACCAAACACGACATACGTCTGGTGGGCGGATCCTCCCTTTTCTATGGAGGATGAGTGAACTTTACACCCTGTTCCTCATTCCTATATATATGTACCTATACCTAATAACATCACACACATACATATCATACATCATACACAAAATTACATTCACAAATATAATTTTGTAAAACTTCTATATCTTTATTATACATAATTATAAAGGTGCTTTCTTTCGTGTCTGTCTATGTGACCTCGCTGTTCTTCTAAGGGCCTGTGCACAACACGTTTTTTAAACGCGCGTTTAAGAAACGTGCGTCGACGGCGCGCTTTTATCCTACAGAAGGTCTACAGGCTGCGTCTGACTCGCGTGCGTATCGCTACAAACGCGCGTCAACGGCGCGTTTAAAAGACGTGGTGTGCACAGGCCGTAAAGTGGGCAACGGATTTTGATATTGATTCCGGAAGGTTTATGTGTAATACTCTTTTATAAAACCTACATTTAATAAAAAATAAAAAGTCGTAAGACCCCGTAAAGCAGGGGCGCGTTGCTAGTCTAAAAATAAAATACAGCGACCTGATAACGTTTTCACAAAATAAAATGAAGCCGTAACGAGAGATTATAGTTTGATTCGTCTCAATATTCCGAGAAACAACAGAAAAAAAATTAAATATTAAAAACTAGTACCTATTTGTAACTTCGAAATTAATTTCAGTCCTTTGCAGGTGTAGGTAATTTTCCTTGTTACTGTTTGAATATGACTAAAACCTTACTAAAACAAAAATCTTTGCTAAGTTTCTACTGGAAATTAAATTACTAGGTAAGCCGAAATCCCACTGTGTTTGGATGTTTTTTATTCGAGGATCTAAGTCAAATAAAAAAATACATTCATGAATGGATGAATTTAATAATGGAGTCCAGACTCCAGAAAACAGTATTGGTATAATATTTTATATGTTAGCAGTCATTATTCATTTTCATGCTTCGAAGAAAGAACAGTTCATATTTTCCACCAAAATACCTTAACGAAAAACAAAATCCAATAAAACAAAGCCGTCTTTACAAATGCAACTCACAAAAAACCTTCACAAAAAAAATCAATGTAATAAAGTCACCATTTAAAATACATCTCCACATTTTTAAAATCCGAACGCCAAACCGACTCCGTACGAGAGAATATTTCGCTCTGGCAAGCCCATTCATTGGGTTCCGACGGACGTATTGGCCAACGGAACTACTCTAGCGCTCATGGTTCACCCCTACGGAATGCGGACAAAAAGCGCGGGGAAGTTACATCGTTACATGTGAAGCTCTTCGTAGTTTCATGTGGATTTTTGTTTTTTTTGTTTAACCTTCTGCATAGCTTTACGAAGAATTGTGCGGTTTTTGTGGGGTTAACGAATGATGGGAAATAGTGTGTTTAAAATTGTTGAATTAGGAATTTGTTTTCTATTTATTTAGTTTCTCAGGATTTAAGTTTATTCTATTTATGCAAGAGTGAAATAGTTTTTACTTTGATTTAAGTATATCAATGAAGAATACTGGTTGATCAACTCGCACCACGTGGTGGATTAAAGCCCACTCCCTCTAACCAAGAAGAGGCCTGAGTCCCAGCAGTGAGAACCTTATAGGCTCATTATATTTTAATATCATGGTTTAAGTATAGAAAATCTTATTCACACACCACAGTCAACTCTGAATTTGTCGCCAAAATTCTAATTCTTTTTAAAATCGTATAGTGGTCTCTTAAATTTACTTGATAAACATCAAAACGACTGAATAAAAATAATTTAATCTGGGCTTAATTAAGTCTTAAAACTAAACTAGTTACCGGCAGAACTATTAAGATAATTCACTAATAAAAAACTAACTTCGTTTCAAAGTTCGAGCTGTTTTTCGACCAAGTTCAGCATCAATTATTTAAAAGAAAATTTATTCTTGAATAATTTAAAGACGGTTGCTATTTTGGTTTCAAGTTTGCAGTATCTGAAGTGAAAATTAGGTACGGTAAGTATCTTTTCATATTGAGTAAAAAAAAGCATGTCCATAATACGTATCGTTGGTACGGAGCGAGAGGGCATGGGCAGCCGTCACTTCCTTCTGCGAAGCAGTAATGCTCGCGAAGGAGGAGGCGGGACGGTTGAGAGAAAGGCAAGTTCAGGAATCCCAGACGGATTTCCGGCCACCGTAGGCGTGGGCTTGTGGACGATGAGCAATGGGTAGCTAGCCGTCCGATAAGGACCAGGCCCGGGTCGACGGCGCGTTGTGTTCTGCGCGTGCCTCAAAGAGATGTCGTCAGCAAAAGAGTAGGTTTCCACTAGGGCTGATGCCTGCCGGGGTCGTGGGAAAGTCCGAAAGGGATACCGAGGCGCCTGGCAACACAGGCAATGGAAGGAATACGGGTGGGTTTTTAGTCAGTAAGAGTCTGACACACCCTGCCGCTCCGCCCAGAGCAGGAGAAGTTATTTGATAATGTCCCACCCAAAAAAAGTACGTATCGTTCACAGTTTGTAGAAGCATTTGAGGACTTATGATTATTTGAGATGCATAACCGCGGACGCACATTTGGATTGTTTCTTTGCCACAATGCGTAAGCGCTGTGCGTCCCTGGTGCGTGGGGTGTGGGGCAGCAATAACAGTATCTTGTCTCTAATTTCGAGCAGGCTGGATTGTCCGTACATGAATCGCTGCTGCGCCATTTCCCATGGAATCTGCCGCTATGTATATTATACAGGAATTTGTATAGGATGTATATAAAATTATCTTAATTAGTAACATAGGATAAGTTATTACTAACACATGAGTCATGGTTACTTGAATCATCATCTGCCTAGCCTTTTCCCAACTATATTGGGGTTGGCTTCCAGACTTACGGAATACAGCTGAACACCAGTATTTTACATGGAGTGACTGCCTATCTGACCTCCACAACCCAGTTACTGGGTAACGCGATACCCCTTGGTAAGACTGGTTCTCAGACTTTCGAGCTTTTGACGACCCGTAACGACTGTCAAAGATCTACAAATGACAGCCGAGACCAACGGCTTAACGTGCTTTCCGAGGCACGGAGGAATCTTGGTATGTAAAGATGGTCACCCATCCACGGACCAACCGTGGCAAGCGTAGCTTAAGGCGCTGATAAGACCCAATTGACAAAAATAGGCTTCTCTTAAGAAAAAAAATTGGCAAATCTGTATAGTTTGTGGTAGCGGAAAAAATATATGTTAATTTTGAACATATTTCACAGAACTTGGTTGTTACCAAAATACGTTTTGAAAGAAAAATCTTGATACAAACTAACGTTAAACTGACCTCTTACTTTGAGTTCTAATCCAAAATATCTATATTAAATATCAACATACGTTACGTATTTAATTAATAACAAGAGCGTCTTATTTGAATGCAGAACTTGGTCGTTTTTTATTTTCGATTGCTCAACTCAATATTGAGTAAATAGATAATTGCTTTATATTTTGCAATAAATTACAAGCGTTGCGTCATCGTGCTTCTCTTTCTTTTCTATGCATACAGACAGTGACCGCGGTTTAGGTGTTGTCAGCGTCTTAACCTGATCGATCGACCCGTGCGGCTGTTATTACTTAGCCACAAGTCCCTCGCATGCCGTAAGGTGTAAAGGGAGTATTTATACTTCAGACTATTATGTTCTATCACATCGGTCGTAACCAATAATCGTAAGAAACAAAAAACGTGTTAACGGTTTTTGTTTCAAGCGATTCAAACTTCGACGAACTTCGTTCCTTCTAACGTATGATTTAAAAACAACACTTGAAACTTCCCACTTTTTTTTTTTTGGGTGGTAAATTTTCAAATAACTTCTCCCGCTCTGGGCGGAGCGGGAGGGTGTGTCAGACTCTTGCTGACTAAAACCCACCCGTGTTTCTTTCGTTGCCTGTGTTGCCAGGGGCCTCGGTAACCCTTTCGAACGTCCACGAGAAGAATTATGTCTAAGAACCTGCTATCATCATTATCATAACTCCTATCCATTATACCTTTTATAATTATAAATACATTATACATTGTTATGTATAATGTAAAAAAGTATAATGAAGATAACATCATGCCTATATTCCCCAAAGGCTTAGGCAGAGGTGTACCTATAGTACACTCACATTTATGTTTAAGTCTCATGTAATAGGGGGGGAGCCTATTTCCATCAACCTGGCACAAATCCCGACTCCAGGCTGCTAGTGAGAAATTCCTGATGAATAAAACCTAGTAAAACTTTGCCCGACCTGGGAATCGAACAGTTTAATTGACGTTAGCAGAGCCCAAATTAAATTCCATAAAAAGCTATTCTACATTAATTGTGGAATAGCTTTTTATGGAATTTCTACAATTAAAAAAAAAAATGCATGCAGATAGAGTAATAATAAAAATATACAAAACAGAAAGTGAATTTAGGGGACACCCGGATTTGAACCCCCGGTTCAAATCCGGGTGTCCCCTAAATTCGGGTGTCCCCAAAACAGAAAGTGAATTTAGGGGACACCCGGATTTGAACCGGGGACCTATCGATCTGCAGTCGATTGCTCTGCCACTGAGCTATATCCCCTATGTACTTCAGCCTAATAAATTGATACCAGAATCACGTTCGAGTGTTCGAAAGCCTTCTTTTGTTATTTTAGGGATTTTCAAACTAAATATTTTGATACTTTAATAGATGTCGCTTCAATTCCAGACAAGACCAAAAAAACGCAGTCAAATTATTACATTTTTGTTTTTTTTTAATATGTTTATTTACTTAATCAAATTACAAGATGGTTATTAATATTAACTAAATTTAATTAAAACTAAGTTAAACCTAAAAAAGGCCTTCGAGGCACTGTACCGAGGATGCTGGCGGCATTTCCTCGCTGAATTGCAATGCTGATGCGTTGCGCGAGAAAGCCGCCAGCTTTTCGGTCACCAGTTACAGTTTTTGTTTTATTTTGATTTCTAAGACAACCAGTGGAATATTTGAGTAACACACTAACAAGTGCACAATCTTACGTTTTGATAATTCGACAACATTAATTGCGTAAATATAAGATGTCGAGCAGACGAACTTTGCAAACATATGAAGCAATGTTAGGGGGTTGGCATTTCACCCACATAAGTCTCGATCCCGTGAAAATATCGGGATAAAAAGTGTCCTATGTCCAAATCCAGATCATTGTCTAACCATGTTCCATTTAACCGTTTTCATTCAGATTCGTTTAACCGTTTTAGCGTTTTAGCGTGACAAACAAACACACTTTCATATTTATGATATTGGTTACGTTAGATTAGGTTAGTATTAAGAGTCTGACAGACCCCTCCTCCTTGGGGTGGGCCCCCAAGGCGGAGGACATCAATGAGGATTTTCCAACCCGGAACAAAAAATAAAAAAATAATAGTATTAGTTCCTTCAAAACCCTTCGGATTGTGAATGAAACTGTGTTACGTAATAGGGTCTTACACCCATTTTTGAAAAGTGTCTTAATTAAATTCTATAGTGCTAATATGCCCAAAAAAAATCACAAAAATTTTATTCAATCGGTAAGTACCGTAAAAATGCATTTAAAATGTTACATTTTCTTTCGCGCGTAGGTTGACGAAAACGCTGGACGCAGTGGACGCCATGTTGCTCTGTGGTCATGACGTCACTGGGCTATGAAAAAAAATACGCTGATCTTTGTATATAATTAACACGTTTTTGTTAACATATCCGTATGACGTACCTAATAACATGGCGGCTACTATTTCATGGTGTTTTTTAACAGATTAGAAAACTAAAAACGTTGAATTGAATTTAAAAAAAAAAATTTGTTATTTTATGAAATAAAACTAATATTTTCCGACTGCTTTTTGCCTAAACTATCTTAATAATATATTTATAGATTTTTTCTCGTATATAGTAAAATACCCTATTGGGATGCTGGTTTATTTGATCTGACTCTAATCTCATTTGAACTGTGTAGCTGATTGACAAGCAATCAAGTACACAGGTCAACTCACCAAACACCACCAATCACGTAGTTTATACCTAAAGTGACCGCACGTCCCGTTTTGAACGGGACTGGGCCTTTTCTCTGACCAAGCTCCGGGATGCAAAATAGTCCCGTTTTCTGATACCGTGCGAAGATTCCTCTAACACTTTGTCAGAGGAATCTTCTCGCGGTTATTTATTTTTATAAAAATAATAAAAAAAAAAATATGTTGCGTATCATCATCAACATCTGCCTAGCCCTTTCCCATATAGTTGGGATTCCGGGGTCGGCTTCCAGTTTAACCAGATGCAGCTGAATACCAGTATTTTACATGGAGCGACTGCCTATCTTACCTCCACAACTCAGTAACTGGGTAACACGATACCCCCTTGGTAAGACTGGTTGTCAGACTTTCGGGCTTCTGACTACCCGTAACGACTGTAGAGATCTACAAATAAGAGCCGGGACCAATGGCTTAACGTGCTTTTCGAGGCACGGTGTGGTCGGGGTATGTAAATATGGTCACCCATCCTCGGACCAACCGCGGCAAGCGTAGCTTAATCTGATCGATCGATCCGTGTCGCTGTTATTAGCCACAAGCCCCTCATATAATTTAATAATTACTGTCAAAGGAACTTTGCTTTATTATTTTTATCAAGCTGGTGAACCGGTAGTTGATTTGTTTCTTCACAATTTGTTATAATAAAAATAATAATATAATTAATCTGAATATAATTAAAGTGAACAATAATTGTATTAACTTACACTTTTTATAAATAAAGAACATAGTTTTTTTTTGGGTGGGAAATCATCAAATAACTTCTCCCGCTCTGGGCGGAGCGGGAGGGTGTGTCAGACTCTTACTGACTAAAACCCACCCATATTCCTTCCGTTGCCTGTGTTGCCAAGGGCCTCGGTTACCCTTTAATACCTTCCTGCCACAAAGAACATAGTTGTGTTTATTATCAATGTTAACCTGCTAATTGACGTATAATAAACCCATGTCCCGTTTTAAGTTAAAAAATAAATGGTCAGTTTATACCACGGATTTATACTGTTGCCACTGTGGTAAACACCCACAGCCACACGACAGACATGTTTCATCCAAGCATTATTATAAATATAGCTATGGATATGATGGGAAGTGTGATTACAAGGTGATACAGCAGCATTTTAAATTGAATAGGCTAATCTAAAACTAACAGCCTCTAGTGGTAAGAAAGACCACCTGTCTCAGATCCAGAGGTCCCGGGCTCGATTCAAAGCGGTGGAAAAAAAATCTGCTCGGTTTGGTTATTGGTAGGGCTTGTTCTAAGTCCGCCTGATTAGCTACCACAATCTTATCTAAGTCTGTCGCCATAACAACAATATTAACAGCATTGTTGTGTACGGAAGTTATAGGTATGATAGTCAGTTCCTCTGCGGTTGTGAATTCCAGGTGAAACTCGCTTCCACCTTCGGCCTGATCATCACTTACCATCAGGTGAGACGAACGTCGAGAGCTTCCCTGTAAAAAAAAAAACTTGTCAGTTAAGTTTTTTTTTGTAGCCACACAATGATAGGAACAACAATTAAAGTAAAGGCCTTTCAGCAGTCCACTCCTTGATTATGAGCCTCCAAGTCGCGTTTCAACACCCCGCTTATCTCCTTCGCATCCAATCTACCCTACCTGACATTACATAATACACACATAATCAGCCTATAATGATCCCACTGCTGGGACACAGGCCTCCTCTCTGTGAGAGGGGGTGGGCCATAATCCACCACGAGATAGATGTCACATATCTTCGATTTTTTTGGTTCTAGGACATGCCGGTTTCCTCACGATGTTTTCCTTCACCGTTTTGATAGCAGTGGTGATGAAATAATTTACACAAAGTAAAGCGCCTGTCTGCGTTCGAACCTAAGACCTACAACTCGTAAGTCGCGGCCGTTGCCCGGCTCGGGCAGAGCACCGCCGTGTCCTCGTGGACGCCTCGTGGACGCCATCGGTGGCAGAGATCTCTCGCGTCCGGCCTTGGTTCAGGCCATGGTACGGAGCGAGAGGGCATGGGTAGCCGTCACCTCCTTCTGCGAAGCAGTAATGGTCGCGAAGGAGGAGGCGGGACGGTTGAGGGAGAGGCAAGTTTCGCGCCCTCTCGCCCCTAGCCGCCGCAGGAGACGCCCCGGGCGTCGGGAATCTCGGGCGGATTTCCAGCCACCGTAGGCGCGGGCTTGCGGACGGTGAGCAATGGGTAGCTCACCGTCCGGTAAGGACCAGGCCCGGGTCGACGGCGCGTCGTATTCCACGCGCGCCTCAAAGAGATGTCGTCAGCACATATCTAGGGGTCCACTAGGGCCGATGCCTGCCGGGGTCGCGGAAAGGTGCTAATGGGTCACCGAGGCCCCCGCAACACAGGCAACAGGAAGGAATACGGGTGGGTTTTAGTCAAAAAAAAAAGTCGCAGCCGTTACCCCCGGGCCACCACTGCTCTCTCTATCTGACATTAAAGGTGTTATTCTAAAGACAACTTTCCCAATGCACCAATCATCTACAACCAACATTCAACCACAAAACCTCACAGAAACAGATGATCTTAACAAACTGCTACAATATTTAAAGCCGGTTACACAAGAGACACAACACATACTCCCGTTCCGAGTAATCGAGCGGCAGCCTATTGTTCGTACTCCCTATGTAGATACAATTCAAACGTGCACGTTGGCTAGGTAACTATGGTACCTGATTCCAACGAAAAAATATTAAACAGAAGGTTCATCTGCCTAGGCTTTTCCCAACTATGTGAGGGTCAGCTTCCAATCTAACCAAACGCAATTGAATACCAGCATTTTTACATAGAGCAACTGCCTATCTGATCTGAACAACCCAGTTACTGGGTAACACGATACCCCTTGGCAAGACTGGGTGTCAGTCGGGCTTCTGACTACCCGTAACGACTGTCAAAGATCTACGAATGACAGCCGGGACCTATGTTTTTCTTTTTTGGGTGGTAAATTATTAAATAATTTCTCCCGCACTGGACAGAGCGGGAGGGTGTGTCAGACTCTTACTGACTAAAACCTACCCGTGTTCCTTCCGTTGCCTGTGTTGCCTCGGTAAACTTTTCGAACTTTCCCGCGACCCTGGCAGGCATCGGCCCTAGCGGAGTCCTACACTTGTGCTGAAGACATCTCTTCGAGGCGCGCGTGGAACACAACGCGCGGTCGACCTGGGCCTGGGTCCTTACCGGACGGAGAGCTACCCATTGCTCACCGTCCGCAAGCCCGCGCCTTCGGTGGCCGGAAATCCGCCCGGACGGGACCAATACTTAACGTGCTTTTCGAGTCGTGGAGGGATCTCGGTATTTAATAGATGGTCACCTATCCACGATCCGACCTTGACAAAAAATGCTTAACCTTGAAGATCGACCAGTGCGGCTGTTATTGCTGTAATTGTTACTAAACAGACAGATGTGCTGCTGGGGAGTTTGTTCCGCCATTTCTTCTTCCCAGCTAAATCACTAGGAAGTGGTGAAGGGCGGGCGTTTTTGGGGGACTGTCTTATGTAACTTTGACGTTCGAAAAGTGCTGATTTTCAGCGTAGTTTGAATAAATGACTTTTGATCTTGATTTTTTTGATTATTTAGCCACGAGCCCTTCTTTAATTAGTCAAGGACAGCTAATGAGACACAATTGATTTTCTATTGTTTGACTCCGAATCGGTGTCGCGCGGGGCTTAGCAGGTTAAATTGAACAATAGGTTTATACATTACAAAAGATAATGATAATGCTTGTAATACTCCTGACTTCACGATCTGAAAAAAAAAAGAAAATACATTTATTTGCGGTAACCACGACGCAAAGAACTCTGGCTTTACTTAAACTATTTCCGTTCGGAGAAGACGCGCTATACTTACGATCAATATTAAGTTTATTTCCACCCGAGCTGGCCTACGTTGTGCGAGGATTGGAAAATTCAGCTAAATTAAGTTGCTTTGAGCTACAATTGGGGGATTTTGCGAAGCTTTCTCCAACTTCTTTGTGCCCGGTTGATTGTCTTAATCTCATCACGTCATAGTAAAATAAAAGATCACTTATCGTTTCCTCTAAACCTTCTGTGTAACATTGCGTTGCTTCGTTACCCAGCTTTTTGTGTTAGGCTTCGAAACATATTTTTTTTATTGTAATCCTTTTTAAAATCCCTTCGGTTTTTGACGGCACGTTTTTTAAATCATAGGTGCGTTTCCCGCATACAGATTTTGTTCGTGGATGTACTGTAAATTAAGTGGTACACTCGTGCGCAGAATGTTTTGAATATTAGTTCAGTTGAATCGGTGTCATTTGGTATGTCACAAACAATCTTTAGTTATTGGTAAGGTGGGAAGTGCGTTATGAGGAAATAGCTATAGTTTAATTAATAGGTTAGGTAACGAATGATCTTCAAAAAACTGTATTTTTACGTTAAGGGTTTAAAAATGCTGGTTTATATTACAACTGCAATAACAGTAGGTACCTACCGAACAACGCCCATGCGTGTGCTCTGATTAGTAACGATTGATTTGAAAACTAGAAAGTATATAGTTACTATCAAAGACTACCAAAATAATTGATAAAATCCGTGCTATTGAATGTATAGCGAAACATAAAAAGCTCGCGGTAGTAACCTGTGAGTTAATTTCCGACCTCAATACGGACGAAGCCCTGGACAGCTAGAAAACTTCACGGCATAAAATAAACATACATGCCGAGAATCTCTGGCTTCTATCTCAAATACCTATGGACACTCACAACCAGCCACGTTTTCCTGTGACACTAGCTTCTGTACCAAGGTTTAACATGGTGTAAAAGAACTTGAGTGGGGAGGATATGTAATGTGAACAAATAATTCTAGACGAAAATGTGTGTTTTTACCCGACTTCCCCAGAAGGAGGGTAATGTTTTCGAGAGTATGTATGTATGTATGTATGTATGTATGTATGTATGTATGTATGTCTATTTCTTTGGCAGGCTCTGTAGCCTAAACGGCTTGATGGATTTTAACATAAGAGGTGTCGTTAGTTTCGTCTTCATTGTGGGAGTGACATATTTTGGTATCGCAGGCAGAAACCAATAACCTGAAATATGGTGTAACTTTTGTTTCTCCGCCTCCGATACCAAAATTCTATAGATTATGCTTGTTTTTCTCTTTTCAGTTATGTGTTTTTGCAGTCGAGTTTTTTGTTTTTTAAATAATATTAGTAACTGTTTGTCTCGGTAAGGACAAAATGTTTTAGCCGCCAAGAAAGACTTGTGTTTTTGATTTGAAGTGCGTGCTAAAATTTAATTTGGTAGTGCGACGAATTACATTCCTTCAGGCTTTAAGCTAATGATATCAAAGTGGTTGCGCTCGTTTTATAACTAAAATGCAATAATTCCGAATGGATTTGAATGCCTCCAATTCCAATACTCAGTAAGTTTTTTATTTTTATTTTTATAAACTTCTAAAGTTAAACGTCAAAAAAAATGGCTATGGAGTCGTTTATAAATGAACTAGAACGTTAGTTGAACTTTGAAAATGCTACAGAACATATATGTTAAATTCCTTGGGACTGCAGCCTTGGTTTCGTTAATAGACTCGTAAGTTCATCTTCCGTAACAACGATTTTCTTTCAAGATTTTTACAAAATTATCAAAGCAAGACTAGCAACCACTTCCAAGAAAGTAATCTGCGTTGCCTTAAAAAATAACAATACAATAATACAGTATTGTTGTTAAAACATTATTTTCACTTTCTTTTTTGTTTTGCTATCTGTATTTTGTGTTTCACGAGCTGTGTCAGAATAAACGTTATTCTTTCTGTCTTTCTTAAATATATTTGTACTTATGTACGCATCTGATGTGGACGTAAACAAACAAGCGTTATTAAAAACTCTTTTACGAGTATTGTTTTTTTTTTTTTCAAACATTGAATTAATGAGCTCGAGTTGCTTTTAGACGGATTTTTCGATTTAAATACGGATATTTTTGATGGTAACCAAATTGATGCTGGAAATTGACCTAGATTAACGTGGATTGAAATGCTCGTTGCGGTTTTTGTTTTACGGAAAACTTATTTTAAGTGGATTTCTTCATAAATCTGTATATGACAGCTATGGCTTAGTTATTTAAATGGAGATTCAGATACCGAAGTACGTACTAATTACAATGAGATTTAATTAAAAGCCTGCGCTTTCTCGAAGGGGTCAGTCAGAGATCTTATATCCACATATTGCCAGATAGATAAGTACATTTAAGTTGGTCGACTATAACTCGTTAACTTTTAAAGCCCACTAAGCGGTGATAGTTTTCCTTTTAATTTCATTATATGTACTACAGCCATGATTTTTTTCACATCTCCATAATTAACCATTTAGCTGGCAGGGGGGTTACTTGACTGTAACAAAAAATAGCACCTATTACGCAAGCCGATCCTTGAATCGAATAGTGGTGTTCACAGACCAGCAATATGTTTGAACGACCTATCCAACGATACCCCACACCATGAGAAAAAAATATCATCCCCAAATTACGTGCAAGGGAGGTACCCCAAAAAAAAAAAGATTTTTCAAGATTTTAGTTCAGCACTTTGTCAGCGTGATTAATATGTATGCATATGCTAAATTACAGCAGCTCAGAGACGCTTATTACTATAAGCGTCTCTGAGCTACAGTGGGGACAGACAGACAAACAGACAGACGGACATGGCGAAACTATAACGGTTCCTTTTTTACTACGGAATCTTAACTACAAGTCCTCGCATAAATCCCCACATTCACACATAAACTAAAAGCCAACAAAATAAATAAACCAAAATATTTTAAAATGCACTCCACTACACTCGTGCCACGTTTTTAAATTCAAGACAATGTCTTAAACATTTCGGAACGTAAAGGACCGGATCCGGAATTACAGACCGGAATAAAATCGGGAAACAGCTTTAAGTAATATAATGTGTATTGCACTTTATTTCGGCGTGTGCGATGATGTTTTGGCAGTGGTTTTCAATTCTAATGTTCTGGGTGCAGTCAATGTTTTTAATGGTCTTAAATTTGACGTCATTAGTTTCCTCCTATTGTTAAATATATTTTTATTGACTAGAGAAAAATTGATATGATGGCCTTTTGCGTCTCATGCACGAGATTTTGGTTTACCAATGTGAGTATTTCAATACATAATGGACTTTCTAAGTTTATCAAGAAAATGCTTATGTTTTTATCCCAGAGTTAGCTTAACTACTGATAGGTTATATGAGTTTATAATATAATTGTTTTTTTTTATTAATAAGTCAATTTATTTTAATTTCATTTTCATTTATTTTTGACTTATCGTACTCTTTACAATGTTTTTTTTTTAAAGTTGTATTGCAATATGTGGTTAGCTAGTGACCGGCAGCAAGCTCGTCATGCTCCCTTAGATGTCACTGCCTGTGGTATCGTCGGGGGTCGGGTTGTCTCCTTCCCTCAAATATGGCGATAAAATAGGTAAAGGCTCATATATTTGCGTTGTGTACGAGAATGGGTGCTGCTTGTGGTGACTGGTCGTCTTGCTGACCATGGCTTTGTTATTATTTTAAGTAATTAACTGTTTATTTATTTTACTTCGACGGTCCTAGTTTATCATTTGTAAATGAGTAACAGGTATCGCTATATGTAAGCGGGCACGCCGTTTATGCCTGGAAGCTTTTATTTAGGTATTAAGGTCTATTTACATTTTTATTTTTATTTCTTCTTGAGTACCTATAGTTTTCGATGTTTTTTTGTTGGTATAGTGGCGTGTGCTAGCTGACATATGGCAAATAATTTAATTTAAATTTCTGTGTTGCGAGATGTACATTATTTTGCATGTTATTGAACAGAATCAAGTGTTTTCTACCTAAACAGACAGCTCTGCTTTTGGGGAGGTTGTTGCGCGACTTCTTCCCAGCTAAAGCACTAGGAAGTGGTGTAGGGCGGGCGTTTCGGGGGACTGCCTTATGTAATTTTGATGATTCTCAGCCTAGTTTGAATAAATTACTTTTAATTTTTGATTATACATATCTTGGAAATCAGTGACATCGGCGAAGGAAAACATCGTGACGAAACCTTGACTTAAAATTATGTCTAAAATCGCCAATCCATCTTGAGCAAGAGTGTTGATAAATTCTCATGCATTCTCTGGTTGAGAAGAAGCCTTTGCTCTGCAGTGGAACAGTAATGCATTCATAATCAGCCCTGATGTTCCCACTGCTGGGACACAGGCCTCCTCTCTGTGTCAGTAATAGGCTGGTATTATTATTTGTAGAATTTTCATAACTTATCATAGATGCATAAGGGGGCGACTTTATTGTCATAATAGGGGACAATCTTTTGGTTGAGGGATGGCAAATTTTGCGCCCTCTCGCCCCAGCCGCCGCAGGAGACGCCCTGGGCGTTGGGAATCCCGGGCGCATTTCCAGCCACCGTAGGCGCGGGCTTGCGGATGGTGAGCAATGGGTGGCTTGCCGTCCGATAAGGACCAGGCCCGGGTCTGGCGCGCGCCTCAAAGATGTTTTTTTTTCAAAATCAATAGTCATTTATTCAAACTAAGCTGAGAATCAGCACTTTTCGAACGTCAAAGTTAAGGTCCACTAGGGCCAATGCCTGCCGGGGTCGCGTGGAAGTCCAAAAGGGTTACCAATGCCCCGGGCAACACAGGCAATGGAAGGAATACGGTTGGTAGGTCCCGCTCCGCCCAGAGCGGGAGAAGTTATTTGATAATTTCCCACCCTAAAAATAAGGGGACAATCTGGGCTGCTGCTTTAAATTTTCTAATGAAATGAACTCGGGCCCCGGGAAGCAATCTACAATCGAGCTTACGAGTAGACCAACAAAGCTACTTTATTTAAAAGTATATTAATCTATACAAATAAATAAAATTGAACTGTCTGTTTTTTATGTCAAAATAACAGCTTTTTACAAAAATGCATATAAAAGTATACCTATACTAAATATAAATACACTACAGTACCGTACCTACGGTACTGTAGTGTGCGGGGGACGTGCTACACTAAATAAATAATATTCCTATTTTTAACTGTTTATATATTTATATTTTATAATACAATACACATTCCTTTGTGAATTCATTCAAGATTGTCTCTATGACAATTCATCATTTTTAATCTATATTCCAATTTTAAATATGTAATTATATTAAGTTGCCAGTATCAACTAGCGGTTAGGATGATGCATTATCATAGAACCACTACAGTACCTACTTAAAACAAAAAATATTTTTTTTTTGTATGTCTGTTTGTTTGTTTGTTCCGGCTAATGAAACGGCTGGACCGATTTTGACGGGACGATTTTCACTGGCAGATAGCTGATGTTATAAGGAACTTACATTTATTTTAGGAAATTCCACGGGGACGAAGCCGCGGACAGCACCTAGTATTATTTAAATAACTAAACTTACCATGAAACAGTACCTAACAATCATTGTTTTTCAGAATAATGATTCTCAGTTTTCAGTATTAAAATAAGTAATTTAGCAATTCTTGGAAGGTTTTCAAAGGTCTATAGAAAAGATTTTTAGCTTAAATTGATATTTGATATCAAATAGTACTAGAAACTAGAATTATCAAAGAATTATTTTATTATTTGGACGAGTAGAATGTACCTTTACCTACTTCAGCCGGTGTATTCTGTAAATATTTTTTTTTAATAAATGGCAAGCGAAGAGCATTCAGCCGGCCATTCAGCCACTGTGAAAAGTGAGTTGGAAAAGCATGTGTGCATGTTAAAAAAAACCGGCCAAGTGCGTGGCAAGTTGGGATGAATTTATCCCAAAAAGAAACTAACATTGTACTATACTATATACTATACCTAGTTGAAAAACATGTTCTCCCATACATCGATACATGCCACGGTCAATTCACAAACTGCAAATTTAAGTTGGTCGACTATAACTCGTTAACTTGTAGCCCACTTAGCCGTTATAGTTATCCTTTTACTGGCACGGGGAGACACTTGACACTAACAAATTTTGCACTTAAATACTTTATATTACGCAAGTGTATCCTTGAATCAAAAAGTGGTGTTGACAGACCCGCAATATTTTTGCACGACCTATCCAACGATACCCCACACTATGGGGTAGACGAGAAAAAAAATATCATCCCCACATTATGTGCAAGGGAGGTACCCAAAAAATTTTTTTTACAAGATTTTATTTTATCACTTTGTCGGCGTAATTAATATGTATACCTATGCCACATTACAGATTTCTAGTACTAAGCGTCTCTGAGCTACAGTGGGGACAGACAGACAGATGGACATGGCGAAACTATGTACGGGTTTCTTGTTTACTAAGGGACCCTAAAAATAACTGAAGACACAAATAAAATTCTTCGATTTATACCGATGAATACAATGTACCTAGATATTGTTGGGTTAGTAAGGGACTGAAAAAAAAATTGTTGTGTGTGACTGGAAATCATCAAATAACTTCTCCCGCTCTGGGTGGAGCGGGAGGGTGTGTCAGACTTTTACTGACTAAAACCCACCCGTATTCCTTCTGTTGCCTGTGTTGCGGGGGCCTCGGTGACCCATTAGTACCTTCCCGCGACCCCGGCAGGCATCGGCCCTAGTGGACCCCTACATTTGTGCTGACGACATCTCTTTGAGGCCACACCCCTGCAGACTTAAGTGAAGTCATTCCACCTCATGCTAGGGTTTATACTTTTAGACGCCGAGACTTTTACAGAAAAAATCGGCAGTAGGTACTAGTTGCTTTTAGTTGTGACTAAGTATCTAGTTACCTAAAATATGTAGGAATCATATAAATTAAATAAACCTTCATAGGCGTTTTGAATTCATAAAATATTTAGGTTAAACGCATAGTAACATAGTTAAAGCTATCTAAATATTTTGTTTTTTAAAGTGGGAAATAAAAACATAAAAAAAAAATAAACGACTTCGAAAAAAACACTACAAAGTAAAAAAATTACTTTAATTTCGGAATACAGTGGCGAAAAACTAAAATACAGATCCAAATACAGTGACTTCTGAAATTATAGTTATTTTGGTACCTACCTATCCCACACCAATTCGTGTATCGTCACTACTTGCTATGTAAACAACAGTGACAAAAAATATTATAACATCATCAAGATGAACACAAAGTGGATTAAATACGTATTATCGAACCTAACTTAAAACTATCCAAGCAAAGTTAATACAATATATATTGGCAATCGCACAAGCTTCTTCTACCAAATAAAAACCACTAACGACGAAAATATCTATGAACAAACATAAAAAAAATATTTACAGAGGAACCCCTTCCTTTTTGAAGTGTGTTAAGGCGCTGACAAGACCCAATTGACCAAAATAAGCTTCTTTTTAGAAAAAAAATTGCCAAATCTGTATAGTTTGTGGTAGCGGAAAAAATATATGTTAATTTTGAATATATTTCCCAGAACTTGGTTGTTACCAAAACACGTTTTGAAAAAAAAATCTGGATATAAACTAACCTCTTACCTTGAGTTCTAATCCAAAATATATGTATTAAATATCACATATGTTACCTATGTAATTAATAACAAGAACCGCTTATTTGAACTTATTATTACAACTTTATTTTTTCTGCCCACAAAAATAACATTCTAAATATATTTCCTTTATAAACAACACATACAAAAAAATAACTCTATAACGTGCACCGCATTTGAGAAGCAAACTAAATTATGTGTCACAAAGCTCTCGCGAAGGGAACAGACAAACAACTTCGTTAATAGCGCAACAAGACGAAATTGTACAACACTCTAGTTTCTGAGAACGTTGAATACACATCACTATTGCTCCGAGAGCGAAGTAGAAGATAATTTAAGCGCATGCAATTTTACTCGTGTTTGTTAATAATGACTTGTTTAGTTTGACAGTAAATGGAAATATAAGGCAAGGCGAAAATCAAGATGTGTGTGCATAAAGTTGCCGCTACAGAAAATACGCGACTCTTTAGTTTTGAGGGATATGAAGAAGATAAATAAAGGTTTAACTATAGAGTTTCCTGTCCGTTATTAGAAAGAAAGATAAGAAAGAAAATACGTTTATTTGCAGTAAGCTTATCGCACAAAAAGAACACAAACACGAAATAACAAGTTGGGGGAAAATATGCGTCACATCCACGCAAAACGGCCATCGCTTAGCATAATGCTGCGACCCTATGCGAGATAGAGTCCTAGCGCTGATTTTCAGCAACGTGATGACGTCAACCGGTGCAGGATACAGTGAGATTATAATGGTTAATGGTTTGTGAAAACTACGCAAGTCAACACGGTCTTATATACAATTGTAAGAAAAGTGAGTTTTTGGTGTTCAAGGCCTTCGGTAAAGGTCCATCCAGTGTGCCTCCAATTCGACTGAATGGAGTAGAGCTCAGTTTAGTGAGTTAAAAATAACAAAATACGAAATAAAATAAATACAATACTTAGTGTATTATTTATAGGCACTAAAAGAGACACAATAGAATTTTTGTATTGTACATGACGATTTCATACAGACAAGTTTTGGATCGACTGAATGAAAGGACTGAATTGGAATAAAAGGTTCGAAACGAGCTTCAAGTTTCTGACTATAACTGTTCTGACCAACTTCGAGACCATTCCAAGCTGTAAATGGTCTTTTAGTTCAAACAAAGCTTTGACTTTGTACCATAGTCGAATTCAAACCGACTTTTAAAACCGGCTTGGATGGGTGGTGTGTGAAATTTCAATCCAAAGCGGCTCAAGCGTTGGTCTGTACCTACTGTATCGGAAATATTGAGACTTTTTTCAGTACCGCAATAGCGAAATTCCCGGTATTTCCACCAGACTCGTCACTAGGCACGCGATTCAATTTTGAGTTAGTTTCCAATACACAAGAACATTTAGCAGTGGTGGCCCAGTGGTAACGACTGTGACTTACAAGTTATAGGTCGTAGGTTCGAACCCAGATAGGCGCTTTACTTTGTGTAAATTATTTCATCACCACTGCTCACAAAACGGTGAAGGAAAATATCGTAAAGAAACAAGAATTCGAAGACATGTGTCATCTACCAACCCGCACTGGGCCCTCTAATAGAGAGGAGGCCCGTGACCCAGCAGTGGGAATATTATAGGCTCATTATGCAATATAAACAAGCAGAGGTCGCAACGCTCCGGAATGTTTTAACTACATGTCAGTGTAGGCGTTTTCACCTTTTCAGTGTGAATGAACTTATTACAGGATTTCAATTATCGGGCAGTGCATGAAATCGACTGATTTTGATCAATTTTCTTCACTGTTTGTGGGAAAGAAAAAATAATTTATACAAAATTGCTTGGGTATTGAAAGCCCACTTCTTAGTTTCACAGGTGGTTTGAAGGGATTTTACAAAAAAATTTAAGTATTAATGGAAAATCACATTTACTCGCAATAAAATTTCCGAAAATTTGTGCAATCCTGACGTTTGATCATTGTTTTACAATAAACTACAAAATATCATGAATATTATCATGGTCTACTTGAAGGTAGCTTTTCGATTTTGATACAACATTTAGCTTATGTATTTTTTCCTATTATTAAGCAAAACTTTCAAGATATTTAAACATCATACATTAGTCTTCACCTATCCTTGAATTAAACTCAAAATCTTACTTTAGTAAAAAAAAAAAAAACTTCTCACAATTAGATAAGAAATTGACAAAAGAGGTTTTTTCGTGCGCGGATTCTATTAATTTATTAAAGTTATTAAACTATTTCTGTACACAATGCAGCACAGTCATTTTCTAGCTACTCGTAACTTGTTCAAATTCGTCAATAATTTATCGAATAAAATAGTACATTTTAATTCAAGTGTGAAATGATAAATACTCGCGCGTTTGAAATTACGTTTTTAAACGCTTGCGAGGAAAAAAAATACAAAATTAATAGGAACAGATATCTGTGAAAAACAGCTTTGATTTTGTATATTATTATTTATTTTAACTGCCTCGTTGGCCCGGTGGTCGCAAGCGCTACTGCTGAGCATGTATGGTTGGATTCCCTGTTCGGGCAAAGCGTTATTGGGCTTTTCTGTCTGGAATTTCTCAGTAGCAACCCGGAGTCTGGATTTATGTCTGGTTGGCGGCAACAGGCTCGCACCCTATTACATGCGACATAAACATAACTGGCGAATTGTGGGTGTACTTCAGGTACACCCACATTTCGCCAGCGCAATCCTTCGGGAAACAAGGCGTGATGTTATGTGTTATTTATTTATTTTATCATCAGCCGTTTGAGTCTCACTGCGGGGCCAATGCCGCCCTTTCCTCCTTCCTAATAACCCTATTAAAATATTATTTTCGTTATGAAAATCCCCAGGAAGTTATTAGATTATTTCTTTACCTACTTAATATTTAGCCCATTGTATGTTTAAGCTTTCTGCTTACTAAGCTAAACGTAATTTGGTTAGCTAATGGTAAGCGCACATTGTGGTTTATTGTAGAAAACTTAATTATAAGAGAGTGGCTTTACTTTTCCAGAGGTGTCGGCAGTTATATAAAAACTTGCAACAGTATATACAAGGTTACTGGTAACTTGACGTATTCGGCGTAGTATTATTTTTTGCACTAGACAGCATTTTTTATGAAGTAATGGCAAAAATGGCAAAAGAAATTATGTTTGATTAGTGATCTTCGCCAAAGTTTTTAGTCATTTTTGAACTTTTAATGATTAACAAAGATCTGCTACGGCATCAACTATGATAATAACTTAAATTTCACTACAGTCGCGCCGTAAATCATTTTTTAATTGACTTCAAATGATTTAATCTGGGATTTTTCATACTAAAACATACATTTTTCATACTAACTCAAAAATTACTGAATTTCGCTAAAACATTTGGTGGCTTAATTTGTTGCACTTAAACTCTATTAAGACGTCCTGCAAGGAATAATACGTCGAATTACCAGTAACCCTGTATAAACATTCTAGTTTATGAGTTTATGTCCTGGCTGGAGGCCTAATTTAATTGAGGCACCCACAGGCAAGTCCGGTTAAGCAGACGACAACCTCCTAGGTTCATTTGCGAGATGCCATAAAAAAATTCTAACTGAGCACAAATCCAGAAACCAGGCTGCTACTGGTAATTTCCGACTGGAAAATGAATTGAGCTCAGAATCTTAGGCTGCGAAGTCATGTGTCTTTTATAGTAGGTTTTTACTCCATTCGTAGGTATATCATCATTCTCTTGCCCTTGTTTGACTTTGTCACAATTAATTTGCGGCTGGCGCAATGTGTAATTTTCTTCCATTTTTCTTTTTTTTTTTGTCGTCATCTCAAGAGTCACCTTTTTTCCAGCTATTTCATCTTTCACACAGTCCAACCACCTTTTTGTTTACTCCATGCATGGTGATTGAATTTCCCTTCCACATACAGCGTGTATCAGAAGT
Organism: Atethmia centrago; assembly: GCA_905333075.3. NCBI lineage: Eukaryota > Metazoa > Arthropoda > Insecta > Lepidoptera > Noctuidae > Atethmia > Atethmia centrago. The sequence goes on from HG995379.1 coordinate 6,232,514, forward strand.
GTGTGGTCATTTTGAAGGGCATCAAACAGACCATCAAACTGGACAACAATTCTTGATGGGACCAACATCTTAATCACGAAATATCAGCTGTCCCAAGTATTTGGGTCGACTAGGTATTGAAGTTTTGAATGGGACAGCTTTTTTTTTTTGCGATTGTTGTTCAGCGCCTGTATAATGTGCGCACACCATAATAGGAAAACAAGGGAGAATTCCTGTCGAGGTCGCCCGTGTGCTTCACTGACTAATTAGTTTGTGGCACCAGCGCGCTGGGGAACCCAATTTTAAAATACATTCGTGTAATGCAATAAGTTGACGGTTTAATTTTATTTGTAGTGACACGGTTATTATTTTTGTTGGTTATTAATGTATTGTTTAATTTTATTTGGCATGTATGGTGTTAACATGAGTCAAAGTAAAAATACTTTAACGGATGATTTGCAACGTGTATCCCTTTTTTTTTGGATGGGAAATCATCAAATAACTTCTGCCGCTCTGGGCGGAGCGGGAGGGTGTGTCAGACTCTTACTGACTAAAACCCACCCGTATTCCTTCCATTAGTACCTTCCCGCGACCCCGGCAGGCATCGGCCCTAGTGGACCCCTACACTTGTGCTGACATCTCTTTGAGGCGCGCTTGGAACACAACGCGCCGTCGACCCGAGCCTGGTCCTTACCGGACGGTGAGCTACCCATTGCTCACCGTCTGCAAGCCCGCGCCTACGGTGGCCGGAAATCCGCCCGGGATTCCCGACGCCCAGGGCATCTCCTGCGGCGGCTAGGGGCGAGAGGGCGCGAAATTTGCCTTTCCCTTAACCGTCCCGCCTCCTCCTTCGCGAGCATTACTGCTTCGCAGAAGGAGGTGACGGCTGCCCATGCCCTCTCGCTCTGTACCATGGCCTGAACCAGGGCCGGACGCCAGAGACCTCTGCCGCCAATCGCCTCCACGAGGACACGGCGGTGCTCTGCCCAGCCGGGCAGACCTCCACCGTATACTACACCGTGTCCTCCGGGCGATCCACACAGTGGTGACACCCGGGCGTTTCCTCCCGCCTTATCCGACACAGGAACCTCCCGAAGCTGCCGTGTCCGGTGAGGACCTGCATGAGGCGGAAGGTGAGGACGCCGTGGCGCCTCTCTAGCCACTCCTCAAAGAGGGGACTTATCGTCGCAATCGTGGCGTGCCCAGCACTGGGTTGCGACAACCATACTCTCCATGTCGCCATGAGATCCCGCCGGAGCTCCGTCCACTGTGCCGCGATTTCTCGCGGCAGTGGAGTTACGTCCCGGCGTTTCGCCTCCTCGCGCCACTCCCATACTTACGCGAGGCTTTTTGCCTCCAGATCCCATGGCGGCAATCCGGCAAGGAGGCTCGCTGCCTCACAGGAGAAACGTGTATCCCTAGTGTTTTACTTTTGCGCTAGTAGAGTAAGTAAGGTATAATTTAAACAAAAATATTAGAAAGTAGGTTCGCTGTGGTGTCTTAACCTATTGACTCCTACGTCAAAAAAGCAAAAACGTGCCCTCGGCGCCAAGCTACGAATTATTCCTTAAAATCTTTCATGTAGTCGTGACCGTGGCGTGCTGGGCACATTTTGGTCTGTCACCTATACATGACTGTGGTGGTCAAAAGGTTAATTATATAATAGTTTACTGAGATAGTAGGTATGTAATGTATTCATACAAACATTATAAATCAAAATCAAAAGTCATTTATTCAAACTAGGCTGAGAATCAGCACTTTTCGAACGTCAAAATTACATAAGATAGTGTTTCAAGACTACCGTCCGTCACCACTTCCTAGTGCTTTAGCTGGGAAGAAGAAGTGGCGCACCAAACTCTCCAGCAGCATGGCTGTCTATTCAGTTAGCAAAACTTAATTTCATACAAATAGTGTGCTCTAGCTATCTAGTTTACAGAGCAGGAAAAAATCAATTAGATGTTCTGTATATGAAGAAAACTAAACAATAAATAATATTTATTATTTCTGGCGAAATGTGGCCAACCGTTCGGGAATTACAGGCATCATGTTATGTTATGATATTATCATTTATCTTTAATTCCCATGTAAAAGGGAGCGAGCCTATTAAAACAATGTGAAATAATTCATATTAAGCCATAAAGACTTACTGCCAATACTTGATGTTGTTTGGTAAAAAAAAAAACAAAATCTAACCCGGCAGCCATAAGTTATTCCACGACTAAAACTCACATAAGTACTCATACTCGTAGATAGGGTAAAATTCATAGGTGATAAATCTCGAATGTTCTACCACAAATAATATTCATGCGACCGTAATTCTCGAATAACATTGTTTTAACATCTAAACCTTCAAGTTTAACGATAGTACGAGTAATTAACGACGTAACTCGAATAAAATCTGCCTATAAATGGATTTGTACCATAAAAGAGTTTTACACCTCAAGGGAAGGCTTTTAGGAAACAGTCATTATTATTGTCATAAATGCTATTTTACGGATGACTGTCTGTGATTAATCTTGGCATCATTACTTCTTATTTTCGTATTAAGGTAGAACTGTAGTTCCAGATTTGATCAACAAAAAACTACATAGTTTAAAATCAACAATCATGTTGCCTTTCTTACAAGTTCGAACAGCAAGACCCATTTGCATGAGCAATGGGTAGCTCACCGTCCGGTAAGGACCAGGCCCGGTTCGACAGCGCGTTGTATTCCACGCGCACCTTGCTCTGGTTCAGGCCATGGTACGAAGCGAGAGGGCATGGGCAGCCATCGCCTCCTTCTGCGAAGCAGTAATGCCCGCGAAGAAGAAGGTGGGATGGTTGAGGGAAAGGTAAATTTCGCGCCCTCTCGTCCCTAGCCACCGCAGGAGACGCCCTGGGCGGTGAATTTCCGACCACCACCGTAGGCGCGGGCTTGCGGACGGTGAGCAATGGGTGGAACACACACGGGGTCGCGGGAAGTCCAAAAGGGTTACCAAGGCCCCTGGCAACACAGGCAACGGAAAGAACACGAGTGGGTTTTAGTCAGTAAGAGTCTGACACACCCTCCCGCTCCGCCCAGAGCGGGAGAAATTATTTAATAATTTCCCACCCAAAAAAAAAGACTTTCGTTATACCTTTATTATCTTGACTCTAACGGTTTTGTAAATAAACATGTCCTAAGAGAGCCGGGTTATCTGTAACTCAGCCCCTCCTGCCTCAGCCACCTTTCTCTATTTGAGAATGTGCATTTTATTAACCAGTGCCTGTAATACTTATACGTAATGTTGAGATAAATAAAGATTTGTTATTATTTTTATGTCCTTACATATCTCGGGACCATGGGGATGGGGGTGGTTTAATGGAATGAGGCACCAACCGACGATTATCCCTGTTTGCTCTATGAAAGTGCACCCAAGGACAACCCCCGGTTAATGCAAGACTATTGCAGAACATGGGAACAAAAAATATTGGGCTATGGGTTTGGGAGGCTATAGTGGATCAGTTTCCTAAGACTATAGAAAGGCTATGGCCCCTACCTGACCAATGCTTTATATAAAATATACCGACAAAATGACAGGGGGTGACTTGCACACTCAATAATGGGCCCCGAAAACGGCCGCTAGCACATAGTGACAAGGGGGCAACACTTCCTGAGGTGCTTGAGGAGTGGAGAGATATTCCACGGCTATCAGGACAATCCCGGAAGTACGGTCAAGATCCCTACCAGCATCTTACTGGAATACTTCCTTTCTCCGAGCACGTTTGCTCTTGCGAATCAACACTCAAGCCGGCCAATAAAGGCAAGAATGAGGTGGGAGCTCTGTTCCTCGTCAGTGTTCACTCCAGCCGGCCAATAAAGGCAAGCCAGAGATGAGGTACAAGACTTCTCCCAGGAGATTCTGTGGGGTCGCTACTGCCCAACAGCTCGCCACATGCTGCCCTGCGGATTTCTGTATCTCTCTTAGATTGGCTCCTTATCCAAGACCTGTTCCGGCAAAGTAAACTCTACCAGCACAGACCTGGAGTTTGGAGCGCGCAAGCCCCACCACGACGTCAACGTAGAGATACGGCGGTGGGGTAATTATTATTTTTATTATAATAGGGACTCAGATATTAGTGCTCGTGACTGTACGCCGCGAACAAGCCGTCTATTGTGCGCTTTTATAATTTCTAACTTATAATATCGTGGACGTCCATGTCCACGTCACGGCATCACGATAACACAGAGAAATAAAATGTATGGAAATATATGGAGACGTTTTTAAATTTTCGTCCACCATAACGTTGTAACGTGCACGTATTTCAATACATTTTATGGACGAAAACGTGGACGTTCGCGTTAATATCGTTACGTTAGACATTCTAAAAGCGCACATTGCATTATCACAGCTCTTATCTTGCTAACGCAACGTAAACGCAGCGTTTCGCCGTGGACAGGAACGAATGAGCCCCTTACTCGCCTTTCCCGCCACGACCGCTGCTTCTACAAAATCACAGAGAATGATGTAGTAAATCTATCAAAGTCACACATAGTACATGCCAAGAACTTGTACTGGGAAAACTAGATTTTTCTAGGTGATAAAGGCATACACATAAAAATAACTAATGGTGAAAGTTACAAATATCTTCAATTATATGTTGAGATCGGTCAAACCGCGTCAGTCTACTGTGAAAGTTGTATAATATAGGAATTATTACTTCTCAAAGATAAGCCACATAAGAGAATCCAAAAGATAGGCAACTCAAATTCTAAAAAAATATATAGATAAATAACCTACTCTCTTGTTAAAAATATGAAAAAGGGAAAAATAACGATATTATTATCATTCTCTCTGCAGTCTTAATTTTACTTCATACACATACAACTACATAAATATCACGATCAAATCCTGATATTATTAAGAGGGCGGCACTGAAAATTTCGGGAATCAAGGAAGTGACACAACATTACTATTTAAAAATGTATTTATTGCTTTTCGAAGTATTCTCCGCGAGATTTGACACATTTTTCCATACGATGGAACCAATCATTGAAGCAACCATTCCATTCGGAAGTTGGGGTCTCCAAAATGGGTAAAAATCTAGTATCGTTTGGCAGGAGAAGGGGGGTGGGAGTGGGGGAGGAGGTTGGGGGGTGGTTCACCTTGCCCCCTGGCACCACTCCCATGAAAAGGTAACGCACCGTTCTTGAGAAAAACAAATTATTGTAACCTAACCTCAAAACTCTTAGTCGCTTAAAAAGCCGTAGTATGAGCCCAGCTTCGCGGGGGAGATTGGGGGAGGGGTGCTCCCTGCCCCCTGGCACCACTCCCATGAAAAGGTAACGCACCGTTCTTGAGAAAAACAAATTATTGTAACCTAACCTCAAAACATTTAAAGTCGATTAAAAGGCGTAGTATGAGGCCCGCTTCGCGGGTCCCTAGGGTTTAAAAAAAAATAACCTTGAAGGGGATAGCGGGGTCTGAGTTCGCTCGCTCCGCTCGCTCACTAGACCCCGCCATCCCCTTCGAACCTAACCTGTCCGAGTCGGGGTGCCCCAAGTCCCGAGCTCGCTTCGCTCGCTCTTGCATCCTAAGTTCTCCTAGTAACAGTAGTAACATTGCCTTTTGTACACATATACGATCAGTGGAAGTACAAACACAGAGAAAAAATTCACGCAACTCGAGGAGAAACGGAACGATCGAAAACAAATGACAGTGACACATGGCATACCTGTTTTATTGTTTACGTTCCGTGTTATCGAATTTGCCCGACATTTTATACCATGGACTGACTACAAATACTGATACTGGATACTGGATACTGACTACAGATGCTGGGGCAGATTTGGTTGTCAATCGCCCATTTTAAACGTTTCGTTTTTCGCTTCTTATCGGATTTGAGGTTAGAAACATTTTTTATTAATTTCTCGAAAAATATGTATTACCTTTTAATAAGAGTGGTAACGTTATAATCGGGGACCCAAACCCTACCAACTTTAGCCCCTTTTACCCCCCAACTCCTGCCAAACGATACTAGATCCAACCCTTTTAGGGAAAGTATAGAAATCATTAGGGCTTAGGTCGGGGCTGTACGGCGGATGGTCTAATAATTCTATGTTTTCTTGCTCTAAAAACTCTTTTGTTCTGTGCGCGGTGTGAGAACTCGCATTGTCGTGATGGAGGATGATGCGGCGGTTGCAGTTCTCTTTACGGAGTTCAGAAACGACCTGTGGCAAACAAATGCTAGCATACCATTCTGCATTAACCGTTCTTTGTCCCTCAAGAGGAATAGTCGTAACATGTTCATGCAAGATTATTTGTATTTGACTCATGCCAATGTCTAAAGTTGCCTGAATTTCGCGGTATGTCACATGTCGATCTTCCTCAATCAGCTTACGCACAGCATCAACGTTTTCTTGGGTGACTGCAGTTTTTGGACGACCTTGACGGGAATCATCACTGAGCTTGACACGTCCTCGTTGAAATTCAGCAAACCAGCGATAAATTGTGGTTTTGGATGGGGCTTCATCACCAAATGCAGAAATCATCCGGTCAACACACTGTTTTTGTGTTAAACCACTTCGAAAGTCATAATAAATCATCGCTCTTGAATTTTCTAGAGTCGATTCCATTTTCTCAACGACTAAACAAGTTTGACAAAACCTTGTGACAAGACCGAGAATCTTTTTTAAAATAAATAAATGGTATTAGATTTTTAAAACCACGGAGTTTTCAATTAAAAATATTTTAATATGACAGGAACAGTGGAAATAAACCATTCCTGATACTTTTAGTGCAGCCCTCGTAATGACAAAAAAAGTTGCATTCAGCCTATTCAATACACGCAATAAAAAAATGTGGAAAATGCATAAAAACTCTTTGATATATTTTTCATAAATTACTTTATTTCTGAAATTAATAATTTTATTAATAAGTACACGTATAGTGTCCATAAGGGTGTAACTTTTTAGTGTTCCGTATGTCCGAATGAAAAAATGGAACCCTTAAAGGATCACTCGTGTGTCCCATATATTTGCTTCGAATCTACTGAACCGATTAAGTTGTTTGGTACACAACTAAATTTCTGTGACCCGAACGTGGACGTGGAAAGTAAATAACTAATTTTGAAATTGCGGTCACTTTTGGGAAGTAAATAAGAAAATTTAAAAAAGTTTTGCAAACTGAACCGTGACATAATGAAAGGGCTTGTTGAGGGTTTGGGGACCCTCAGCAAGCCCTCTCATTTGATACGTATACTTTTTTATTATTAATTAATTAACGTATAAATTTTTTATTATTAAAAAAAAGTTAGAAAGTAGACTTATCTTCGAAACCAATGAGCCAAAAATACTGAAAAAAAAATACAGAAAATAGTTCTTTGATTATAGATTCCAGGAAAACCTATAAGAAGTCTATGGTCTTAAAATAACATGGTAAACGCACTATATTGAGAGGAATATATCGACGGTTAAAAGGTAATAAGCGACATTTTAGTCGAAAATGAGTTATGAATGCCATCCTACTTAATCTCTATTTTTAAGTAAGATGGCATTCATAACTCATTTTCGATCAAAATGTCGCTTATGACCTTATGACCTTTTAACCGTCGATATATTAATTACGTAAAATAAAAAACATTTAGATAAAAAAATTTTTTCGTGTCTATAGGTTCTGTACCAGCTATAGGTCTATCTCTAAAAATATTTCGTGTATTAATAGATACACCTTATATAGTGCGTACAAATTTACATTTGCAGTTGGAATGTATGGTGCATTGTTGTGTATTCTTTACATTGCTAAACAATGGTGTAGTGAAATTAAAGATAAGTGACTTTGCTTTTTAAGACAATAGTTATACAACACTTACAACCGCAGAATTAACTTTGTTTATCATACTTTTTTCGAGAAATACTATGAAATACAAACTTATTTTTGCAGTCGATAAAATGAATGCTGTGCAATGTGCATGCGTACATCCCAGTGTGAAAAGTACACGCACGATTGCCGCAAAACTTCGACTCTGGATATCGAAAAACTTCATTACCACTAAGTACTAATTTAACTTGAACAATGGATGAATTCGTTAAATAAATAAATGATGTATTATTCATTGCCCCTGTGGAGGCACTTTGGATGTTCGAAATACCCAATATTTATGTTGTTTAGCGTCGACTACCACTGTCATCAAAATGGCGATCATCGCATTTACAGTCTTTTATTTATTTTTTTGGGTGGGAAATCATCAAATAACTTCTCCCGCTCTGGACGGAGCGGGAGGGTGTGTCAGACTCTTACTGACTAAAACCCACCCGTAATCCTTCCGTTGCCTGTGTTGCCGGGGGCCTCGGTAACCCTTTAGTACCTTCCCGTGACCCCGGTAGGCATCGGCCTTAGTGGACCCCTACACTTGTGCTGACGACATATGTTTGAGGCGCGCGTGGAATACAACGTGCTGTCGACCCTTGCCTAGTCCTTACCGGATGGTGAGCTGCCCATTGCTCACCGTCCGCAAGCCCGCGCCTACGGTGGCCGCAAATCCGCCCGGGATTCCCGACGCCCAGGGCGTCTCCTGCGGCGGCTAGGGGTGAGAGGGTGCGAAATTTGCCTTTCCCTCAACCATCCCGCCTCCATCTCTCGGAGACGGCTGCCCATGCCCTCTAGCTCCGTACCATGGCCTGAACCAGAGTCGGACGCGAGAGAAATCTCCGCCGATCGCCTCCACGAGGACACGGCGGTGTTCTGCCCAAGCCACACAAAGGTGACACCCGGGCGTTTCCTGCCTCCTTATCCGGCACAGGAACCTCCCGAAGCTGCCGTGTCCGGTAAGGACCTGCATCAGGTGGAAGGTGAGGACACCGTGGCGCCTCTCTAGCCACTCCTCAAAGAGGGGACTTATAGCTGCAATTGTGGCGTGCCAAGCACTGGATTGCGACAACCGTACTCTCCATGTCGCCATGAGATCCCGCCGGAGCTCCGTCCACTGTGCCGCGATTTTTCGCGGCAGCGGAGTTACGCCCCAGCGTTTCGCCACTTCGCACCACTCCCATACGTGGGCGAGGTCTTTTGCCTCCAGATCCCATGGCGGCAATCCAGCAAGGAGGCTCGCTGCCTCACAGGAGACCGCGTGTGACGTACGGTATCCCCGGACCAACCGGATGGCCATGACCCTTTGGGGCGCGCTCAACCGACGGGCTGGCCGCAGCGCCAGGGAACGCGCCCACACAGGAGTCCCGTAAAGGGCCATGGACCGCACGACCCCCGCGTAGAGCCTCCGGCAGGAGGCGTTTGAACCCTCTAGATTGGGCAGTAGCCGCTTCAAGGCAGCCCCTGCTCGCTCCAGTTTAGGAGCCAAACGGCGGAAATGTTCCTTATGCTCCACGAAGTTCCACCGGCTGTCGAGGATGAGTCCCAGGTACTTCATCGTCGACTCGACGCCGATGGAAACCCCTACTACCGTTACTTGGGATCCCGACGGTGGCGCGTTCCGAGGGCTATGACAACACATGGCCTCGGACTTGTGCAGGGCCACCTCGAGTCCGAATTGCCGGATCCTTTCGACGATTGTCACAACCCTGTGTGCCGCTACTTCAGCCGCCGCCTGGTGCGACCTCCTCTGCGCCAGGACCAACGTGTCGTCAGCGTAGCACACTACGTTGACACCGTTAGGGAAGTTGGCGCGCAGCACCCAGTCGTATGCGATGTCCCACAGATGCAGCCCCAGGACCGATCCCTGTGGGACACCGCATACGACTGGGTGCTGCGCGCCAACTTCCCTAATAATCGCATAAATATATGATAAAACGTCTAGTTGATGTAACTGGTGACCGAAAAGCTGGCGGCTTTCTCGCGCAACGCATCAGCATTGCAATTCAGCGAGGAAATTCCGCCAGCATCCTCGGTACAATGCCCCGAGGGCCTTTTTTAAGCTTAACTTAGTTTTAATTTAATTTAGTTAATGTTAATAATCATCTTGTAATTTGGTTATGTAAATAAATATATTTTATTAGTAAAAATATATGATTTGTTTACCCAAGTCTCTTAAAGAAGCATAATAAACAAGTATTTACATAATCAATTTAGGGTGTCGTATTTCGTCATTGTCGGCTAGTGAGCTTCAATAGGACCCGCTGGCGAGCCGCGAAGGTTCGTGTGTTCGGGTCAAATCGGGGGCGCTTCCGAACTACGCGATTAAAAAAAAAACATAGCACGTGAACAACGCAATTTCATTTACTTTTTCTGCCCGCTCAGCACGTTAACAATGGATTTTCATACACTGTTTCGACCCGCACATTTGTACAACAGTAATGACGTACATTTTGCCAATTTTTTTTTTGAAGCAAAGGTGCTTTCCGAATCAGAATCAGAATCAGAATTTTATTTGCTATGAATGCAGGTAAAGGTTTAAGATGTTGTACATAAATTAATGAGATCGGCTATGTCATATTAATAAAACAAAACAATAATAAAGTCAAAGTCAATAGTAAAGTCAAATTTACAATTAATTATAACAAACACAATCTGGATAAAATAATATCATTTAAAAAGTCTTCCACTGAGTAATATTATATCATATAAAGTAGTGCAGGTATAGTTTAATTAAAATATTCAGTCTAGGTAGGTTTAAAAAAAATCATTTAGCTAGGTACATTGTTGCAAAATATTTCAGAAATGTACGGAATTCACCAAAAAATACTATCTCCACCAAACAGACATTCTCTCGCATAATTTTGTAATAGAGAAGATATTCAAAACGATGTGAACAAAATGAATTAAAATTTGAGATTACTTGTACGGTCAGCAAAAGAAGTATTCTGTCAGCATAAGTAGTAGGTAATATAAGTATAAATTTGAGAAACAAAGTGCAATGATGTTTTTACGGGTCTAAGCAGATATTTTTTAGAAAATAACACAGGCCTGTAATTATTCCACTGGAGTAGGTACAAATAAATCCTTTAATGTAGTCTTAAAATTTATTTATGTATTTTATTTTGTTAACGCTTATCTAAATTAAACATTTCTAAAACCAAGAAAAAGTCTTACAATGTAAATCAGTCTTTTATTTAATGCAAAAAGTAGAGGCTTGTGGCTAAGTTATAACAGCCGCACGGGTCGATCGATCAGGTTAAGCTATGCTTGCCGTGGATGGTCCGTGGATGGATGACCTTCTTTACATACCAAGACCTCTCCATGCCTCGGAAAGCACGTTAAGCCGGTGGTCCCAGCTGTCATTTGTAGATATTTGACAGTCGTTACGGGTAATCAGAAGCCCGAAAGTCTGACAACCAGTTATACCAAGGGGTATCGTGTTACCCAGTAACTGGGTTGTGGAGGTCAGATAGGCAGTCGCTCCATGTAAAATACTGGTATTCAGCTGCATTCGGTTAGACTGGAAGCCGATCCCAACATAGTTGGGAAAAGGCTAGGCAGATGATGATGATTTAATGCAAAAAAGACGACCTGTATTCAAAACAAAAAAAAAAAAATGTGCGGAATCTTCGAATTTTTAAGCATTTTTTCCTAACCGTACCTTTGCAAGCAAGATAGGGTGTGTTAGCTGTACGAAAGAGGCTTGCCTCCCTAGAGGTAGTTAAATAAAACATGGCTCCTCCGTTAGACGACTAATTAAACGCTAATTTTATATACAATTTATAGTCTGACATCTTGCCTAGAATCGCGGCAGCGCCTTTAATAATACGTATAATATGATCGTTCAGGTATTATGATACTCTGATGAAACACGCTCTTTGTTATAGAGGTCTTGAATTTATAAAGGGTTGAAGTAATGGATGGTTTCAGTTATTTAAGACGGTAGGTGTAAAATATTTTGAGATCCACCATCCAGATACCTTTTTTTTGTATGGGAAATTATCAAATAACTTCTCCCGCTCTGGGCGGAGCGGGAGGGTGAGTCAGACTCTTACTGACTTAAGGCGCTGACAAGACCCAATTGACCAAAATAGACTTTCTTTTAAGAAAAAATATTGCCAAATCTGTATAGTTTGTGGTAGCAGAAAAAAGATATTTTAATTTGCAACATATTTCCCAGAACTTGGTTGTTACCAAAACACGTTTTGAAAAAAGATCTCGATATAAACTGACGTTAAACTAACGTCTTACCTTGAGTTTTAATCCTAAATATCTGTATTAAATATCACATACGTTACGTATGTAATTAATAACAAGAACCGCTTATTTGAATGCAGAACTTGGTTGTTTTTTATTTTCGATTACTCAACTCAATTTTGAGTAAATAGATAATTGCTTCATATTTTGCAATACATTCCAAGCGTTCTGTCATCGCACTTCTCTTTCTTTTCTTTGCAATCTGACAGTGACCGAGGTTTAGGTGTTGTCATCGTCTTAATGTAGCACGACCCGCATACTACTAGACAATACTGCAGGTAGTCTATGGTGTACCAATAACCGTAGATGGGTGACCATCTTTACATACGAGACTCCTCCGTGCTTTCGGAACGCTTGTTAAGCCGTTGGTCCCGGCTGTCATTCGTGGATCTTTGACAGTCGTTAGGGGTTGTCACAAGCCCAAAAGTCTAACAACCAGTCTTCATCATTCCAGCCGAAAGACGTCCACTGCTGGATACAGGCCTTCCCCAATAGGGGGAGGGGGGGGGTGCCATAATTGCCACGCTATGCAGGCGGGTATGCGATAGCAGTATGTATGTACAACCAGTCTTACCAAGTGGTATCGTATTACCCGTATTAGTTACTGGGTTGTGGAGGTCAGATAGGCAGTCGCTCCATGTAAAATACTGGTATTCAGCTGCATCCAGTTAGGCTAGAGCCGACCCCACCATAGTTGGGAAAAGGCTAGGCAGATTGGCAGGTTGCTTGAGGTTTTAGAAGAATCATGAAATACCTTAGTTGCAATCAATGAAGGAGCTGAACAATAAAGTAACATTTTAGAGTAATGAAGACTACGTTATTGCTTAAATATTTCTATCTGAGTAAAGTAATATTAAAGTGTTTTTGTTAATAATTTATTTGGTAGTTTTCTGTTTGCCGAAATAAAGTAAGTAAAATATGTGGAACAATTTAAGCCCATTTATGTACAATATGATCAGTGGTGGCCCAGTGGTAACAGCCGTGACTTACGAGTTGGTTCGATCCCAGACGGGTGCTTTACATATACATACACAATCAGCCTGTAATGTCCCAACTGCTGGGACACAGGCCTCCTCTCTTTGAGAGGGAGTGGGCCGTAATCCACGGGTGCTTCACTTTGTGTAAATTATTATCATCTTATCATCATTCTAGAACCAAAAATTCGAAGAAATGTGACATCTACCAACCTGCAGTGAGCCCGCGTGGTGGATTACGGCTCACTCCCTCTCACAGAGAGGAGGCCTGTGTCTCAGCAGTGGGAACAATATAGGCTGATTATGCTATGTACAATATTTTACGCAAAATAAAGATATTCTATCGTATTATTATATATGTAGGATCAGGAGTGGCGAGCGGTATATAGTCAGGATTTGGAGTCCCCATTATATTGGTATAAACAAGACTGTATAAACAATTACAGGGTTTTTATTAGAGTAATAAATACACTGATGAAAAGAACATAATAAAAATGATAGTAAATAAAAGAAGTTTAAAAGTTATAGTAACAATATAGTTACTCGAACAAACCCTTTAAGGCTACAGTTCGTATAGCGGCCCTAAGCCACCCAAACACAAAGTGTATTGCTTACTAAGCAAGCCAATACAGCTATGTAAATATACAGCAGCGCTGTATCAGGTAAACCGACAGTTTTGTCGGGAGCAGGGGCTCTGTATCCCGGAGGACACGGTGGAGCATACGGTGGAGGTCTGCCCGGCTTGGGCAGAGCACCGCCGTGTCCTCGTGGAGGCGATCGGCGGCAGAGATCTCTCGCGTCCAGCCCCGGTTCAGGCCATGGTACGGAGCGAGAGGGCATGGGCAGCCGTTACCTCCTTCTGCGAAGCAGTAATGTTCGCGAAGGAGGAGGTGGGAAAGGCAAGTTTCGCGCCCTCTCGCCCCTAGCCGCCGCAGGAGACGCCCTGGGCGTCGGGAATCCCGGGTGGAGTTCCGGCCACCGTAGCGGGCTTGCGGACGTTGAGCAATGGGTAACTCACCGTCCGGTAAGGACCAGGCCTGGGTCGACGGTGCGTTGTATTCCACGCGCGCCTCAACGAGTTGTAGTCAGTACAAGTGTAGGGGTCCACTAGGGCCTGCCGGGGTCGCGGGAAGGTACGAAAGGGTCACCGAGGCCCCTGGCAACACAGGCAACAGGAAGGAATACAGGTGGGTTTTAGTCAGTAAGAGTCTGAGACACCCTCCCACTAAGCCCAGAGCGGGAGAAGTTATTTGATGATTTCTCATCCAAAAAAAAAAGTATCTGAAGATCGACTGCCTCGAACACAGAGTCCTCGCTGTTTTATAAAACGATGCCGGACCTTACAATCCCTCCATGACAACTCTGTCCGTTGACGCATCGAAGTAGGTCACGTGTTTACTTGATAACACTCAAACATTATGCTAAGTCTAAAGGCTCCTACATACTGGCGCGACTTGTCGCGCGACGCCACGCGACACAAAGACACCGCGTGTAGCCCTACAAGCGGTGCCTTTGTGTCGCGACACGTCGCGCGACAAGTCGCGCCAGTATGTAGAAGCCTTAATAAGACTTACGTTATAAAGTAATTAAATAATACTAGGACAATTATCGTAAATAAACAATGGCGATTTAACAAAGTAAAACATTTTAAAATCAAAGTAACGGTCATCAGTTGTTATGAACAAAACTATCGATCACAAATATCGAAATAAGTTGCCCAAATCAATTAGTGTGAATACCGAGTACTATAATGTTACGATTTATGAGACAATAATTGATAGAAAAGAAACACGTTAATTAATAATTACCAAAACAAAATATAACAAATTCTGCGATTACCATCAATTTATTGTGATTGACAACCAACTCCGTCATAAATAAATAATGTACCCTATATTATTTTCTTGGTTCACTGTCTTTAAATATTTAAATATCAAGCATATCAGTCCCCAGTTTCACAATCTCATTAAAATAGGATCTTATTAAATCGATGACAAAACACTCTGAAGAAAGACAAACTCCGAACAATTATTATTGTTAACTTTTAGATAGTCCAAATTTGACAGGAGCACAATGTGGACTCCCACTTCGTTAAAACTCCCAAAAATACTTTGTAAATACCTACTTATTCATTTTGGAAACTTTCTAACTGAACAAACAGATTGTCTTGCTCTTGCTCTCAGAAAATAACTTTATTATTTTCTGAATAGAGTTGGGCTTCAACTAATATTATTCTGGTTTCGGCTTTCGGCCTTATTGTTCTCGTGGCATCAAAATGATGTTGGTACCTATCTAGTTTCAGCCTAATTTAGTTTTAATGAAAGTGTGTTATTTGAAAACCAATGAAGGAAGTGACTTGATAAAGTACTCAGATCGTGCATGCAAAACTAGATAAAAAAAATCAACAATAAAATAAATAAATAAGACCATAAAAATAACTATTGTACAAAATACAATATTTAAAATTCAAATAGCAACATTCCGTTACAGGGTGATTCTTCGTTTTGGCCAAAAAACACATTCTGGTATTATATTTTTCTGAAAACAATTAAACACTGAGATTGTTTTGCTAAAAAGTTCTTTTGGGATGAACTTGAAGTCACATTATTAAATATATGCATGGGTGTGTAATGTATGATATAATAACAAATGCTCTAATTTCACTTGAAATAACGTTCATATAATATAATTTTCATATGCTATAAAATCATATAACCTAATTTCATATGACCTAATGTTTCATATGATATAATTTTCATTTAATATAAAACATTTAGTATAACGTTCATTTTATATAATTTTCAATATGTATAATATTCTTTTTATATAACATTCATTTGACCTAATGTTCTTTTGACCTAATTTTCATGTTTAATGGTCACAGTTCTAACCTAACTCAAATGGCACCTAACCAAATCTTAAAATATTCAATGCATGGTTGAAGGTGGGCTTGGTAGACGGAGCCCCGCTTCGCGGGGCTCCTACTTCTGGATGGTTTATAAAAAAATAACCACGAAGGGGATGGCGGGGTCTATTTGCTCGCTTCGCTCGCTCACACGACCCCGCCATCCCCTTCTAACCTAACCTGTCCGAGTCGGGGTGCCCTAAAGTCCAGATTGCATCCAATTTCTACTTTTTTGTTTTTGTTATAAATGTATCCATTTACAGCAAGTTTTAGTCCACCTTTAGAACTTTTGAATGTACTATAATTAATAGTAGTCATTTTAAAATCTTAAACAAATATCGAGATTGCAATAGCCACACAATGAATAATTTCGCTGTAACTATATAACAGTAAGAAAAAATAATAAATTCGTGTATAGTCTACCCACCTCACGCATAAAAGCAAACTTTTGTAGCAATTAATGCTTATGCGATGCATTTTTGCTAGCACCATACTAGCAGGCGTTTAGAATCAGATTTTCTAAATTATATTAAAAGTTATTAGAGATTATGGATATTATAGTAAATGAATAATATACTACATGAATATTATGTCAAATGTGCATTATAGGAAATGTTTATTATATCATAAGAAATTAGATAAAATTAAATTATATCAACAATTCATTATCTCAACTGATCGTTATATTAAACAAAAGTATATTAACTGAAATTAGGTCAAGTGAACGTTAGATTTTTTGTTATTATATCAACCGTTACACACCCATCGTTGGATAGGCCGTTCAAAATATTGCAGTTCTGTGAACACCACTTTTCGATTCAAGGATCCGCTTGCGTAATATTAAGCATTAAAGTGCTAATTTTTGTTAGAGTCAAGTATCTCCCCCCTGCCAGCTAAATGGTTATTTATGGAGATAAGAAAAAAATCACGGCAGAAGTACTATCGGCCAAAGTTCCGCATGCTCACCTTAAAGGCGATAATCGCATAGCACGACTCACGACTCGATCGCACAATGCACGAGTTTTGACCAATAGGATGCACAAAGCGTATTTTAGTGGTGTTCGTATTAGTATAATCATGTATAGAATGTGTGACACTCACACTAGGAGCGTACTATGCTCACTTGTTTCTGCTAAGAGACGAGTTTTTAATGGGCACGGCCAGCGCGGCTCGGCGGCGGCGTGAGCTCTTTGTTATTGAATTGAATTGTTATTTTATTATTGACAAGAATTAATTTTAGTACTCATATCTTCTGTTTGTTTGGTTTAGAAAATGTATTATTGATATTGCAGTATTTACAAAAATAATTTGTAATAACTAATAAACTACAATTTATATGTATTAATCCACTTTAATATTTTCCTCTCTCTATCGGGTCTATAGATATAGGTTATTTATGAACACTTTCACTGCCTCTCCAATTTTCACCATATCCTATGTGATGCCGCATGCCGCAGCAACCGCGCCATATTCCCTTCACAATAAGATGAGACATTGAAACGAACCGTTTTATTACAGTCCGTTCCACCGATTTTGACTTCTATTCCGTAGGCTTATGGATGGCATTAAAGGCAAAAAAGTGGTTACAATACCAACTGTTTACTGCAGCTGCCATTTGTCATGCCATAGCATTCAAAATCGATTGAACGGACATTTATGGTTTGTTTACCTTTTATCTCACGGCTCCCTGAATACGTTAGGTATAGGTGCGTTGACCGGCACTGCATGAAGGTATCAAATGTTTATATTGAAATTTTTTGTGTTTAATCGACTTTATTAAAAGTAAATAACTATCTAAATTTCTATGTGTTTGTTTATACTTGGGCAATTTGGGAATACTTGAAAATTACAGTAATATTTGAACCAATACTCTGCGCAGTTCATACAATGTTATCAGAGCTTTTTGTTTGTAGCTAACGCAAGGCCGCAAGCCGCACAACTCTTGCAACTGAAATAAAAATAAGTTCATTATCTAAGACCCATTGTTATTTAGTGGGAATGTCTGGAAATTCGGTTTAATACTTTTAACAGTAGGTAATTGTAATATTACCTTTTATTCATTAAAATAATACAGGGTGAAATTGAATTCATGGGCATCCTTTTAAGGGGTCATTGTACTCATCATTATGAACAACTTCAACTATGAGACCATACCTGAAATCGCGAAAAAAAAATCAGCTGTTCCCTACATTTATGTTTGCATAACTCGACAAAATGTAGGGAACAGCAATTTTTTTTTTCTCGATTTCATATTTGTTCCCATAGTCAAAGTTGTTCATAATGACGAGTACAATGACCCCTTAAGAGGATACCCATGAATTAAATTTCAGCCTGTATAACGAACAAGGTATCGTTGCAATTAAAATGCCCAGGCATGCCGTGCAGGATGAGCACTTTAAGACTGGATTATAATCAAACCAACACTTTACTCTTTTATAATTCATGCTCTAGTCATAGTTTGACAATTCATGATTTTAAGCGAAATCATGCATGTCAAGTTTTTTTTTGACAAATCTAACAATGATTCAGTTCCTACGCCACTTTTAAATTCAGAAGCTTATCAAGTAATTAAACTGAACTATAATTTGTGCCTTGGCAGCAGTGAGAGTGAAAGGATTGAAATAAAATGTTGGGTACTAGTGAAATATATATTTTTAGTTTGTGTTCATTTAACATTATGCAGGATTAAAGATTGATTTAGGTTGATATTTAAATCTTATCTGTATAATAAAAGATGTATAGTAAGTGCTTTTTGTATGAAACTATCGGCTGTAATCTCAGTGTGAAAAAATAAACAGTTAGTTAAAATCTACTTGAGAACCATTTTAAGGATTTGCTGTTGTAGAAAAAAAACAATATAAGTAACTTAATTTATTTTTAATAGACTTTTTCAAAACATTAAAGATTCATCCAGAAATTAACATATTATAACAAAAAATTACACAGAAATTATCATCAAAATGCAAAATATTATAAGTGAAAAGATTCTTACTCATAATATCATTTATAAACTGTATTTATCTACACTTATATCGTAAAGTTCAAAATATGAAATCAACACAACAATGACAAACAGACAACACAACAACAACAGGCAAAAAGCCTGTCAGTAAATAAGATTAGGAGAATATTGCTCGTGCAGTTCTAATGAAATTGAAAAGTTTTAAGATTAGTACAATTTAAGAATCTTAATAATTTTTATAATTTGCAATAATTACATTACACTACAGACTAGGTTTATCAAGCAAATGAGATCAATTATTTATGAGGTGGACGGATATGATGACACTACTGAATATGTAAAATAACAAACTAACGAGATCGGGGCTTATGACAACATTGATTGTAAATAAAACAACAAATCCACCAATAAAGGCAACATGACACTAAATTGACATCAATAATTTTACAAGAAGACTTCAAAATCGTTGGCAATATTTTAAACTATGATTACGGTCTACAGTCTACCCTGTGACATTAATCAACGAAGTAATATAATACAAATTGGAATAATAAAAATAAACCTAATAAAAATAGCTATACAGGGTTATTTGCAAGCCGCCGGAGTCGCGGGTTGTTCGAAAGAGATACCATGGCCCTGGCACAGGCAACTGAAGGAACACGGGTGGGTTTTAGTCAGTAAAAGTTTGACACGACCTTCCGCTCCGCCCAGAGCGGGAGAAGTCATTTGATGATAAAACACTAATAAGCTCGTAGGACTATAATACTAACATCATAAATAACAACTTTTGATGTATGACTTTTAATAATTCATAAAAAAATAATTTCATAATACAATTAAAAATATTTATTTTGATCGCTCTGAATTTGAACAACTCTACGCGGTACCAAAATATGTAAGTAGTTAAATAAACAAACAGTGCATTGCGAATGCAGGGTCGCAGCGGTACTTACTACAAAATACAGATCTAAAAAGTGTTATTACAAATATTACAACAAAAACTTGAAAGTTTACTTTTGGTATTCTAAAAAGTCATAGATCAAAAGTGGTTGTACTAATATAGTCCTACCAGGTGTTAGAAAAATAACCCTGTATAATGTAATTATACAGTATGTTAATTAACGAAAGGCGTTCCCGTTAACCCGCAATAGTATAGCGTCCACATGCTACCAAAATATGACCATTCGAAAATTCACGAAAAAAAATCTGCTGTTCATTACATTTATGTTCGCATACCTAGCTTAACAAAATGTAGGGAGCAGCTGATTTTTTTTCGCGAATTTTTAAATGGTAATATTAATTGTAGCATGTTTGGACTATTGCGGGTTAATGGGAACGCCTTTCGTTAATTAACATAGTGCATGTTAAAAATTATATTAACTTAATATTTCGTCGCTGCTCCTCCCGCATCTATCACAGCATCGCAACGGCTACGCATGGACCTAGCCAGGACTTCGCACAAATTCGAACCTCTGAATGTGTCCCAAACTTGTTCGCAATGTGTGACAAGTGCTTCCTTCGTTCTTTCTGCTCTACTATCCCATCTCTGGACCATTAAACCCCACAAATTTTCAATGGGGTTTAAGTCTGGCGATCGGGAGGGCCATGGCACTGTTTTAATTTGTGGTTGCCCTCGCAACCACTCTTGAACAACCCGCGCACGGTGTATCGGGCAATTGTCCTGGAAAAAATAAAATTCTGGCACGTCCAGTTGTGGATACACCGTGCGCACTGTGGGTACCATGATGGTTTGTAGCACCTCTAAATACGTTTGGCCGTTTGCCCTCCCTGGTATAAAAGCGAGCTCGCCTGGTCCAGCAGCACTCATCCAGCCCCACATGTTCACTACAATTCTTCCCGATTCTGCATTTGGGTTCACATTTCGAGGTTCGTATCTTGTGTTATCTACACGCCATAAATTCCGACGACCTTGTTGGCTAGACCTAAAGCACTTTTCATCAGAAAATATGGCGTAAGAGAAATCGAAGTCCCTGTAGTCACGAGCGAATCGCACGCGAGCAGTTTTCTGCTCCTGCGTCAAAATATTTTTTTTTGCGGGACGTCTGTGATGGACTCCAGCTCGATGCAACTCGTTTCTAATAGTTTGCATCGAAACTTCGTATTCTTGTGCGAAACTGCGAGTGGGTGTGAACGGGTTCTCTTCATACGTGGCTATCATATTATTTAACTCGTTTTCGTTTATAGCCCGGGGTCGAGGTGCACGAACGCGTTCTGTAATTTCTCCTTCTTCATATCTTCGCACCCAGCGGCACACCGTTGTTCTCTAACGAAAAAAAAAAAAAAAAACAATCAGCATCGATTTTTTACATAATATAGGAACTAAGTATAATAATACGAGTACACTACAAAAGTCTTATTCAAAGGGCACAACTAGTACACTATAAATAAAAATTATAAGTAGGTATTGAAATACTTAAGGTGTGCATTTTGGTTGACTTCATGATAAATAAACTCTTAACTTTTCTATAACTAATTTAAGTAGTTATAACATTCATAACTATATTTTAAAATACAAGTTGTAAATGCAATAACTGAAAATCTCTTAAGGGGTCATTACTCATCATTATAAACAACTTTTACTATGAGAACCAAACCTGAAATCGCGATAAAAAAGCAGCTGGTCCATACATTTTGACGAGTTACGCGAACATAAATGTAGGGAACAGCTGTTTTTTTTTCGCGATTTCAGGTTTGGTCCCGTAGTAAAAGTTGTTCATAATGATTAGTACAATGACCCCTTAAGAGGTTTTCAGATATTGCAATTTACACCTCGTATACCTATGAGTAAGAAAAATGGCATAGCGTAAATTCCAACATTGTATGAAACTGTCCCAAGCAAATTTGTGCTTTATCTCTACTATTTAAAAGTGTTTATCCCGTGCGGGCTGGCAACGTGGCATTTCTAAAGGTTTTTCGTGGTTAAATACCAACGATCTAGTGCTTGGCCGAAAAAATAGTAAGTACTTGCTATTTTATCGGCCAGCCAAGCACTAAATCGTTAGTATTTAAAACTATGTGTGCAATTTTTTTTTAAGTTTTTTTGGTAAGTATTTACGAGCACTACTAACAAAAATTTACATTATTGTCAATTACTTTCCATCTGCAGTATTATGATAAAATAAATGTTAAAAATAATTATAAAAAACAATTATCTTGTGCTTGGGCGAAAAAAAATTGTAGTTTGAAATATAATGATCAAGCCTCTAGAAATGCGACGAATGCGCTCTGGTTTTTCTAATTAAAATGCGGCAACGACGCTGTGAGATAAGGCACCATTGTTTAGGTTGTTTTGGTTTAGGATTTATTATCGGGTCATAAAAGGCTCCAACAACGTCTTTGAAAGCAAAAATAAATAAAAAGAACAATCTTATTTGAATGCATTACTATAAGTAGGTAATATCTTATGAGACTTTTAAAAAGAATCCATCTGAAAGTTATAATAATTTTATTATTTTTATATATAAATCTGCCTAGCCTTTTCCCAACTATGTTGGGGTCGGCTTCCAGTCTAACCGGATGCAGCTGAATACCAATATTTTTCATGGAATTTGTTTTTAAATTGCAATATAAGGAAAAATGCAAACTATGAAATAATAATATTACTATCACTTTATTTATTTCTATATCTCTCCCTCTATCTGAATACAAAAACATAACTTACTTGCATGTTCAACTCCACTGCTATTTGGGATATATTTAACCCTTGTCTATGCAAAACAATAATTTGATTCCTTTCTTCCTGAATCAGGTTTCGGGTCGTCATGGTTGCACCACGTTAATCACAGCCCACACACAATACACACACAGTCCAGGATACAAGCTAGGGTCAAGAAGAGGCTTTCGATCACAGTCCGGTATACAAGCAGAGGTCACAGTTAGGCAGGCAATCAGTCCGATAGAAATAAACAGGTCGTAAAATGAAATGGCGATAGGAATTTAAGGGAAGCGTCAACAATTAGCGAGAGCAAATTGGCACTGCCGCGCTCTAGCTAATGTTTGTTATTTTATGTTACTCGCTCATTACTCACACAAATGCATATTGTCTCTAATTGGGGGAAACTAGGAAGGGGTGTGGTTTTTCACTAGCTGCGCTCTCGCAGGAATATTTTCTTAAGTGAGCATGCTTAACTTGGGCCGATAGTACATACAATGAAATTAAAAGTAAAACTATCACAGCTAAGTGGGCTTTACAAGTTAACGAGTAATAGTCGACCAACTTAAATTTGCAGTTGGAGAATTGATTGTGGCATATATCGATGTAACACAACAACATGAACATGTTACTACAATATTCAGTTTGTTTTAGGATAACTTCATCCTAACTTCCCAACTACGGAACCCTTCGTTGTGCGTGGTCCGACACGCACTTGGCAGGTTTTACATTTTGTTATACTAATATATGTAAGTAAATGATCCGTCATTATTAGGAACGTCATTATTCGTCATTAGCTGTCGAAAATAAACAAAATCGTAAGACTCTTGCACAGCCCAAACCGCTAAATATTAAATATTAAATTGAATTTTAAACAGTAGTTGTATAGTATAAGACTAAGGGTTGTACTAAGAAAGTATTTTGCAAAAATCAACCATCAAGGGGATGAAAAGAGTCTGACACACTCTCCCTCTCAGCCCAGAGCGGGAGATGTTATTTGATGATTTCCCATCCAAAAAAAAAGGGGGTGAAAACGGGGGGAATTCGTTTATATGAAAAATATTATTCCTTTGATTTATAAACTTGAAACTTGGCACGAATACGTTTTTGGGATCTTAAATTGTGTATGGAAGAATCATAACGCGAGGTCCGATGAATTTGATACTCAACATAATAATTTTGATAAAAATATAAGAATTACGTGTTTTTGGATGGACTAATTGGATGAAAAGGGAATAATCAAGTTTTTTTGGGGAGGATTTTGTTACTAGCTTTGATTAACTCGAAAATTGATACAAATAATCATAAAGTCTAATAATGGCAACGCACTAAACGACTTTCAACCCATGTTGGGATGAAAAGCGGGAAAATTATTTGTATGAACAATCACATTCCTTTGATTACACATCATTGGCACAAAACAATGAATTATATTTTATTTAATACTGTCTTTTAACAAGCTTGAGGGGCTTGTGGCTAAGTAATAACAGCCGCACGGGTCGATCGATCAGGTTAACATATCAAGACCCCTCCGTGCCTCGGAAAGCACGTTAACCCGTTGGTTGACAGTCGTTACGGGTCGTCAGAAGCTCGAAACTCTGACAACCAGTCTTACCAAGGGGTATCCTGTTACCCAGTAACTGGGTTGTGGAGGTTAGATAGGCAGTCGCTCCATGTAAAATACTGGTATGCAGCTGTATTTGTTAAGACTGGAAGCCAACTCCAACATAGTTGGGAAAAGGTTAAGCAGATGATGATGATGATGACTGTCTTTTAACAAACAAAATTTTCTAATAAACAATCTAAAATCATGAGTCTTTAAAGCGATTCTGATAGTAATGAAAGATAAGGTTTGATATATGTCAATTTTTGAAGTGAAAACGTCTTTAGCCGCGTTGAGCGATGTTTGGTAGGGGAAAAATTTATAGGTTCCCGTCACGGACACCGATGCTGTAGTAGCAGTAATTGACCACGTAAAATGTTTACATAATCACATAATCAGCCTATAATGTTCTCACTGCTGGGACACAGGCCTCCTCTCTGTGAGAGGGAGTGGGCCGTAATCCACCACGCGGGCCCAGTGCGGGTTGGTAGATGTCACATGTCTTCGAATTTTTTGGCTCTAGGACATGCCGGTTTCCTCACGATGTTTTTTTCCTTCACCGTTTTGAGAGCAGTGGTGATGAAATTATTTACACAAAGTAAAGCGCATGTCCGGGTTCGAACCTACGACCTACAACTCGTAAGTCGCGACGGTTACCACTAGGCCACCACTGCTCTCGTAAAATGTTTAATTTGTGTATACTGTACATTCCTTAACTTGTATTTTAGATAATAAAAGCTCGTGCAGACTAGCGTGAAATAACGGAAACGACAGGCTGCCATATGCCTGTCACGCCCGCGATATCGCTTCAGTCTGCAGAGCCAGAGCCTTAATTATTTTATTGAAATTAAAACTTCTTTATGCGCGTGGAGCGTCAAGTTTTTACTTTCGTCAGCAGACTGCCTAATTAAGGCTCGTGCAGACTAAGGCGATATCGCGGGCGCGACAGGCAGCAATACGCTTGTAGCGCCCGCGATGTCGCCTCAGTCTGTGCGAGCCTTAATTATTTACTTGTGTCGGCAGACTTTCATAGCTGATTTTGAAATAATAATCAGTTTGTCAGTCGATGCAATCCGTCGAAAAAAATAGGTTGAAGTCTCATTTCCTACAAAATGTAAGGGCAAAGTGTTTGGCGATTTCTGACTTTTGTAGTACTCAAACCTCAGTTGGTCCGATAGAGTTTTTTGATCCTTATAAGAAACGATCGATTGGCATCAATAAAAGTTTTTGTGCGAACTGTCCATTTTCTTGCTGACTGTACATCTTTTCAAAATCTGTGAATGCAGATCTATCCCAAAAAGTTAATGACAGTCTCCTAAGACCATTTGCCTATAGCTACAACGATTAAGGTACCTACCGTTACTGTCCCATCTCAAAAATCCACCCTGTATATTGCTGGTAGTGTTAGAACTTGTTGTTTAATAAAATGTGGCCTACAACTCTCTCGTTGATCTATGTACATTAATATTCTGATACATTTCTTTTGTTGAATGAAGAGCTCCAAACAGGCAGTACTTTCTCCCCACAGACACCATAATTTAGCCAGGAGTTGTACGCATATAAGGCCAAATAGTCTGTGTTGCATTTCAATATGCTTAGTGCATAAATAAATCCGACAATTTTGCTCCTGTACTTTCTTATAAAACAATAACTTGATTAACTATCAGGTAGTAATTTGTTTCATTTTGACAGTTCACCCACGTCCATTGCATTATTAACATTGTTGAGCAGACGAATTTTTCATAGGTTTGAAGGAATGGAATAGCAATCCTTCAAAACTCTCACATTGTGATTCAAACTGTGTTATGCAATTTTGGTGCAGGCCAGTGTTACGCAAATTACGTAATGCATTTTCAGTATGTAATAATGGATAAATTGAGTTGTTGTGATCAGATTTTATGGGTTTTTTTTTAGAAGGTGTAAAGCAGCCACATCAAGTCAGCACATCTTTCTTTTTGTTACCTGCACAGAAATAATCAGGTGGGATAATAACGCTAAATGGGAATACCACAAAGGTATGGCCACTATAATTAGGTATGTTGTACAACATCGTAGATTATTAAGTGAATCGTTATTCCTAACATCGGAATCAGATTGGATTATTAATAGATTTATAAAAGGGCAAATTGGAACAATAACTGAAAGGACATGGATAAAGTTTAGCCCAGCACAGACACAGAGTTAATTATATTTAAAAAAATACTGATAATATTTGATATCCCACCACAGCTTTCGTTACTTCGTCAAACTTTGCAGGGAATATTTTAATTTAAAAGATTATTATTTTGTTGAATATCTTGCCAGGAGATTTTTATGTTGCCAGTTTTGGAAATGGGATGGTAATTGGGACACGTTAATTTTAAGAATTGTTGTGTCACAAGTATTTTATTAAAACTGTTCTTAAAACTGATATAAAATATTAAATCTGTATTTAAATCGTATTGAATAATAACTAGACTTTAATTAACATATAATAATATTCAATAATTGATTAATGTATCAATTTTATTTTTAAATCAAAAGATAAGTCCAGTCTTAAAAGTATGTAGAATGGAAGCATCTTCTTTATCTTTAATAATCATTGTCACTGCCCGTCATTGTTATACAATTTGTCATATGTCATTTGCTTTACTCAGAACTGTAACTAACACAGAGGGCTTTAAAAGATAAACAATGCAACGCAATATTTTCTTTTTCTTTTTTGTATACGATAAATCCTGTGTTTAGAAAGAGTACGCTTTAGTAATTATGTATATGCCTTTAGTTTATATTGACGAAGACACTAAACGATTAAGAAAATATGACTAATGACCCTGGTGACCCTAGGGGGGTCAAAGTCATGTACCTAGGACTCGTTCTCGATAGCCGGTGGAACTTCGGGCCGCATTTTCAGCGGTTGGCTCCCCGATTGATGAACACCGCGAATGCACTCTCGCGATTGCTGCCTAATCTAGGGGGGCCAAATGCCTCCTGCCGGAGTCTCTATGTCGGTATCGTACGGTCCATGGCACTCTATGGAGCGCCTGTGTGGGCGGAAAACCTGACGGCCCGCAACATTGCAATACTGAGAAGACCACAGAGAGCAATGGTCGTCAGGGTGATAAGAGGATACCGTACGGTCTCCTTTGAGGCGGCGAGCCTCTTGGCCGGATCACCACCCTGGGATCTTGACGTCCTAGCGTCACTATATCAGTGGCGTCGTGACGCGTTGGAGTGGGGCGAGCACCTGATGCCTCGCCATGTCGAGGTGAACAGGGCTGAGCTCCACCAGACCCTAGTGGTGGAGTGGGAACAGCGACTTGCGCAACCCAGCGCTGGGGCATGGCACGATAGTGGCGGTAAGACCCGTGGTGAGGGAGTGGCTGGAGAGACGGCATGGCGCCCTTAGTTTCCAGCTAACACAGGTATTGTTCGGACATGGATGCTTCGGAAAGTACCTGTGCCGCATAGGCCGGGAACCGACACCCGGTTGCCACCATTGCAACTGCCTCGACGACACGGCGCGGCACACCCTTGAGGAATGCCCTGCGTGGGCAGTGCAGCGCCGTAACCTCATCACGGCGCTTGGTGCTGCGGATAAACTCTCGCTTCCGGCCATGGTCCAATCTATGGTCGGAGGTGAAGCGCGTGGGACGCTGCCGACTCCTTCTGCGAGGAAGTGATGGTCGCGACAGAGCGCCGGAAAGGGAGAGGGAGGATAAAACCTCCCTAACAATCCGTAGCAGAGTCACCGGGCGCCGGAGGGTGCGGAACGATCTCCGGCCGCCTTAGGGAGAGGCCTGCAGGCAACAGACTTGGGGAGTTTGTTGCCTGATCAGTGAAAGGCCCGAGACGGCGGCGCGCCATGTTTCACACGCGCGTCTCTTGAGGAATTGCAGACGTATGCGGTTGGTGAGCGTGACGGGGTCTGCATGAAGTAATGCGGACCAACACCTAGCCGGGGAGCGTGACGAAATGCGCAAGCACTCCAGCGCCCCGGCAAAAGGTAGCAGCAGAACACCGTGTGGTTTTAGTCAGTAAGAGTCTGACAGACCCCTCCACCTACCCCAGGATGGAGGACATCCATAAGGATTTCCACACCAAAAAAAAAACATAAAAAAGGGGAAAAGTCATATTTTTGGAATCGTCTCCTCAAGCCCTTTATTTGGACGTACTAAAAACTTTTTCGAAAGTCCGCCATGTTGATTTTTATGAAACGTCACCTTTCGCCTATTGAATTAGGAATTTCCTTAAAACCTCCGCTGGCTTGGTAGTGGGTCCCATTGGACCCCAGAATGATGACATATGACACACTAAATTATAAAAATAATAATAATAAAATAAGAATATATTCAAAAATATAAGGTACAGCGTTAAATAACAGTTTTTCTTAAATCTATGTCAAGTTCACCCATGATTTGTGCCTGAACTAGGAAATCCTGTGTTTCAGGCGATTGGAGGTAACATTAATTGAATAAATAATCACATAGCATATTAATATTATTGGTACATAAATGTAAAATGGTGTCTAAAAATTATAGTATCTTAACCTAACTAATTAAAAAAAGAAATAACAATAATACAAACAATCATTTACTTTAGCACTAGTAATAACTTCTCTGTATCGTCATAGGACATAGTTTGAAGAGTTTCCTTAAGGATTTTCTTGCAGTTCCTATGATTTACGGAGTAGATGTTTCCTTTTTCATTTAGCCTTTTATAGAGTAGTGGACCGAGGTACATATAAAATTTGGCTGTGAAAGCATGTTTTGTACTTTTTTGAGAGCAAACTATATCTTTCCGTCTCTTTTTAGTAAATTCAGTGCTTTATGGAAGTGCTGCGTGTTGTTTTAGTACCGTGCTCATTATAAATAACTGTCGAACTGTTAGTACTTCACAAGATTTATACAGTAGGTTAGTGGGGAATAGGAAAGGTCGGCAAGTAGCCACCTTGAGAATAGCTCTTTGAGCTCTTTCAATGGGCAATAACAAAGTTTTACTTGCCCCACCCCATGAAGTAATGCAATAAGTCAAAATTGACTGACAAAGAGCAAAGTACACTTGCCTAATTATTTTTGGATTTGCAATAAATCGTAGTTTTTTGAATACGTATATCAGCTTACGAATTCTATTATTTAGAGCTTCCATGTGTTGTTTAAAGGATAGGGTATCATCTATTATTATACCCAGGTATTTTATTTTATCTGTCTTTTTAATATTGGGACACTTACACTGGCTATTTGCAGAGACTGGGCAACAGTGAGCATGCAACGCTGAAGGGTTCTTCGATATGTGCTTGCGCATCGAAAACTGAATGTATTGTGTCTTGTCTGCATTTAGAGTTAGTGAGTTATTTTGAAGCCATTTATTTACAATATTGAATCCGTGTTGCGCAAGATTGTAGACTTCATTTTCTGAGTCTGCTGAAAAAAGTAGAGCAGTGTCGTCAGCGTACGTTATGATAGTGCCATGCTCTAACTTTAGATTGCAAAGGTCATTTATGTAGATCAAAAACAGAGTGGGTCCTAAAATACTTCCTTGAGGAACACCGAAAAATGTGTTTTTTTGAACAGCGCTGAGAACATTGCCAATCTTTACGCACTGGGAACGATCTTCTAAATAACTTTTGAACATTTTTAGCTGGATGCCTCTTACACCAATGATCTCAAGCTTGCGCAACAGAATTGGAATGGAAATTGTGTCAAAAGCTTTGGCGAGGTCCAGGAAAATTCCTACTGTGTGGTTCCCCTTGTCAAGTTCATTCGCTAGATAGTCAGTCAGGTGGTGTACCGCATCGGCAGTTGAAACTTTAGGCCTAAATCCAAACTGCCGTTCAGACAGAATTGATTTATCTTCCAAATATTTCAACAACCTTTTGTTTATAATTTTTTCCAATATTTTTGACATAGAAGGCAGTAAAGAAATAGGTCTATAATTTGTCACTTGCTCTTTGCTGCCTGATTTATAGACAGGGACAATTATAGATTTTTTGAGACACTCAGGAAAATGACCTGAAGATAAACAAATGCGGAAAATGTAAGTCAGTGGTCGTACCAAAATGTCCTTGAATTTTTTGATAATTTTATTCGATATGTTATCCCAGCCAACTGCACAGTCTTCTTTCAAGGTCATAATAATACTTTCTACCTCAGTTTCGTCAGTATCTAGCAGCGTAAAGGATTTTAAAGCAGTGGTGTATGTTAAAGGAGTGCTCTTTGGGTTTTGAGATTGACCCAGATTTTTTTCTTCGAGACACTTTCCAACATTAATAAAGAAATTATTTGCTATGTTAGCAGATTCCAGCGGTGACGAGTGTGCTTGTAATAAACCTGAAGATGACTCATATTGTTTTGTGTTATACGTTGCGTCTTTAATATATTTCCAGATATTTTTACTATTTGTTCCAGCCTTTTCCAGTGCCACTTTGTCGTAGTTGCTTTTAATTTTTTTAAGGAGATCATTACAGAAATTTCGATATCTTTTGTACGAAAGTTGCAATACTGCATTAACTGGATTAGATTTAGCTTTCATATGCAGTTTATCCCTATGTTTCATACAGCGAATAAGGCCTGATGTGATCCATGGTTTTAGGTTGGTTGTAATTTTTTTTGCTCAACTGCGATACGACTGTGTTTTTCTGAATTGCATTTCGTAAGTTTTCAATTACATACAACATGCAAAACTGCGGGTCAGCGGAATTATAGACTGGATCAAAATTGATGACGCGTAAATCTTCTTCAAGTTTATTTATATTCAGTTTTGAAATTAAGCGAGTGTCTTGTTTAGGTAATTTACAATTTAGGGTTAGTAGGGCAGCATTGTGATCGGTTATTGTTGAGTTAACAACAAGTGTTCGATAAGTGTAGGGAAGTTCGATTTTAGCATAATATGATCCAAACAGGAGCCACTGTGATGTGTAGGAAAGCTGTGTGCTGGGAGCAGGCCATGAAAGGCGCATAGATTAAGGTAGTCCTGAGCAGGCGCATCAGCACTTCCTGGTAGAATATTGATATTAATATCTCCAATTAAAATCATGTTTTTGATGAATGACAGGGTTTGCAAGGTCTCATTCAGAGAGTCAGTAAAAATGCTAGTATTTCTAAAAGAAGGAGGTCGATACAATGCTAATATCACAAATTCTGATCCAATTTTAACTAGCAATCTGTTACACTCAAGCATGTCAGGTTCCTGGACAGAGACATTGAGATAATCTCTTGCATAAACTATCACCCCATCATTTTGATTGTAATTTATAGTACTTCTATACATATTATATCCCGGGATTAGTGGTATGTTATATTGTTTAGCAAGCCAGCATTCGGTTAAAACAAAAACGTCACAATTTATGTTTAGCCGTTGCTGAAATGTACTAAAGCTATCAAAATTCTTAAAAACACTGCGAATATTTTGTGTTAATATGGTTAGCGGAGTTTTGTAGCCGGATAGATACTGTTTGCAGTTTTCAGTTTCACAAACTTTGGACTCGGATACAGATAAATTATCTAAATCATTAATCAAACTATTTATCATAATGGTTGTTAAAAATAAACATGTAAAATAAAAAAGGTCAGAAAAATAACCAATTAACGGCGCTCTTAGGCGCCTCCATAATCTACAGAATTGATGTACCTTTTTTCAGCCATTATTTTCGCGGGGCAGTCAGCAGCGCCTGTGTTATGTTTGTCTGGCTTTTTAAAATGCAAGCAAGTAGCGCATTTCGGTTCATCAGCCTTTTTTGGACATTCTTTTACTGAGTGGCCTTGATCACCACAGTGGCCGCAGGTATATGATGTCTGTCGACATGACTTGGCCGCATGTCCATACTGCTGACACTTATAACATCGTGTGACCAAAGTAAAGTCTCTCACAGGGCATGATGACCAATTTACAAAAACTCGGTCTTGTGATATCAGGGCTTTGCGTATAACTGCAGGTACTTCAACTATGAAATTACAGGACTCAGTGTCTTTCTTACCTGATTTATGACTTAATTTAATTGAACTCAAAAACGTCTCAAGACTGTAGTCCTGAAGTTTTTCGGCTATATTTTGTTTGTACAAACAGGTAAAAACCTCATTTTCCTGCATGGATGTTGGTACTCCTATAATCACCACCCTAGGCTTCCTTTTATGGGGCTCGTCGACTGTTAGGCCTGACTTGGTTAACTGCACCGATTGTCTCAGCTTCTCGATGTCGTCCTTCGTCTCGGTGCTGATGATTACACCGCCGTTCTTCGTCTTGCGCAAGCCTCTCACATGGAGCTTCATTTGTTCGGGGCTGATAATTTTTTGGACAAGAGTTTTGGTCTCATCGCTGGTCTTCAACTTGTCACTCGGATAGATGGCCACAGATCTTACATAACTCGGCTGTATAAAATTGTTGGCACCTTTCTTTACCATGTCAGCAAATGAAGATCCCTGGGCAGGTTTCGTCGAATCTTCGATACTCAGCTTAAGGTTCTGTAGCTGCTGCGAAAGATCGAGTTGATTTTCGAGAGTTCTGACTGTGTAGTGCGATTGGAGAGCTTTTGCTTTGACGGACTGGTACATGACGGCCATCTGCGAGGTCCCGTGACTAACCTTCCGGCATAGGCTATTGATGCGCGTTTTCTGCTCCACATTCAACTTTCCATCAGCGGCAATAGTGCACACCTCCTTCAGGCTCTGTTCGATAATCGCCATCCAGTTTTGAATTTCTGACGTCGAGACAACTTCAGGGGCATCGTTCCTTTGGATAGGTGCTTGAGGGGATGAAGCGGGTACGGCCACGGGCACAGGTGTAGGAGGTGGGGAGCGAACACATCTACTACTCCGGTTGAATGGACTATCCTCCATCGTGAAGCAGGTTATTTTGATCTCGTTAAACACCGGTCATTTCTAATAACACACCTTACACAAATCTAAAGTAACAGTATGCGTCACTACTATCGGTTAAACTAGGTCACAATTCCGCAAATGATTATTTGTTTATTGTAATAATTGTTTGATACGTCTGTTCACTACGCTTGGCAATAATTATTATATCAATATCAATATCAAATTGAATAAGTATATATTGATTATGATACCCATCAAATCTTATGAATGTGCGTTAATTAAGAGAGTTTGATAAAAAACATAATTATGTTAACGCCATTAAATTTTTCATAATATTTAGTGCGCAAGTTTATTAATTTACCTTTATAAAATCCAAGTCTTTAAATCTTGGCGGCAGAGATCTCTCGCGTCCGGCCCTGGTTCAGGCCATGGTACGGAACGAGAGGGCATGGGCAGCCGTCACCTCCTTCTGCGAAGCAGTAATGCTCGCGAAGAAGGAGGCGGGACGGTTGAGGGCAAGGCAAATTTTGCGCCCTCCCGCCCCTAGCCGCTTGGAGACGCCCTGGGCGGATTTCCGGCCACCGTAGGCGCGGGCTTGCGGACGGTGAGCAATGGGTAGCTCACCGTCCGGTAAGGATCAGGCCCGGGTCGACGGCGCGTTGTATTCCACGCGCGCCTCAAAGAGATGTCGTCAGCACAGATGTAGGGGCAGGGGCGTGCCATCCATAGAAGAAATTAGGCCTAGCCTACCCTACCAACAACGCCAAATGCATTTATTTTAACTATGTAATACAATAATACAAAATATTAAAAAAAAAGTTAAACTCCTGTTAAAACTCTTATAGCAACTTGTCGCAGACACCACGTGACTCACAATTCGACGGAGCTTACGTTATACGTAGGTAGGTATGCGCGATCTATCAGGCAAGGCAAGTATTCGTTTTGCCTACAAGCCATTGATAACTTTACGCACACTCGTGTATATTTTCGTGTGTATGAACGGCACACAATAGTGAAATGGTTTAAATTAGGGGCGTAACTCAGGCAGGAGCTTGGTCCCCATTGGTCCCCGTTGTGTGTATGTAGATTTAATGAATGAAAAATATTGAAGACTAGGGTTCCCAATTTTTGGACAGTTCCCCGAATTGCGGGGAAGTTTCCTTCATGACTACCAGACTACTAGAGACAATTAAAAAAAGGGTGGTATTGTTGAATTTATACCTTCCAAACATTATAAATTGTAAGGAATAGCAAAAGCCCTATAAAAATAATTAAAAACTTCATAATTTTTTATTTTTCTTCTCATATTTGGGAAATTTCGCTTGGTTTTTGGTGGGAGTTAAGAAAATAAGTTTCGGCAACACAGTCCAGTGTGTCAGTGTTATCCGACAAAATATGATATTCCCTTTTGTGGAAGAACACGGTATGACAGTGATACAATTTCAATTGGTAGTGTTTGTTTCATGTGACAGTGACACGTAATTTATATGTGATCTTGAATGTTTTGCTGTTTTAGATCTTATTAAGTTATAAGTAATTGGTTTTGAAACGTAAAATAGTGTAAAGATTATGTGTTGTGTTATTATTTGTTTATTTACCTAAGAATGGTGTTCTATTGTGAAGTTTGCGCCGATAATGTGTTGGTTAGGTTAAGTTAGTCGCACTTGTCGTTTAATGATAAGATTCAAGTTGTGTCTAAAGGTAGATGTGTGCCCGAATTACGAGAATTAATCAAAAATATGATAATTCATGACTTCGGATATCTTGCAAGTGACGTGTTCTGTAATTATCATCCACCCACTTGGTTATGATATTTGAGGTGGCCGAATCTTTCTTCTGTTTGCATCGTTAGAAAATCGTCCTTGAATAATGTGGTGAGTTCTTGTATGTAGAGCCGCGCTGTGATGTTGCGCGAATTAGTTTTTTTTTTGGTGTCAATATGCATGGCCTACCCTCTGTGGAGAACCACTGCACGCCACTGTGTAGGGGTCCACTAGCGCCGATTCCTGCCGGGGTCGCGGGAAGGTACTAATGGGTCACCGAGGCCCCTGGCAACACAGGCAACAGGAAGGAATACGGGTGGGTTTTAGTCAGTAAGAGTCTGACACACCCTCCCGCTCCGCCCAGAGCGGGAGAAGTTATTCCCAACCAAAAAAAAAAGTCTTTAAATCTGATATTTGCCATTTTGATGACAGCGGTGATCGAGGCTAAAAAACATAAAAATAATGGATTTCGAACATCCGCACCATTTGAACTCCGCCGCATAAGTGAATAATACATAGATTAATTATTTCACGAATTCATCCATTGTTCAGGTTGATTAGGTAGGTATTGGTATTGAAGATTTTTCATAATTCAAAGTCGAAGTTTCGCGCCAATCGTGCGTGTTTACATGTTTACTTTTCACAAAATAAATATCACGCACACATGTATGTAGATGCGATTTAAAATGTGAAAATTATTATTTAAAATATTATTAACACAAGAAAATGCCCAGCACTTAACGTAATATAAATACACAATTCCAATAGTACGTAATAATTAATTACCACTACCTAATTTGTGTTAAAAATCACCGGCCATTATTGTTTTTTGTACGAGTATTTTATTGATGTTCGAAAGCGAATATGCAAACGAATCTTTTTGGATAATTTTGAGTTGACGAATGTCGGAAATCGATACGTGGAAATTGAAATAAAATTGTTTTAGCCATTAAAAACAATAGGCATTGTTTACAATAATGATTTATAATTTTCTAATGTAATTTTAATCGTTTTTCGGACATTACATTGAAACTGAGTCAACAGACAAGACCTATGACCATAGGCAGGTATCTCATTTATTGAATAACACATCGAGTTGTTTCTATATTTAAAATTTATTTAAATTCTGAATGCGCGTTCAAAATTATTATAATTTATTGTACAATTATTTATTGTGGATTTTATTTTTAATACTTTCCGATAGTTTGCTACAGAATGCCCAGTATACATTTAGGTACGCTTAGCAAAATTTTGTTTGGGAATGATGATAAATTAATTCTATGAATTGGGTATTCCGCAAACACTTTTACGTGTCAATACTCTGTTACTGGTATGAGCTTGGTATTTTTTGTTTCTATTAGTTTACTTGATATTATAAATAGCTTTTTTGAGGACCCAACGAATTAAAAAAAAAAAAAACTGGCCTAGTCTATGTCGGACCATGCACAGTGAAGGGTTCCGTAGTTGCATATTTACGCATGCAGAATGCAACCAACCCCTGCTGTTTAAAAGAAATTATTTTCCGATCATTTACATTCGAATTCAGATAATAACAGCTCTTAAAATTATATCCCAAGCTGCAGAACGGCAACGCGGGACATGCCTACTTCATCCCACAACCTCTGCATGAATGCCCTGCGATAAAGCCCGCATTGACCTACTGTAATGAAGGCTGGACCGTACAAATTGGTTAAAATCTTGATTTTACGAGGTTGTGACAAACAGACAGAGATACTGACAGGCACATAGACAGAGAGCCATGAAAAAATTATAAGGAATCATTTACAACTACGAAGACCCTAAAAACATCAATTCATATCAGTTCATATTCGGTAGAGTTGAGATGCACATGTATCAGATGAAATATTAATCTTCTTGAATTCTGCTGAAATATCTAAATAATTCCTTTAAAAAAAGTGAGCCCGTATTCCAATTTCGTTTATTATACGTAACACGTCTGTGTTTGGGTCTAGAAGGTTCGAAGCAAATTGGCTGTGACTGACCGACATACAGACACACGAGTGATCCTTTAAGAGTTCCGTTTTGTCACGTTTTTGGACGTACTAATAAGTTACATCAGTTATCATTATTATATTTAATAAGTAGGTAAATATATAAATAAAATAAATAAAAAAAACATTTATTTCCAACAGCGCAATAACGACAATCCTAAGACCTTAAGAACGACAATCTATACGTATATAGAAAAGAAAACAAAAAAAAAATCAATACAAAAATAAGATCTCATTTCGTATTTATTAATAAATACATACAGTGTACGTGTATGTATTAATTAATAAATACATACACTGTACGTGTATGTATTAATTAATAAAATTAATAATATCAAAAATTAAATAATTAATGGAAAATATACCAAAGAGGATGAGGAGGACTGGATGCGGAAGACGGAGGACAGGGTGTTGTGGCGCAGCCTGGCAGATGCCTATGTCCAGCAGTGGACTGTTACACTCCGGTACCTTTGATTGTTTTATTGGAGGTGACATCTGTCATGTCACCTCCGTTTCAGCAGTTTTTCATTAAATTG
This sequence comes from Atethmia centrago, assembly GCA_905333075.3. Lineage (NCBI taxonomy): Eukaryota > Metazoa > Arthropoda > Insecta > Lepidoptera > Noctuidae > Atethmia > Atethmia centrago. The sequence continues at coordinate 6,269,802 of HG995379.1, forward strand.
TGCTATAGCATTCATTCTATGGTTTATTATGGTATCTTTTTTGGATTTTCTGTATTTGTTGGTTCTTGGTTTAGCTTAAGTTGAAGAATTCGTGTAAAATTCGTCAAAATATTTGTTATTGTTAAAAATTAGAAAATGAGACGTTTTGTTGACTCAGTGTTGCCAGCTTTTTATTATTATTATGATTATTATGTGTTGCACGTGATTAAAAAATAAAATATCATTGGCAATTTTTAGATTAAAAAATTAAAAATTTTGGTTTCCTTTCTTGCATTTCGGAGTGACTGTCTTTCTTGGACTATGGATTTTTACGTTACCAGTTTACCTTTGCTATAACGGTAACTCGAATCTCGGACCACTCTGATTTTGCTTGGTTTCCAATGGAGAGCCAACGTTCTATAAACTGTGGTATGTAAATTAATCATTTGGGATACAGTCCTTAGATTTGAGGGAAATTCAATCTGCTGAAAGTCAGTGGATTACTCCGCGATCGACAGGTTTGAATTTATTTTTTGATGTCATCAGATTTGGGATGGGACTAATGTCTTTTTACAAAGTTTTACGACGAACGAAAATATACAACACTATTAAAGCTTCATAATACATTTTGTTTTATTTGTTTTCATTACAGGGCCGAGCTTCTATGAGACCATTATCCATATCCTTTAATTATTCAAAAAACAAACATTGTGTTTCCCAATTTGAAGTTCAATTTCTAAAAATCAAATCGAAAGCCGAAACCATGCATCGTAGCCCTTAGGTTTCGCTTTCGGCCTCAACAAAAACTCAACTTTTCGAACAAAAGTTTCCATAAAGCGAATATTAATTTTGGTTTTATAATATTGTTAATTAATTATGTTCGATAGTCAATATTAATGAAACTGTTGGTTAGTTTGTTTAAGCCTTTGAATAAACAAAGCGTAGAGTTAAATCGTAATATATAAATAATATTTATGTATTTTGCGAAGGTACACAAACGCAATAAAATATGGCGTCTAAGGAATGGAGAGATGAGAGTGGACGACATTGTTGCCGTCGGGAGTAGAATCTGAGAGGATTCATCAGGATAAGGATTGCCCCGTTGAATGGCAATGATGCCAGTCTTTTGGGCACTTTTCCCATTGCCAGCGATGCGGACAATTTTTGAATGCCCAATTCATTGAAATAGGTAGGCTTGGGTTGGCGTGTAATTACATGAAACATTTTAGCAGCCGTTCGTCGAATTTTCAGCCATCACACGAACACAGATATTTTCATGGAATCAATACGTTTTTAACACGTCGTAGATAATAATAAATCACGCAGATACATATAATCACGATTACTGTCAAACTGCAAACTAGTTTAAACCTTATTTATTGATGTCATTTTGTAAATACAAACGATATTTGCTTATTCATTAATTTGGCGCGTCAATTTCATCTACACATGGATTAGTACCTACCTGTTAAATGAATGCTGATCAAATAATATCAATTGGACTGTATTTTCCTGAACAATTTATTGTAGGATCATGTATAATTAATTTTCATCATGCACGGTTTGATAATAAACCGTTTTGGTTCAGTGAATCAAAATAATTATCAAAATATGTTTTGATTTTGTGTAGTAGGACTGGATCTACTTACTCGCTATTTTGCTTGACATTGCCAGCACGAAATTCTGAATATTCCAAACAAACTTTTCCTGAAAAACGATTGGAATATTAATAACCATAGTGTTATTTAAAAAAAAAATAAATGAAGATAACCGAAGGCGAACCAAGAGCATAATAATAATAATAATAAACTGTCGTTACGGCCAATGGCCTGATGGCCAGAAGCCTCAACCATCATCTCTCGAGGCTTGCGTTAGACGGCTGGATTAAGGGCCTGATTCAGAAGGCAGTACTCCTCGATACGGCTCGCATCGTGAGGAGGTTCCTGTCTCTGGAGCCCTAACCACCGGTAGCTTGGACCCTGCTCCCGATACCAGCGGACCACTATTTTATATATTTTTAAATGTTTTTTAATATTTTTTCTAAGAAATATTTAAAAATGTATTTTATAAGATAAAAAAATTAATAAACGACATAATAATAATAATAATTTATTTAGCAAAAGAAGAAATACAATGCATGACGTTATTATGATAATACATTTGTGCTCAATTTTTGTGAATAATGACCCCGATGCTAGGAAAATCCTGTGTTATAGGGGCCATCAATTCGTCCAATAAGATTGTTTTACAAAATTAAGGAAGCTAAAACGTGTAACAGCAGCAATAGTGTGTGAAGCGCGTTTATTGGTGTAATAGGGAAAGTGTATGAGTGTGTGATGTGTGTGTGTGTGTGTGATGTGTGTGTGAGTATGTGGTGTGTGATGTGAGTATAACTGTGTGATGTATGTCGTGTGTGTGTAGAGAGGGAAGATGATTTTGGGTGTCTGTGGGTGTGTAAGTGTTCGTGATACTAATAATTATTTATTTGCATGGGGTTTCATCAGTGCTTCTGTTTCATCATAATCTAGGGTGAGGAGGAATTCTTTAGTTAATTTTTTACATTTGTGTTTGTTTAATGTATGTATGTTATGTTTTTGATGTATTTTATTGTATATAAGCGTACTTAGATCAGGGTAGTGCCGTCTAGCGAATTTAGTTTTAGTATGCGTTGTGGGACAAGCCGGTTTGGGTCTTCTTCTTATTGTCGGGCTATTATTTAAGCTGTATGGAAGAGTCGCATGTTTTCGCATGACTGCGCGTAGTATGTAAAGTTGTCGAACCGTTGGTGTTTTAAAGTCCCTGTAAAGTTGCCGCGTTGGGAATCTAAACGATCTTTTTAAAATTACTTTAATTACGGCTCTCTGGGGTCGTTCCACCTATATAATGTCGGTCTTGGCGGCTCCTCCCCAGGCAGTGATGCAATAGGTCAGTACTGATTCGGCCAGTGCCGAGTAAACAATCTTAAGGATTTCGCTGTTTGCCCTTAGCTTCTTAAATAGAAAAATAAGTTTTCGTATTCGTGCGGACACTGTTTGTAAGTGCTTTTTCCAGGATAGGCAGGCATCTAATTGAAGGCCGAGATATCGTACCACTGATGCCCTAGTTACAACGGGGCATGTGCAAAGGAGGAGAGGGTCTGGACATTTGTGGGCTTTAATAAGCAGTGAACCGTCTTGTGGTAGGTTGGAACGTCTTGAGCCAAAGGTGATAAAATTAGTTTTCGCAACGCTTAGTGTGAGACTGTTTTGCTCCAGCCATAACATCACTTCACCGAGTCCCTTTTCGGCTGTCTCTTTAGCTGAGGCCCAGTTACGGCCATAATATAGAATTGCCGTGTCATCCGCGTAGGCTATTATTTTTGTGGATGGAAGAGATAGCTGACAAAGTTCGTTGACGTAGATCAGAAAAAGGAGAGGACTAAGTAAACTTCCCTGTGGGACTCCGACAGTCACAGGATTTGCTTCGCTTACGTACTTACCTATCCTAACGCACTGCATTCTATCAGTTAGAAAGTTTTTAAATAAGTCGTGAGCGATGCCTCGCACTCCGATGGATTCGAGCTTAGAAAGAAGCAGAGGGACAGACACTGTATCAAACGCCTTCGAAAGGTCTAGGAAGATTCCTAGACACTGGAACTTATTGTCGATTTTGTCAACTACAAAATCCAGTAAGGATGTCACCGCGTCCTCTGTGGATAATCCGCGTCTGAAACCGAACTGGTTTTGGGAGACAATTTTGTGTTTGTTGAGGTAGTTATTAAGGCGTTTGTACATTATTCTTTCCAGAATTTTGGAGATAGCTGGAAGAACTGAAATTGGACGATAGTTCGTGACCTTGTCTCTGTCACCCGACTTGAATATCGGATGTACGATGGCTTTTTTTAGAGCGCTGGGAAATATACCTGTGGATATTGCCAGGTTGCATATACGTGTGATAGGTGGAACCAGAATATGGCTAGCATGTTTTAGCAATTTTAGTGGGATGCCGTCCCAGCCCGTAGCACTGTCAATCCGGAGGCTGTTTATAACTGAATTGACCTCTTCTTCGTCTGTTTCCAGAAGAACCAAGCATAGTCCGAAGAATTGCCAAACTTACGTGGCAGTGGACAGGGCACATTGCTCGCAGAACAGATGGCCGATGGGGCTCGAAGGTTCTGGAGAAGACGGAAGACGTAGCGTTGGAAGGCCTCCTACAAGGTGGACCGATGACTTTGTGAAGGCCGAAGGAATCCGCTGGATGCAGGGAAGCACAGAACCGGTCGAAGAGGCGGTGCTTTGGGGAGGCCTGTGTCCAGCATACGTGTGGACGTATTCAAAAGTATGGATAATTGAGAAACTAAGTAAACAATCTTGACTCATAATAAAATGTGCATTATGCGATTTTAAATTTTATTTATTTATTAAACTTCTCGCACACAATTAAGTACAAAGGCGGACTGCAGCGGGTGGCGGGCAAGCGGCGGGCGGCGTGCGAATTTTCTACTTACAATTTCATCAAAAAGACAAAACAAAGTTGTATTTTGCTCCATTATAGGTATCCTAACTTGGACCACACACAACTTTCTGGACTAGTAAGTACCTATTAACATATCGCATATGATTTGTTCCAAACAAATCATGCACGAACTAATATAATGCGGTCACTTTATTGTGTCCAAAATAATTAGAATTCGCGCGGCATTTAATTTCGGATCAGCTCAAACGTGACATGAAAGATTATTAATTTTGTGGTTGCACGTTCACAAAATTATTAAAATAGTTACTGCAGGGCAAACATGAACTGGGAGCTAGTGAATTTTATTGCTGCGTCAGTTTACATCAGGAGAGTTTCTCGCCTCGTGTAGGTGATTGTCTGAAGGAGATGAAAAGTTGACTCGTGTAAGCAGCAGGCTTAGCACGAGCACCGTTTTGTCTAATGGAAGAATAGACAAAAATGACGTTCCGTGTAGAAAGTACGACGACAGCAAAGCAGAAAGAGTCAACTGCACTTTTTAGGAAATTCACTCTTTTACATAATTTGACTCAGAATTCTTTATTTTGTCATACGATTTTTTTTCCGGTTTAATTTTTAATTTTTACTGATATTAAGTCACGTATATAAAGACAACTACATCATATTTTTTTTTTATATTGGAATAAAATATAGTAATATTGGCCTTCACCATTTCCTTGGTAATGCCCTATTAACTAAATGATGTAAAATAGGAGAAGATAGCCTAGTTCTTATAATAATAATCACAGTTTTGAGTTCAAAACGCTCTCCTGTAAAATCATGATATTGTAGATAACCGTATACACCTTGTGGCCGTCGAGTAGGAAAACGCAAATAGTCTTTACTACCTTAGACGACTGTCAGTTGTCAGTTTGATTTTGACAATTTGGGACAGAAACTTTCTTCTGAAATAGTCTACATAAAAAAAGACCTAGACAAAGATCGTTAGAAACGAAAGACAAAATACATATACATGAAATATCCCAGCGCTGATATTTTGATGGATTCGTTTTCTCCTCTACTAATAAGAAAGAAGAAAGAAAGAAAAATTGTTTATTCTGCACAAACAAAACGCACATTACAAAAATTTACGTAAACTAAACACATATACAAAATAGCTAAAAGCCTCGTAATCAATCCATTTTAGTTTGACAATCCTGTCGATTATGTAATATTTACTCTGTGTTGCGACACTGGCAGATGACAACCAATGACATAACATACAATCATAACAAAAACAGAATGACGATTACAGAGAGAGGAAATAACTACTATTATAACAAATAAACAACTATAGCTAGAACAATTAAATAGTGCGTCGCATCTGTGCAAGAAAAGGTCGTTGCTCAGCGAAATGCTGTGACTTCGGACAAGCCTATCGTCAACAGCGCTGATTTTCAGCAATTACCTACTTGTCGAATGACGTAATGACGTCCCCTGTGTGAAGTAATAAATCAGGTAAGTGAAAATTTTCCACAGAAATATTTGTGATTCAAGCTGAATAAAGTATGTATATAAATAATAAATATATATTTGTAACAATGCGTAACTTTAAAAAATAAAAAGATACATCATAAACTAAGACTATAATACAATGAAAAATAATAAGAATAAGTATTATGTAAGTAATTTAATTACTCAAGGCGTTGTGTTAAGTGTGGTGCGTATTTATGCTATTTTATAATTATAGTAACAATATATTATTATTTCGTTACACTAACAATATTCCATTGCGAAATAATGAAGTTTTCATCAATACATTATAATTTAATAGATACACCGTGAGAATTGCGATGGCGGCCATTTGCCAAAGGCGTGCATCGAACCATGGCGTTGTCAAACATTAACCACGCGTTTTCGGTCAAAGCGATAAGTTTGCTCCTTTGTACAATGCCAAGCCTCCTGATCTTAATGGTAAGCATTATTATAGGTAATTGTATTGCATTATTAAACAAATTGACACAAAAACCCAGGCTTACATTAGTAAAATTAAATTATAAGTACCCATTTTCCCCCCTAGATAATGCAGCCTCAGTAAGACACAGCAACCACCCCCAGATAACTGTAGACTACCATTGCTCCTGCAACAATGATACAGACTGGAGGAATTAGTAGCCATTCACACTGTTGGAAAACCATATCCATTGCCCATAGGCCATAACCGTTATTTCCCCACTACCGATCGTTATTTCTCCTGACAAAGTTTATTCTGTTTATATGTATGTATCTACGTATCTATTCTTGTATTGCATAGTTATTTTCGTGTTATCTATCCCTATAGTAGCACCTGCCATGTGTCTTCTCTGCATCACCCTAAGGTTGACTGGTAGAAAATGCACCAAGCATTAAGTCCGCCTTTATACGGTATTTTTTTTTCTTATGCATAAAGTTTTAATAAATAATAATAAAGTTATAGATTGCAGAATGATTTCTACGGTGCGATGTCAAAAATGGCCATGTCTATTCTTCGAAGAAGTAGAAAGCGTCATGCTAAGCCTGCAGTACCTACGTGAAGTCAACACGACCATGGTAATAAATTGACATTAATATCGTTTTTATTTCGTAGCAATAAAGATAGTTTTGACGGGTGTTTGACAGTTACGATACCTACACTGCTACAAGAATCTTTTGGACCCCGAATGACGTTGACAGTTGGAGCGCTGTCGGTAAACATATTTTGTGTAATTGTTTTGTTAAATGTATCAAATCAAATAAAATCAAATCTTTTTATTGTGGCCATATGTTATACAGACAGATGTTAGGTAAATTACAGATTCCATTATTTCCTGCCTAGTAGGCGTACAATAAGAATTTATGAAGAGGGCTATGCTTGGAGTTTCCCTACGTGATCGGATCAGAAATGAAGAGATTCGCAGGCGAACGAAGGTTACCGACATAGCCCAAAGAATTGCCAAACTTAAGTGGCAGTGGGCAGGGCACATTGCTCGCAGAATAGGTGGCTGGTGGGGCCGAAAGGTTCTGGAGTGGCGACCGCGTACCGGAAGACGTAGCGTTGGAAGCCTCCTACAAGGTGGACCGATGACCTTGTGAAGGCCGCAGGAATCCGCTGGATGCGGGAAGCAGAGAACCGGTCGAAGAGGCGGTGCTTGGGGGAGGCCTTTGTCCAGCAGTGGACGTCTTTCAGCTGAAATGATTATGATGAATAAATTATGTCAACGTACAGTATAAAAAAAATCATAGGTTATTACCTGTATAGCAAATCTTATAAAACAAAAAAAAATGGTATATGATGACAGATTCTAGTAGGTACTAATTATTAAAAAATATTGGATCGTGTAGTAAGCTTTGTCAATTAAAAAAATACGCAATTTATACAAGGTGTCGTTTTGAATCCTCGTCAAATTCAAGGAGGTACTCGTAACTATGCTAATGATTCGCGACACGAATCAATAATAAAATATGTAGATTTTTTTTTCTAGTTTACGGAAACTTGCATGTGTGGGACATACATGATAAAACGCGGCCCGTGTGATACCGCACTGTAACTGCCCTTTTACACACATACTACCGCATACGCAACGGGGTGATTATGTTAAAGTGGTGTATTCTAAAATACTGTCAAACTTAAATAACTAAAAAAACAAGTATGTATTAAGTATCGAGCAGGTATCGTAATTTTATCAGATTATAATATATGTCTTTCATAGCAGCCCCCTGAAATTTGACGAGGATGCAAAACGACACCTTGTATTTGAACAGTGGGAGTTCCTTGGTGTTTAAAATGTCTATAGGTATTTTATATTATAAATTTTTAGATGCCATATTGAAAAACCGGCCAAGTGCGAGTCGGGCCACGCACAATGAAGGGTTCCGTAGTTGGGAAGTTGTGATGAATTTATCTCAAAAACAAACTTAACATTGTAGTTGAAAAACATGTTCTCGCATATATCGATATATGCCACGGTCAATTCTCCAACTGCAAATTTAAGTTGGTCGACTATAACCCGTTAACTTGTAAAGCCAACTTAGCCGTGATAGCTTTCTTTTTAATTTCATTATATTTACTACTGCCATGAATTTTTTCACATCTCCATAAACAACCATTTAGCTGGCAGGGGGGGGGGACACAACGTGAGTCTAACAAAAACATCACTTTAATGCTTAATATTACGCAAGTGATCCTTGAATCGAAAAGTAGGTACCCGTAATATTTTTGAACGGGCTATCCAACGATACCGCACACCATGGGGTAGACGAGAATAAAAAAAAACATCCCCATGTTACGTGCAAGGCAGATACCCCAAAAAAAAAATGTTTTTCAAGATTTTGTTATAGCACTTTGTCGGCGGGATTAATATGTATACCTATGCCAAATTACAGCTTTCTAGTACTAAACGTCTCTAAGCTTTAGTGGGGACAGACAGACAGACAGACGGACATGGCGAAACTATAAGGGTTCCCTGTTTACTACGAAACCCTAAAAACAAGATGGCGTTGTGAGTTCCGATTTTAGCCACGCGCCAAAAGATTCTTGCGGAGCTCTCCGCACCTCTAAAAGTGAGAATCGCCTTGGCTTTTATGTTTATCAGCGTATACATTAACAAGGAGACGTATTTCGAGTTGTCACCGTAATTGTTCGAAAAATCGCTTGGTGAATATCGTATGCGAGTTTTCTTTTTTCGATTAAGTAAACACTTGAGTGCGGTAATTGCCTGGTGAGTCTCGCTCGACTACCAGCCTAGAATTACACATTCTCGCCTGCGATGGTCGAGCCGCCTCGTGTAAATAAGCTTAATTTGAAACGGTATTCCTGATTCGACAATTATTCTGGAGAAATGTTTGATGTTATGATATTGGAAATTCGCGCACGTTTCAATTGTATGATTTAAACATGAACCCTAATATTATGACGGTGTGTTTGAGTTAATTAGTCCTATTTGTCGTGGAATATTAGGAGTGTTGTTTTTGTGACCTAACATCACCCAAAATTAATGAAATTTATAGATAATCAATGGCTTTTAAAATTTCTTCAAGACCGCACGTGACCAAATACTTTTTTGTAAACTGTACTTTTCGTAATAGATTTTCCAGCTGGTGAAGGAAATAAAGAGAGAAATAAATAACTCTAGTAGGTATCTGCGGTGAAACACACCAAGGCTATTCATTCTGTACCCTTTTATAATCCACAACTCGGAAAAACACACATACCAAATATGGAAAATAAATCCAATTACAGCACCATAACAAAGATTACACGAAATTGAAAGCAAACATAAACATTATGTTTGTTCTGTGGTCTGTATCGAGCGACCAGTTAATCAGACTCGACCAAACCTCAACCCAGCGCAGTATCGCGACCACACCGTTCTATTGTGTTGAAATAAAAGAGATTAACAATTATAATTAAACCCTCACGCTTGTATTTCCCGTTGTATGTCGTTTGTGGTTGAGAGGTGTATAAGGAACAGCTATACTTTTCGAACTATGTTTATATAGGCTTATAGAGGTATGAGGAACAGGGTATGAAGTTCACTCATTCTCCATAGAAAAGGGAGGATCTTCCGACCAGACGGGTGTTGTATCTGGTGGGCTACGGTTGATGTCGGGATTTCGTATAGCCAGTCGCGCGGTAAACTCTGCTTGCGCGATGCAGGAACCTGACGTCACACAAATGTGTGACGTCAGGTTTTCGATGCGTAGTTTGCATTTGGCGTTGTAGATAACCGCCACAGGCCTATCACGGCCACGGCTCATTATAGGATCAACAACAAGACCCGATCCTATCTCCTGACTGCTACTCAAAAATGCTTATTGAAAACCTCAATAACACTCTGCTAAGAACTCGGAACTTCATTAGACTTAGCCCAGGCGATTTTTTATAGCGACGATGTTTTGTGGCGCACAGGATTTTCTACTCTCGGTATTGAACAGTGCGTTGAATATCCAATGCGCGATAATAATCGAGGGCTTAATGCGGGCAGTCATATTAAATGAAGAATAGTTGTTTAAAAAAAAATTGAATTATAAAACAATTTGATAATTGGACATTGTATATTTTATCATTACTGCAGTATTTAAAACAAGCTTTTTGCCGCGGCTTCACCCGCATGGATGTCGGAAAAAATCCCACGGGAACATACTGCCGGGATTAAAAGTACCCAATATGTCAATCTAGGTTATAAATTCGTGTGCAAAATTTCTTCCAAATCTACTCAGCCGTTATAGCGCCAATCTGGAACATCCATCTAGACAAACAGACGAACGAACAAAAAAAATAAAAACTATATTTCGGCATCCGACTCGTTCCCAAACTTCGCAGCAATTGCATTAAAAAAAATAAATATATACAGTTTTGACTTTGTTACTATTTTACTTGAATTATGTTTAAATAAGTAACGGCAAATGTTTCTTTTAAACTGGGGTTGCGGACAGCTGTCCATTTAAATTAATTAAATACTAGAAATTAAATAATTAATTTCTAGTATGTAGCTCATTTTATTGTTTATTTTAACATTGTGGTCATAAGTAAGTAGTGAATCAGAGTCAACCAAACTTACCTACACATGACCACACAATGGATACTTACTATACTGAATTAAATGGTTTATTTAAAAATGTTTATTAAATAATTAAAAGCCATAACTGTAATCTGAAGCTGTGTTTGAATTATTGTCGAGAATGAATGTCACCTTCAATAAAAAGTTTCCGTACATTAAAAGGGAAACAGAACCATTATGTTTACAGTTTGCTTATTATTAAAACTGGGCCCAACGGCAGCGACCGCTCATGCCATGGATAGGAGACTCATTTTCCGCAAAAAGAAATCGTGTTTAAAAGACTTTTTTTTTTTTTTTTTTTAGGGTGGGAAATCATCAAATAACTTCTCCCGCTCTGGGCGGAGCGGGAGGGTGTGTCAGACTCTTACTGACTAAAACCCACCCGTATTCCTTCTTGTTGCCTGTGTTGCGGGGGCCTCGGTGACCCATAAGTACCTTCCCGCGACCCCGGCAGGCATCGGCCCTAGTGGACCCCTACTTTTGTGCTGACGACATCTCTTTGAGGCGCGCGTGGAATACGACGCGCCGTCGACCCGGGCCTGGTCCTTACCGGACGGTGAGCTACCCATTGCTCACCGTCCGCAAGCCCGCGCCTGTGTTTAAAAGACTTGTGGCCTATTGGAGAATTAGTCTCTAAATATCACTTCGAAATTCGAACAGATTCGAGTTTTGAAAGAAAGAAAAAAAAATGATTACGGCAGAAAAATAAAGAATAAGAGAGATATATTGTGAGAGACAAACAGAGTCATATCTCTCTTATCTCTCATGTAATGAAATGTGCCTAAACGTGACGCAACCTTGAAATTTCACTCTCAATTCTCATCCAATTATCGAACCACTAATTAAGAAGTTTCGCTTTAATAACAATTAAACAAAAGTCTATTCCGTTGTAAGAAATTACCAGGAATGATTTAGCTACGATGATTTTGCTTTCAAAAACACCCTTAATTGAGACAGGTTCGAAATTAACTTTATAAAATAGAACAACTGGCCAAATAATGTTGCCGAGCAATGTGAATGAGAATACAGAACTGGCTGTCAACCTTCCATTATGAAAGAGGTATATAATAAAGCTAAAGAAGATTTATAGGCAAACAATTAACGGCCGCTCCTTTCAAGACGAAAAATCTAAGTTTACAGTTATTGAATCTGTCTTTCACAGACACTTTTCTCAGAAATTACACAATCAGCCTAGATAATGTTACCACTGATGGGACAGAGGCCTCCTCTCTGTGAGAGGGAGTGGGCCGTAATCCACCACGCGGGCCCAGTGCGGGTTGGTTTCTCAGAAATTATGTGACGTAAAAGTTTCAAGTTTGGCTTGTTTCTAAAGTCCAGTTCTCGTATTTAAAAAACTTTCTAATTCAAGTCGTAATCTGTTCTCAGCAAAAACTTATCAAAAATAGTTATAGGTAAATTAGAGGTAGTTTTGACTAGTTTTTTAACGGAACCTCGCCTCAGCCTCCGTAATTGCGGAACCTCCGCTCCGTAAGTTTTTGCGGAGTTATAACGGAGGTGTATTTACGTTACGTCAACGCTTCAGAAGCGGCGTTGCGGAACGCGCCGCAGCGCGTTGGAGTTTGCGCATGAAATGGCCAGAATCTCTCTGAGTATAGTATTCTGTGGTCAGAATTGTATTTGTGCAGCGGGCAAGCGGGTAAGATTGGGGGTGTCACATGATGCATGTCGCAAAACTGATGTCCATCAAATATAATTTACATAGTCAGCCTATAATGTTCTCACTGCTGGGACACAGGCCTCCTTTCTGTGAGAGGAAGTGGGCCGTAATCCACCACGCGGGCCCAATGCGGCTTGGTAGATGTCACATGTCTTCGAATTTTTGGTTCTAGGACATGCCGGTTTCCTCACTATGTTTTCCTTCACCGTTTTGAGAGCAGTGGTGATGAAATAATTAACACAAAGTAAAGCGCCTGTCTGGGTTCGAACCTACGACCTACAACTTGTAAATCGCGGCCGTTACCACATGGCCACCACTGCTCTATATATTTTTTTTTCTTAATTTTGATTATCAGGTTAATAATACATAGTAAACTTAACTGGTGATGTGCTATGATGTACCTGAATAAAGAGTTTTTGAATATGATTTGGTAGATTTTATTTCATTCAAAACGAATATTATAGGCATGATAACCATATCATGTCTATAATATTCCCACTGCTGGTTATATTTTGCCTCGTTGGTTTAGTGGTTCCAAGCGCTACTGCAGTGCATGAGGTCCTGGGTTCGATTCCCGGGTCGAGCAAAGTGTTATTGAGTTTTTCTATTTGGAATTTCTCAGTAGCAGCCCGGAGTCTGAATTTGTGCCCGGTTGATGGCAATAGGCTCGCCCCCTATTACATGGGACTTGAACATAACTGGCGAAATGTTGGTGTACTATAGGTACACCTCTGCCCAACCCTTCGGAGAAACAAGGTGTGATGTTATGTATGTGTGTGTGTGATTACGGGCCTGCTCGTGACTATTATGAAATATTAGAACGTGATATTAAATACAGCAATCGCCTTATTTTATTCTTCATCATTATTTTGTCCATCTAATTACCTACACAAGAATATTTCCCTAGATAATTTACAATTCGAAAAATATAACGAGGACGTTAAAATTTAAGATATTGTTTGATTTTGTAAGAAATACATCAAATCGAATACGCCTCAGGCAATATCGGCGTTCGGCATTCGAAACACGAGACGAAGAATGATTTCGAGGTGTAGGTATACAGTAATTATATCTCAGAATCGTGATTTATCAAGAATTTTGTATATATTTTTCATCTTGAAAGGAGCGACCATTATTGTTGCCTTTGTATCTTCTCCTGCTTTATTATGTCTCTTTGAATAGGGATGGTTGACAGCCAGTTCCATATTCCCCTTCACATTGCTGTTGTTGTTCTATTTTATAAAGTTAATTTCGGAACTGTCTCAATTAAGGGTGTTTGGAAAGCAAAATCATCGTAGCTAAATCACTCCTGCTAATTTCTTACAACGGAATAGACTTTTTATTGAAGCATAACTTCTTAATTGGTGATTCGATTATTGGACAAGAATTGAGATTGAAATTTCAAGGTCGCGTCACGTTTAGCCACACAGCGTCACATTTCATTACATGAGAGAAAAGAAAGATATAACTCTCTTTGTCTCTTACAATAAATCTCTCTTATTCTTTTGTTTTATTTTTCTTTCAAAACTCGAATCTGTTTGAATTTCGAAGTGATGTTTAGAGATTAAAAGCCAAACGTCTTTTAACCCCGATTTATTTTTGCGAAAAGCAAGTCTCCTACCCACGGCATGAGCTGTCGCTACCGTTGGGTCAAGGACACCTAGTCAACCTAGGACAGTTTGAATACGGAGGAGCTCGTGGCTACGTAATAACAGCCGCACGGATTCATCAGGTTAAACAACGATTGCTGGGGTTGCTCCGTGAATGTATGACCGTCTTTACATACCGAAACTCCTCAGTGCCTCGGAAAGCACGTTAATCCGTTTGTCCTGGCTATCATTCGTGGATCATTGACAGTCGTTACGAGTCGTCAGAAGCCCGAATGCCTGATAACCAGTCTAACCAAGGAGTACCGTGTTACCCACACGGAAAAAAAGGATCTCTTCAGCGAAGAATATCAATATTCTCAGAAAAATTGTTTCAATCCAAGTAAATATTTTCTTAACGTAAGTAAATGTACTCAGTCCAAGAAAACCTGTTTACTCAAATTAAGAATAATAAATACTTGGTTTTTATTCTTGACTTAAGCAAATATTTTTGATTCAAGACTATAATAATCTTAATTGAAGAAAATATTCTAAGAGAGAAATAATATTCTTAAAATTAAACTTAATAATTCTTCATTTAAGTATAATGTCTTCGAAGAAGACAATAAAACTAAGACAAACATTTACTTCATTCAAGAATATATTGTTTTCCCCATATATGAATCAATATTTGTCTTGACCAAAAGGATATTGTCTTAATTTAAGACATCCTTTTTTTCCGTGCAGTAACTGGGTTGTGGAGGTCAGATAGGCAGTCACTCCATGTAACATACTGGTATTCAGCTGCATCCGGGTAAACTGGATGCCGACCCCAACATGGTTGAAATGGCTGAGCAGATGATGAGTATGATGCGGAAGGCGAAGAAGCAAGACTTGTAGTGCAAGTTAGAAGCGGTATAAAACAGTGAACTGATAAATAATAATATAGATTTCAGTTCTTAGGATTTTGATTTGTTCGTCTATTTCATCCGGTGATGCTTTGGTTGATATCAGTCAAAGCCCGTAGACAGGCGCGACGCGACCGTGCAACGCAATTCTGGGGGAACAATTTCCATGAAGTTTTCACAGGAAATTGTTCTACTAGAGTCACGTCGTGCCTGTCTGCGAGAACCTTCACTGAAAGTTCTTTTTGAGGTCAGTCAACTTTCATAGGCGAAGCGTGAGTCTTTTTCAAATGGAAAGTGGTGGTGGAACTTGATGCCTGATGGATCATCAGTTCATTGTGGATGTTTGTTTTGACATTTTAATGCTTAAATGGATACATCATTCAGCTTTATTTCCAAACCCTTTCGTAATATGCACCCATAGAAATCAATACTAGGTAGTGGGGGAGCTTTCGTATCAAATATACGTGGCTTCAGTTTGAAGTCTTGGCTTCATTTGTATTTAAATGAGTTCCAATATACCGTGAACGCAGTTCGTTGGTATACCTACCTACTAACTTACTGTTTAATATAATAAAATAATATGTATGGTTCAGTTACCAAAATTGATTTTAAGGATTCTGTTAGTGTGTTGATTTCTCAATGGATATATGAGGAAATACGATTTAACCTCAATTTTTTATAACCTGATCAAATCTTTGGTGAGTCTCTGAATATTTCGATGTTGCCTCCTCACTGTGGCAATTTATACTTACCTGTAAACTACAAGAGTATGGAAATTTTATACATATATAACATCACACGTTGTTTCCCCGAAGGGTTGAGCAGAGGTGTACCTGTAGTACACCCACATTTCACCAGTTATGTTTTTAAGTCCCATGTAATAGGGGGCGAGCCTCCGGGCTGCTACTGAGAAATTCTAGATAGAAAAACCCAATAACACTTTTTCCGACCCGGGAATGGAACCTAGAACCTCATGCCCAACAGTAGCGCTTACGACCGCTTGACCAACGAGGCAAAAATTAAATAATAATAATAAAATTTTATACCCTATAATTATATCATAATTATCTACTCTCAGAATTGTCTACAACGATGACGTTATCACGAAAATATTTATACAATATAATTAATAATATCTATGACCTAATTACCTTCTACTAATTAACTCGATATCCTACAATAGGTACGTGCAAGTACAAACATAATTGGTAACGGTAAAACGGGGTGAATAGAAATGCAGGGGTGAATCGGGACGAAACTTTAAAATGGATTTTAACGTTGATTTAATATAATTTGTTGCCAAAAAGGGCTCTAATGTGTTTATTGTACAATAATTAACGACTAACTGTCCTTGTTGGCAGCAAACTGTATTATTTGAACGTTAAAATGCATTTTAAAGTTTCGTCCCGATTCACCCCTGCATTTCTATTCACCCCGTTTTACGGTAGTTGTTATATTAATACCATATTGATACTGATTAATTAGTGAGACAGTGAAAGGATACCCACCGAAGAACAAAAAATCATCATCAGCCTATGGCATTATCTTGTGCTTTATTCCAATCATTACTACAGATTTTTTTCGTAATTCTCAGCCCTTTCGGTATTATTTGCGTTTTTTTAGAGTGATACTCGTCAATCGAGTATCACTCAAAACAGACGTCTTATCTCTCGTAGACCTCCGGCTGATACTATACTATACCATAAACCGTATCTTAATATGACGTGTAAAAGTGATTCTGGTATCCTATTTACAGAATAAACAATGTCATTTAATTTCATTTCATTTCACCAACTGAGTTGTAATTATAACCTCGGAATACACATATAACAGGTATAAAAAGTACAAAATGTTTGTATTTTCAGCAATATATTAAAACTAGCTGCGCCTTGCGGTTTCATCCGCATAAATCGCAATCCTGTATGTATATCAGGATTAAAAGTATTCTATGTCCTAATCCAGATCATAGTCTACACATGTGTAAAATTTCATCAACAAATAAACAAACAAACTCACTTTGGAATTTATAATATGAGCTAGGATAGTTGCACCAGTAGCCTTAACTCCACACCATTAACTTTTTGTTACCCGGCTGCAAACAGGGCAAAGTACTTCGGTAACCCAGATACCCTCCGTGAGATTATCAGTAATACCAAGGCGTTGCTGGCTTTCCTTGAGGAGCTGGAGTGGATCAAATGATCGATTTTTCCACTCGTACGCAAAATACGCGTTTTGACGTGGAGTTGCGGCCTCCAGCCCGTCTTAACAATACCAATATCCGACTGCAACGCAATAAATTATGATTAAAGAACAAGTATAATATGTGTATTATGCATCTGGTCTAGGCACAGGTGCAAAAAGTACCCAATTGAGAAAACATCTGCGAGTGGGTACTTGGAATGTCAGGATGTTTTTTCTTTGGGTGGTAAATCATCAAATAACTTCTCCCGCTCTGGAGGAGCGGGAGGGTGTGTCAGATTCTTACTGACTAAAACCCACCCGTATGATTTCCTGTTGCCTGTGTTGCCAGGGGCCTCTGTGACCCTTTAGTACCTTCCCGCGACCCCGGCAGGCATCGGCCCTAGTGGACCCCTACACTTGTGCTGACGACATCTCTTTGAAGCGCGCGTGGAATACAACGCGCCGTCGACCCGGGCCTGGTCCTTACCGGACGGTGAGCTACCCATTGCTCACCGTCCGCAAGGTCAGAGGTTGCTTATGACCGCAAGTTGGAAGCTGTGCAAAAGGAGATGCAAAGGTGCAAAATTAACATTCTAGGGCTCAGCGAAGTGCTTATAAGAGGCAACGGATACTACGAGTAACGGGATTATACAGGAGGTGAATATCATAGCGACAATGGAGTGGCCTCCATCGTGTTAAAGAAACTACAGATTAGTATCAAAGGTTATCAAACTCCAAATGATCGGATTATTGCCATCACACTTGATGCGTGCCCTGTACCAGATAATGTTATACAGGTACATATACTCTTATGCATCCACATCCCAATCTGATGAGGAAGTCTCGGGCCAGTTCTATGCCGATGTGAACAGCATATTACGCACCATACCATCTAGGAAAGTTGTGATCATGCAGGGAGACTTAAATGCTAAATGGGTTGCACCAGGGGTGATCCTCTTCGAGGCACAATCATTGCTTCCTTAGTAAAAGAATTGAAAGGAGTGGAATTGGCGAAAAATTTTACAATACTGCGTAGAGAATCAGTTGGCTGTCATGAATACTTGGTTCCAAAATCGTCCGAGGAGGCTATATACATGTAGATCTTCAACAGGGCATAGACACTAGATTGACTATATAGCAATTAAGTCGAGGTGGCGCTCGTCAATCATTCATGTAAAACTTCCAAGTTCTAACCACCAGCATCTGGTAGCTGACTTCAAGCTGCGTTTGAAGACCCTTGGTGAAATCCTCAGACTACAACTAACATACCAGCTCTAGATCACTTCCAGGAGACGATTGGCGACAACATCAAGTTACTAAAATTGGATACATTTGACAAGTGAAGCTGGCTGAAATAACTTCAAGAGGACTGTTTTAGATACGGCCAAAGTGATCATGATGTTTTTAAAACTGTACGAAAGGAAGAGTGGATAAGTTATGAGTCTTGAAAGTTGAAGATACAATCGCTGCATGCCGAAGTT
The DNA here is from genome assembly GCA_905333075.3 of Atethmia centrago. Taxonomy (NCBI): domain Eukaryota; kingdom Metazoa; phylum Arthropoda; class Insecta; order Lepidoptera; family Noctuidae; genus Atethmia; species Atethmia centrago. Next base: position 6,288,624 of record HG995379.1, read on the forward strand.
CAAAGATCTATTCGGAAAGATAGAGATGTGCACATCAACAGCGTCTGCGAGGAAATTGAGGGACACGCATTTGAAGTGCAAACTAAAGATCTGTTCATAAAAGTTAAACAGCTAACAGGTACCTTCAAACTGAAAGGACCCAGCCTTTCAGTTTGAAGGTACCTGTTAGCTAGTAGAAGATAGTAAAGGTATAATAAACTATAATACACTGTCCGAACTAGATAGTGTTTGGGATAGACGGAGAGACTACTACTACACACTGTATCGGTATAAAGATGGTGTATGCACCGAGAGACGGTGGGATGACTACTTGGAAGAGCGAGGTAAAAGACTCACGAACTTAAGATATGCGGACTATACCACTATAGTGGCGTTAAGTGAAGAAGAGATGGCGGATTTGCTGAAACGAAGCAAAGAGCGGTGGTGGACCGTGCTCATCTTCTTCCGAGCTCAAAGCTAATCGACGGCTATGAGAAAGTCAGCGAGTTCGTGTATCACGGGTCTTCGATTACGAATAAGGCCAGCTGCCTTGAGGAAATCCGTCGTCGTATAACAGGTATGGCCTAAAGTGCAATGGCCAGTCTTGGGAAAATTTGGAAGAACGGTGACATCCGTCGGAATACCAAAATATGACTGACCCGTGCTCTAGTTTTCTCCATCTTTTTATATGGCACTGAAACGTGGTGCATCAAAAGTGGTGTGGTGTGGTGTGGTGTGGTGTGGTGTGGTGTTGGTGGAGGCTACTTCGTATACCATGGACCGCCATGAGAACGAATGAATTCATACTGGACGAACTCAGTCACCAAGCGACAATCTACAATATGCCAGGAGCGTGCCCTCAGCTTTTTCGGACATAGGTATTATGTGTATGTTCACCTAAGCAAAGTCTGGAAAGGCTTATAATACTGGGTGGAAGGAAAACGCGCTCAAGGCAAAGCGCCGGCAAGATGGTCAGACGCGATCGAGAAGGCTGTTGAAGGTAGCATTTACCGAGCCGTCCACACTGCACAAGACCTCATAGCTCACGCGTCTCCGCGTCGTATGTGGTCGCGATTCTCAGCATTGAGGGAACGACGAAGAAGAAGAAGAAGGTAATAATGTGAGCACCTCTCAATGATTAATCTAAAAGATTGTTGTGAGGAAAATATTACGCTGAAAAGTGAAAACCAATCCAACTTGTTGGTTACATAAAGGTTGGTTACATAATCGGCTGTCGTACTGTCTACACTCACCCTTACATTTCGGTATGCATGGCAGTCTATACTAATCCTTAGTAGGTAACCCGGGTTTATAGTAACCGTAGATGCTACAGCGGTTATCAGTAGGGTGACCATAAAACATATTGGTACCGAAACCCTTTAGGAAAATTTGGATTCCGTGTACGCAGAACCAAAGATTTATTGTCAGTAAATGTTGTCCCTTGAAAACGGGTAAAATATTGTGCACCCTTTAAAGATTGTTGTATGTATTGGGAGTGTTATTATAGGAAGTAGAACGTAATGATAAATTAAATGTTTTTAGGATTTTGTCTAAAGAGTAGGTTTTAGAAACTGAAATTAATATTATTATAAATTCATTCACCATAGATACCGATAGATTATAGATATATATATATATATATATATATATACATAGATAAAGAAGATACACACTATATCAAGCATAATTATTAAGATTATATTAACCATATATTATTTAGAGGTTGAACCTCTAAGTCTAATTATAAATAATATATATTATGAAAGCTTAATAAATCGTAACAAGTATTAACGTACATATTTATAAAGATTTATTCAGTTTTCATAGTAAACACAATAGAAAGCAATAACTTAATATCTATTTACCGAGAAAGTAACATAACTTATTCAGTATTAAGGATTATCTTCCTAAAACTTAGCTAATCAGCTTATAATGTTCCCCCTGCTGGGACACAGGCTTCCTCTCTGTGAGAGGGAGTGGGCCGTAATCCACCACACGGGCCCAGTGCGGGTTAGTAGATGTCACATGCCTTCGAATTTTTCGTTCTAGAACATGCCGGTTTCCTCACGATATTTTCCTTCACCGTTTTGAGGGCAGTGGTGATGAAATAATTTACACAAAGTAAAGCACCTGTCAGGGTTCAAACATACGACTTACAACTCGTAAGTCGGGGATGATACTACTGGGCCACCACTGCTCACTTCACAACGTACATTTTAGTGACTAAAAAGAACTAGAGAATTGCAATTCTTTTTAGTGGTGGCTGCAATTGATTCAGGCCAAATGCAGTTATTATTCTTTAATAATACGGTCTGCATTTGGTCTGAGTCTTAAATCGACCACAGGCCCATACGTTCAGCAGCCACCGATGACCATAACAACTGACTACAATGCTAAATCTTTTTCTGTCCTCCAAGACCATAGGTATGACGACACGATAACTGGCATAGAGACTGAATGACTGCGTTTTGCGATATAGATGTTCGATTCAAGCTCGAAACAAATCTTCGTTTGACCTATACGTACCTATGTTTTGTATATAGCATATTTGCGGCTACAAACGCACCTACAAAACAGGGTAAATTCCTAATAGGCAATGCTTAAGTTTTACTCAAACCCCAAGATAACCCTACCCCCACATCAGATCGCCTGGCCCCCCTATCTAACTGAGCTCAAGTTTTAATTGAAACGCTCCAATGCGACTGTGAAATTTTATAGCCCATTACAATCAGTGTTATCGTGAAAATTACAAGTCTCGCTGCATTTTAGACGAAATTCGACCTTTGTGATTAAGATAAGTATGTGCTATCTGGCTATTTTGGCGCGTGATGAGTGGTTTTATTTGAGTCGCTATGTTATGTTAATAGAGATGGTTTTAGTTAGCATTGTTTGCTATCTTAAAAATAGGTTTTATTTCATGTCAGTTGTTGTTGCAGCTTCTTAACCAATGCATTAGCTATTTATTTCTATCCATAAGTACACTAATACCTCTATAATCTATGATAACACATATCTGAGAAGTACAAGATAGGATATTTGTAATGGCTTCCACAGACAGGCGTGACGCGACTTGCGACGCGATTCTGGTAGAACAATTTCCATGAAGTTTCTATCGCATCGCGTCTGCCTGCGGGAGTCTTATTTCTAAATGAAACTAGCTTTCAAATTAAGTATGTATGGGTATTTTATTCCTATGTATTGAAGTTAGTTCAAATACCTAAGGCACTATGTCACTGAGGATCTTGATGATCAAGTTGACATTGAAAGGGAGCGATGTGCATTGGCGGTTAAAAGTTGGCACGCAGGTCCGCTTGCTGCACAAGAAAACAAACACTAAACAGGTAACGGTTACACTTTTTAAAGCTTACTGCCAACCTTTTGACACGTGTAGCTGTACTCAAAGGTCGATCAATGCCTTTCGTGTCCAGTATTATAATGGATTCAGAATTCTGCTAGGGCTATCCCGCTTTAGTAGCGCTTCGGGTAGGTTTGTGGAGGCTCTGGTGGATGGCTTCCATGCTATTACAATGCGCAAGCGAACCAGCTCCCTACTAAGCAGAGTGCGGGGCAGCGCTAACAGTATTCTTCAAGTAATTGCTGATAAGTATGACTCGGCTGTCATGAAGGCTTTCGTTCGGATTCTGGTCGGATAGCGTGGCAATCTATCCTGAACTCGAGCTAGAGGTTTCATGACAACACCTTATGTACCTACATTTTTGTAACGTGTTTGTAATGACATAGTTTGTAAGATATATTTTGTGACTAATAATTTATGGACTTTGTCTGAATAAATAATTTTATTATTATTAATATTATGAATCTGAGATGCTCTTGATATGTGAATTAAAAAGAATTTACTTTCGTTGCATTTCAGTGTTGATCACAACGCGCCCTAATGGTTTGGCGGCAATCAGGCCCCCTTAGGTATGCTTACTCGTACAAAATATGGTGTTTGTAGGAACTAAAACGTGTCGTTTAGCTTTAAACCGTGATGCAGGCTTAATTTGAAAGGAAAAAACTAGAAAGTAATGGTTTCCGTTAGCAACTATCAACTTAAAATAAAAAGTTTAAGAAAATAAGTAAAAATATTAGATTATCTGGGCGTGATCCCGCCGCGGTTTCGCGTGGCGAAGTCTCAAGCAATACGTGGAGTTATGATATGGATTACAATATACATCGCCACATCTCATGCACAACGGCCGCCAAATTATTCTGCCACCGACGTGGGGCCAACGAGGGGCCAAATAAAATTTCCTTTTAAAAAAAAAACCGGCCAAGTGCGTGTCGAACCACGCACAATGAAGGGTTTCGTAGTAGAGAAGATGGTATGAAATTAACACAAAAACAAACTTAACATTGTGGTTAAAAAACATGTTCTCCCATACACTGATATATGCCGCGGTCAATTCTCCAACTGCAAATTTAAGTTGGTCGACTATTACTCGTTTACTTGTAAAGCCCACTTAGTTGTGTAGTTATAGTTTTCCTTTTAATTTCATTTATGTAATTCATGCATTCATGAATTTTTTCACATCTCCATAAACAATCATTAAGCTGGCAGGGAGAGCGACACTTGACTCTAACAAAAATTAGCATTTTAATGCTTAATATTACGCAAGTGGAACGTTAAATCGAAAAGTGGTGTAAGAGAAGAGTTGGTGTGCAAGCAATATTTTTGAACGGCCTATCCAACGATACCCCACACCATGGGGTAGACGAGAAAAAATAACATCCCCACATTACGTGCAAGGGAAAATCCCAAAAAATAAATCGTTATCAAGATTTTATTTGTGCACTTGGTTGGCATAATTAGTATGTCATATGCCAAATTACAGATACACAGATATTACAGATATTACAGTACTAAGCGTATCTGAGCTACAGCGAGGACAGACAGACAGATAGACGGACATGGTGAGACTTTATGGGTTCCTTGTTTACTACGGCACCCTAAAAATGGTGAACAAGGTATTCTATCTCTTTATCTATTCTGTAAAAGTCTCACGGTGGAAACTTAAGTGAAGTGAGCGTCATGTGAGTTGTCTTTCCGCCTGAGTCTAGAGATTGACAATATTGAAAGCTCTTCACCCAAGTTTTCATGGTGAGATTTTTACAGAATAGATCAGCTGATTCACAAGCCAGAGCTTTAACTTTACACACCAGATCCCGGAAAGATTCGCTATAGAGTAGTGGACTCACGAACATGATATTCCTACACGGAAAAAAAGGATCTCTCTCTACACGGAAAAAAAGGAGGAGAAATATTTTCTTAACGTAAGTTAATGTACTCAGTCCAAGAAAACCTGTTTACTCAAATTAAGAATAATAATTACTTGATTTTTATTCTTGACTTAAGCAAATATTTTTGATTCAAGACTATAATAATCTTAATTGAAGAAAATATCCAGTTTTTATCTAGTTTTAGAAATAATATTCTTAAAATTAAACTTAATAATTCTTCATTTAAGTATAATGTCTTCGAAGAAGACAATAAAACTAAGACAAAATTTTACTTCATTCAAGAATATATTGTTTTCCCCATATATGAATCAATATTTGTCTTGACCAAAAGGATATTGTCTTAATTTAAGACATCCTTTTTTTCCGTGTACGACGAGAAGACAAAATAATATCAAAAACAAGTAATACGTAAAAGTTTCAACTTTCGGATTTGGGTAAGAAAGAATACAAACCGTTAATAAAACTTACTTACGTTGAACAGGTATCAGTATTAGTTAGTTATACGATGTAATAAAGAAAATAAATAATCCAAGTTGAAATGTTGGTGTGGAAGTGCAAAATAAAATGAGCATTGCTCGAGGCAGCAATCTGGAATGACACCCCTACGAGAAAAAAAAATCTTAACTAATATTCGAAAGCAAGACTAAAATGCCAGTACATATATAATCAGCCTATAATGTTCCCACTGTTGGGACACAGGCCTCCTGTCTGTGAGAGCGAGTGTGTCGTAATCCACCACGCGGGCCCAGTGCGGGTTAGAAGATGTCACATGTCTTTTTGGTTCTAGGACATGCCGATTTCCTCACAATATTTTCATTCACCATTTTGAGAGCAGTGGTGATGTAATAATTTACACAAAGTAAAGCGCCTGTCTGGGTTCGCATCTACGACATACAAGTCGCGGCGTTGCACAGGGCCACTACTGCTACAACCGCTGCTTTATGAAACTGGGGAGGAATATTACTAAAAAGTTATTGTAGAATGACAAGTCTACAATAAAAAGCAATAGATTAGCAATATACTTCTAAATCATTCAGATTGTGTTTGATAGTTTGTCAAGCAATTAGATTGTTGGTCTCGGCAGCACATCTACATAATTATCTGTAATAAAACAAAAAACCCGACTGCAAAAACACGTATGCGAAAAGAAAAAAACAAGCATTATAATCTATAGAATTTTGGCGTCGCAAAAAGTTACACCATATTTTAGGTTATTGGTTTGTCCGGGGGGACAAACCAATAACCTAAAATATGGTGTAATTTCTCTTTTCAGTTGTGATTTTGCAGTCAGGTTTTTGTTTTTTTAATATTTTTTTTTATTTTGAACTTTTAGTTTTATTAATATATGTATATATTATGTGGAATTGACTCATTATTGCTTTTATTTAATATCAATATTGTTGTAATTTATTTTAAAAAACCTTCCCCTCCCTTTTTGTATTTGCAGATGCAATATATAAATATTACCCTAATTTTATTATTATTAAATATTATTTAATATTATTATTACATATCCTTACATATCCCGGGACCATGGGGTCCCGGACCTTTGGAAGGCGTACGAGGGGCCGTAGCCAACTCGCATAGGCCCCTTGGACAATTGTAATGGAATGAGGCACCAACCGACGATTATCCCTGTTTGCTCTATGATGGTGCACCCAAGGACAACCCCCGGTTGATGCAGGACTATTGCAGAACATGGGAACAAAACATATTGGGCTATGGATTTGGGAGGCTATAGTGGATCGGTTTCCTAAGACTATAGAAAGGCTATGGCCCCTACCTGACCAATGCTTTATATAAAATACACCGATAAAATGGCAGGGGGTGACTTGCACACTCAATAATGGGTCCCCGAAAACGGCCGCTAGCACATAGTGACGTAGTGACAAGGGGGCAACACTTCCTGAGGTACTTGAGGAGTGGAGAGGTATTCCACGGCTATCAGAACAATCCCGGAAGTACGGTCAAGATCCCTACCAGCATCTTACTGGAAGACTTCCTTCCTCCGAGCACGTTTGCTCTTGCGAATCTCCACTCAAGCCGGCCAATAAAGGCAAGAATGAGGTGGGAGATCTGTTCCTCGCCAGTGTTCACGCTAGCCGGCCAATAAAGGCAAGCCAGAGATGAGGAACAAGCTTTTTCCAGGAGATAGGGTCCGTGGGATCGCTACTGGCCAACAGCTCGCCACATGCTTCCCTGCGGGTTTCTGTATCTCTTTTGGTCTGGCTCCTTACCCTAGAACCGTTCCGGCAAAGTAAACTCTACTGGCATAGACCCAGAGTTCGGAGCGCGCAAGCCCCACCACGACGTCAACGTAGAGATACGGCGGTGGGGATATATAATATTATTATTATTATTATTTGCCAATTTTACTCCCATAATGTTGTTGTAAACGAATCTAACGACACCTCTTATGTTAAAATCCATCAAGCCGTTTAGGCTACAGAGCGTGCCTAGGAAATAGACATATAGGTTGGGGAAAAAGTCTTTTCACATTATAGTATGTATGAACTTGTAATAAAATCTCTTTGGGTATACTATTTGTATCTGGCTGGTTTTGGCATCATTGAAAGTTTAAATTTTAAAGAATCTAATGAAGAAATTCGATACATTTTAAAATTTTACTACAAAAAAGGTGAAAATGCAACGCAAGCCGCGAAAAAAAATTGCGATGTTTATGGACCTAGTGCAGTGTCTGTGAGAGTAGCACAAATTTGGTTTAAGCGTTTTCAATCCGGAAATTTTGATGTCAAAGATGCACGTTGCTCTGGTCGCCCTATTACGGATAAAATGGATGCCATTTTTGAAAAAGTGGAGCAAGATCGGCATATCAGTAGTTACGACGTAGCTGAAGAACTGGGAATTGACCACAAAACAGTTTTGGCGCATTTGAAAAAACCTGGGTACACAAAAAAGCTCGATATTTGGGTACCTCACGAGCTCACTGAATGAAACCTAACCTAACCGTGTACTCATTTGTGATTATTTATTACGACGTAATGAAACCGAACAATTTTTGAAGAAGCTGATAATTGGTGATGAAAAGTGGATCACGTACGACAAGAGCGTGCGAAAAAGGTCGCGGTCAAAGGCCGGTCAGGCTTCACAGACTGTGCGAAACCCGGGTTAACTCGCAACAAGGTGATGCTGTGTGTGTGGTGGGATTGGAAGGGCATTATTCATTATGAGCTGTTACCACCAGGCAGGACCATCGATTATGAACTCTACTGCGAACAACTGATGAGATTAAAGCAAGAAGTTGAGAGAAAGCGGCCGGAATTAATCAACAGAAGGGGTGTGGTTTTTCATCATGATAACGCTAGACCTCACACGTCTTTAGCCACTCAGCAAAAATTAAAAGAGTTTGGCTGGGAGGTGTTAATGCATCCGCCGTATATTCCTGACCTTGCACCTTCATATTTCCACCTGTTTTTGTCTCTTCAGAATTCTTTAGGCAGTGTCAGTTTAACATCACGAGAGGACTGCCAAAACCACTTGTCGCGGTATTTTGATCAGAAGTCCCAAAATTTCTATAGCAATGGGATCATGTCCCTACCTATAAGATGGCAAAAAGTTATCGAATAAAATGGTACCTACATACTTTAGTTAAATGTAAATAAACTATATTAAAAAATGTTTAGAATTTTCTTAAAAAATGCGAAGAAACTTTTTCCCCAACCTATTATATACCTACTTTCGAAAACATAACCCTCCTTCTGGGGCAGTCGGGTTATTACATGTACTGTGGAAACCTGCGATCAAAATGATTACATCGCTAGAACACCATCTGTTGCCAAAAAAGGTTGATATCAAAGACTTAAACCGCACTTAGGTCAGGTGCGTAGTACCCGCAACTGGCGTGCGTATATGACCAGATGTATGAAAGTAAACGAAGCAAGGGATATCTAAGGATCGTAGCAGTTCGTTCCTGCCTACCCCTATGGGAAGATGGCTTGATGTATGTGTATGTGTAAACCGTACTCAATCCATAATCTATATCTTCATTACCAAAACTTAAACGATTTGAATTTAAAAAAAAATACAAATCGGGGACATCTTCACGTTTTTAATTCAGAATACTAGATCGATATCTCGATGGTCTATCAGGTTCCTTCAGTTAATTGCCTATTTTGGGGGCGGTTCCGACCTCGTATCGGATGTCCGATCGATAAGTCCCATAATGCGAGTAGATCTAGGTACAGTCGCTAGCAGATCAAGTTATCAAAAACCGTCAAATTTCTCCAAATGATTTTAAACCTTAAAATGTTGATGTTTAGGTTTAAAATCGAATGAGAAAATTTGATAGTTTGTAGTAACTAACTTGATGTGGTGACTGTACTTGAGAGTATCGTTTTCTCAATTCAATTTTATGAGATAATGTTGAAAGCAATCTCGGGGGTTTCGTGGCTAAAAAATAATGTCGAGGTCGATCTTGCTTGCCGAGGTCGGTCCGAGCCTTGGAAAGCACGTTAAGCAGTTCGTCCTGGCAGTTATTCGTAGATCACTGACAGTTGTTAAAAGTAGTTAGAAGCCTGAATGTTTGACAACCAGTCTTACGAAGGGGTATCGTGTTGCCCAGTAACTCGGTTGTGGAGGTCAGATAGGCAGTCGCTCCATGTAAAATACTGGTATTCAACTGCATGAGGTTAGACTGGACCGATCCCAACATAGTTGGGAAAAGGCTAGGCAGATGAATGTCAAAAGTAATTTGTGGTTTAGTACTAGTTGTTCTATTTTACTTGTACTTTAAAGTAACGTAGTTATACCAAGTTTTAAATAATTTGTCAGTATATTTATTTATTTATTTGTATATACTTTATTGTACACCACAAAATTACATAGCAAAAAATAAATCAAACACTACAAAATATACAATGGGCGGCCTTATCGGTTTCTGCGATCTCTTCCAGGCAACCATGGGATGGACAGTGATTTGCCTGGACATAAAGTGGGGCTGTCTTTGGTGTAAAAAATAAATAAATACAATACACTAAAGTTGATACACAGATATATATGTATATATATGTATATCCTAAATAATATATATATACATAAATACATACATATTGTATAAGCAACGAAGATAAATGAAGACTATAGATAATTACAGTTACGAGACCAAGCTCACAGCGACAAGTAATGTTCCTTTACGAGTATTTTCAATGCGAGTAACGATTGCGCATGATAATGCGAGTTACTTAGAGTTGAAGGTCGTGTAGGTTCAAACCCGGACAGGCGCTTATCATTGTGTAAAAAATGTCATCACCACTGCTCTCAAAACGGTGAAGAAAAACATCATAAGGAAAGGTCCTAAAAACCAAAATATCGAAGACGTGACATTTAGCAACCCGCACTGGGGCCGCGTGGTGGATTACGGCCCACTCCCTCTCACAGAGGCCTGTGTCCCAGCAGTGGGAACATTATGGGCTGATTATGTATGTAATGTATATTTACTTTGCAATCGATGGTGAAAAGTCTAACGACTACTAGATTCACCCTGATAGAAAATTTATTAAGTTCTATTTTCTTCTTATTTGAACCTATGATTCAGATCATTGGCATGAGATTGTAAGGCATCCTAACTACAATATTATAAATGCGAAAGTAAGTTTGTTTGTTACGCTTTCACGCTAAAACGACTATACAGATTTAGATGAAATTTGGCGCATGGGTAGACCTTGGATATAGAATATTTATCCTGATATTCCTATGGGATCGAGACTTCAGCGGGTGAAACCGCAGGACGCAGCTAGTTGTTGATAATCTATATATATTTATAACAAAGAATCCCTATTTCCCTTAGTAACGGCATCACGCGTGAACGGCTGGACCGATTTCGCTAATTATTTTATTGTCAGGAGACGGTTCTTATGTAAGGAAAAAAAAATCCTTCACGCGGTCGAAGCCGGCAAAAGCTAGCTAGATAAAGGATTTGTTATAGGTATGGATAAAGTGCATAGAGTTATAAAAAAATCCTGTAATGGTAGAAATATAACATCACGCTTGTAATCCCCAAAGAGATTAGACAGAGGTGTACCTTCCTATAGTACAACCATGTGTCGCCAGTAATGTTTAAGTCCCATGTAATAGGGGGCGAGCCTATTGCCATCAACCAGGCACAAATCCAGACTACGAGCTGCTACTGAGAAATTACACATATAAATCCACGCTTTCCTCCCATGGGGGTAGGCAGAAACTATAGAACGCCACCTGCAACGCTCCTTAAATACTCATTTTGTTTCGTTTACGTTCATACATCTGGTCATACACGCACGCCGGTTGCGAGTACTACGCACCTGACCTTTTTGAAGAACATCACCAATGAGTTCACCATATGCCTTCCTGAGGCGTCCCCTCTCGGCGTTTCCACTCACATCTGCCTTGTAAATATCTGATACCTGATACCGAGAAATTACTGGTGGAAAAACCCCATAACACTTTTCCCGTCCTAGGAATAGAACACATGCTGAGCAGTAGCGCTTGCGACCACTAGACCAGTGTAATGATAGATGTATTTAGATAAATAAATAAACAAAGTTACAGTTACTAAAAATAATAGCAAAAAGCTTGTCCCAGTCATAAATCTCCACCTAGTTACCAGCAAGTACCCGTAGCAATGAACATCTCCATCTCTAGGGAATGCAGGCGCGTATACATCATACAAAAAGATATGCCCTATTTATTTCCTCTGTCTTCGAATGATGTGACATACATTAAAGATTATTCTATACTAACTACCCTAGGGAGTGTAGGCACAGAACCGTACCTACAGAAGGTCAGCTCCATACACTGAGCGAAAACGCACGCACACATAGATAAACTTTACATCCAACGAGCGCAAACGCAGGCACAGATAGACTCGCTTCATAAGTGCAAGCACATTCGCGACTGGCAATCGGCCGAGATAGACGAGATAACTGTCCATAGGCATCTATTGTCTGGTCTTAAAGTACCTATCTGATATAAGCGTTAACGATTAGATCAGAAACCGTACCTGTAGATGGTATTTTGTAGTGCCACCTACAAATTGAGTACCTATTGTGATTTGATTATTCGAATACCAAAAATTCTAATTTTAAAATATCACCGTAAATACATTTTTCGATTGAAAATATTAAGGAACATGCAAGTAATTCAAAACTTTATCCATTACTTTAATATACATTGTGTAGGAGTCAAGAAACCAATTTCTATTTTTTTACATTTATTCATGCATTACTTATTGTACAATTCATTCATTTATGTTGCGTTTTTGTAGTGAAACGGAACGCAAGCTCAAAACGCGTCGTCTTCAACAATGACGAAAAAAACTGTTATAAAAACCTATTCTTAGCAAAGTGCTTGAAATTTCACTAAGGTAATTAAGTAAGTGCGATTTCTGCGTGAAACAAAGCACAACAAATAATTTAATTTATATGATTTGGGGATACAAACAGATGTAAACAAAGAAGTTTTATGACGCACATCAAACCCGCGACAAAAGCGGTCGTTTGAACTGTAGTAGAAAATTCTTGGAGTTTCATAATTTTTTTGAGCAACAAGCAGTAGTTGAATTTAACTTTTAATACTTTTCTTGGGTTTATTATTGATTTAGTGAAAAAAACAAATCACGTGCATATTCCCTATTGAGGTTAATTTATAACTTCAATTTTCGTCGATGATTTTTCAATTACAATTTAATCATGTTAATCAAACCATAATTGTTGGAAACCTTTGCCCAACAGTGGGACAATATAGGTTGAATAAAAATAAAAATTGTAATAAGCAGATGAATGTGTTACTAATTCCCTTTAGTGAGTGATTGCTTAAGAATTTAACCTGAACCCAGTTCAGGTTAAACTCTTTGTTTACACTTTCATCAGATACTTTCGGAACAGACTATAAAATCTTACGTACTCATCTATGTGTGCGTGCACCTGTTTTCGTTCGTTGTATGGAGCCGACCTTCTGTAGTATTCTATGGTGCATACTTGAAGATACGGGACTTCTTCCGAGCCCCGATATCCGATGGCTTATCGATTCTCCGCAGAATAATACTGAACTGAACTTAAGAGCCAAAATGTTATGTAGAATATCGTATCGGGTTTTAATGGGGTATTGGAATTTTGTGAAACCTTTATCTAGGTTTTAGGTTTAGATTTTATTATCATACTAACTAATATTATAAATTCGAAAGTGATTTTGTTTGTTTGTTTCTTTGTTACGCTAGCAAGCTAAAATGGCTGAATGGATTTGGATGAAATTTGACACATACGTAGACAATGTCCTGGAGCAGGACATAGGCTACTTTTTAGTCTGGGATCGCAGACAAAGTCGTGGGCAACAACTAGTACGACAATATATTATGAACTTGATGACGATTACGACAACTAGACTGATTTAATAGCAGATGGAAAGTTTTGAGTAGTGTCTGACAACCAGTCTTACCAAGGGATATTGTATTACCCAGTAACTGGGTTGTGGAGGTCAGATAGGCAGTCGCTCCATGTAAAATACTGGTATTCAGCTGCATCCGGTTAGCCTGTAAGCCGACACCAACGTTGTTGGGAAAAGGCTAGGCAAATGATGATGATGGCAAGTTTTGAGTATGAATGTGGATGACTATAAAAACAGGAGAAGATCAAAGAAACGATGGATGGACTGTGTGTAAGATGATATGGCTAGAAAGGGGGTGACTACCGAGATGACGACTAATAGAGAAGTATGGAAAGAAAAGACATGCTGTGCTGGCCCCATTTAAATTGGGATAAAGGCAACAGAATGGTGAAAGTTTCTTAGCATACAGAGGGCTCTTCATGGAAGGCCTTATTACCACAATTCTATCAATGCTTCTAATCAACAGTGCTGAGTTCCAAAGGTACTTATACTTATGGGTGCTGGCAATATTATAGGCATATTCTTTCTTTTCTTCTTTTTTAAAAACGTTACGCTACACTAGGAATTTCTTTCTGCATCGTGGGTGCGTTTACAAACATGAAACTCACAAACACAAACACCCAGACCCGGAACAATTACTTCCAGATCATACAAATATTTTTCCGTGCGGGGATTGAACCCGCGACACGCTGCGCAGTAGTCGATCGCTCAGCCATTACGCCAACCGTGTCGTCAAATATATAATATGTACCTATATTATATATACACTTGACCTAGCAATGTATTGTATTCAAATTCAATTAAATTAAAATCTTTTTTGCATTATCTCCTGCGTGTACAAATATCGTGTGATCATAATGATAGTTTCAAAGTTCACATGGAATGGTCCATGTGAACTTTGTCGGGCACAAAAATGTTATTTATTTATTTATTTATTATTTTTTTAACAGTTTATGTACACACATATAAACAGACAAAAAGAAAGGAACAGAAAAATACGTACAAAGGTGATGCTTATTTCTAATGAAATCTCTTCCAGCATACCTGCAATAGGACAGTAGACATAGAGATGTAGACAACGTGTGTAAGGTAAAAGAGAAAACAAAATACATAAAAACAAAATAAAACTATTCACTAATTTAATTATACACTATGAGAATATACTTACATAAATACATACCTACTTCTAAAATAAATATCACTAAAATACTTATATACTTATAATTAATAGTATAAAATAATAAATACATAATATGCAACTATGGCAAAGTGGAAAATAGTGTTCTTTCACTCTTCTTTTAAAAACAGCAACAGTTTGGCAGTCCCTAATGTCAGGCGGAAGTGAATTCCACAGCCGAACTGCGTGCACAGTGAAGGAGTAGGAGTAGAAGTCGGTAGAGTGGGGAGGGGATTTAAGGAGATTTCTAAGATGCGACCTGCAAGGTGCATCAGACAATACGAAAAGTTGCATGCTTTAAAATCGTTAAATAAATAGAAATTAATTGTACGTACGTCATAATTTAAATAAATAATATCACATTTTAGTGACATAAGTCATTACAGATTATAACATTAAAAAAATAATTAATTTGTAAAAAATATGTAGCGTTAACCAATTTCTATAGAAAATGCTGTCGCGGTCGCCATGATACCAAAAAAAATCTTTTGCAAATCAATTAATCCAAATCTTGGCTTTCTCCTGCCAGCCGGTCTATTTATTTATTTAATCATTTATGTACACACATACAGAAACAGACAAGAAGAGAGGAATAGAAAAATGCGTACAAAGGTGATGCTTATTTCTAAAGAATTATCTTCCAACATACCTGCGATAGGAAAGTTGATAAAGAGATGTAGACACCGTGTGTAAGAGTAGAAGACAAAATAGAATACATAAATCGAATCAATTTCGCTATTCTGCTATTCTGTAAATATGTCTTCCAGCTTAGGTGAAGTGAGCTTAAACTTTGCTATCATTTCACCTGATGCTAGGGATCGAATCTATTGACACTTCAAGCTCACTTCACCTACATTTTCAAGATGGCATTTTGACATAATAGGTCGGTTGCTCATCCTGCTTTTTTCTGAGAGAAAATAACGACCCTTAAGATAAGTAAGAAATCAAATCAAAAATCAACTTTCCTATAAGTGGCTTATAACACCCACTACTTTTCCTTCTATTAAAGCTTACACGGGAAACGTTTTAAATCGAGCGCTGTACGCCTTTTTAACGTTTCCTTTAGAAGCTACATAATAATACAGGATGTTCGAGAAAGTTTGAGTCGAGAAAGTTTCGGATTTTTGGTAATGGTTCTTGTTCTGGCTAAAATACGAGCAGAAAGTGTGATATATTATATATTATTCTAAGTAATGTTTATTTTATTTTATTACATAATAGCTGTGCTCCGCGGTTTCACCCACATAAGTCTCGATCCCGTAAAAATATCTGGATAAAAAGTATTTTATGTCTTAATCCAGGTCATGGTATACCCATGTACCAAATTTCATCTAAATCCGTTCAACCGTTTTAGCGTGAAAGCGTAAGAAACAAACTGACTTTCACATTTATAATATTATGTAGGATTGTGCAAATTTTTACACATGTCTTGGTTTCCGCGACCCCGGCAGGCATCAGCCCTAGCGGACCCCTACACTTATGCTGACATATCCTTGAGTCGCGCGTGGAACACAACGTGCCGTCGACCTACCGTCAAGCAACCCATTGTTCACCGTCCGCAAGCCCGCGCCTATGGTGGTCGAAAATCCGTCTGCGTCTCCTGCGGCGGCTAGGGGCGTGAGGGCGCGATGTTTTCCTCTCCCCCACCCGTTCCGCCTCCTCCTTCGCGAGCATTACTGCTTCGTAGAAGGAGGTGACGGCTTCCTATGCCCTCTCGCTCCGTACCACGGCCTGGACCAGGGCCGGACGCGAGAGATCTCCGCCGCCGATCGCCTCCACGAGGACACTGCGGCGCGGCGGTGCTCTGCCCAAGCCGACTACTGAGGTGACCACTGAAAAACAGCGCTGTGCTGCGGGTCCCCCATAGCACAGCATCATGCTTATTGGAAGCCTTCTTGTCACAGTCGCGAAATGCAGCTGAAGACTATTTCTGTTCTGTGTTCGTAATTATAGATTTATTTAGTTTTATTTTATTTTTCTTACGTATTCGAGTTTCTGTGATAAAACCGGCCAAGTGCGTGACGGACTACGCACAATGAAGGGTTTTGTAGTTGGGGTGAATTTATCCCTAGAACAAATTTAACATTCTTGTTGAAAAACATGTTCCCTCATACAATCCAACTGCAAGTCTGTATGCACAATATTGAGAGATTTACCATTTTTTTTAAGACCATATAATTCATATAGGTTTTCCGGTAATCTATAAGTAAAGAACTATATTATGTTTTTATTTTATTTTAGGCTCAGTAGTTTCGTATAGGTATAAGGGGGCAATATTTCATTTTCATCTATATTTTTAAATAACTTTAAAAGTATTTATTTTAAAATTGTTGTAAAAATATATTGGAAACCTTCACAACAACCCCTTTCATTTGATACGTCACACGGTACAGTTTCCAAAACTTTTTTAATTTTCTATTTTGCCCCCCAAAAGTGACCCTCATATTCATAATTAATTTATTGGCATTACACATTTGGGTCACACAAATATATAAATATGTGTACCAAATTTCAACTTAATTGGTCCAGTAGGTTCGGAGGAAATCGGCTGTGACGGACGGACAGACAGACACAAACACGAGTGATCCTATAAGGGTTCTGTTTTTTCCTGTTGAGGTACGGAACCCTAAAAAAATACCTTATTTTTGTTTCTTATATTTTTGTAACTGCATCGACGCTTTTTATCTGGTGTGGACATGAAAATAAACAATACCGTAAAACTTCAAAGCTTAGACGAGTAGCAGTACAAAGTTAATGTTGAAGCTCGCTGTTTAAGATGTGTTTTTGACAGTAACTTCCTAGTTTTGACAGCAGTAGCAGATTGGCAAAATGATTTCTAATCCTTTCCCTCTTTCCCATCAAAAGTACGTTATCTAATTTACGTCTGTCTAATTTTATAATATTACATAAAAACTTATTGGTAGTTGACTGGTCATACTATAAGACAATGTGCGCTTTTGTTATTTCTAACGTGACGATCATGGATGTCCACGTCACGGCCTCACGGATAGCACAACGAAGCAAAATATATGAGGACGCTGTTAATTTTCCATCTACGATAACGTTATAGCGTGCACGTATTCCCATACATTTTATGGACGTGGACGTCCACGATAATATCATCACGTTAAAAATTATAGTAAGATAAAATTTAAGAGTTTTCCCATTACCTCCAAAACTTATACTGTACGTATTTAGCTGAACGTTGACTTTTTAAAGTGTATAGAGCTTACTTTACTTTGTAAATATATACTTATATGTATATACATTTGTTTCTACCATGCTTGTTACCCGTGAGAACCTGTAATTGGCTCTATGTTACATATAGAGACATGAGGAACAGGGTGTAAAGTTCACTCATCCTCCATAGAAAAGGGAGGATCCTCCGTCCAGATGGGTGTCGTGTCTGGTGGGCAATTGCCCGACGATTGAATTTTTTTTTATGTGTATGGCATCTCGTAGTGGACCTGGAGAGGTCGTGACTACTCAACCGGACTATCCTGTGGCTGCCTTAAGCGGAATCAAAGCCTCCAGCCAGGGGCGAAATACTTACATTACTAAGCGACTGCACGCTAAGGGCACCCTCTGTGAGGTACGGACCTCGGCTTAGGACGTCGCTGGGGGAGGACAGCAAGTTGGGACAGGCTGGATCTGTATTATTATTATACGGGGAATTTAAAACTACGGGCTCAGCTGCGGCGCGGGCTGGCACTTCGTCGAGCTAGGTCGGGGGGGACAATTACGTCAGGGTTATCGCGAGGGACCTCGGCGGCGAGGTCGGAAGGTCGGTTTGCGTCCCGAAGGTTGATGTCGGGCTTTTGTATGTATGCTAGATGCGCGGTAAACTTTGCTTGCGCGATGCAGGATTTTGCGTGAGTGTGTTGCGTAGTTCGCATGCGGCGATGTAGATGGCGCCACATACATATACAATTGTTATCCATCAGTTATAGCTGTTGATTCTCCTATAAATAAATAAATAAAGGCGCACAATTTCAGTTCAAGAAAAAACCACTCTGATCGTCATTTCAGTGTGAGTATAATTTTTATTCTGGACTGAAACCCCACCCAAAATCTCAATCCAACCTTTTTAACACCCCATATAATACTCTGGCTATTACAACGATTCCAATATATTACTTAAAGTAGTCGTTATCTTGCCAAACTGTGAGATTTTTTACAGAACAATTTATATGAAAATCTCTTTTCTTTCAGTTAATATTATTCTCTTTTATTCGGTTCTATAGGTTTTATTGTGATTACAGAATACGTGAACATATTGCGTATTGAGATGTAAATGTATTGGCATACGATTTATTTCGAGATTTTTATTATTATTAAGCTGGCAATACACGATTAATGGCGCCTTTAGTTTATAGCTCGTGAAATATCGCAAATGTTTTGCTATAATTCTCGATCAAATGGGATCGCAAATTATTTTGTGAATTCCGAATAAAATGATCGTTAGTAGTCTCAAGTGTACGAATTATGTTCTTCCATAAATAAGATTTACTCAAAGCTCAAACTCAAAGTAAAAAGCTCTTAATACAGAAGTATTAATGCTTATTCAATGCAAAAAAAATGTTAAATTAAATCACAGAAATACTTTTGTAATGCAAATACTTTATTCAGACAGAGAAAGCGTAGTAGGTACACTCATATTCAGCCTATAATGTTCTCACTGCTGGGACACAGGCCTCCTCTCATCGAGAGGGAGTGGGCTGTAATCTACGACGCGGGCCCAGTGCGGGTTGGTAGATGTCACATGTCTTCGAATTTTTGGTTCTAGGACATGCCGGTTTCCTCACGATGTTTTCCTTCACCGTTTTGAGAGCAGTAGTGATGAAATTGTTTACACAAAGAAATGTACCTGCTTGCTTGCTGCTTGTAAATGTACCCACGACATACAACTCGTAAGTCGGGGCCGTTACCACTGGGCCACCACTGCTCTCAAAACCTCGCCCTCACTCTATCTGTATAAAATATATTGAAAAAAGTTTATAAATTTAAACCAAATTATGTTGCATAATAAAACTACTTAAGCTACTTGCACAAAAATCACTAAAAGCGTTTAGCTTTAATCATATTTGAAATACATCATTCTGTCTTTAACTTCAAACGATTGACAGAGCAGAACGATGCTTTAAATTTGTTAAATATTTATTCGTTCGTTTGCACTAAACTTATTAAGTGATTTTTGGTGTAAGCGGGCCTTAATGGTTAAACACAACATTGTCAATTATATTTTGCACGTGTATCAATCTTTTTAACTCTAACAGAAACATCCACCTTTCCTTAAGCCAAGCTAATGACGTCCACAAATTGTTGAAATCTAAACACAAATTTCCATTCCTAGTATATTCCTTTGTCTTATACCTGGCAGGCAAAACTTCCCTGTCCTCAGGCGATGTTTCTTACTCGGTCGACCTTGTCAAGAACATGTCTTTCTGAAGTAAGATCATATTTCGTCTTCGGGGGATCCACCCGTGAAATTGTTTGTTTATTCTGTTATTTAGCCATATTAATGGTGTGTATTTCGTGTTTTATTTAGTTTATGGGAAGTTATCTTTATGGATTTTGTGCTTTAACGGTGTTTGACGGTTTTGTGAAGAGAAATGGGTTGTAATTTTATAATGTTTACGCATGATGGAGTTTTGGTAAATCGGATGGTTTTTGAAGGTAAAAATTCTTTTGGCAGTGAGTGAATATAATTAGGCCGACATTATACGAGGTATGTCGGTAAGCTAAGTTAATTTCTTCTCCACCAATGTTCTGATTAATTTCATTCCTATTTCCAAGACATTTGAACCGTCTCTATAGGACTCGCTAAACTTCATTGTCTCGGCAATTTTCCAATTGGTTGCCATTGTTGATCTTGTCCTGCAGAAGTTGCGCATAACAATAAGTATTCCATTCTATATGAATACCTACTCACCATATGGATTACAGATACAAATGTAGAAATACCTACATAGGGTGAGACAATGGGCGGTCTTATCGCTAAAAGCGATCTTTTAAAGATAATCTTAGGATAGATTTAAGGGGAGACGGAGAGATAATACTGCAGGTAGTTTATGGTGTACCATTTACATAATTATAAAATAAATACTTAAAGCATATTTTATAGTAAGTATATGAATTAGCCCAACTGGGTTCTGAACTTAAAACGGTTACCATAATTTACTGTTTTTCCCAACCTAAAGGCCTAAAAGTTATGGCTCCTTGCAATCTGCGAAGCGAAATTAGAAGTCCAAAATTAGCAGAAAAATATTAGTATGTATATATATGTATATAAATTGATACATCTAATTTCGTAATTGAACAGAATTTAGACTTATCTAGTGAAATGAAATGAAATTGATTATTCTGTAAAAAAATAGAAAAATAAGCTAGGTGAGGTCGACATTTCCTATCTATCAAGACTACCCTTGAGAAAAAATGGCAAAACAAATTCAAGGGTCAAAGTCTCTTTTAAAGTCTACACATAATCTTGGTCAGATCATGTAATGACCTTGTAGATCTATGTCTGAAAGAGTTGTTTGAGGAAAGAACCACACCAATTTGAGTGAACCTATCCAGTCAGTGCAAGCATTTGTTAGTAATCGTGTAGCTCAACTCAGGACTTAAGGAGCTCAACAACTCGACGAACAATACCAAGGAAAGGACATTTGGGTTGGCCGCAGAATGTGCTCAAAATACCAGACCATCATTAAAACTAAGTAAGAAAAAAAAAGTAAAATATTAAATAAACATGACCCACATCACTATGTGGGTCATGTTTAATTATTTTTTATATTTTTGCTTACTTAGTTGGCACATTTACAATAATTAATGTAATATAATACTTTTCAAAGTAAATATTCATGTAATTTCGTATATACATAATCAGCCTATAATGTTCCCACTGCTGGGACACAGGCCTCCTCTCTGTGAGAGGGAGTGGGCCGTAATCTACCACGCAGGCCCGGTGCGGGTTGGTAGATGTCACATGTCTTCGAATTTTTGGTTCTAGGACATGCCGGTTTCCTCACGATGTTTTCCTTCACCGTTTTGAGAGCAGTGGTGTTGTAATAATTTACACAAAGTAAAGCGCCTGTCTGGGTTCGAACCTACGACATACAACTCGTAAGTCGCGGCCATTACCACTGGGCCACCACTGCTCTCTAATTTCGTATATAATATTCGGCAAAGTCAATATGTATATAAAATTGTATACAATGATGATTTCGTGTAATAATTAAAATATCAAGTTTTTATACACGGTTTTAACACAAAACTTAGCAGAGTGAGCAGCTGAACCCCAAGATTTTTTATCTTCTAAATAATCGGAAATTTTATAGTACCCTTTTTTTAAGGTTGGTTTTAATACAGCTTCTAAATCGTTTAATGGGTAAGTTTGGAATGTCTTAACACCAATGCAACAATAAGTTACCAAATTGAGAAAAGAAACCAAATATTTGCAATAACAATGAGTCACATTACGCCATCCATCTATCTGGAATTCCTTCATGAAAATAACTAACAAAATAAATAAATTACAATTTCAAACGGGAATATCATTTACTTCCCTCGCTGACTGCAAAATATTACCATTTACCGAGACTCCGACATTAAACTTTCGTTTTTAAGTAGGTGCAGAAACTCCAACCATTGTGAAGTTTTAATTGAAACCTCAGCATTTCGTCTTTAAGTTCATACCATGGCTGGGTTCCATTGTACGCAGATTAGTATACAATCACTAAAAATTGTTTATGCATGGTGATGATGCCTACTTGAACACTATTTTATGTTATTTTATTATTTGTGTTGTTATTTTATAGTATTTATCGGTCATAATGGTTATATTATTTTCTAAGTACTGTTTATTTTGTTTTACTTTATTACCTGTTTTTGTCTAATATGTTAAAATCTCTTAACCGGACTTGGTTTCCATACGTCGTTTTCGGGTGATCACTGAAAATCAGCATTATGCTGGTGGAAAAGTGGAAGCCTACTTGTCACAGTCACGGCGTGCAGTTGCCGACTATATCATGTTCTGTGTTCATAAACATAAATCTGTTTTGTTTTATTATTTATAAGAGTTACCATAGCTTTTATGTGCACGTGTTTCTGTGACCAATAAATGATTTTTTTCTTTCTTTCATTCTTTTGTAATAGAGTTTGTTGTCTTTGACATAAAACTATTTTCTTCATTTTGTATAGTGTAATCGTGTTGATTCTTTCTAGACTCTTCTTCTCTAGGACGAAAATGAACTAGAGACAATATCGTGAATCGCAAGAACTTTATGTACATACACAGTGCGCTTTTATAATTTCTGAGGAGACGATATTATCGCGGACATTCACGTCCATAAAATGTATTGAAACACGTGCATGTTATTACGCTATCGTGGATTTAGGAGGGTCTCACGCGGGCATTGAGCGGGTTGGTAGATGTCACATGTCTTCGATTTGTTGGTTCTAGGACATGCCGGTTGCCTCACGATGTTTTACTTCACCGTTTTGAGAGCAGTGGTGATGTAATAATTTACACAAAGTACAGAGTAGGTTCAAATCCAGGCAGGTGCTTCTGTCTGGATTCGAACCTATGACCTCGACTCGTAAGTTGCGGCCGTTACCACTGGGCCACCACTGCTCAGGTATATAACAGGTACCTTAAAAAAAATAAATGGTCTACAAATCTTGTCTATTAAGCCTTATCATTAGCCTTACTGAAACAAATTGTATTGCTATAACAATAATCATAAAAAATATGAAAGGCCCGGTTCCGTGGATTCTAAAATAAAGAGCTAAGAGACAGCGTCTTAAGTAAATTCCTCATATTTAAGTTTTAAAGTTCGCAAACCCGAAACTTGCCGAGTTGAGCACCTCCAAAGTTTAAGTTAAACTTCACAGTTTTAATCTTCTGTTTTATAATATACTTGTACTGGAAACTTAGTTGTTTTTAACTTATTTAGGTAGCTCATTGTGAATGTGAAGCAAGAAAATATTCACGTCATGTTTTACCTTTCAAAAGTCGTTAAAAATTGTAGAATAATAGATTTTGATGATATTACTTAACCAGACTATCCTGGCTGCCTTAAGCGGACTCAAAGCCTCCAGCCAGGGGCGATTTTCTTACATTACTAAGCGACTGCACGCTAAGGGCACCCCCTGTGGGGTACGAACCTTGGCTTGGGGCGTCGCTGTGGGGAAGACAGCAAAGTGGGACAAACTGGATCAGAACTGACGTTAGAAGCTGGAGCGGCTGGCAGTATTTATAGTAATGTTACCAATGAAATGAAAATGACCAGTCATTTAAACATAATCACTCTACAAAAGAAACGAATAGCTTTCGGTCCAAGAAAATTAAATAACAATTTCCCATAGCAATGTCAACTATTATTATCGGTGAACTGTGGGTAGATGTTATAGAATTGTATTAACGTTATAGACAACTTTAGATTAAGTGATCATTTGCTTCGTAATTATTAGTGGGCGTACCACGTGTAGTAGCTTAGATTTTCTTATTCAAATACAGTCAGTAATTAATTACTTTGAACGTACCAACAAAATTTTCCGCATATTAAGGTCGACCGCATTTAAGAATACGGCCCACTCCCTCTCACAGAGAGGAAGCTTGTGTCCCAGCAGTGGGAACACTATTGGCTGAATATGCTAAGGTCGACTATTACAGTCATGTTTTAGCTTGTTACCCATTCTGTGACGTCATCATCATCATTCCAGCCGAAAGACTTCCACTGCTGCTGGGCATAGGCCTCCCCCAATATTGGGGGGGTTTGCCATAATCGCCACGCTTGGCAGGCGGGTTGGCTATCGCAGTATGGTGTTGAAATGCATAGAGAACGCTGCTGCCCATTCTCTAGTAAGTACCTTAGTCGCCTTTTACGACACCCATGGGAAGAAATGGGATGGTGCTATTCTTTACGTCCGACACCACACGGAACGGCTTCTGTGACGTAGGTACTCTTATTTCCTAATACTCAGACCCTCTTTTAGAGAACACAAAAACTTTTTGTTCAAGTTTAAAAATGCATTCATGAAGCCAGAAACTTCGCTACCTTCATACAGTATGTTTATAAAGCAGGTAACAGACATATAGTATTTTGTAACAACTGTATCTTCATAGCGATGGTAAGGGTGCTTCAGATTAGCGTAAGCAGCGATCCGCGAAGAAACGTTGCCAAGTCTTTTTTTTTTTTTTTCATTTGTTTATTTATTCATCAACTAATTTACATTTGCGTCGAACAGTCGTTTTAACAATATAGATGTAAAACAAAAATTTAATAATCATCTTAAAAAAAAAAATTATACTTGTACTAACAGTGCATTTCTACAGCCAGTTTTCTAAGTGCCAGCGCAAGCTATGCGTCTTGTTACTGCGTCTAGACACTGCAACAAGAAGCAGAGCTATAGTTTGCTACTAGTCGAGGACAGACGTTGTACAGAAAGTAATCATTTTCTTTAAGGATTCGCAACCGCTTTGCTTCTAGCCACTGCGACAGGTAGCAAGAGCGTGCAACTCCAAACCCTGCCGTTGCAACCCTACAACTCCACGCCAAATGTGTGGAGCTTTGAACAAAATATATGAAAATTGTCGTCCGCAGCCTATCATTGCATCTATTCGCTGAGTTAACACAGTCGCATGTCGCATTGTATGCGCCATGACTAAAATTATGTAGCTATATAATTTTACAAGCAGTTGCTCTTGATTTAACTTTGATCACAATCAAACTTGAAGGCCCCTTGACCCACTTAGGGCAGAGATTTGAAGAATCACTTTACACCTCTACAGTTCCTTAAGAATATAATTACCTTCTCATTTTAGTCGCATGGACTGTGCTGTGTCTGTGCGTAGGTTAGTAAATTATAGAA
Source organism: Atethmia centrago (assembly GCA_905333075.3). Taxonomy (NCBI): domain Eukaryota; kingdom Metazoa; phylum Arthropoda; class Insecta; order Lepidoptera; family Noctuidae; genus Atethmia; species Atethmia centrago. The sequence goes on from HG995379.1 coordinate 6,314,272, forward strand.
TGGTTTAAAATATGTAATTGATGCTAAATTAACAATAATTAACATTTTATACAAGTGGGGATGACACTACGACAATAAATTAAAATTCGTATGTCTAAAATTCCACAAATCATATCATTCCATTCATCTATCATTCATTCACCATATAATCAAATATATATCCAATGATTTAGTCACTATACCTAGTCAGCTGATCGGCAAAACCCACAGTCGGATCATCACCAATATTTTAGTTTGTTCGAAAAAAACACTTATTTTTTTATTTAAATGTGTTTTTATATTTATTTCTCAATAAACTCAGCCTAAAACAGTCCACTGCTGGACATACGCCTCTCCCAGGCTGCGCCACAACACGCTGTCCTCCGCTTTCCGCATCCAGTCTGTCCCAGCCACCTTTTTAAGGTCATCGGTCCAACTAGCTGGAGGGCTCCAGGACTCATCTGCTCCACCGGCCATCGGTCCTTCGACACACATGACCAGCCCACTGCCACTTCAAGCAGAGGTGAGAAACAAGACCCGGGCTCGCCACATGCTGCCCTGCGGGTTTATACTAGACCTGTTTTGGCACAGTAAACTCTACCGGCACAGACCTAGAGCTTATAGTAGCGTGCAAGCCCCACTATGACGTCAACGTAGAGATACGGGGCGGTGTGGTTATTATTAGTATTTATTTGATAATTTCAAAATACTCCTATGCATTATTATTGCCAGTGTCTTCATTTAATCTCGTATTGTCGTATTGTCGTATCTCGTATTGTCGTTATTTTGTCTCGTACCCACATTGTATAATACCAGCAAACTTTGATATGATTCAACGTAATGAGTTTTAGTTGAGTGTGAGTATTCATTGAGTCAATTACATAAAATGTTTCATTTTTCGGTCTCGGAATAATACCAGCAAAAACTCAAACTCAAAGACAAAGCATTTATTTCAATTAAACCATTTACAGGCACTTTTGAATTGTCACGGAGTCGTTCACACAGAAACATGAACATAGTTGCCCATTCCAAAACGTAGTAGGTTCCTATTGAGAAGAACGGGCAAGAAACGCCATGGGCTCTCTTTTAAATCAATATATTGTACATTTTCATTTGCTTACTATGATAATATACAGTGTAAACTCTATATAACGACACTGAAGGGACTGTGCATTTTATGGCGTTATAGGGAGTTGTCGTTAAATGGAGAGAAGAAAAATCAGAATTAAAAATAATAAAAAGTTTATTTCAGAGTAGTGTTATTAGTTATGTACATAAAAAAGAATCTTATGCTATTGCGCCATGTTTACAGCTTGAATTTTGTAAGCAACTGAGAATAATGATACATAGAGAAGGTATAGATGATCCTTGACTCCTTCTTATTAGTCATGGTCAAATACAGTCTACACGTGCAAGCAATCCGAATTTGTAAACAAAATAATGAATTTCTTAGAAAGTTCGGTATATATGATGCCGACAGTAGAGTTTATTGCAGGCTAGGATAACAAAGCAACAAAAAACGTACGCAGCTGCGCAGTATTTACTAATTTTAGTAACTTAAAAGGTACTTTTTATTACTCAATTGTTGTTGTTATTAAGAGTGAGTGTGATGCTATGTAGAGTGTATCATTGTATGGTAGACAAGCTAAACCAACCAAAGTCGATTGATTTCGACACTTTAGAGAGTGTGTCGTTAAATCGAGTGACGTTACGTGGAGTTTACACTGTATGTCGAAAATACGTTAGTCACTCGTTTGACTAATCGGGACGCCAGCGCCACCAAGCGGCGCTCGACAAAGTCTACAACATAACGCTTGACCGGAGATAAGTTGAGTTTGTCGGAGGTGATCAAGGAGTGAACAAGTTTAGAAACTGTCACGCGTTCGGTATAGTTGTGTCGTGTACCTACAGTGTGTGAATAGCTAGTGTGATTATTTGATCGTAAATTATAATTTGATTTAAACTGCGTTTTTCTATTGTGCAATAACCAACACTTCCCATTGTACGCCCACAGTAGTTAAAATATGGCTGATGATAACGAGAGAGACGTACCTTCTCCGTTATATACATATTGATTTGCTTATTACTCGCATCCGAACTTAACAACACAAATTACAAGAAAACTTAATAAAGAACTGACTAGGTACTTCTTTCTCGTATCGTATTGGCACAAACTGTATTATACAGGATGTATCGGAAATGTGTAGGATCAAATCGTAATCGCAAAAAAAATGATCACCTGTCCCTAGCCTAACCTTTTCCCAACTATGTTGGGGTCAGCTTCCAGTCTTACCGGATACAGCTGAATACCAGTATTTTACATGGAGCGACTGCCTATCTGACCTCCACAACCCAGTTACTGGGCAACACGATACCCTGTGGTAAGACTGGTTGTCAGACTTTCGGGCTTCTGACGACCCGTAACGACTGTCAAAGATCTACAAATGACAGCCGGGACCAACGGCTTAACCGCTCAGGCCCGTGGCTCAATAACGTCATCTCTCAATCTCAAAAAAAACATTTTTATTCGATAACTACTTTCAAATCGCGCGCCGCGAGGGCTCCTATTCGGAGCCATTGGGGCTTTATCGGTTAACGTGCTTTCCGACACGAAGGGGTCTTGGTATGTAAAGATGGTCACCCAGCCACGGACCAACCGCGGCAAGCGTAGCTTAACCTGATCGATGGACTCGTGCGGCTGTTATTACTTACCACAAACCCCTATAAAACCATACCCATATAAAACTTCAGTATTATCTTTATATTATATTCGACCCAAATATCCAGCAGCCGGCAGCTGATTATTTTTTCCCATGGAGAGTTGTTCAGTTTGATGGTCTGTACCACATCCTTAAATATGACCACACATTTATCATACACGCTATAAGAACACCTCATGCTTTAGTAAACATAAGCCAGTCAGCAAGGCATTTCCAGGTTTTAAAATGCTCAAAAATGTATTATTTACCGCCATTTATTGCACCTTGCAGTCTGGAGGGCATCTAAAGCAACATTTTTTATTACAAACACGGCAAGCGTACTTCTCGAACGTGCTTGCCTCTAAAAAGCTTATGTGGGTTGTGTGAACACCGTGTGTGTGGAATAGAAAGAGTCGAGATTTTTACGCCAGATTGAAGTAAAGGCTTGTTGCGTTGATGTATTAGATTGCTGGATGTGGTATTAGCAGGTGGGAATTGGGAGAATGAAGGGAAATAGATAGCGTAGCACATCTATTCTTGTTTGTTGTTTTCTTATAAGATGAACAAAGATAAAGTTGATGCTATAATTTGAGAATTACTATTTGACAATGATTTGTAACTTTTACATAATCATGCATGTTAAAAAATTTCCGCAAAATTTCGAGTGTTGCTTCCCCAGCCTTTTTGTCGTCCACCCATAGCACGTCACGTCTCATAGGTAATGTCCTAAGGGCTTTGCCCACAAACTATGAGACTGCGGGCTTGGAGGATGCCAAGAATGCTTTTCAAATTGCTTGCCCGGGTAAAGAATTTCCAGACAACCTAAAATCTCAGAGGAGCTGGGACGATATTTATTGCGATTTAACATACAAATCGATTCTGAGCCGCAGTTCAGGTCCGGATCGCGCAAGACTTTTGGCGGTCGGAACCAGAGAGGCCGGTCATTGGCTACATGCCCATCCTTCTCCATATACCGGTACCTTCCTGGATCCGACCTCGCTTCGTCTGGCGACTGGTCTGCGGTTTGGGGTCACGGTATGCACTCCACACACATGCCCTTGTGGCACGGACGTGGACCGACTGGGTCACCACGGACTTTGTTGTCAAAAAAGTGCAGGCCGCTTTTCAAGACATGCAACACTTAATGACATAATCCGCCGGTCTCTTGCCAGCATCAATGTGCCTGCTCTTCTTGAGCCGACTGGCATTGTCAGAGATGATGGCAAAAGACCTGATGGTGTGTCTTTGGTCCCGTGGAGTTTGGGACGGATGCTTGTGTGGGACGCTACCTGTGTAGACACACTGGCACCGTCCCACCTCCAACGGACTACTTCTAAAGCGGGTGCAGCGGCAGAAAATGCCGAAAATCTGAAAGTTATTAAATATGGAGGCCTTGGCAGGGAGTACAACTTTGTGCCCTTTGGCGTCGAGACCCTCGGTCCGTGGGGTCCCAGTGCGCATAAGTTATTTGCGGAAATCGCGAAACGTCTAGTTGATGTAACTGGTGACCGAAAAGCTGGCGGCTTTCTCGCGCAACGCATCAGCATTGCAATTCAGCGAGGAAATGCCGCCAGCATCCTCGGTACAATGCCCCGAGGGCCTTTTTTAAGCCTAACTTAGTTTTAATTTAATTTAGTTAATGTTAATAATCATCTTGTAATTTGGTTATGTAAATAAATGATATCATGCATGTAGTTAGAATTGTAGATCTAACGTTTAAGATTATGCAAAACTTTATGGCTCATTTAAACTAATCTGAATGAATGAATGAATTAATTATATGCACTAATCACAACGTGGTTAAACTAGACTCGATTGTTCGAATGAACCCTCCTTGGGTTCATAGGAGCAATCGAGTCTAGTTTGATGAGTTGTTTAATGAGTTCAATTATTCATTCAATGAGTCAATTACATAAAATGTTTTATTTTTCGGTCTCGGAATAATACCAGCAAAAACTCAAACTCATAGACAAAGCATTTATTTCAATTAAACCATTTACAGGCAATTTTGAACTGTCACGGAGTCGGTCAATCAGAAACATGAAGTCCATTCCAAAACGTAGTAGGTTCCTATTGAGAAGAACGGGCAAGAAACTACATGGACACTTTCAAATCAAAATATTATATATTTTCATTTGCATTATGATACATATATCGCTCGATTCCGAACTAAACAGCACAAATTACAAGAAAACTTAATAAAAACTGTCCACTTCTTTCTCATATTGTATTGGCACAAACTACAATAACAGCGTGTATCAGAAATATGTGGTAATATTTAAGGGTGTGGTACACCATCAAACTTAACAATTTTCTACATGGGACCAACATCATAATCGCGAAAAATAACCACCTGTCCCATACAAAACTTCAATATTATATGTTATATTCGACTCAAATGTAAATGCGGTTTTCACCATAATTTAGAGATGTTATTCCGGAAGGTTTATGTGTATGATATATTTATATTCAAATTACATAACATAACATTAAATCACGCCTTTATTCCGCTAAGGGTTAGGCAGAGGTGCACCTATAGCACACCCACATTTCATCAGTTATTTTACTTACAATATTTTTAGGTACACCGTACGCCATGATTGGCAAAACATTGTTGTACCTACTTTTTTATAGAAAGAAATAAAAGAAAGTAAATACGTTTATTTGCGGGAAACATGACGCAAAGAAGGAACACACATACAAAAAAGAACAAGTTGGGGAAAAAATGCTTCACATCCACGCAAAACGGCCAACGCTCAGCATAATGCTGCGACCCTATGCGAAACAGATACCAAGTGCTGATTTTCAGCAATAGCAGGCGTTGACGCGACGACGTCGACCGGTGCAATATACAGTGAGATTATAATACGAAAATAAATACAAATATTTAAAATGGCAACATTCCGTTCCAACGAATACGGCAACGACGTACGCGCCGCCGGGCCGGTCTATAGTTATCTGTGCGCGCAACTGTCAGAAAACTATTTGTCAAACAAATAGTTTTGACATACGGATTATGTTCCTTAATGGTTCACATAACTCTAATTATCTAACATGGATGGCGCATTACCTACGTAAAAATGATATGATGGAATAATAAAAGATGTATTGCCTTATGCATATTATTGACCACTCATGTTTTAACAAATAAATTAGCTATCTTTATCTTTAATACAGTAAAAGCATGAAATTCAAAAGTTTTACCCACCTTTATGTCAAGAGATTTTTGTCTTGCAGATTCTATTCATCGAACCCATTTTTATATCCGTATGATTAAGCCAGTTGTCAAATTATGTTTTCACTGTGGATAAAATAATAGTGAGTATAAATCCGAGATGACTAGTTCTGAGAACAAACGCTTTCCAATTGTATGTGGTCACTTGAGCGAGGTTCGAAGTAAACTTTACAGAATGGGCGTTTTTATCATTTCTAACGTGATGATATAGATGCATGAGGAACAGGGTGTAAAGTTCACTTATATTCCATAGAAAAGGGAGGATCCTCCGACCAGACAGCTGTAGTGTCTGGTGGGCAACTGCCCGACGGTTGATGTCGGGATGTTGTATATGAGCTAGTTGCGCGGTAAACTCTGCTTGCGCGATGCAGGATTTTGCGTGACGTCAGGGTGTTACGTAGTTTGCATGTGGCGATATAGATGCCGCCACATCACTGGCCGGCCGGAGGTCGATAGTGGGCTGAGTCGTGTATCGTGCGATGCTTGCCAGTGCCAGATGTGGTTCCAGTGTGTCGGAACCGGTTTCCGCATAGTTCACCGTGAGTCGGAACTGTCTGCGATGATTCCCCAGTGAGTCGGGGTGGCGCTGCGTTATGCTCCAGTGAGTCAGATGTGGTACAGGGCCAGGTTGGGGCTGACTGCTGGCATATTATCGTGGACGTCCATGGTATCACGATATCACAGGGAAGTAAAATGTACAGAAATATAATTATAAAGACGCTTTTAAATTTCCATCCACAATAACTTTATAACGTGCACGTATTTCCATACATTTTATGGAAATACCACGATAATAGCGTCACCTTATCGTGGTATTTCCATAAAATGTATGGAAATACGTGCACGTTATAAAGTTATTGTGGAAATATGTATATGGAAATATGTTTATGGAAATACCACGATAATATCGTCACCTTCCTGCCGGGGTCGCGGGTAGGTACTTATGGGTCACCGAGGCCCCCGCAACACAGGCAACAGGAACGAATACGGGTGGGTTTTAGTCTGTAAGAGTCTGACACACCCTCCCGCTCCGCCCAGAGCGGGAGAAGTTATTTGATGATTTCCCACCCTCAAAAAAAAAAAAAAATATCGTCACCTTAGTAGATACGACAAAAGCGCATCTTTAGCACTACAGATATTGATTCATGTCTCTTCTTCAAACTAAATCTCTGTACCTAAGTTCCCGAACGTATAATAAGGCGAGATAGCACCACGAAACTATTTCTTTGAGTCTAGTGTGACAATACGCTTTGTGTTGCCCGAGAACATCGAGATTAAAACTTTATACGGTGTTCTTGTTTTCAATAGACGTTTTGTAGGTCGGGACTTAGATTTTAAGACAAGGTATTGGGTTTTGAAAGAATATGGTTGATGAATCTAAAGTATTTTTGTACATATTTTTAACTGACTTCCAAATAGGAGGAGGTTATTATATGTTCGTCAGTATGAATGTTATTTTAAATTTTAATATTTACTTTTGTTCAACAGTATCTCCGTTAATAACTGTGGACCGATTTTGAAAATCCTTTTTTTTTGTTTGTACGGGTATACTCTCGAGGTACTCCCATTATTACCAAGTCAGAATCTAATGTTGGAATCCTATGGAAATCGAGAGAAATCCTCAAATTTTATGGGCACACCTATAGCGATTTGGGTATTTTTTATAATAAGTAACTCGTAGTAGGAACTTTAATATGGTTGATATTATGGTCATCACAATGCATATGGTGAAGTTGAGCTGATGGTGATGTCACCACACTCCATAAAAGTTAACGTTCCTGCATCGGGAAAAGCAATATATTGTAAAAGGTGATGAGCAGTTGACATATGGCTATTGTAACTTAGATAAATTACAAACTGACCCACTAAAAAGTCTAAAAAAAAACTATTTACAAAAAAAAAACAACCGACATCCAAAAAATTAGTGTTATTTTTCACTTTGTAGTGTTTTTTTTTTGGATGTCGGTTGTTTTTTTTGTAAAAGTTTTTTTTATAATCTAACGAGCTTAACTTAAGCTGCAATAGCTCAACGTTTCAAACATGTGCTGGCGAAAAATAGGTCGTGAGTTCTAGATTGCATTGTAGACTTGAACACCAAGCATTGGTGCATATTTAAATTAATGAGAGACATAACAATATGTGTATGACATAAAAAATATTAAACATTCTTCTCTTTTAGTGACCAGTAATGTGCAGAAGAGGGTAGACGTTAGATTAAAAACAAGAACACTTAAATGGAAATGAGCAGGACCTGATGAGAGCTAAGACTGGAAAATGGACCAAAAAGTCACAGAATGGTACCCAAGGAATAGAAAAGATGAAACTTTTAAACCTAGTATAAGTCTTATCCTGCGAATAAATTATGAATTGTTAATCCGCTTTTATAACAAGTTGCCAAACGCATATTATAAGATTAAAGACTACGTTGAAGACAAAGAAGTTTGGCAATAATTCCTTCTGCACATGTGGCTTCCCTGGTACCTCATAAACGGCATAACTATGTAAATGTCTATTAACTGCTCCCAAATTACGATGTTTATTATTATTTTTTTTTATACTAATTTTCTTTTTGATATATTATTTTCACTGTTTGACATTATATACCTAAAATTTTGATTTCAGACTTGTTGTAATGGCAAACTTCATTTGGTTTAAATGGGATTTTATTTTTATTATTTTATTAATATTTTACACAGATTTGTGTGTACTACTTGTGAATGTGAGAACGTTGTAACCTTAGAGACTAGATATTTTGTAGACCTTTTTTTTTTTTTGTTTAGTGCCTGGTACGTCTCGACAGGCCTACACTGTCCTCCCATACCTATAAACACTGTAATTTGAAAACATTGTAAAAGCCAATTATTTTTAAAAGAGTAACCGTGGAGTTTCTTGCAGGCTCTTCTCCATAGGAAACGACCCATTGGAACCGTGCACCTAGCTTCTGACGTTTCATAAGTGCCCATGTAGGTTTATGAGAAATAAAAATATTTTGATTTTGATTTTTAACAATTTTTCCATACAAAAGTTGTCAGACGTCAATTTAATTTCAAGGATAAAATGTATTATGTAGATAAACTTAGGTAAAATCAGCCCTAACTAACATTAGCTAGTAATTAATATTCTTGTATTATCCACATTGAATTAATCTCCCAAATTCAATGTGGAAAAATTACAAGAATATTAAATCACAAATGCATTACAAAAATACAAATAAATAGTATGACGGTCGCATTTCAGCAAGTCCAGCTCAGTATATAAGTTCAAAGGACTTTGTCAATAGAAAATACTAATGACATCACGCTGTGCTGTGTGTTTTGTTATTTTTAACTCTCTGAATGCTGCACCGGTTGACGTCATCACTTCAACGCCAGCTGTCACTGAAAACCAGCGCTGGGGCTTTGTCTCACATAGGGTTGCAGCATTATGCTGAGCGATGGCCGTTTTGCGTGGATATGGCGCATATTTTCCCCCACTTGTTCTTTCGTGTTTGTGTTCTTTTTTTGCGTTATGTTTACCGCAAATAGACGTATTTTCTTTCTTCTTTCTGTGTTACTCGTTACAACAGACTAACAAAGTAGTCACTGAAAGAATCAAACCTACGCTTGGAGCTAACGATATGTGGGTGTCTGTGATAGGTCTTTACAAATAATTTGACTGAAGTTTCATTGTTCTATGATTCTGGCAAGATCCATAACAATATAGCTATGTTTGATACCCTTTTCTTGTGGTCAAAAATATCAGTAAATAGCTGCACTCCGCGGCTTCACCCGCATGAGTCTCGATCCCGTGGGAATACCGGGATACAAAGTATTCTATGTTCTAATCGAGGCCGTGGTCTACCCATGTGCCAAATTTCATCCAAATCCATTCAACCATTTTAGCGTGAAAGCGTATAGAGGCACTACGCACACACTGACATCACGCAAAATCCTGCATCGCGCAAGCAGAGTTTACCGCGCAATTAGCGTATCTACTCGTACAACATCCCGACATCAACCGTCGGGCAGTTGCCCACCAGACACGACACCCATCTGATCGGAGGATCCTCCGACAAGACGGGTGTCTTGTCTGTCGGGTGTCATGTCTTGCGCGATGCAAGATTTTGCGTGACTTCAGTGTGTGCGTAGTTCGTATGTGACGATGTGGATGCCGCCACATCACTTCCCTCCGGAGACTGGAGACGTCGATAGTGGACTGAGTCCTGTATCTTGCGATGCTTGCCAGTACCAGATGTGGTTGCAGTGAGTCGGAACCCCTGCCGGGGTCGCGGGAAGGTACTTATGGGTCACCGAGGCCCCCGCAACATAGGCAACAGGAAGGAATACAGGTGGGTTTTAGTCAGTAAGAGTCTGACACACCCTCCCGCTCCGCCCAGAGCGGGAGAAGTTATTTGACGATTTCCCACCCTAAAAAAAAAAAAGTGAGTCGGAACCGATTATCGCATAGTTCGCGGTGAGACGGAACTGTCTGCGGTGATGCCCCAGTGAGTCAGGGTGGCTCTGCGTTATGCTCTAGTGAGTCGGATGTGATACAGCTGTGGTTGAGGCTGACTGCTGGCCTCGACCAGGAGAGGGTTGAAGAGCTCTGCTTGTTGACCGGCGGAAAATGCAGTGTGCTGTGCCAAGGTTGCTGATGAGGCTGAGGGTGATGACCAGGTAGGTGCGGTCGCTGCATGCTGTTGATCAGGAAACCCGTTGAAGCCGTGGGTGCTGGCTGGATGTGTGACTCGCCGCTCGAGAGCTTGAGGAAGTGTTGATGATGACGTCACGCTGAAGTAGTTTCACGAAGGCTGCGCTGACGTTCATATTCAGGGTCACCAGTATAGAGGCATGAGGAACAGGGTGTAAAGTTCACTCATCCTCTATAGAAAAGGGATGATCCTCCGACCAGACGGGTGTCGTGTCTGGTGGGCAACTGCCTGATGGGATGTTGTATATATGCTAGGTGCGCGATAAACTTAGCTTTCGCGATGCAGGATTTTCCGTGACGTCAGTGTTTGCGTAGTTTGCATGTGGCGATGTAGCTGCCGCCACAAGCGTAACAAACAAACTCACTTTCGCATTTATAATATTAGTTAGGATAGTTAAAACATAACATAATATAACATCACGCCTGTATTCCCAGAATGGTTAGGCAGAGGTGTACCCATAGTACACCCACATTTCGCCAGTTATGTTTAAGTCCCATGTAATAGGGGGCTAGCCTATTGCCATCAACCGGGCATAAATCCAGACTTCGGGCTGCTACTGAGAAATTCCAGTTGGAAAAATCCAATAACACTTTTGACCGACCCGGGAATTGAACCCAGGACCTCACGCTCAGCAGTAGCACTTGCGGCCACTAGACCAACGAGGCAGTGGGTTATTATATTAAATTTAAAACTATATATTATATTATTTTATTATATAAATAAAATAGTATATTATAGTTAGGATTACGATTCTAAAGCGAAGTATACATTAGAATCAAAACTTGTAGAAGTTGACTTCCGCAAGCAACTTTTACTTAGAAAACTTGCAGAAGTGAGCTTGCTGCGAAGAATTGCTTGTGGGAGTCAGCTTCAGCAAGTTTTGTTGCTAATATAGACTTTGCTTAAGGTAACTTAATGATTTAATACATAAGTGAGCCGTTCCTGTTTCGCAAGGTTTTTACGACTTGACAAAATATCGAGATTTCTTTATTATATGTAGTTTTCATACTATTGTAATAGTATGAAAACTACATCTATTGCGCAGTTTAGAAGAACAGTGCGGTCACACAGACACGAAAAGCAACTTACTTATAATATACAATATATATATATTCGGTTATATGCAGATCCATTCAAAATTATAAAACATAAACACAGCACATTTAAAAGAATTACCCATCAAAGTTTAAAAAAAAAGTTAACAAAACTGCTACTGGACAAGTTTAGTGTTACTATTTTTATTTTTTTTTTTGAGTGGGAAATCATCAAATAACTTCTCCCGCTCTGGGCGGAGCGGGAGGGTGTGTCAGATTCTGACTGAGTTAAACCCACCCGTATTCCTTCCGTTGCCTGTGTTGCCAGGGGCCTCGGTAACCTTTTGGTACCTTCCCGCGACCCCGGCAGGCATCGGCCCTAGTGGACCCCTACGCTTGTTGTGACGACATCTCTTTGAGGCGCGCGTGGAATACAACGCGTCGTTGACCCGGGCCTGCAGTGCTATTCTGTAACCTTCTCACCGTGAAAACTTAAGTGAAGTGAACGTGGAGTGAACTGTCAGAGTCATCCCACCTGATACTAGGGATGGACCAAGGATTACATTTACAATCATAATCGAGATTTTAATAATATTTTTATGCTGATTCTATTGCTCGTAATCAGTTAACTGCTTAAATAAACGCAATTCCATGACCCAATCGCGATGTGTTTTAACTGATTAAATAAATGCAATCCCGTGACCCAACCGCGATGAGTTTTGAAGATGCGATAGTGGATTGAGTCGGCTAAAGACTGCGACGTTATTCAAAATTCAAAAACTCAATTTCAAAGCATTTATTTCAAATAAACCAAATACAGGCACTTTTGAATTTTCAAGGGTTCGGTCGGTCAGTCAGAAATATGAAGCTAGTTGCCCATTCCAAAGCGTAGTAGGTACCTATGGAGAAGAACGGGCAAGAAACTCCACGGACACTCTTTTAAATCAACGTATTATGATTACAAAATATTGTTTACATCATTCATTTTGAAATTATACATGTGAGGACGATGCAAAACGTAAAAGCTTCCGTAATAAAAAGATTAACAAAAAAAAAAGCAATTCAAAAATTAAAATAAGCCGTGGCAGCTAACAGATGACCAGTCTCTACTGACGGCGCCCGTTCACGAACATGACGCGTGGATCAGCACCATTCAGCTCAACCATTTTGAAGGGAGCTAAATGATCCAACACACGCGCCACCATCAGCGAGACATTAGAGTGAGCACGACATGCTCCCAGCCGCCTCGGCACATTCAAGTCAATGAAAGACGTATCCAGTAAATGGTAGCTTTATAGTACATAGTATTCACATAACAATGTGCTGTGCAACTATACAATGCAAAGAGAGTTTTTAAAATCTTCAGCAGCTCCAACACTATTTTCAATACCTGATCAATTAGTTTTTGCGCCCTTAAGGAGCAAGACAGCGAGAGCAGCGTTGAGCCAAGCATTTTTATCAGCGATGTAATCCCCCAACTTATAATATGCTTGGCTGCATAGAGAGTGCGTTTTATACTAGATTTAAATTTTGTTTCATTCAGTTGAAATATGTGGGTAGGTATTTTATTGTAACATTTTAAACAGTACCCCATGAAAGATGAGTCTACTTTAGCCAGCCTGAAACCTGGTTGAACTAATTGGTCCCTATTTCTAGTGATATAATTACAGCATACGCTGTTAGAAAAATTCGTAATTTAACTGATATAGAGACAGCCCGTTTAGTGTACTTTAGCTATTTTCATAGTGTAATGTCGTACGGTATTCTGTTGTGGGGAAATGCCGCTAACATTCAGACTATCTTCGTTTTGCAGAAAAGAGCTGTTCGGTCAATTTATAGATTAACTCCGAGACACTCTCTCAGAGAGAAATTTAAGGAGATTAATGTAATGACTGTGCCCTCCCAGTATATTTTTGAAAATCTTTTATATGCCCATAAAAATATAAAATTGTTTAAAAAATACAGTGATATCCATAATATAAATACTAGGAACAAACACAAATTTGTTGTACCTACAACAAGGCTCAAGAAAATAGGTGGCTCATTCAGATGTCAATGTATACGTTTTTATAATAAACTTCCAAGCCACGTTCAAGATCTAAGCCTTAATAAATTCAAATCATTTATTAAAAGTAAGCCTTTTATAATATTAAAGATAATATTGAGGACAAAAAGGCTTGGGATTAAGCTGCTCCAATTATTGCATACTGAAACTTTTATTTTATTTATATACCATTTTGACATATTTACTTTGTGGAGTTCAATATACTGTTTGGAACTTAATATTTACTTGTAAAGTATTATATTGTTTTCAATTATTGTGAATGTGAAGCCTATGTGGGTCATTATTGTTTTTTTTTTTTCTCATTTAGTATTAATCATGGTCTGGCAGTTTGAGTAATTTATGCGGCCTACCCAAATGTTCTTTCTTTGGTATTGTTCGTCGAATCGTTGAGCTCCTTAAGTTCTGAGTTGAGCAGCACGATTACTGACAAATGCGTGCACTGACTGGACAGGTCCACTCAATCTGTGTGGTTCTTTCCTCAAAAGGACTATTTCGGACACCAATCTACATGGCCTTCACATGATCTGACCAAGATTATGTCTGGACTTTAAAAGAGACTGTGACCTCTGAGTTTGTTTCGGCCTTTCTTCTCAGAGTAGTCAGATAGGAAACGCCGACCTCATCTAGCTTTATTTAAAAAAATATGATTGACGTGTAAAAGTGTTTGTACAAACCTACTTACAGAAAATAAATCATTTATCATTTATCATTTTATTGTGTCTTTCACCGACTCACTTCACCTAGCCGATTCACCTCGGCGCGGGTGGTTACTATGGTTACGAGAGTCGGGTGAAGTGACAAGATCACGCCGCGCTTGCGCGTGAGGGGCTGTTAATATCAAGTTGATTTTTTTTTTTTAATTTGCCTTTTTTTATTTTTAAATGCGCGACAAACAAAAATTTGGTTTTATCACCTTTAAATCAAAATCCAAAATGGCGGCTACAAACATTTTTCATCATGGGTGTCGTTTTCATGGTTTTCAGGGGTGTTAAAACCGATAGTGAGGTCAAATCTAAAAAGCAAGATGGCAGCTGCTAAAATTACCAAACCTTTTGGAACAAAAAAAAACCAAATTGAGTTTCTGACTGAATTTCTGTTTTGCTATTTTATTTAAAAAAAAACCTTAAATAGTAACGTTTCAACTTTTATATACTGGTTTTGAAATAAAATAAAATGATCAATAGAATGAGCATAAAAATATTATTAAAATCTCGATTATGATTATAAATGTAATGCTTGGTCACTCCCTAGCATCAGTGGGATGACGCTGACAGCTCACTCCACGCGAGTTTTCACGGTGAGATTTTTACAGAATCGACATGCTGGTCTTTACCGGACGTTGAGCTACCCATTGCTCACCGTCCGCAAGCCCGCGCCTACGGTGGCCGGAAATTCACCAGGGATTCCCGAAGCCCAGGCGTCTCCTGCGGCGGCTAGGGGCGAGAGGGCCTGAAATTAGTCTTTCCATCAACCGTCCCGCCTCCTCCTTCGCGATCTTTACTGCTTCGCAGAAGGAGGTGACGGCTGGCCAGGCCCTCTCGTTCCGTACCATGGCCTGAACCAGGGCCGGACGTAAGAGATCTCTGCCGCCGATCGCCTCCACGAGGACACGGCGGTGATCTGCCCAAGCCGGCAAAGCAAATGTTACTATGCATTTAAAGATTTTGTTATTGACAAAACTGTCTGTTAATGGTGTGTATGTTGCTTCTTTGTGATTTAATCTGCTGACATTTCTATCTTTAGTTTTATTGTAATAGAATTTATTTTTGTATGTTGGTTTATGTTTTTGTCTAGTAGGTAAATGTATTATATTAAATAATTTTGCATGCCATAAGGCAAAATGTATCGGGACTCTCTTCAAAATAGCCATCATATCTGTATACCTACATTATTGGCAAATAAATGATTTCTGATTTCTGAACTCTTCGAATTCTTTATATCATTCATCCAACTAATTGGTTCCAAAGCCAAAACGCCATAACTCAAAATGTAGACCCTCCCGCGGAAATAAAAACCATCATTTATCTAAGGAACCATTATCATAATATTTGTCATCCAGATTCATCGTAAATATAATGGCGTGAACCATTTCAGGCGAGTCTGGAAGCTGTCCATTTGTGTTAGCGAAACGGCTTTTAATGTTGCATTGAATTATGATGTTGCTGGGTGGTTATTTGACGAGAATGGTTGTTTTAAAAACGTATAACATACGTATACATTCAAAATGACTTTTAAATTGTGTGTATGTGGGTGAGATTTCAAGAGTTAGGGCCCGAGCACACGAACCATAACCACACCACAACGACGACACGCGAGCCCTCGTATTTTTTTTCTGAAAATAAATATATTATTCATACGGACCGCTTATGGTCGTCCAAATCAATCGTGTGGGCGATACCGGTCACATAAAGACCACGTCGCAGCCACAATACAGCAACCAGCTAGACCGCGCACTATCGGCCGGCCACATCGTAAACACAACGTTGCGATAACGGGACGACACGCACGAGTCCTACCTTCGCCTTACCTCCTCATTTGTTCTGTGATGTGGTGAGGTATTACTGGGTGGTTGGGTTTAAACAAAATATTCGACAGCGAGACATGATTTACTTACTGAAGAGGTTCTCTACGAAAGCCGGAGTCGATCTGTCTGTCAGGAAACACTAGCCGCAACGTTACCACATCGCAACTATTAGCGACAACGCAACCGCATCGTTAGCACAACGCAGTTGCAAGAAGCTGCAGTGACACTATTCACACGTAACCACTGCTTGCCCACATTTTGTCGCTGTGATGTGGTGTGGTGGTACGTGGGATCGGGCTCTTAGTGTTGACTAGGTTCATTATATGTGGATTTTTTTTTCAATTTTAGTACGCTTTTATTCCTTTAATTATAAACTTTGCTTAAAGTGAAACGATTAATCGTCAAAAATGTAACTGGTTAAACCAGTCGCTAACCATTATTTAACTAGCAGCCCGTATATTTCACCTTAAGACGCTGACAACACCTAAACCGCGGTCACTGCCAGATTGCATAGAAAAGAAAGAGAAGCGCGATGACACAACGCTTGTAATTTATTGCATAATATGAAGCAATTATCTATTTACTCAAAATTCAGTTGAGTAACCGAAAATAAAAAACAACCAAGTTCTGCATTCAAATAAGACGTTCTTGTTATTAATTAAATACGTAACGTATGTTGATATTTAATACAGATAGTTTGTATTAGAACTCAAAGTCAGAGGTTAGTTTAACGTTAGTTTGTAACGAGTTTTTTTTTTTTAAAAGGTGTTGGGAACAACCAAGTTCTGGGAAATATGTTCAAAATTAACATATATTTTTTCCGTTACCACAAACTATACAGATTTGGGATTTTTTTTTTCTTAAGCGAAACCTATTTTGGTCAATTGGATCTTGTCAGCGCCTTAATAAATGTTTGTTTCTGTTTAATCCGTCTAAGTCTTCTGTTAGTGAGAATTTCATACCATGTTACTTGTATATTTAAGAACTTTGTGTTAGCTAAATTAATTAATATGAATTTGAATTTATATGTACACCCCTGTTCACTTATATTAGGCTGTGCGTAGACTACAGTTGAGTTGCCGAAAGGGCAGATGCACACGTTGCGTTGCGGCGGTGATGCGGGGTTGCGCGCCGGAATGGTGTCGCTGCGGCGTCCTGCATAAAAGTATCCATGGTATGCCACTGTGCGTTCCAGCATCGCACTGCACGTACACCGGACTAGCAACCCGCTAGACGAGGCAGGGAGAGATGAAGCCTGCCGGGGTCACGGGAAGGTACAAAATTGTTACGGAGGCCCCTGGCAACACAGGAAATGGAAAGAATACGGGTGGTTTTTAGTCAGTAAGAGTCTGACACACCCTCCCGCTCCGCCCAAAGCGAAAGAAGTTATTTGATAATTTCCCACCCAAAAAGAAAAAGGTTGAGATGAACACGTTGTGACGACGAAGCGGCACCGCTCAGTTGTTTGTGCGGCAGAAGAAAGTGCGAAATCTTTGCGGTGCGGCGCCGCAACGCATCGAGTGAACAAGCTCTCAGACAGACTATAACTACTCAATGAAACTAAGGAAGAAGCGCACTCTCACAACAAAACTGGGTTTTTACGTCAAGCAAGACGTTTTTGGCAACAGCAGACAAAATTGTTTTTCCTCTAGTATGCACACTGTTTTAACGTTTGTAGCCTTACCGGTATTTTGTTCAAGTTGGTCTTTAGGTAAATCAGTCGAAATTTTATAACTATCCACAGTGAATCTAAAACATTTATATTTTCAATCAATCAATCAATCAATCAATCTTTATATATCGTGAACACAAGTATTACAATAAAGATCTTATGCACACAATCTAGTCAAGCCCTATGTCCTACCAACGAAATTGCTGTGCAAATAAATTAGTTTTTTTTAGTAATAAGTCTGAATCTATACAATACAAATTCACGTTCGAGTAAATAATATCAATTAAATGTATTATGAGAGCAGTCTGTGGTGGCCCTAAGAACAGTGGTGGCCCAGCGGTAACGGACGCTACTTACAAGTTGTAGGTCGTAGGTTCGAACCCAGACATACAATTTAGTCAACCCCTATGTCCTACCAACGAAATTGGTGTACAAATAAATTAGTTTTTTTAGTAATGAGTCTGAATCTATACAATACAAAATCACGTTCGAGTAAATAATATCAATTAAATGTATTACGAGAGCAGTCTGTGGTGGCCCTTAGAGCAGTAGTGGCCCAGTAGTAACGGGCGCTGCTTACAAGTTGTAGGTCGTAATTTCGAACCCAGACAGGCGCTTGTGTAAATAATTTCATCACCACTGCTCTCAAAACGGTGAAGGAAAACATCGTGAGGAAACCGGCATTTCCGAGAACCAAAAATTCGAAAACATGTGACATCTACCATCCCGCACTGGACGCACGTGGTGGATTACGGCCCACTGCCTCTCACCAAGAGGAGGCCTGTGTCCCACCAGTGGGAAAATTATAGGCTGATTATGCTAATTAATCAATTATAATTTATTTTTACATGCATATTAATGGTAAATTATATTAAAGGGCTGGTAATGGTGCCGATTCCCTTGTTCACAAACTAAACTAAATTTAAGTTCAGTGCATCTTTTTCTTTCTATGTCGTTAAGAAAAGGACAGAGGATAAATTTTAGTTTGGTCCTGTCAAATTAATCAGCGCTTGACGTAAATTGACGTAATTTTAGTAGGCAAGTTTTTAATCACGTCTAAACTTGTATGGAGTAGTGACAGGCGCTGATTAATTTGACAGGACTAAACTAAAATTTATCTTCTGTCCTTTTCTTAATGAAATAGAAAGAAAAAGATGCACTGAACTTAAGTTTAGTTTTGTTTGTGAACAAGGGAATCGGCGCCATTGTCATATTTTATCAATTAAAAATTATTTGATAGAGTAATACGTGTGATCTATTAGAAATAAATACAATTAACTTTTGAATTTGCGAACATTACCTTCACTCCTTATACATTTTGCCGGTATTTTCTATATAATAACAAGCCTTTGTTATAAATATGTAAACTCAACAAGAATTTAATTACGGTTCAAAGCCTATATCTGAAAACAACTAGAAACAATTGATTTTGAACTTAATTCGATGTTATAAGTTCTGATACATAAGCACTATTATTAATGTTTCAGCGTTTTGCTGATAGAGACGATATAATATGGACATGACTGGAATGTTTGTTTAGCTTGTATATTAACATAAATAATCATAGATTGAAATGCGACATCCTTATTTTCCATAATAATTCATCATCAGCTGCCTGGCCTTTTTCCAACTATGTTGGGATCGGCTTTCAGTCTACGCGACTGCCTATCTGACCTCCACAACCCAATTACTGGGTAATACGATACCCCTTGGTAAGAAGACTGGTTGTCAGACATTCGGGCTTCTGACGACCCGTAACGACTGTCAAAGATCTAAGAATGACAGCCGGGACCAACGGCTTAACGTGCTTTCCGATGCACGGAGGGGTCTTGGTATGTAAACATGGTCACCCATCTATGGACCCACCGCGGCAAGCGTAGCTTAACCTGATCAATCAACCCGTGCGATTGTTATGACTTAGCCACAAAGCCCCTTTATTTTCCATAATAATTATCAATGAAAAATGGCTATTGTATAAATAACTCTTCCTTTTTTTGAAGTCGAATAAAAACAATCTCTCTCTCTATCTGATTGTGCGAAAGCCGAGAACCAGTATTCGAATCGTAACTATTTTTTCTCAATAAAAATGGACGTTTTCTGGCTAAGATTTGGCGTATGTAAATTCATCCAAGCGGAGACGTAGGCAGGCATAGCCAGTCACTTCTCAATGCCAGTCAATATGCCAAATAATATCTAACTTCTATAATAATTAATCTTAAAGGAGAAAAAAAGAAGAATAAAATCCAACGAACACAAACGCAATCTATCAAATAAATAATAAAATCTCACATTACTATGATCAATAAAATTGCAATCTCAGATTGGATGTGACGGGATATGACAGTAAAAAGTTTATCAATCAAAGTTAACGTCGTCAATACATTACTGTGTTTTACTCATTCCCTTTAGTAACAATTGCATAAGTTATTGCAAAGAGCTGTCAACAGCATGTTTGTGTACTTTTGTTTTTTCGTGGTGAAATCTCTCTCTTCTCATGTCGGACTCCTACCGACTAAAACCCCCACTGTTCTACTTTATACTACTACATTCGCTACACCTCTAACTGGTATAAGCCTGCAATGCCTAGAGGGCCCCATCACCAAGTGCGGCCGATCCCACGAAATGAAACGAAATTGTTTATTCTTTAAATAGGATATCGGAATCACTTTTACACGAATAAAAAATGAAAAAATAAGCTAGATGGAGTCGACATTTCCTATCTGACTACTCCTGAGAAGAAATGGCGAAACAGACTCAAGGTTCAAAGTCTCTTTTAAAGTCTAGAAATAATCTTGGTCAGATCATGTGAGCACCATGTTGATCCATGTCTGAAATGGTCTTTTGAGGAAAGAACCAAACAAATTTTCAGTGGACCTGTCCAGTCATTGTAAGCATTTGCCAGTAATCGTGTAGCTCAACTCACGACTTAAGGAGCTCAAAGTCTCGACGAACAATACCAAGGAAAAAACATTTGGGTAGGCCGCATAAACTACTCAAAATGCCAGACTATCATTAAAACTAATTGAAAAAAAAAATAAATAAATAAAAAATTACCACATTGTGCTCACATTCACAATAATAAAAAACAACATAATACCTTTCAAGGTAAATATTCATGTGATTTTGTATAATCAGCAATGTCAATATGTATATAAAATTGTATATAATAATGATTTTGCATGATTATTAAAATCTCAAGTTTTACGGTTTTATCACAAGGCTTAGCAGAGGGAGCAGCTCAATCCCAAGCTTCACAACCGCACGGTGCCCCATAAAGCCCACATGGAACACTGCGTGCAACCTCTTTGGGCCTGACTGTTTGGACTTTAATAGGAAAAACCAATAATTTTCAATATCTTCGTTAGAGATAGCAAGCTTCCTTTGAACAAGTCTGCGTCTTTGAGGGACGCGACAAGTTTTTTCAATGTAGGCAATTCGCCCCGTGTATAGTAACCATATACATGGTTACGAATCGCAGTCTTTTTCCTTTTTTTATTTGGTGTTGCAAGTTTTTGTCCTCGTCTTCAGTCGGTGCTGCGGTTGCAGATTCGCCATACTTCTCTTTGCTGATGCGAATTACTGTCGCATGTCCAATGCCAAGAGCATCTGCAACACTATCACATACTTTCTCCATAGGTAGCAGCCCGCCATTTTGATTCTCTCGCTCAAAATATTCACCATTATTGCTATTTATAATCGCTAGGACGCCAGATTCAATTATGTTGTTACTCTATTTACGATTTTACCCTAAAATGTTAAATCGTATTTGTTTTAACAGACTGTATGTACCACACTTTTTTAGAACCAATAAATTATTATTATTATTCACGTAAGCGAATCACAAACTTACGACTTTGACTGTTCAAAACGGTTTTACTTGTTCTCTTTGGTATTATGCCAACAAGAAACTAACAATAATAACAAAACTCAACAAATTAACAGCGATAGTAACAAAAACAAAGTAATGAGAACGGAAAACACGTAGCGTATACAAGGCGTCGGCACTCGTACTGAGGAGAATGGGGGTTCATATCAAACAAGATGGCGACGTGTATTTTTTTTTGAGTTTATGGCCTGGTAACACGGCCTTTGAGCCAAACGCGGCGTGTCTTCTCCCAAAACCCAAGGATGGGAAGTTGACGGATGGAATGTTACATGACTAGGTGAGAAATTGGATTTTATTCACTCACTATTATTTTTGATCGATTATGTACAAATGTAAATAATGTTATGATATTAAAATATACAATAAAATTAAAATATCGATAGTTTATAGTCTGTGGCCGCGACGGATCATCGCCCATCATTAATTAGGTCGGCATGCCCATAAAGTATGACAATGACAGTTACTGTCTGCTGTACTATTATGAAATTCAGGACTTCATAGGCGTGATTTTACTGACAGCTGTCGCAGAGATCAAGCTATCTTTTATGAAGTATAAATCATAGTTTCATTGCAATTAGACAAAGTGTTTTTGCACACATTTCTGTCGATCAAAATATCTAGTCATTTAGTAAAACTATTTTCTTTAAGTGAATTAATAATATCGTGCAATCCTCAACGTCATAGAAAATATCATTATAATGAGATTCTGCTTTATTTTAACAAATAATTCGGCAGCCAATGCCGAAAATATCCTGCCGATATCAAAAATAAAACAAATACAACTCGTTTATTTTATTTATTGTTCTCATCCATATGACACTAGCCTAAAATTTATGATGGCAGTATTAGTATCAGTATATTCAGTATGCCAATTAAATATAGGTTAAAACATTTAATTATCAACTGATTTGGCGTAGCGCCGCAATTGGTTTCGAAACGCTGAGTTTCATTTTCAATTTTATTAAGCAAAGTAGGTCATTATTATTATTAAATGATTATAAGACACGTGGGACTCTTGACTTAATAAAAACTGCCGCACGGGTCGATCAAAGGTTAAGCTACGCTTGCCGCGGTTGGTTCGTTATGTTATGATGGATTATCATCCATTACATACCGAGACCCCTCTGTGCCACGGAAAGCACGTTAAGCCGTTGTTGTCGGCTATCATTCGTAGATCTTTGACAGTCGTTACAGGTAGTCAGAAGCCCAAAAGTTTGACAACCAGTCTTACCAAGGGGTATCGTGTAACCCAGGTCAAGTGGGTTACTGTGTGGATCGCCCGGAGGACACGGTGTAGCATACGGTGGAGGTCTGTCCGGCTTGCGCAGAGCACCGCCGTGTCCTCGTGGAGGCGATCGGCGGCAGAAATCTCTCGCATCCGGCCCTGGTTCAGGCCATGGTATGGAGCGAGAGGGCATGGGCAGCCGTCACCTCCTTCTGCGAAGCAGTAATGCTCGCGAAGGAGGAGGCGGGACGGTTGAGGGAAAGGCAAGTTTCGCGCCCTCTCGCCCCTTGCCACCGCAGGAGTCGCCCTGGGCGTCGGGAATCCCAGGCGAATTTCCGGCCACCGTAGGCGCGGGCTTGCGGACGGTGAGCAATGGGTAGCTCACCGTCAGGTAAGGACCAGGCCCGGGTCTACGGCACGTCGTATTCCACGCGTGCCTCAAAGAGATGTGGCCAGCACAATGTAGGGGTCCACTAGGGCCGATGCCTGCCGGGGTCGCGGGAAGGTACTAATGGGTCACCGAGGCCCCCGCAACACAGGCAACGGAAGGAATACGGGTGGGTTTTAGTCAGTAAGAGTCTGACACACCCTCCCGCTCCACCCAGAGCGGGAGAAGTTATTTGATGATTTCCCAAAAGGGTCAAGTGGGTTGTGGCGGTCAGATAGGCAGTCGTTCCATATAAAATCTGGTATTCAGCTGCAGTCAATTAGACTGGAAGCCGACCCCAATATACATAGTTGGGAGAAGACTAGGCAGATTGATTGATTTTTGATTAAAAAACTGTCATCATACATTTTTTCTTCGTTATTGCTTATGGCCTACCTCGTAATTTTTGCAACCGGCGCCTTTGGACATTTGTGATCCCGAGTGGCCATATCAGAAACAAAGCTTTAAAATCTCTCAAATGTGTTGCACATTCCTACTTAATCTCTTAAAAATCCGTTGAGCCGATAAGACGTGGAAAGTAAACATAGACAAAAATCAAAATCAAAAGTTATTTTTATTCCATTGGTTGAGAATCAGGTCTTTTCGAACGTCAAAATTACATAAGACAGTCCCTCAAAAAAGCCCACCCTTCACCACTTCCTAGTGCTTTAGCTGGGAAGAAGAAGTGCAACAAAATCCCCAGCAGCACACCTGTCTGTTTAGTTAGAGAAACTTGATTCTTTAAATATCGTATGCAAAGTAATTAACATTATGAAACATACTCGTAAAACTTTAAATAAATTTAATTAAATTAAATTACGTGCCTTATTATGCTAGCACACGCCAATATACCAACAAAACAATAAAAACTGTACTGATAGAAATATGTACTCACGCAGGTTTCGTAGTGAATAAGGAACCCTTACAGTTTTGCCATGTCCCTCTGTTTGTTGGTCTGTCTGTCCGCGGCTTAGCTCAGATACTCTTAGTACTAGAAAGCTGTAATTTGGCATGGGTATACATATTAATCACGCTGCCAAATTGGTAAAATAAAATCTTAAAAAAACTATTTTGTACGGAAAAAAAATCATCCCCACTTTACAAGGGAGGTATCCCTTGTAAAGTGGGGATGATTTTTTTTTCTCCCATGGTAGTCCCATGGTGTGAGACATCGTTGGATAAGCCGTTCAAAAATATAGCGGGTCTGTGAAAACCATTTTTCGATTCAGGGATCCGTTTGCGTAATATTAAGCTTCAAAGTGCTCATTTTTGTTAGAGTCAAGTGTCCCCACTCATGCCAGGTAAGGTTGTTTTTGATATGTAGTATATTTGATATGGCTTCTCTAAGCATCTATCTAAGTAGCCTTTACAAATTAACGAGTAATAGTCGCCAACTTACATTACATTTGCAGTTGGAGAATTGGTTTTTATCGACGTATGGGAGGACATGTTTTTCATCTACAATGTTAAGTTTGTTTTTGGGATAAATTCATCCCAACTACGAAACCCTTCATTGTGCATGGCCCGACACGCACTTGGTCGGTTTTTAATATAAGGACAGGTAATCGGAAGAAGTAACTGACAGAAGTTACTACTTCCGTGTCCATCACTGGTAATACGAATTAAGAACGCGCACTGAGTTTACGTTTATGTTTTTTCATGAAGATGGCCGACTTCCGATGCCATCACATTGGTATTCATTTTTTACGCACGACTACGCAAAATATTCCAACAAGTTCGAAGTGATTTCGGACGTAGGTATATACGCACGACTAAAAGCTCTTGCAGACTAGCGCGAATCGCAGGCGTGACAGACAGCTCGACACTTTCCATGGAGTTTTCATAGAATTTGTGGTACTAGTGTCACGTCACACTGACGCCTAATGGAGCCGGAGTCTTAACTCGTAAATAAAAGTGTGGGTTCCCATAATATTTAGAGGAACGGAATCTTTCTTGCAGGCTTAGCTTGACGCTTCCTATTTATTAGAAGAATAGACACGGGTCTTTCTATACCAAGTGACGTTCGTTTCTTCTTTTTTGATATCCCACCGCAGAAATCCTTCTACATAGAATATAAATACTCTTTATTATGTACACCATAAAAATTACAGATGTTGTACATAAAAAAGGACCTAGACAAAGATCGTTAGAAACGAAAGACACGATGACAGATTATAGAAGGATTTCTACGGTGCGATGTCAAAAATGGAAAAACGAAATGTCACTTAAAAATAGAAAGAGCCGTGTCTATTCTTCGAAGAAATACAATGCGTCATGCTAAACCTGCAGGTCACGCTCAAAATAATTTATACATCGACCAGAATTCGTTTAATACCTTGATTAGGTATGCAATAATGACATCAAGTTACCTGCAGGTCAAACAGTCCAAAATCCCACAAAACCCTTAACATCCAATTTAAAGACTACACAATTCCTAATATTGGACCTAAAATCCGGTCTAGCCGAGAAGCAATCAGGCAACTTCGGCCTGTGCTTACCGTTCCATGAAATTTCGACCGAGAGAGACCGACCCAGTTAAATTGAAATGTATTGATGGACGTACTTGTTTCCACTATATTAATTTAAATATATTCCGAGTCCGACCACGCGTTATAATTACGTTTTGTAGGCGAATTTTTACGTTTGTTATCGAAATATGTTTTTTTCTGCGAATCCGTTTATGATGAGCTCGTATTAATTGATATGATTAAATGGTGTTTACTGAATGCTGAAATGTAATGGTATTCAAATTAGTTTCACCACTGGAGATTTCAATATTAAATAGGTTGTAAGTTTATACTTTTCGGTAGGGTTAATGGTGTAAAACGTAACCACAGCGTGAGAGCAGTGGTGGCCGAGTGGGACGGGCCTTACGAGTTGTAGGTCGTAGGTTTGAACCAAGACAGGTGCTTTAGTTTTTGTAAATTATTTCATCACGACTGCTCTCAAAAGTGGTGAGAGAAAATGTCGTGGGGAAACCGGCATGCCCTAGAACCAAAAATTCGATGTGACATCTACCAACCCGCACTGGGCCCGCGTGGTAGATTACATACGATTTGCATACGATTTGTATAGAATCAAGTTTATATAACTAAACAGACAGACGTGCTGCTGGGGAGTTTGTTCCACCACTTCTTCCCAGCTAAAGCACTAGGAAGTGGTGAAGGACGGGCATTTTTGGGGGACTGTATTATGTAACTTTGACGTTCGAAAAGTGCTGATTTTCAGCTTAGTTTGAATAAATGACTTTTGATTTTGATTTTTGACATTCCCCCTCATCGAGAGGAGGCCTGTGTGTCCCAGCAGTGGGATCATTATACGCTGATTATGAAAGCGTAACAAACCTCGCTTTCGCATTTATAATATTAGTTAGGGTTTCATGTAAGTGATCCTCCTATATATTTATTTATTTCAACTTCGGTGGTGCTCACAGAGGCGGATTTAATGCCTTAGGCATTCTCTACCAGTCAACCAAGGGTGGTGAAGCGATAGCATGGCAAGTGATCTGTTTGAGAGAAGATAATAATAATAAAAGATACCTACTGTACACCAACCATTTAATTTCTGCCAACTAAAGAAGAAGATAATGGCGTCGAAAAGACTCCTAAGTTCAAATTAACTTTGCTCTTGTTTTTCCTACTAACTAAACTCCTTTAAAGCCTTTTCGATACTGACGGTAAATTTTTGGCATAGTTATAATTAGTTTAGCCGAAACGCGGAGAACTGAAAGTTAAATTTGATTTTGGGTAGTTCTGCGGTAGCGGAGGTGTGACTAAAGCGAGAAAAAAAATTGTTCGTAATTAAGTAAACTAAATATTTATATAAGTACCTAGTAGTTTTTAGTGGTACGGAGTTTCGAATTATACCGTCATAATTTCTATATATAAGCATACAGGAATTCAAACAAACATTAGGAATGTCTCTAGTAGCAGCCCGGAAATGTACCCCGTTGACGGCAATAGGCTCTCCTCTATTTCATAGTAGGTACTTAAACATGTGAACTGGCGAAATGTGGGTGTACTGTACACCTTTGCTCATCCCCTCGGGAAATGAAGGCGTGATGATGTTTGTGCTAATTACGAAATACACTTGAACATTAAATTGAACGTATCATCGACAACAATTCATTTAAGTAACTGTCTACAATTTGTGTTCCATAATACTCTATCAACGATTAAGTCTAATTTATTGTTTAGTGTCTACACATTGAGACATTATGTGACTAAGGTTTTAGGCGAATTGCTTACAGACGTTTTTTACTCCGTGTTCAATAACCACGACTGATGATGAGCTGAAATCAAAGTATGAGGGAAAAAGATCCTAGTAGGTATTACACCTCCACGAGGACACGGCGGTGCTCTGCCCAAGCCGGGCAGACCTCCACCGTATGCTGCACCGTGTCCTCCGGGCGATCCACACAGTGGTGACACCCGGGCGTGTCCTCCCGCCTTATCCGACACAGGAACCTCCCGAAGCTGCCATGTCCGGTGAGGATCTGCGTCAGGTGGAAGATGAGGACGCCGTGGCGCCTCTCTAGCTACTCCTCAAAGAGGGGACTTATCGCCGCAATTGTGACGTGCCCAGCACTGGGTTGCGACAAGCGCACTCTCCATGTCGACATGAGATCCCGCCGGAGCTCTGTCCGTTGTGCCGCGATTTACGCCCCGGCGGTGGAGTTACGCCCCGGCGTTTTGCCTCCTCGCGCAACTCCCATACGTGCGCGAGGACTTTTGCCTCCAGATCCCATGGCGGCAATCCGGCAAGGAGGCTTGCCGTCTCACAGGAGACCGTGCGGTATCCCCAGACCAGACATTATGTGACTAAGGTTTTAGACAAATTGCTACCTGGTTTACAGACGTTTCTTACTTCATATTCAACAACCACGACTGATGGTGAGCTGAATTCAAAGTATGAGGGAAAAAGCCAAGAAATAGTCATAAATAGTCACCAAGGTTATAAAAATTGTCGCATTACGATTCTGAAGTTATAGCTATAAGTTAGGTAGGATTGTGGGGTGAACGTCTCCACACAATCCTCCCCTCAGTGCAGCAAAATTGATTTTCATGAAGTTTTCAAAGGTGAGGATTGTGAGGTGAAGGACTTACAACTAGACCATTTTTAACCGACTTCTAAAAAGTCGTCTTCTAAAGGTTCGGATGTTTATATATATTTTTGTATGTATGTTCACAGATTTCGCCGTCCATTGTAGACCGATTTTAAAATTCTTTTTTTATTTGAAAGAGTATGCTGCCGAGGTGGTGCCATTGTCACCAAGTCATAATCTGATGAGGTGATCCAATGGAGATCGAGGGAAATCCTCAAATTTTACAGGCTCACCTGTAGCGATTTGAGTATTTTTTATAGTAACTTGTGCATTTGCAAGCACCATTTGGTGAAGTGGAAATGTTGATGAAGACCACAGATGGCTACCGGAACTCCTTAATAATAAGTATTTAACGGGTTACGATTTGATTAGGTACTTTTATATGGTTGCTAAACCATTTATGCTCTTCACAATCAATGTCATTCAATCATCAGTAGCAATACACTTGGTTCTTACCAGGAGAACTCCTCAATAATATTAACGTCCCTGCATCGGGAAAAGCAATATTTTGTATAAGGTGATGAGCTGTTGACATTAGGCGATTGTAACTTAGGTAAATTACAAATTGACCCACTAAAAAGTGAAAATTATAAGACTAAAAATTTTAATTTCGGAAGTCGGTGGCAAAAAACTAAAATACAGATCCAAAGACACCGCCTTCCGAAATTAAAGTTATTTTTCACTTTGTAGTGTTTTTTGGAAGTCGGTTGTTTTTTTTTTGTATAAAGTTTTTTCTTGTAAGTTTCTACTTCCGCTTTGTTCATAGACTATCAAGACGTTATCATGGCATCGTCATCATAACATCACGCCTCTAATCCCCGACGGGTAAGGCAGAGGTCCTACCTACCTACATATATAAATTAATATAATAAAGTTAAAGAGTTTATTTGTTTGAACACGCTTCTTTTGCTAAAAATTTTTTTTTCTATAGACTATTTTGCAACAATGACAATATGAATATCTGCTTTGTATCCTAATATTATTTTAATTATTGAATGTGAGACTATGTGGGTCATAGTTTTTAATGTTGGCCGTTTGAGTACTTTATGCGGCCTACACAAATGTCCTTTCTTTGGTATTGTTAGTCGAATCGTTAAGCTTATCTAGTTGAGCTGCACGATAGTTAACAAATGAGTCACTGACTGGACAGGTTCACTCAAATCAGTGTGGTTGTTTCCTCAAAAGACCATTTCAAACACCTATGCAAACACACAACACACACACATACATGGTCCTCAAATGATCTGACCAAGATTAAACTCAAACGCAAAGCATTTATTTCAATTAAATCATTTACAGGCACTTTTGAATTGTCAAGGAGTCGGTCAGTTAGAAATATGAAGCTAGTTGCCCATTCCAAAGCGTAGTAGGTACCTATGGAGAAGAACGGGCAAGAAAGTCCATGGACACTCTTTTAAATTATATTGATACATAAAGATTAGTATAAATTATGTTGAATTTTTATCTAAATGTGAGGACGATGTAAAAATGCATTTTATATATACCATGACATGAATTTTAACTTTGTCTTATGATATGATTTTAATAATTATTTTGAATGTGAAGACTATGTGGGTTATTTTAGTTCTTTTTTTTTCAGATAATTTTAATCATGGTTTGGCAGTTTGACTAATTTATTCGGCCTACCCGAATGACATTTGGTATTATTCGTTCGTTGAATTGGTGCAGCAAAAAGTCAATGAAATGGGGGAAAACGAATGGGGGGCATTGTGCCGAAAAGTGATGGGGATAGAAGAAGATTATAAAAAGTTACCTCGACAGATTGACAGACGAATTTATTATTCATGTCAGTGACGATGAATGCGATGCTAACTATGAGGAGGAATCAGATTCAAGTGAAAACGAAGGAAGCAATATTTCCATGGATGTACCTTCCTTTTTTTTTTTAATGACATCTCGTAGTTGACTTTAAGAGGTCATGACTACTCAACCGGACTATCCTGTGGCTGCCTTAAGCGGACTCAAAGCCTCCAGCCAGGGGTGAATTTCTTACGTTACTAAGCGTCTGAACGCTAAGGGCACCCCCTGTGGGGTACGAACCTCGGCTTAGGGCGTCACTGGGAGGAGGACAGCAAGGCGGGACAGGCTGGATCAGAACTGGATAATTATTATTATTCGGGGAGTTTAAAAATACGAGCTTAACTACGGCGCAGGCTGGCATTTTGTCGAGCAAGGGGAAGTTCCTTCCAAAAGTAAAGAAGTATTTATAGAGAGGATACATGCCTTTATCACAAAATTAAAATAAAAACATTATTTCGATTTTATGATAAAATATATATATATAACATCCTAAGTATGTTATGAGAAAAGCACGACGCACCTTGGTTGTCGCACACTGTGGATGTGCGGGTTAGAATATTTCACAGCTAACCATACAATATTTCTTATTTTCCTTTTAATTTTTGTTTCTGTGTTTATTTATGAACAATAAATAGTTTTTAAGAACAATGTTACTAACAATTGGGCTTAGTTGCCATAAATAAAAAAAATCCTTATATTTCATAAAACCTATTTTGTTTTTCCTTGAAACCTCCAGACGTAATTGACAAACTCACAATACAGCACCTAAAACATTCACACAAATTACAGTTATAAAAACAATTAAATGAAGCCTAAATTATTGTCGACTTGACTGTTCCTGCGCGTACCTGAACTCGCAGCTAACTTCCGAGCCGCCATAAGACGCTCACAACACCTAAACCGCAGTCACTGTCTCATTGCTTAGAAAAGAAAGAGAAGCGCGATGACACAACGCTTGCAATTTATTGCAAAATATGAAGCAATTATCTATTTACTGAAAATTGAACTGAGTTAACGAAAATAAAAAGCAACCAAGTTCTACATTCAAATAAGACGTTCTTGTTATTAATTAAATACGTAACGTATGTTGATATTTAATACAGATATTTAAAAAATCTCGGGCTTAGGTTAGTTTAACGTTAATTTATATCGAGATTTTTTATCAAAACTTGTTTTGGCAACAACCAATTTTTGGCAAATATGTTCAAAATTAACATATATTAGTTCCGCTACCACAAACTATACAGATTTGGCAATTGTTTTCTTAAGAGTAGCCTATTTTGGTCAATTGGGTCTTGTCAGCGCCTTTACTGTATGTGTTTGTACAAACGTACTTACTTACAGAAATAAAATCATTTATCCATGTCTTTTTTGTTGTCAAAAAAGTCAAAAAAGTCGAAAAGAACGCTAAGCTAAAACGAAGTGATACCGCGGGCGGGCGATGCGATGCGACGCGGTAGGGCAAGGGCCAACGGAGTTTTATAAAAATGTGTCTGTTATTTTTACCCGACTTCCCCAGAAGGGGGTATTTTCATGTAAATGTACTATTTTTAGAAGTTCGGATTAAATAATAATATTAAAAAAAAATATTTTAATAACTACACGTAATTTAGTCGTAAACTAAACGCAGTAATGTTGGTATTTAAGCTATGCTCGCCATGAGGGTATTACCCGACCTCCCCCTTCTTAGATGAAGTAATTTACTAATGAATTAATTGTAAATAAAATAAATGTAATTTAAAAAATCTATTAACTGTATTGTTTTATTTACCGACATTTAAAACCCCATCAGGACTTCATCATTATCAAACTGTTGCAGTCAGCTGCTGGACATAGGTACGAGTATCTCCTAATGCACTCCGCTGAGTAGGTACGATCCTCATCTCAATTTACCTACTTGATAGTAAGTAATACACTACTAAAATAGCGACAAGCAATCTTGAACATATACTTTATTAACGAAACAATGTTTATATGCCTATAAGTAACAATCTACATTGATACACTAGTACTTAACCTTAAAAAGTAAAACTGGTTATAACTTTTAAGTCCCAAGTTCTAAAAATTCAAGAATATAAAAAGGGCTTGTGTATCGTATTAACTACCAATTAAAACAAAAAATATCCCAAAACACGAATTTTTATTAGCTGTACGAAAGTCCCATACAAGCCTGCCGTTCGCCTTTCAATAAAACTGGTTTACTTACAACAGAATTATTTAAACTTAAACTCTTGCCTTAAGTGTCAAAACCATTTCCGTCGTCTATTCATCTCAAAATTTCACAGTAAGCATTCACTAAAGTTAGCTGATTGCTCTGGAATGGACTGGATTTTATGCTCAATATGAGCAGTTGAGCACTGTGCTACTACGGCAGTGCTGAATAAGGCAATGTGTCAACTTGGACATGAATAACTAGCGAGACATTGGAAATGTTGAACGTCCAAATTGGTGTACAATTTTGAAGATAAATCATATGAGATAGTGTTCTGTGTCTTTACTAATGTGTGTTTCTCAAATTTGTTGTTATCTATAGATAAAATAAAATATTAACAAATAATTTTTGTCCGTTTGTCTGTTTGTCTGGATCTATGTTCCGGATTGGCGCATGAAACGGCTTTACGAATTTGGTTGAAATTTGGCACACAGATAGTTTATATCCTGAATTAACATATAGGCTACTTTTAATGCCGGTAATACGTTCTCGTGGGACATTTTACGACGTCCATGCGGGTAAAGCCGTGGCCAAAGCTAGTGTTCAAATAAAACTTAACGAAAAAGTATATGCCCTAGTATATGCCTACATCTAACAGTTTTTCAACTACGATACAAGTGATCTTTTCTACTGAAGTTAAGTAACACTCACTTACCTAGTGAGTGTTATTTATACACAGCTTTTACCCGACTGCCCCAGAACGAGGGTAATATTTTTCGAGAGTATGTATGTAAGTATGTATGTCAATTTGTATGGCACGCTCTTTAGCCTAAACGGTTTGATGGATTTTAA
This sequence comes from Atethmia centrago, assembly GCA_905333075.3. NCBI lineage: Eukaryota > Metazoa > Arthropoda > Insecta > Lepidoptera > Noctuidae > Atethmia > Atethmia centrago. The sequence continues at coordinate 6,347,637 of HG995379.1, forward strand.
CTTTTGAGGTGTCGTTAGATTCGTCTTAATTGTGGGAGTGACCTGGGCTATATAATATTTATATATTGCATCTGCAAATACAACAAATACAAAAAGGGACCCCTCCTTTTTTGTATTTGCGGATTACGGTTTTTTTTTTTAATAAATTAAAACAGTATTAGTGTCAAATAAAAGCTAGCAATGAGTAAATTCTAATTATATATATTAGTAAAACTAAAAAGCTTGATGCGCTGTGGACTCATCAAGTCAAAATTGCACTAAATGGCCCACTCCTCGAATGCACGAGGAAAACAATAGTACGAGAGGAATGGCGACGAATTGTGAAGCTTGCCACCACCCCTGTCATGACGCTCACAACCACTCTGCGAAGAGTGTGACGACAGAGAAAAGAGAAAAAGCTTGAAATAAAGAAAATTATTTAAAAAACAAAAAACCCAACTGCAAACAAGTTGTACCATATTTTCAGGTTATTGGTTTGTCCCCACCTGCGATACCAAAATTCTATAGATCATAATGCTTGTTTTTCCTCTTTTCCGTTATGTTTTTGCAGTCGGGTTTTGTTGTTTATTTTTAAATAATTTGATTTTTTACAACTTGACAACGCATCGAGATTTATTTATTTGAAGTAAGTTCCATATTAAAATGCAAAATAGATCCAGAATAAATTCTCTAAAATATGGTGAAAACCTAATCGAAATCCGTTGCGGATTTTGAAGTTCAACGCGGTCACATCGAAAGTACATAACGATATAGATGTAAGTGTTACATAATATACTGCCAGTAGACAGCCTTTTCTCGTTAGTTTTTATTTTAGCTAGGTAAGTCTGAAATCCTTAGGCACGCAGTTTTAGAAGAGATTAGGTATTCAAGTCACGTCTGTCAAGGTCAATTTCAGGTCAAAATAACCTTCTTAAGGATTAGAGAACTACTTTATGACCTAGTAGATAAAATTACTTTGAATCGACTAAATAAAATTGTGGCAACATTCTGTATACCTAATTGTATTCATAAATTATTTTAGCTGTAACGAAATACAGTACATTAGGTACAATAACTAAAAGATTACATTCATTTGGAATAAAGTACAGTTTTTCTTTAGAATTTCGTTTTAAAAGCAATGCACTCGAGTTAAGAAAGAGTTCGTATTTTGTTTATCTTTTCAGGTTTGTACTTTTGTACATCTTAATGCTCTTTTGTTTTTTAGCGGGCTGAACGAAATCTGTAGCAGTAAGAACGTAGATTCTTTCATAATTTAGTAGTTATTAAATATATTTTATGCTTTTTGGAACATGAACTTGCTTTATGTAGATAGATTTTTTTTTCAAGCGAATAGGGCTTTGTCGCACATACGATTATGCCGCCCTTGTTGGCTTTTTTGTCAATTTTGACCGCTGTATTATTAATCCTTATCCAATATAACGTGTAATTTAAATTCCGATTCGGAGTCAAACAATAGAAAATCAATTGTGTCTCATTAGCTGTCCTTGACCAATTAAATTAGATTAAAATATGCTTTGATATCATATCCTTTAAACGAATACTTTCAAATATATCACAAATTCAAAATTACGCGTAAAATCATAATTATGATTGACCGCGGCGGCGCACACTGGTCCCGAATGATAAAAAAGTGGACATTAAGAAATTTTTGACAGAAGGTCAACGGATTCGGCTGATTTTTTTTTGTAGACAGCTGATGCAATTACAAATCACTTTTATAGATTGAGTTTTTGCCAAATAAGCCGTATTTTCAGAGAAAAAAAATATTCAAATATTTTTTGTATGAAAGAAATCCTAATTTTGTCTTTATCTTCCAAGATTCAAACGTATTCAAAATAAAACTTAGCGCAGCTTGTAGAGGTGCTAATTGCTCACCACTTTGTCATAGACACTCTTCTGCGATTTTGTGCTCCTTTTGAGTTACAGGCACTTTAAATATTTTTTGTATGAAAAAATCCTAATTTTCTCTTTATCTTCCAAGATTCAAACGTATTCAAAATAAAACTTAGCGCAGCTTGTAGAAGAGCTAATTGCTCACCACTTTGTCATAGACACTCTTCTGCGATTTTGTGCTCCTTTTGAGTTACATGCACTTTAAATATTTTTTGTATGAAAAAATCCTAATTTTGTCTTTATCTTCCAAGATTCAAACGTAATTAAAATAAAACTTAAAGCAGCTTATAGAGATGCTAATTGCTCACTACTTTGTCATAGACACTCTTCTGCGATTTTGTGCTCCTTTTGAGTTACAGGCACTTTAAATATTTTTTGTATAAAAAAATTCTAATTTTGTCTTTATCTTCCAAGATTCAAACGTATTCAAAATAAAACTTAGCGCAGCTTGTAGAGTAACTCTTACAAATATATGAAATTATCAGTATCAAATAAACAAACAAGGAAATCTCAAAACGTGTTCAGACATGTTTATGTACAGGTAAGTTATTGTGTGACTCGTATGTAAATTTTTTTTTGTATAGAGTCATTGCTTAATTACCCTATAAGTGACGATTTCGGCTCTATTTGGTCATCTAGTCGAACGCGTCGAAAACGCTGAATGATGAATAGGTATATAAATTGCAATTAAAAATTCCCTTTGTAGTTTTGCGGTATTTATGTAGGAACACATCTTAGTATGTTTTATTTTCTCGTGACTCATCCAAATTGCAAGAATATTTGGCTCATTATCTAACTACCCCATTAAGTAATGAGGTAGTTAGGTAATGAGCCATTATCTAACTACCCCATTAAGTAACGGGATAGTTGGGTAATGAGTCATATATCAATAGTATAAGGGCAAGCGGAACCCGTTTTTGTTCATTACGCGTCTTGTGCTCGTAAAAACAACACAATTTTTTATCAACTATCACCACATTGTAACTTTTATTTATTTGCCTGTAACATTTTTGTATCAAAATGACTACATTTGTGACTAATTTAGACATTTTTTCTTTTTTGAGTAATAGTGGGTGCCTTAAAAATAGTGATTTACTGTGTCAAACCATTATAAATCGTATTTCAAGTGAAATTCCAAACGAAGAGCTCAGTATTATCAAAAAGTTTTGCCAAAATTATACGTCAAACCTAGCTAGAAGATGGGACAATTCAGGTAGAAACGAAAGATTTGGTGTTAAAAACAAGGAGTGGTTGGAGTCTAAAATTTTGTGGCCAACTTTAACTTCTGTGAATTTTCCTATGTTGTTTGATCCAGAATATACCATAGAGAACATTTCAGTAGACGTAGAAGAGCATAATTTATCGTACGAAGAGGAAGCGGGTGCATCTACATCAGAAGCTACCACAAATACTCCCAGAACTAGAAATAAACGACCATTTGAAGATTTAACAAATAAGCAGAAGAAAAGACGTTCTTTGTCTCTTTTGGAGCATTCCGAAGAAGAGCTGTTCTATGCTCTTATTGCTAAACTTAATGAAAACGGGCGCACTGTTTGTTCTAAAGTTATTAAGTGCCTCTCAAATAAGCCAGAAAAGGTGCAAGAAGTAAGTGACTTTTTATATAAAGCTTCTGATAAATCGATTTCCGAGGAAGACACCTTAGCTCTTGCCACAGCATTGAGTTTATCAAAATGGCAATATCTAACTTTGAGGTCCATTTTAAGTACAAATGGCACAGTGGCTTTTCCATCTTACCAGAAGTTACTGTTGAAGAAGAAAGAATGCTATCCAGCAAAAGAAGATATTGTGATATCGGAGTCAGGAGCTAAAATTAAGTTACAGGCAGTTCTAGATTTAACTGCCGAGAAGATTTTGAAAGTGACTGGTTCAAATATTAATGGTGGTGTTTTGAAGCTAGTTAGTAAATGGGGCTGTGACGGAGCTTCTTCACAAAGTTGTTACAAACAAAAACCAACTGGTGACATATTTTCAGAATCTTCTGTATTTATGGTTAGTTTTGTGCCACTTCGCCTTATGAGTGACAACGATGTGATAGTATGGGAAAATCCGCGCCCTTCTTCAACAAACTATTGCAGACCAATTATGTTCGAATTCAAACAAGAAACAAAAGAATATATTCAGCAAGTAGAAGCAACATTACAAGAAGAAATTCAGAACCTTCTACCAACAAAGTTATTTGATGGCGAATTTGAAGTATTTCATGAATTGCATATGACGATGATCGACGGCAAAGTATGCACGGCACTTTCACAGACACAGTCTGCAGCCAATTGCAACATTTGCTTAACAAATCCGAAAGATATGAACAACTTGAACCTCGTTTTTAACAAACCAGAAAACCATGATATGTACAAATATGGTTTATCTTCACTTCACATGTGGTTGCGATGCATGGAATGTATTTTGCACATATCTTACAACTTAGATTTCAAAAAATGGGCGGCTCAGGGTGAGGACAAACTGCTCCGAAAATCAAGAAAAGAGTTAACGCAGCATGAGTTTTTTGTTGTAACTGGCTTAATGATTGATATCGTCAAACAAGGCTTTGGGACAACAAACGATGGCAATACAGCTCGACGGTTTTTCAATGATTACGAAAGGTCAGCTGAGATAACAGGAGTTAATGCTAATTTGATTAAGAGATTTGCTGTAATTTTGCAGGCAATATCTTCTGGGAGAAATGTAGATATTGAAAAATTTAGAATTTATTGCAGAGAAACAGCAGAACTTTATGTCAGCGAGTACTCGTGGTATTACATGCCTTCGAGTGTACATAAACTTTTAGTGCATGGTGCAGATATTTGCCAGCATTTTTCTTTTATTCCAATTGGTATGATGTCCGAAGAAGCCTCAGAAGCAAGAAACAAAGATTTTCGTTCAATCAGAGAAAAGCATACTAGAAAGATAGGCAGAATGCAAACAAATGAAGATATTTTACACCAGTTACTTATCAGCTCCGATCCGTACATTACGAACATAAGACCGAAGTTCACCAAAATTCAAAAGCAGCAGAGGTTTGAAGAAGCCGAAAATCTTCTAAAGGATGACGTTTCACCCAATGAACTCGATTTAGAAGTTGCTGATGAGGAAGAAGTATACGTCGACATTGAGAATAATCCTCCACAAGATCCGCTAGCATAATTCACATTGTAACATACGCACGTTCATGTTAGTTTATTTAAGTTTGTAAGTTTGTTATCTAGTTTATTTAAGTTATTAAGTTTATAGGTACTGAGAAAAAATGCGCTTAAAATTAATTTATGTTCTAGTTTATTTAAATTTGTAAAATAATAGTTTACTTTAGTTATTAAGTTTACAGGTACTGAAAAAAAATGCGCTTTGTTTTATTTTTTGTGTTTGTTTTATTTATTTATTTATTCATATTATGTTGACGACAGCCCTAGCAAAGTATTACATTTGTAAACAAAGACTACCCACTGTTTGGGTAGTCAAATAAAAAGTTGTATTTTACATTTCATATGACTTATTAGGACAAAGTAGGGTAGAACAATATTGTTTATTTTTATTATACCCTGATATTTTATTGTGACAATGACTTGACATTGAATCTTGATCGCACGAACATTGCTCTGTGAATTAACCTGTGAAAATAATTGTAAAAGCGTGTGTTTTGTTGTGGAACTATAATTAAAAGACTGTTAATAGTGCAAGTGCCGTTTATTATTGAAGAAAGTGACCAAAACAGATAAGCACGCCAAGATCCCTGCCCTAAATCAAATACATATTAAGTGATAAAGTATAAAATAAATAAATAAACAAAACATGCATGTAAAGATAAATTAAGCGTTAGGGTTACAGGTAGTTCAAATTTTTTAAGTACGCCTTAATACAATACCTATATTATTATATAGGTTTGTATTTTGACGGTCCTAAGCCCGTTAAAGTACGAAGGAAAAGTTTTAATTGCAATTTATACCTTTTTATCATTCAGCGTTTCCGACGCATTCACTAGCGTTAGATGACCAAATATAGCCCAAATTGTAAGTAATCGGCTAATTAAGCAATGACTCATTACCAAAAAATGCTTATAATCTGAATATGAGTCACACAATAAATTACCTGTACCTGAACATGTCTGTACACGTTTTGAGATATCCAAGTTGTTTATTTGATATATTTAAAATAAGACTTTTTTTAATAGAAAGACATTTATAAGAGTTACTTATTAATGAAGAAAATGTCATTACATCTTAGTCTATCTTTAACAAGATTATTTCTAATCCGCCTGAATTAATTTTTTAACTCTGAAAATACGGCTTATTTAACAAAAAATACATCTTTAAAAGTTACTTGTAATTGTATCAGCTGTCTACAAAAAACTAGTAAAGCTCATCCGACAACGAAAAATTTAAAGTGCCTGTAACTGAAAAGGAGCACAAAATCGCAATTGAATGTCTATGGCAAAGTGATGAACAATTAACCCCTCTACAAGCTGCGCTAAGTTTTATTTTGAATACGTTTGAATCTTGGAAGATAAAGACAAAATTAGGATTTTTTCATACAAAAAATATTTAAAGTGCATGTAACTCAAAAGGAGCACAAAATCGCAGTTGAGTGTCTATGACAAAGTAGTGAGAAATTAGCCCCTCTACAAGCTGCGCTAAGTTTTATTTTGAATACGTTTGAATCTTGGAAGATAAAGACAAAATTAGGATTTCTTTCATACAAAAAATATTTGAATATTTTTTTTCTCTGAAAATACGGCTTTTTTGGCAAAAACTCAATGTACAAAAGTGATTTGTAATTGCATCAGCTGTCTACAAAAAAAAAATAAGCTGAATCGGTTGACCTTTTGTCAAAAATTTCTTAATGTCCCCTTTTTTATCATTTGGGACCAGTGTGCGGCGCGGGATTCTATTACTACGATAGACAAAACGGCTGAACGGATTTTAATGAAATTTGGCCCACAGATAGTTAATAACCTGGATTAACACATACCATAAATTATTAATCTCGATAATACGTTTCCGTTGGATAATTTCCGACCACAATGCGGGCAAACGCTACTCAAGATTATAAATCTTATAACACTCACTTCAACTAAAAAAAAAACTCCAGTCTCTTCACATTTTCAAAGGAGTTTCATTAACATTCAACTAGTTCTGTGTTCAACAACTATTCACTATCTAAAGTGTAAACAGGTTTGTTATGAACAAACTCTTGTTAAAATTGAAATGAAAACATTTTTTATATTTTTAAAAGGAAACCTCACAGCATCCAATGTATCTTGAACTCAGGCTTTCTATTAAATTCCACTTTTTCCTTCGCCAATTTGCACCTAAGAAGGGGCGCAAAAGATCAGGTTATAGTGGTGGTCTTAAACCTGTATTATTGAGGTCGGTGTACAGATAGAAGGCAGGAATTTAATTAATGTAGGTAAAATTCTTTTACTAAAAATACTGTAGTAATATTTCAGTTCGGTGGGCAAGTGCTTGAGAATTTTAAGTGTTAATAACGAGGCTAGAGGCTACAATGTATAATTAGATCTGCCGGTTTCAAGAAATCTAAGTATAAGTATTGCTTGTTCTTTGAGTTAATTTAGTGAAGTTTTTGTGTTGGATTTTATAATGCTGTAGTTGTAGTTAAATGAAAATTAGTGAAGATAGAATGGCTGGCGTATTTTATTTATGTTTTTATTCGTAAACAGTCTTTCGGGGATTTAGTACACTATATAAATTCAATCTCTTAGTATTAGGGTTAGTGATGTTCCTGATATCCGTATCCTTATCCGCGGATATCCGCGGGAGAAAAAGATCCGTATCCGTATTCCTATCCGTTACTTTTTTGACGGATCTTTTACCTTATTCATTTTTAATACATAGATTAAATTCTAAATGTAGGTGATTAGGTAGAAATATAATACTATAAAATTGCAATCGAGTTATGTTTTATTTCTAAAAATCAAATATTTGGCATCTTTATATTGCAAACATTTATCGTAGGGAGTTAACATACCAATAGTACGTAACTTAAATGAACTAAATCAACTATCTTATATATATATTTAAAAACTTACTATAGAATAGGAAGGTGTTATAAAATATTAATTAAAATATCTTTATAATGAGATCAATTGAGTTTAAATCTTTGTAAGATTTATTTTAGAAAGTTATAAGATCACTTTTTTTAACAAAACTTAAATCTTAGTAATATTTTAAATTGTAAATAAATGATTATTCTAATTAGAAAGTTAAGATCCGTACCCGTATCCTGATCCGCGGATCTTGACACCAACGATCCGTATCCGGATCCGTATCTGCGGATCTACATTTTACTAATTATGTTACACTAATTACACTAATTATGGTATTTGACTACTATAAAAAAAAACATAAATTAATACTTATTTTAAATTTGTTACTAAAAAGAGACGTTTATTGGTAAAACAAATAAAATCAGTGGGAAAATGGTGAAGTTACATAATAAGCGTCTGACAAATGCGTGCACTGACTGGACAGGCCCACTCAAATCTGTGTGGTTCTTTCCTCAAACGAACATTTCAGACACCAACCTACATGGTCCTCAAATGATCTGACCAAGATTATGTCCGGATATACACATTGACATTGATGAATTTTATTTATGCAATGACATGAATTTTTACTCTGAGTAGTATTATAATATTATTTTAATTATTGTAAATGTGAAGACTATGTGGGTCATTGTTTAATTTTGTTTTATTCTTAGTTAGTTTTAACGTGGTCTGGCAGTTTGAGTATTTTTTGCGGCCTAGCCAAATGTCCTTTCTTTGGTATTGTTCATTGAATCGTTGAGCTCCTTTAGTTCTGAGTTGAGCTGCACAACTACTGACAAATGCGTGCACTGACTGGACAGGTCCACTCAATCTGTGTGGTCCTTTCATCAAAAGACCATTTCAGACACCAATCGACATGGTCTTCACATGATCTGACCAAGATTATGTCTGTACTTTAAAACCTCTGAGTTTGTTTCGGCCTTTCTTCTCAGAGTAGTCAGATAGGAAACGCCGACCTCATCTAGTTTAAAAAAATATGTTTGACGTGTAAAAGTGTTTGTAAAAACCTACTTACAGAAATAAAATCTATTATCATTTGTAATTATTCTTCTATTAATATCACACAATACAATTATTGTACTGAATGGCGGGAAGTTGCTATGGCTCTCCTGTGTTGTGACGTCAGATACTAGTAGGTAGTGCTGTTTCTGTCTAGCATAGACTTTAAAACGCAAACAACTTCGCCATTTTTTTGAAATTAAAAAAAAAATCTCTGTTTTAATTTTTTTCTTAGTTTCGGAAATCTAATTTTAAGAAAACCCTATTACATAGCACATATTTGAATACCTACTATAAAGCTACCGTTTACTGAATGTCTTTCATTCACTTGAATGTGCCCCGGCGGTTGACAGTATGTCAGGCTCACTCTAATGTCTCGCTGATGGTGGCGTGTGTGTTGGATCATTTCGCTCCCTTCACAATGGTTGAGCTGAATGGTGCTAATTCATGCGTCATGTTCGTGAACTGGCAGCGGCAGTAGTGACGGATCATCTCTTAGCTGCCACGGCTCATTTTAATTTAATTTTAAATTGCTTTTTTATTTTTTATTACGGGCGCTTTCATTGTTCTCATATGTGTAATTTCAATATGAATAATGTAACCAATATTTTGTTACCATATTTTGATTTAAAAGAGTGTCCGTGGAGTTTTGCTTGTTCTTCACTTCTTCTAGGAACCTGCTACCCTTTGGAATGGGCAACTGACTTCATATTTCTGAGTGACACTTTTTAATTGTCAAAGGACGACTCCCGCGTAAAGCCTCCGGCAGGAGGCGTTTGGACCCCCTACCATTGGGCAGGAGCCGCTTCAAGGCAGCCCCGGCCCGCTTCAGTTTGGGAGCCAAACGTCGGAAATGCGAAACATCGGAGTGCCTCCCTGATGCAACTCCAGGGCAAGATATTGAAGGCATTGGCGATGTCTAGAGACACCGCCAAGACGACGCCACCCTGGGCAACAGCATTCTCCGTCATGAGGGCCCGCTCTTGGGGGATAATTTTACAAAAACGCTGAAACATGTATTTTTTTGATTTATTAACAAAAACATAAATTTTAATTTTCATGTCCCTAACATATAAGAAATGCTAAATTTCCCATACAAACTTTTATCCCCTATATCACCTGCTTTCGGATGATTGTTGAGTCGATAAGTAGTGTTGCCCTCGTCTTCGCCCACGTAGAGGTCATCTCTTTGAGGTGCGCGTGGAACACAACGCGCCGTCAACCCGGGCCTGGTACTTATCAGACGGCGAGCTATCCATTGCTCACCGTCCGCAAGCCCGCGGGCACTATGTGCATACCATGGCTATATCTCATCAATTTTGCGTTATGGCATAATATGGGGTAATTCTGTAGAACATAACAGAGTGTTTCGAGCTCAAGAATATCATTCGCTCGAAAATGTTGGGGCACCCACTGGACAGCCGTGTTCCATTAGTCAAAAAAATAAAAATATTACCATTCCCATCACTATAATATTTTTTAAATTTGTATTTTTGTGTACCAAAATAAGCATGCATTTCATCTGCATAATGACGTTGTATCCAGACCTAACCGCAAAGTTCACATGCTTCGTGTACCTCGACGAAATAATAAACTATTTTCTAATAATGTGTTTTGTATGGCGACCTAAGTTTATAATAAACTACCAGGTTGTTTTAAAACTCTTAACTTTAAGATATTGAAATGTAAATTATTCAATTATCTCTTAGGTAAATGCTACTACTCGACTAATGATTTTATGAATGAAAAGTTGACTTGAATATTAGAAAACAATGATAATCTCTTCTTATTATATCTTTGACTTAATGAAATATTTTTGACATTTTCCTAATATTCGACAAATTTGCAATTATTTGAATGTAATCCTAATTTATTCCATTCATTGTAATGTGTAGCAATCTACCTAAAACCCTGAAAATGTATTTGTGCGCTAGAAACGGCAGAATATTATAAACCTTGTAAGAACTCTGTAACAATATTCTGACAAATAAATGGACTATTACTAATAAAATGGCAGACGAGTCCAATATTCCACCTTTTTCACATAATCTCTTTTGCCCGTCGATATTAATCGATCGGCAGACAATATATAGTACCCATAGCCAGCTTTTTTGAAATACCGAAATGGCAAAAACCAATCAGTTTTGTCACGAAGGAATGAAAGAATGCAGTTTCATTTAAAAATTCGCACTTCGTATGAATTCTTTCAGCGCTGGCATTCTTTTTGGAGGAAAAAAACCAGACGGTGTTTGCACACAGGTGAAATTCCACGTATGTTGGCTTTTGTTAGGAGGAACATTGTTTCTCATATTTGGTTGAAACACGTGTCTTTATATAGTCAAATACAAAGTCAAATCCTAAAATTGGAATGATGGAATTTCATCATTTAGGTCATTCATTTTGTTGGTTAATATGTTTAGATATACATACATACACATACATACACAAACGCCTTCTTCCCATGGGGGTAGGCAGAAACTATAGAACGCCACCTGCTACGCTCCTTACATAATCCTTTTGCTTCGTTTACGTTCATACATCTGGTCATACACGCACGCCGGTTGCGAGTACTACGCACCTGACCTTTTTGAAGAACATCATTAATGATATCATTGATCATCATTGATATCTATGTTCTTCGCACGCTAAAAGTCTGCGTCCTCCAACAATCTTCTTCTACTCTGTCCTTCTCATACTTCTGACTTTGTTCATTCTTCCTTTCATATTCAGTCCATTCTTCTTTGGAATGCGCTTCCTCTTGATATCATTACTGCCACCAGTCGGTATGCATTTAAGCGGAAATTGCAGAGTTATTTTCAAAACAAATAGCGTAGAGTCTCAATTATGTATCTCTTTTCCTTGAATTTGTATGTATATATTTATATATGTATAATGTAGGTATATATTGTAGTAAATATGTATGTATATGTATTTTATGCTAGTAACCTATTTATGTATTTCTGTTCTTATTCTATTTATAATCTATTATGTTATCTTTAATATTTTTCGCTATTTTTATTTCCTCTCAGAGCACCTGCCATCTTATCTCTTCACCACCCTTGGTTGACTGGTAGAGAATGCCTAAGGCATTAAGTCCGCCTTTGTACTTAATTGTGTGCGAGAAGTTTAAATAAATAAATAAATAATGAGGTCACTATATGTCTTTCTGGGACGTCCCCTCCCGGCATTTCCACTCACATCTGCCTTGTAAATATCTTTTGTTAGTCGCCTTTTATTCATCCTCTCAACATGGCCAAACCATCTAAGCATACTCTTTTCAATTTTAGATATGATTTTTTATTATGATTTTATGATGATAAGATGAATTTTATGATGTTTAGATATTATCACTTATATACCTAGATGCTTGAACTCTACACCCTGTTCCTCATGTTCCTTATTTTTAAGTTTAGAGGCATGAGGAACAGGGTGTAGAGTTCACTCATCCTCCATAGAAAAGGGAGGATCCTCCGACCAGACGGGTGTCGTGTCTGGTGGGCAACTGCCCGACGGTTGGTGTCGGGATGTTATATATATGCCAGGCACGCGGTAATCTTCGCTTACGCGATGCAGGATTTTGCATGACGTCAGTGTGACGCGTAGTTCGCATGTGGCGATGTAGATGCCGCCACTAACGGCAACCCATTTTTGGACAAGACTGTATCTATCAATTACGATGATTTTCAGACAAAACTTAATCACTTTGTTTTCAGTGAAATAATGCAAGCCGGTTCTTCCAAGCCTGCTTCGGAAATCATCAAATCTATGACCCGAGGGAAGACCAACAGGATATCCTCAGAAGTTTTTGTTTGTAACTGCTGAATACATGTGCTATCATATGCAAATAACTTTTTCACTGTTAACTTAAAGATATTAAAGAAAAAATGTGTTTATTTCAAATTTTAACTATAATCTTCAAATAATCATGAGACTTTGGGCGTGAATGGTGTAAAAGAAATGTATTACACTGTCAGTGTTTATTATTCAAAAAAAATCCATCAAATGCAGATTCTAAACTGTTATAATAATAACTGATACCATAATTTAAAAAATAGTTATTGGCATTTACCTTGAAAAGGACCTTAATTTAAAACAAGTAATATTTAACTTAACTATCAACCAAGTGTTATTTATGTTATTTCCTGGTTTTCCTTTCATTTAATTTATGTTTGTTAGAGAGATGTCATCCTTATAATTGACCCTAACGATCGATGCAATAAAAGTACAGGGTATAATTTTTTCAGATTTTAGCCGGTTCGATTCCCGGGTGTGGGAGAAGAGAATTTTCAAAAATCTTTGAATGCAGTTTGCTTTCTATTCAAAAATAAAGGAATGTTTCCTTTGAGTAAAACTTTCTATCTGCAGTATTAAGAGTACTTTCCCTCCAGGTGGCATTACAAAATTCCACCCTGTATATATGCCCAATGTTAATGTTGTATTCTTTTCTAAGGTTCAATTCTTTTTTAGGGTCCCATAGTCAACAGAACCCTTATAGTTTCACCATGGCCGTCTGTTTGTCTATCCGTCTGTCCGCGGATTAGCTCAGAGGCTCTTGGTACTAGAAATTTGTAATTTGACATGGGTATACATATTAATCACGCCGACAAAGTGATAAAATAAAATCTTTAAAAAATACATATTTTTTAGGGGCTCCCTTGCACGTAAAACCTTATCCGTCTCATTACAAAACGAGTTCTAACTTAGATCCAAGCTTAAACCTTCGAGCCAGTTTTTGTATTTCGAACTTTATTTTGACCGTATTAAAATTCTTTATACGAAATTGATCACTTAGGCTCGGGTTAAAAATCTGTTTTTGTATTAAGAACTTTATCATTGTTGAAATATAGTTCGAAATTCAAAAATGGCTCGATGTTTTAAACCTGGTTCTAAAGACAAACTTTGGTTTGTAATAAGGCCCTATATGTTTTTTCTTGTCTATCCCATGGTGTAGGATATCGTTGGAATAGGCCATTTAAAAATATTGCGGGTCTGTAAAAACCATTATTCAATTCAGGGATTCGTTTGCGTAATATTAAGCTGTAAAGTGCTGATTGTTTTAGAGTCCCCCAGCTAAAGGGTGCCAGCTAAAGGGTTATTTTTGGATATGTGAAGAAATTCACGGCACTATTCAATACAACGAAGTTATAAGGAAAACTGTCACAGCTAAGTAGGCTTTACAAGTTAACGAGTAATAGTCGACCAGCTTACCTACATTTTCAGTTGGAGAATTGACCGTGACGCACATATATGACGTATTGGAGAACATGTTTTTCAACAACAGTATTAATTTTTGTTTTTTTTTTAATTCATCCCAACTACGAACCCTTCATTGTGCGTTGTCCGACACGCTCTTGGCCGGTTTCTTTTTAAAAATTCTTGTATGTCCTGAACGTGTCCCAAATAAAATGTCTATCTGTCCAATCTTTTTCCAAATATGTTGGCGTCGGCTTCCAGCCTAATCGGGTGCCTACAGCTAAATATTAACAACGGAACTACAACAACGGACTAAATTTTAATAAATTACACTAAGCATCTAGGTATATAAGTGATAATATCTAAACATCATAAAATTCATCTTATCATCATAAAATCATAATAAAAAATCATATCTAAAATTGAAAAGAGTATGCTTAGATGGTTTGGCCATGTTGAGAGGATGAATAAAAGGCGACTAACAAAAGGTATTTACAAGGCAGATGTGAGTGGAAATGCCGGGAGGGGACGTCCCAGAAAGACATATAGTGACCTCATTATTTATTTGTTTATTTAAACTTCTCGCACACAATTAAGTACAAAGGTGGACTTAATGCCTTAGGCATTCTCTACCAGTCAACCAAGGGTGGTGAAGAGATAAGATGGCAGGTGCTCTGAGAGGAAATAAAAATAACGAAATATATTAAAGATAACATAATAGATTATAAATAGAATAAGTACAGAAATACATAAATAGGTTACTAGCATAAAATACAAATACATACATATTTACTACAATATATACCTACATTATATATATCTAAACATACAAATTCAAGGAAAAGAGATACATAATTGAGATGACTCTACGCTATTTGTTTTGAAAATAACTCTGCAATTTCCGCTTAAATGCATGCCGACTGGTGGCCGTCCTGATATCAAGAGGAAGCGCATTCCAAAGAAGAATGGACTGAATATGAAAGGAAGAATGAACAAAGCCAGAAGTATGAGAAGGACGAGTAGAAGAAGATTGTTGGAAGAACGCAGACTTTTAGCGTGCGAAGAACATAGATAACAATGATGATCAATGATATCATTAATGATGTTCTTCAAAAAGGTCAGGGGCGTAGTACTCGCAACCGGCGTGCGTGTATGACCAGATGTATGAACGTAAACGAAGCAAAAGGATTATGTAAGGAGCGTAGCAGGTGGCGTTCTATAGTTTCTGCCTACCCCCATGGGAAGAAGGCGTTTGTGTATGTATGTGTATGTATATATCTGGACATGAGAAGCATCATGTCGGATGTGTAAAATGCTACCTTTTCAGGAGAGCAAAAACAAAACTGACAAAAGATTTTTCTTCATAAATATTGAACGTTAGGTATTTAAGTCAGTATTTTTTTTTTATATTTGGTAGGCAATAGTACCTTTTGATTTTAATTACAAGCATTACCCTAACTGTTAAAATGAAATTAATATATTTTTTAATCTACTTGATCCTCTACATCAAACTTTATGCCTGAAATATAATAGATGAGTGCTTAAAACTGCAAGCCTATGTTCACATCCGACGATATGCTTGCAATTTTAGGCAATAACTTTTTCTTTTATATTGAAATGTAGGATTATGATCTTAGATATAGAACAATTACCTAGAGTCTGATCTGTTGATATTGCTGTATACTTCATAGATACTTGTTACTTTTAATTTCAAGCAAAAGGACGGAAGTCCTCATAAAACTACATACACCAGACAACGTATACACAGGAAAAAAAAACAAATTTTCAAATTAAATCAAAATCTTTACTTCTAATAAACATTTATTTTTTATCATAATAAAAGTATTAAACATAACAAAAAAATGAGCTTAGTGGCAAGCTTGGTAACTTAGTTTAAAAATAATTAAAAAATAAAATGAATCTAATCAGTCTCTGGAAAATCAGGCTCATTTTCGTTATGTTTCAAATTTCTATAAAAACCGTGAAATTCTACCGGCACCCATTCCAAAAGTGTAATCAAATCTTTATATTTTGCAGAAGATATTGGTTTCTCTTCTTTTCGTATATTTGGTAAGTCACCGGGAAACCGTATACCTTTAGCCAAATTCCGTACGAATGAAATCTCAAAAAAATCTGATGAAAAAACTGTTTTGTAAAACAGTGTGCCCGGCTGATCTTTCTTTAACTGAAGCCAAACACATTCTGAGATTTTGAATTCCTGGCCATCTTTGTTCTTTTTCGCGTTACTAAGGGCCCATTCTTTTTATACAAGGCAGTGACGTCTTTGAAATGCCTCAGTTCCATATCAAACACTTCAAAAGGTTTTCTTCCTCCACATGTCCTTATGAATTGGGACCAATCCCTAGGAATGGCTATTTGCATAGTCTTCAGCTGTTTTTTTTCTTTTCTATTATTGAATGTATTTGGTCTACCTCCATATGAGTGTGGCCTTTTAGCAAGTATTTGTGATTTATCACTTTTAAGTTCGAAAATTTGTGCAGTAACCAAATATAAGCCATTACTATCATCAAATTTCTGTTCTGGCCTGCGCAATTATCTGACCAAAATGTCAATTCTTCAACAGTTTCAATTTTTGTTTTGTTTTCCTCTGCCCAACGAATGACACAGGAGGCTATTTTATTGCCTCCTCTCCCTCCTACGTTCTCAGACCATATTATATTTGTAGCAACGTTACTCGTTGCGTCATATATAGTTAAGTTTAAAGTCCATAGCTTACGCAAATAGAACGATTTGGTATTGGTTAAATTTGTTCTGTTTCATCTATAGCGTCTTTTAATTTTCTTTCAAAAGCATCACAATCGTCACATGTGTCAACTGATGGTAGTTTAAAACTTAGGTTAAATTTTGTATTAAAAACATTACGGTAAATCCATTCTTTTGCGATGAGATTTTCAGGTGTTTCTTCTTGTATCATGAGTTCTTTGTAATGATGGTACATGGTAGCAATGTTTAAGTCCGATCCTAAATATTTTTTCCCACTTTTTTGGCGTGAATAATGGCTCTCATAGCAGGGATAGGAGTTGATATGATCCATTATTCTTTTATCATTGGTTCAGGAGACTTGTTTCCTGGGACATGTTTTCCCCTCTGGTCTCCAATTGTTAGCCCACCCTCCAGTTTTTTTTCCACGCTTAGTTTTACAAATCTTTCTCCAATCGAGAGAGTATTCAAGAACATAACCTTGCATACCCTTACTCTGCAACAGTCTATAGTTAGAGTATAGGTGTAAGAGAACTTTCTCCTATCAACCTCTATGTCCCCACCTGTCCTCATAACACGCTTAATTTCTTTTGTTACATTGTTAACAATAAATTGTCGACGCTGATCCCAATTAAGACATTTTTTCCAAAACTGGTTAAAGATCAGCAGTCTTTTTTCAGGTGATATCTTCGTGTAACATTTGAATTTTCAAGAACATGGAGGTTTTAACATGCGACCCTCTACGTTAGGGGTCTTCCTGGCCACTGTTGAGTGATATGGAGATCCTTTCAATCTCGCAGCTTTGGAAACATTGCGTTTCCATTTTGCTGGATTTCTTATTAATTTCTTTACTTTTTGTGTTGATGGTACTTGTTCATGATTTAAGTACACAACTCCATTAACGTCAACAAGCATCGTGGGGTAGGAAATTGGCGTATTGATCAAATCGGATATTACTTTTTTATTGCAAACCACAGCTTTTGAAATGTTTGGTTTCGTAGGCAAACATAAAGTTTCGTCTATGCATTGTGTATCGGAGTCATCACTTAATTCACCTATTTCATCAACATAAACCATTGGTCCATCTAAACGCGATTTTTTCTTGAGAGGTGAATAAAAGCACTTGTCTAAATCCGTTAAATTTGTCTGAATGTCATGGTTTCCATCATATAACTTTTGCGGTCCCAAAAGATCTTCTACTGTTATTAAGTCAGAAGTCTGAGTGTTTTTTGCATGTATTTGACCTTCAGTTGTTTTCTTATTCAGTGATGATTTAAGTCTTTTCATAGGAATATTGCATTTTTGTTTGATATAATCATTAGTGCACTTGTCTGGTGAGAATAGTCGTCTTTTTACGTGCACTTGGGAAATTTTTATGACCCTCAAATTAGGAGAATTACTTATGTCACTACAACTGGAGTCATAGTCTTCATGCGGTTCATAATTTTTGTCTTTGACACTGTCATCACTGCCGTAATCAAAATTTAATTCTTCGCCATCATCCAAATTACAGCCGTGGACAAAACTGTTTTCTTCTTTTGAAAAACTCTCAGTGTTTCTAGGTACCATTGCACAAGGTAGTTCATTTTCTTTAACATCAAATTCTTTTTTCTCACGATGCTGAATAACTTTTTCGCGTAGATTAGCAAGCCTTCGTCGTCTTTCAAATAATTCTTCGTACAACGACAAATTGTTCTGTAAGAATAATACAACGAGTAAGTGACAAAGTATTTTTTTATAACAAACTACTGGCTCTCATCTGATGGTAAGCGGTTACTGCTGCATAAAGGCGCTTTCAAAACTAGATGTGTTAGTAAGGCGTACTAATTCATTCATTTATGGAGAAATTTACATTCACATTAAGAGGAAAACACAACGTGTTAAATCGCTCCAACCATTTCGAAGCTATGACAAGTATGTCCATACGTAGACGTACAGACCATACCAAGCAATACAGACAAGCAGAGATTTCAAACTTTAATCGGGTAATCAAGGTTCTATCCGTCGGGAGTTAAAATAGATTGGAATTATTAGGTATCAATCACACCCTGTAGGTTCTGTCCCAGTTTCGAGTTCAATATCACATTTTAGGTGTCTCTGTTGCACTGCATTGCATATCACATAAAAATTAAACGGCAAGTGCCAACAGACGCAAGAGTAAAATTTATTGTAGGCTAATACTTACTTTATTGGTGTTGTCCTCCATTATTGCTATATTTTATCAAACACAAACACAGTATAATAATATCACTCTATCCATTTACCACTGTTTTTCGTAAAATCAATCGGATTAACTAAAAACACAGGTGATAACTGATGCGACCGTGCGCTGCGTGCCGACTGAATGATAATGTTTACAACTGGCGCCGAGCGTGCGACGCGACGCGACAGGCGGCTCGTGGTACACGCGTTTCTCTCGCTCACTCTTATTATAATAAGCTATAATGCTGTCGCACGCCATTCGAAGAAAAGCCACGTGAGGTCCGTACCACTCGATGTAATACGACTTTATCCGAACTATCTTGAGTACCGACGAAGTACGATTTTCGTATTAATTTTTGGAGCCATAAGGCTGAAACTCTTTGAACGTACACAATATTACACACAAAACGTTATTATTATAACAATAAAGTTCTTTATGAATAAAAGACTTTATGCCTTTGTAGCGTTTTGCAACATTTTTTTAAGCATAACGCTATATTTGAAGATACGCACTATGATTTGATTGTAAACTTTAGAGGCATAAATGCGTATCTGCTGTTGCTACCAGCATGTTAGACAAAACATTTTTAATTCATAATAGCTTAAGTTGAGATACGGCTCAAAAAACTATTAATAATTTGATGCATAAAGATGCAAGTAAATAAAAAAGGTTATGGCTCTAAGGTCTTTGAAAATGTCTTTAAATCCGACATTATGCATAAGTGTATCTTTATAAGGATAAGAGATAGAAATACCAGGGTCAGATAGTTAGAAAGAGCAACAAAATTATAATATCGTTATACTAAAAAGTAATTTTGGTTCTATCTGCAAATCCGACATGATGCTTCTGAGGTCGAGATATATATCTAAACATATTAACCAACAAAATGAATGACCTAAATGATGAAATTCCATCATTCCAATTTTAGGATTTGACTTTGTATTTGACTATATACAGACACACGTGTTTCAACCAAATATGATAAACAATGTTCCTCCTAACAAAAGCCAACATACATGGAATTTCACCTGTGTGCAAACACCGTCTGGTTTTTTGCCTCCAAAAAGAATGCCAGCGCTGAAAGAATTCATACGAAGTGCGAATTTTTAAATGAAACTGCATTCTTTCATTCCTTCGTGACAAAACTGATTGGTTTTTGCCATTTCGGTATTTCAAAAAAGCTGGCTATGGGTACTATATATTGTCTGCCGATCGATTAATATCGACGGGCAAAAGAGATTATGTGAAAAAGGTGGAATATTGGACTCGTCTGCCATTTTATTAGTAATAGTCCATTTATTTGTCAGAATATTGTTACAGAGTTCTTACAAAGTTTATAATATTCTGCCGTTTCTAGCGTACAAATACATTTTCAGGGTTTTAGGTAGATTGCTACACATTACAATGAATGGAATAAATTAGGATAACATTCAAATAATTGCAAATTTGTTAAATATTAGGGAAATGTCAAAAAGATTTCATTAAGTCAAAGATATAATAAGAAGAGATTATCATTGTTTTCTAATATTCAAGTCAACTTTTCATTCATAAAATGTAGTCGAGTAGTAGCATTTACCTAAGAGATAATTGAATAATTTACATTTAAATATCTTAAAGTTAAGAGTTTTAAAACAACCTGGTAGTTTATTATAAACTTAGGTCGCCTTACAAAACACATTTATTAGAAAATAGTTTATTATTTCGTCGAGGTACACGAAGCATGTGAACTTTGCGGTTAGGTCTGGGTACAACGTCATTATGCAGATGAAATTCATGCTTATTTTGGTACACAAAAATACAAATTTAAAAACAATATTATAGTGCTGGGAGTGGTAATATTTTTATTTTTTTGACTAATGGAACACGGCTGTCCAGTGGGTGCCCCAACATATTGAGCGAATCTTGAGCTCGAAACACTCTGTTAAGTTCTACAGAATTACCCCATATAATGATGCCATAACGCAAAATTGATGAGATATAGCCATGGTATGCACATAGTGCCCGCGGGCTTGCGGACGGTGAGCAATGGATAGCTCGCCGTCTGATAAGGACCAGGCCCGGGTTGACGGCGCGTTTGTGCTCCACGCGCACCTCAAAGAGATGACCTCTACGTGGGCGAAGACGAGGGCAACACTACTTATCGACTCAACAATCATCCGAAAGCAGGTGATATAGGGGATAAAAGTTTGTATGGGAAATTTAGCATTTCTTATACGAGTATGTTAGGGACATGAAAATTCAAATTTATGTTTTTGTTAATAAATAAAAAAATACATGTTTCAGCGTTTTTGTAAAATTATCCCCCAAGGGCAGGCCCTCATGACGGAGAATGCTGTTGCCCAGGGTGGCGTCGTCTTGGCGGTGTCTCTAGACATCGGCAATGCCTTCAATACCCTGCCCTGGAGTTGCATCAGGGAGGCACTCCGATATTTCGCATTTCCGACGTTTGGCTCCCAAACTGGAGCGGGCCAGGGCTGCTTTGAAGCGGCTCCTGCCCAATGGTAGGGGGTCCAAACGCCTCCTGCCGGAGGCTCTACGCGGGAGTCGTGCAGTCCATGGCCCTTTACGGGGCATCTGTGTGGGCGCGTTCCCTGGCGCTGCGGCCATCCCACCGGTTGAGCGCGGCCCAAAGGGTCAAGGCCATCCGGCTGGATAAGATAAGATAAAATAAGATTTCTTTATTTGTTAAACATTGTATACATACAAGAGCATGCAAGATATTACAGTCATCGTTTGAGTCCAATCATGTTTAGCCGTAAGTATCAGCGTACAAATATTTCCTTAGCATTGAAAATAATTAACAATAACAAAATCAAAAATTTACCTAGAATAGGCACTAATAAAGTTTATAATTAGAAACTTAATAAATTAGAAATTATTTTATGTTATAAAGTCAAAATTCCATATTTATATAAATTTAATATTAGTGTCATATAAATTATTAGTATTACGAGTATTAGTGTCAGGAAAAAGCTAAAATTTATCACTCAAAATAAAATCCTTTTCGGTCAAAAATTAGGAGACACTATAATATGCTTTTTGCGAAAGGAACATTTTTAATTGTCGCTTGAATGCCTTACCATTTAGCTTCTTCCAACGTTTAGGCAATATGTTATATATAGTAGGCGCCATGCAGACGATACTTTTGCGCATGAGTGCCGTTTTTGCTGGATACACTCGAAGAATGGTCATATCTCGTCTGTTACGCGGTACAACGTCCTGTAGACGTGGAAACAAATTGGGGTTTGTTTTAACAAACATTGCGGTTTCGAGGATATACATACAAGGAAGAGTTAATATATTGTACCTTTTAAAATATGGTTTACATGTATCAACCGTTTTTAGCCCAAACATAGATCTAATGCATCTCTTTTGAGCCTTAAATGCCGTGTTAGCGTCGGTAGAATTTCCCCAAAATATAATGCCGTATCTTAGGTGAGACGCAACTGCCATGCCATGGTAGGCCACAATCAGGGTATCTACATTCACAACTGCAGCTAGAGAGTGCAATGCAAATGCAGAACTACAAATTTTTTGGCAGAGTTTCTCAATTTGTGATTTCCAGTCAAGTCTTTTGTCAATTATTAGTCCAAGGAATTTTGTAGTATTTACAAATTCAACAATTTTATTATCTATATTTATGTCTATATTTTCTATAGTCAAGTGTTGGCTAAAATGTATAATTTTAGTTTTATCTAAATTAATCAATAAATTATTATTATTTAACCATTCTACTATCGATGTCAAGGTATTGTGAATGTCAAGTTTATATTGGATCATGTCATTGCTATTACTAGAAATTGTCACCGTGCTATCATCTGCAAATAAAGTCATAGGGTGTGGAATTGATTTTGGCAAGTCATTAATATATAGTGTAAAAAATGGGATCGGTCCGGGGATATGTTCTCTGGTCTGGTCCGGGGATACCGCACGGTCTCCGGTAAGGCGGCGAGCCTCCTTGCCGGATTGCCACCATAGCATCTGGAGCCAAAAGTCCTCGCGCACGAATGGAAGTGGCGCGAGGAGGCGAAACGGCGGTCGTAACTCCGCTGCCGCGAGAAATTACGGCACAGCGGACAAAGCTCCGGCGGGATCTCATGGCAACATGGAGAGTGCGATTTTTGCAACCCAGTGCTGGGCACAATACAATTGCGGCGATAAGTCCCCTCTTTCAGGAGTAACGGCTTTCTGACCTTCGCTTCTTTTCGAATAGATGAAAAGAAAATTACATAACTATGGACCTACGTGACTAACGGTTTTAGATGTGGAGTCTTGAAATCATGTAGGGGTCGCATTCGCAATGTGTCAACCAACCCATCTAAAGGATTCTTGCTTAACCGAATCGATCGATGCTTTACCCATCGTCATTCAGCCACAAATCCCTTTGTCAAGAAGACCTGCTTCAAAATGCGACATTTAACTTTGCTCAGGTTCCAAAACATTTAATCAAATTACCTTGATCATTAGCGGTCGTTATCAAGACTTGAATAATATTTCCGGCATCCACGTGGGCGAAGCTAGTATTAAATAATAGCTAAATAATGTCAACAGTTTCAGCGTCCGAGAAAACGAGGTGAACGCTTTAAGCCAGGATCACACGATCAAACTATCTAACTGCCTCTAAAAAATGTTCAGTAAAAACAGATAAACTCACTGAGCGTAAACAACCATTTGAAAGCTGCTCGTACTGAAACATTGCAACTCACTACGTTTTTCTTTTTAGTTTAACTACCGACAGTATAATATTCGCTGCGTTACCGATAAGTTTTTATACCTACAATGGTTTGTAGTTTTGGCATTCTCGTTTAGTGTGTTTAATGCCTTTTTGCTGCATTGTTAAAGCTATTCAATGGGAGGGGCTTGTGGCTAAGTAATAACAGCCGCACGGGTCGATCGATCAGGTTAAGCCACGCTTGCCGCGGTTGGTCCGTGGATGGGTGACCATCTTTACATACCAAGACCCCTCCGTGCCTCGGAAAGCACGTTAAGCCGTTGGTCCCGGCTGTCATTTGTAGATCTTTGACAGTTGTTACGGGTCGTCAGAAGCTCGAAAGTCAGACAACCAGTCTTACCAAGGGGTATCGTGTTACCCAGTAACTGGGTTGTGGAGGACAGATCGGCACTCGCTCCATGTAAAATACTGGTATTCCAATACTGGCATCCGGTAAGACTGGAAGCCGACCCCAACATAGTTGGGAAAAGGCTAGGCAGATGAGATGATGTTAAAGTTATTCAATCAAGAAAAATGAAGAATAAAAAATACATAATCATGATTAACCAGAATATTAACCTCCTTCACAATCCTAAAACGCCATCCTATTTGCGGGAACGTTTTTCCTCCGCCCGTCCTTCAGATGCGCCTTGCAGGTCGCATCTTAGAAAGCTTCTTAAGTCCCCTCCCCACTCCACCGATTTCTACTCCTACTCCTTCACTGTACACGCGGTGCAGTTGTGGAGTTCACTTCCGCTGGACATTAGGGACTGCCAAACTTGCAGTATTTAAAAGGAGAGTGAAAGAACACTATATTTCCACTTCGTCATAGTTGCGTATATATTTATTATTTGAAATTACACTGTATTTTTTATATTCTAGTTATATTTATTTTAGTTGTATGTATGTATATATTTTAGTATATTCCCATATTATTTGTTTTGTAATTTTTTCGATTTTATGTATTCTATTTTCTCTTCTACTCTTACACACGTTGTCTACATCTCTTTATCTACTTTCCTATCGCAGGTACGCTGGAAGAGATTTCTTTAGAAATAAGCATCACCTTTGTACGTATTTTTCTGTTCTGTTCTTCTTTTCTGTTTTTGTATGTGTGTACAAAATTGGTTAAATAAATAAATAAAACTAATCCATACAATTACAAATTATAAAAAAATACAGAGAAATAAATTATTACAATTATAGGTAGGTTAGTAAAATCTTATGCATTATTATTATTTACTTTCCTTTGTTCTGGATAGGGCAATCCGTACGAGGTACTAACCGTCTGCAGGATACTGTTGCTACTGCCTCGCACGCGCGCCCCTTGTTGCAGCCTCCTTGTTTCTTGCGTACCTATAACCGCATGAAAGCCGTCCATTCGCGCCTCAGCAAACATTCCGGACGTACTACAATATCGAGGCAGTCGCATCAGCTTCCTAAAGACGTTGTTGTATTGGACACGCAGAGCACTAGCAGCCCAGCGAGTAAAGGTTACCCACTGACTCCTCGAGTATATGGAGGCATGATGAACAGGGTGTAAATTTCACTCATCCTCCATAGAAAAAGGAGGATTCTCCGACCAGACGGGTGTCGTGTCTAGTGGGCAACTGCCCGACGGTTGTTGTCGGGACTTTGTATATATGCTAATTGCGCGGTAAACTCTGTTTGCGCGATGCAGGATTTTGCATGGAGCCT
The DNA here is from genome assembly GCA_905333075.3 of Atethmia centrago. Classification (NCBI taxonomy): domain Eukaryota; kingdom Metazoa; phylum Arthropoda; class Insecta; order Lepidoptera; family Noctuidae; genus Atethmia; species Atethmia centrago. The sequence goes on from HG995379.1 coordinate 6,373,131, forward strand.
GTGTGTTGTGTAGTTCGCATGTGGCGATGTAGATGCCGCCACAAGTATAACGATTGGCAGTACGCAGTGTAATGAATGCAGGTATGTAGAGGAAAATGACGGTATCTATACTTCTATAGTACCTAATATAATAAAGCTGAAGAGTTTGTTTGTTTGAACGCGCTAATCTCTGGAACTACACGTTGTATTGGAAAAATATGTCTTCTTATATCTCGACCTCAGAAGCATCATGTCGGATTTGCAGATAGAACCAAAATTACTTTTTAGTATAACGATATTATAATTTTGTTGCTCTTTCTAACTATCTGACCCTGGTATTTCTATCTCTTATCCTTATAAAGATACACTTATGCATAATGTCGGATTTAAAGACATTTTCAAAGACCTTAGAGCCATAACCTTTTTTATTTACTTGCATCTTTATGCATCAAATTACTCGTATTAATAGTTTTTTGAGCCGTATCTCAACTTAAGCTATTATGAATTAAAAATGTTTTGTCTAACATGCTGGTAGCAACAGCAGATACGCATTTATGCCTCTAAAGTTTACAATAAAATCATAGTGCGTATCTTCAAATATAGCGTTATGCTTAAAAAAATGTTGCAAAACGCTACAAAGGCATAAAGTCTTTTATTCATAAAGAACTTTATTGTTATAATAATAACGTTTTGTGTGTAATATTGTGTACGTTCAAAGAGTTTCAGCCTTATGGCTCCAAAAATTAATACAAAAATCGTACTTCGTCGGTACTCAAGATAGTTCGGATAAAGTCGTATTACATCGAGTGGTACGGACCTCACGTGGCTTTTCTTCGAATGGCGTGCGACAGCATTATAGCTTATTATAATAAGAGTGAGCGAGAGAAACGCGTGTACCACGAGCCGCCTGTCGCGTCGCGTCGCACGCTCGGCGCCAGTTGTAAACATTATCATTCAGTCGGCACGCAGCGCACGGTCGCATCAGTTATCACCTGTGTTTTTAGTTAATCCGATTGATTTTACGAAAAACAGTGGTAAATGGATAGAGTGATATTATTATACTGTGTTTGTGTTTGATAAAATATAGCAATAATGGAGGACAACACCAATAAAGTAAGTATTAGCCTACAATAAATTTTACTCTTGCGTCTGTTGGCACTTGCCGTTTAATTTTTATGTGATATGCAATGCAGTGCAACAGAGACACCTAAAATGTGATATTGAACTCGAAACTGGGACAGAACCTACAGGGTGTGATTGATACCTAATAATTCCAATCTATTTTAACTCCCGACGGAAAGAACCTTGATTACCCGATTAAAGTTTGAAATCTCTGCTTGTCTGTATTGCTTGGTATGGTCTGTACGTCTACGTATGGACATACTTGTCATAGCTTCGAAATGGTTGGAGCGATTTAACACGTTGTGTTTTCCTCTTAATGTGAATGTAAATTTCTCCATAAATGAATGAATTAGTACGCCTTACTAACACATCTAGTTTTGAAAGCGCCTTTATGCAGCAGTAACCGCTTACCATCAGATGAGAGCCAGTAGTTTGTTATAAAAAAATACTTTGTCACTTACTCGTTGTATTATTCTTACAGAACAATTTGTCGTTGTACGAAGAATTATTTGAAAGACGACGAAGGCTTGCTAATCTACGCGAAAAAGTTATTCAGCATCGTGAGAAAAAAGAATTTGATGTTAAAGAAAATGAACTACCTTGTGCAATGGTACCTAGAAACACTGAGAGTTTTTCAAAAGAAGAAAACAGTTTTGTCCACGGCTGTAATTTGGATGATGGCGAAGAATTAAATTTTGATTACGGCAGTGATGACAGTGTCAAAGACAAAAATTATGAACCGCATGAAGACTATGACTCCAGTTGTAGTGACATAAGTAATTCTCCTAATTTGAGGGTCATAAAAATTTCCCAAGTGCACGTAAAAAGACGACTATTCTCACCAGACAAGTGCACTAATGATTATATCAAACAAAAATGCAATATTCCTATGAAAAGACTTAAATCATCACTGAATAAGAAAACAACTGAAGGTCAAATACATGCAAAAAACACTCAGACTTCTGACTTAATAACAGTAGAAGATCTTTTGGGACCGCAAAAGTTATATGATGGAAACCATGACATTCACGCGTTTAGATGGACCAATGGTTTATGTTGATGAAATAGGTGAATTAAGTGATGACTCCGATACACAATGCATAGACGAAACTTTATGTTTGCCTACGAAACCAAACATTTCAAAAGCTGTGGTTTGCAATAAAAAAGTAATATCCGATTTGATCAATACGCCAATTTCCTACCCCACGATGCTTGTTGACGTTAATGGAGTTGTGTACTTAAATCATGAACAAGTACCATCAACACAAAAAGTAAAGAAATTAATAAGAAATCCAGCAAAATGGAAACGCAATGTTTCCAAAGCTGCGAGATTGAAAGGATCTCCATATCACTCAACAGTGGCCAGGAAGACCCCTAACGTAGAGGGTCGCATGTTAAAACCTCCATGTTCTTGAAAATTCAAATGTTACACGAAGATATCACCTGAAAAAAGACTGCTGATCTTTAACCAGTTTTGGAAAAAATGTCTTAATTGGGATCAGCGTCGACAATTTATTGTTAACAATGTAACAAAAGAAATTAAGCGTGTTATGAGGACAGGTGGGGACATAGAGGTTGATAGGAGAAAGTTCTCTTACACCTATACTCTAACTATAGACTGTTGCAGAGTAAGGGTATGCAAGGTTATGTTCTTGAATACTCTCTCGATTGGAGAAAGATTTGTAAAACTAAGCGTGGAAAAAAAACTGGAGGGTGGGCTAACAATTGGAGACCAGAGGGGAAAACATGTCCCAGGAAACAAGTCTCCTGAACCAATGATAAAAGAATAATGGATCATATCAACTCCTATCCCTGCTATGAGAGCCATTATTCACGCCAAAAAAGTGGGAAAAAATATTTAGGATCGGACTTAAACATTGCTACCATGTACCATCATTACAAAGAACTCATGATACAAGAAGAAACACCTGAAAATCTCATCGCAAAAGAATGGATTTACCGTAATGTTTTTAATACAAAATTTAACCTAAGTTTTAAACTACCATCAGTTGACACATGTGACGATTGTGATGCTTTTGAAAGAAAATTAAAAGACGCTATAGATGAAACAGAACAAATTTAACCAATACCAAATCGTTCTATTTGCGTAAGCTATGGACTTTAAACTTAACTATATATGACGCAACGAGTAACGTTGCTACAAATATAATATGGTCTGAGAACGTAGGAGGGAGAGGAGGCAATGAAATAGCCTCCTGTGTCATTCGTTGGGCAGAGGAAAACAAAACAAAAATTGAAACTGTTGAAGAATTGACATTTTGGTCAGATAATTGCGCAGGCCAGAACAGAAATTTGATGATAGTAATGGCTTATATTTGGTTACTGCACAAATTTTCGAACTTAAAAGTGATAAATCACAAATACTTGCTAAAAGGCCACACTCATATGGAGGTAGACCAAATACATTCAATAATAGAAAAGAAAAAAAACAGCTGAAGACTATGCAAATAGCCATTCCTAGGGATTGGTCCCAATTCATAAGGACATGTGGAGGAAGAAAACCTTTTGAAGTGTTTGATATGGAACTGAGGCATTTCAAAGACGTCACTGCCTTGTATAAAAAGAATAGGCCCTTAGTAACGCGAAAAAGAACAAAGATGGCCAGGAATTCAAAATCTCAGAATGTGTTTGGCTTCAGTTAAAGAAAGATCAGCCGGGCACACTGTTTTACAAAACAGTTTTTTCATCAGATTTTTTTGAGATTTCATTCGTACGGAATTTGGCTAAAGGTATACGGTTTCCCGGTGACTTACCAAATATACGAAAAGAAGAGAAACCAATATCTTCTGCAAAATATAAAGATTTGATTACACTTTTGGAATGGGTGCCGGTAGAATTTCACGGTTTTTATAGAAATTTGAAACATAACGAAAATGAGCCTGATTTTCCAGAGACTGATTAGATTCATTTTATTTTTTAATTATTTTTAAACTAAGTTACCAAGCTTGCCACTAAGCTCATTTTTTTGTTATGTTTAATACTTTTATTATGATAAAAAATAAATGTTTATTAGAAGTAAAGATTTTGATTTAATTTGAAAATTTGTTTTTTTTTCCTGTGTATACGTTGTCTGGTGTATGTAGTTTTATGAGGACTTCCGTCCTTTTGCTTGAAATTAAAAGTAACAAGTATCTATGAAGTATACAGCAATATCAACAGATCAGACTCTAGGTAATTGTTCTATATCTAAGATCATAATCCTACATTTCAATATAAAAGAAAAAGTTATTGCCTAAAATTGCAAGCATATCGTCGGATGTGAACCCTATGTTCACATCCGACGATATGCTTGCAATTTAAAGCACTCATCTATTATATTTCAGGCATAAAGTTTGATGTAGAGGATCAAGTAGATTAAAAAATATATTAATTTCATTTTAACAGTTAGGGTAATGCTTGTAATTAAAATCGAAAGGTACTATTGCCTACCAAATATAAAAAAAAAAATACTGACTTAAATACCTAACGTTCAATATTTATGAAGAAAAAACTTTTGTCAGTTTTGTTTTTGCTCTCCTGAAAAGGTAGCATTTTACACATCCGACATGATGCTTCTCATGTCCAGATATGTTATTAGAATATAAATTGATTAACTGTACGTTATTATAAAGCCTATTTAACATCACGCTACGACCGTTAGGAGCCGAGCAAGAAGGAAAAAAATAAGAAACAACGCTACGCGACAACGAAGTACTAGCGCGGGCGGGCAATGCGATGCGACGCGGGAGAACTAGTAGGTCTGGAGAACAAGAAATTTCACGCGGACGCAGAAACTAGTAAGTACTTCTTAAAGATATTTTTTTAAGCAGAACATAATAAAAACTTTTGGTCGCTTGCAGGTACTAATAGAAACACTTCGAATTGAGCTTGCCAACTAAAGTAGTTCTAGCTCGTAGCATTGCTGTGTTCTAGTTATGTGTAATTCACTTTCAAATTAAAATTCAAAAATCATTTATTTCAATCCATTTAAGATCATAATTATGTTGTATATTTGAAATAAAATAAAAAATTCAATCACAATAAACACATATAAAAATAATTAATTGAATAATATAAATAAAATCAAAATTAATATCAAATTTAAATCATAAAATCAAATAAAAATTATTCATAATACGCCTGCCTCTGAGTCATTTCTTTTTTTTGTCATTACATTAATCATATAACAATGGTTAATGTACTGACAATCAAGCCAGTTTGCAAATACGCTCAGACAACAAACAAACAAATGACTCAGAGGCACGTATTATAAATCATTTTCATTTTATTTTATGATTTTAATTAATTTTGATTATATTTGTATTATTTAGTTAATTATTTATTAACCTCACAGACAACGCCTTCCACTCCCTATCAATGTCCGCATCGTCCCTCAGGTCAGAGGTCACGATATGTTGGAGGTATTTAAACTGTTGAACTCTTTTTAACTTGACACCGTTAAATCTAATAGGTGGAACAGAATCCGGGCACCTCCGACCCCTGGCCCGAAAGACCATGGACCCACTCTTCTTTGCGTTATAGAGCAAACCGTAATCCAGCGCGTAACGCTCGCAGATGCCCAGCAACCTGGAAAGACTACACGGGATGCGCTCAGCAGCACCATATCGTCCGCTTAACTAATATTGTTGATACAAACACCGTCAATATGGCAGCCGACACGGGTGCTGCTGAGCTCCTCTATCAGTGCGTTCACGTAAAGGTTGAAGAGCTTCGGCGAAATCAGCCCTCCCTGCTTCACCACGCACTCCAACCTGTATGGCTCCGTCAGAGCACTCGACCATCGAACAACGTTGACCTGGTAAACAACCCTGGTAAGCCGAGACTGATAAAAGTTACTTAGAATGTGTTTTGGGTGAGCCATGTTCCCATCTTTAACTTACACTTGTAGTTTGGCAGTTGGGCAACAGTGACAGTAATAATGTCTAGCCAGAGTATGTACGTTTAACGTTAATCAATCTCGTTATAAGTGTCCGTGATCTATGAGATTTTATCCTGTGGGCCTAGCACGAACGCGTGTATTAAACGAAATGTAATTCGATCGATTTTTAAATGATTAATTCTTGTTTTTCACATATTATTTACTTAGTTTTCATATGGGTGTAATACGTATTGTGTTTTGATGCAAAAACAATAGCGAAAAATATATAGTACGAGTTGCATTTTCGATTAAAACGTCGTTTGAATTTGTGTTGCGTTTACATCACTCGTTCGTGCTGAGGCCTGTTTTATTAATTTATGTTTGCTTCTAGGCTTGTTCTAGGTTCTATATTCTGGTACATACCTCTGGTAATTCCAGTTCCCTGCAGTCGAATTTTGCCAGTGTTACACAACTGGAATACACGTTAAATTTACAAAGAATCCTTCTATTCGGTAGCGCTCTACGGAACCCGGCGAAACTCCACTGTCAACTTTTTTTGTAACGGTACCCGCTAGCGGACCATTTTGCTTAAACTATCATGCTTTTCGTGTATGGCTCTGTTGTATGGTTGTTTAAATGGAAGAAAAATACTTTATACCGTATTTCTGTGAAAGGTACCGTAGGAACGCGTGGAGCGCGTTAACGCAAATTGATTTAATCATTTAAAATAACATAAAAAAATAAAAAAATAACCTAACTGCAACTAAAATGTTCAAACAAGCTCACTTTTCAAGCGGTCTGATGCAGTTGGTGGCAGTTATTTTAGTTGAATCTCAGATTGGATGTCTTTGCTGTCACGCAGTCGGTCTCGTTTCGCACAAAACCGTCGAGAGAATGCGTTCTTGAAATCTGTCAGTATCATACCAACGAATATATATTTTGCGAATTTGATCCTTATACTTACTAGAAATTGTCCAGCAGACAGGTATGAGGGGGTCTACTCTCTAAGTCCGTCAACGAAGATACGGGCCCGTCCGAAAGAAATTGATCTGTCAAAAAGAGTGACAAATTCAAATTATCGAACGGGTAAAAAACAAATCGAGAGTTGGGACAGCTGTCAAATGTGTTGTCATTTCTTCTTTGTTCGGGCTCTGAACTAATCTTATGTCCATATGTGATATAGAGTAGGAAACGTCCGTAACTTTGGCCTAAACTATAATACTAATTTCGTGCTTAGGAAGTAGACGCCCAAGAATGCATTCTCTCGACGGCCAGACTGTAGTTTTAAGACTTGATTCGTATCTATGGATGATACATATTGTGCTTGTCCCAGATTGAAACCAAAATCCTTGGATTGTTGTATTTTCAATAAAAAAATCGTTTGAATTTATGTGACGTTTACTACGCGCGTTCGTGATAGGCCATTCTGGTCATTTTAGTGGAAAGGAATCCGATACCGACATATTTTGGAAATGATGGTTGAGATTATTCACCTAAATCAACCTATGTTTCTTTAATGTGATTCGATGGCATACAAAACGGACAGCTCACATGTTGGTAAAAACACGCAACACAACACACATTGGTCATCATCGCCTACTGAAATCTCGAATATATACCAGAGACATCGCAGATGCGTAAAAAACTAAATTCACTTTCGGCTCCACGGTTTCACCCGCATAAGTCTCGATCCCGTGGGAATATCGGGATAAAAAGTACCTATATTATGTCCTGATTCAGGCCATGGTCTATCTATGTGCCAAATTGCATCCAAATCTGTTTAGCCGTTTCAGCGTGAAAGCGTAACTAACAAACAAACTCACTTTCACATTTATAAAATTTGTTAGAATTCAAATGTTACATTTATAACGAGTTAAGCAAAGATTAGTTTTAGACTTTTCGTAGAACTGAATTCAGAAGACATAAAATTAAAAATTCCCAAAAATGCTACGTTGCTTCGTTCCAAGATGTCGACTGAAATTCCAACTACACAACTCAAAAATTCAGTTACAAACGGCCACTCGGACATTTTTAAAGACCAAAATTATCAACGAAAATAATTTTAGCAACCATTTTAGGTAGGTAAGTCGGTCCTGCTCGAGAATGCATGCATGAGATGTTCTTCTATGCTTAGAATATAATTTTATGTTATTGAAATTACGTACAGTCAACCACAAAAGCCGATTAGCTCTGATACATAATGATTCGATACATTGCTTCTCAGTATTTCATTATGTAGCTAGGAGTCAATACTCCTTAAGTTCAATATTTTTATTAATATTTTGCTCTATAATAAAGATTGAAAAAACTGAATTGTTAATCGACTTTTGTTGCTGACCGTAACTAAAATGAAAATTTTGTGACCCCATAAATTTTTACTTTTATTTTATTTTTATTATTTGTTGTTATAGTAGCCATGTAGTACACACTCTGTGACAAGTGTCTACCTATTACGGTTCAAAAGATACAGCCTTGGTAAGGGTCCTGTTGGCACCCTTTGGGTACGGAATCCATAAAACACAATTCTGTTCGTTTAAAATCGATCAATTTAAAAACTTCGAAGTCGCGATGTTTTAGCCCAACAGCCAAAGGAACTTGATCCTACGCGGTATTCTTTTGAAAATCGAACTCTGAGCGGCCATATTGTCCTCGTTTATTTTGTAACGGACCCGCAGTTGCTCGCTTCACGTATTTGCTTTGAAATTCTAGTTACACTATTGCATTGCTATTCTATTCTTCGTTTATATTTCAAGTGGAAACTTCGATAGCTAAATCCTATCACATAATTCATTTATCTGTTCATTTATTCTGTTCATTTTGTTTTATTCATTTATTCATTTGCTTTATTTTTCATTGTTTTTTTTTTTTACCTATTTTGGTATAGTAATTTTATTCTAGGTGCATCGTCTTCACATATAATTTTAAAATGTACATATACAAAATTTTGTAAAACATTTTAAAAGAGTAACGGTGGAGTTTCTTGCCCATTCTTCTCCATACGAATGTACCTTTTGGAAGGGGCAACTAGAATCAATTCATTTTTTTTTTGTTAATTTTGACGTTCAAAAGTGCCTTTTATGTGCCTATTTGAAATAAATAATTTGACTTTGACTTTGACCTAGGATAAATATCAGCTATTTGAAGTATTCAGTCATGAATTGAGAAGGAAAAAGACTTGCTATGTACCCATTAAAAATATTCATCTCGTTTATCCCCCCTTAAATTACACGCCTCATGTGTAAAGTTTCGACGGCCTTGAATTTTTTTTGTTCTATTTGTTCCTGAAACTTATTTGGCACCATGGAAAAATAATTCATATCGAGATCTTTTGGCAAAACTATGTGTGCGCCGATACGATGCAATGTGTTTGTTTATCAATACTATAAATATGTGAACGGGACTCTGTCTGTTATCTGTTCATGCCTAAACCACTAAAGCAATCGTTATCAAATCAAATCAAATCAAATCAAAATATTTTTATTTCACATAAACCTACATGGGCACTTATGAAACGTCAGAAGCTAGGTGCACGGTTCCAATTGGTCGTTTCCTATGGAGAAGAGCCGGCAAGAAACTCCACGGTTACTCTTTTAAAAATAATTGGCTTTTACAATGTTTTCAAATTACACAAATTAGGTATGGGAGAACAGTGTAGGCCTGTCGAGAAGTACTTAACAAAAAAAAAAGAGAAAAGGAAACGGTCTAAAGAAAAAAAGATCTAGTCTATTAAGCCTACAACGTTCTCACATTCACAACGTACACAAGAATCCATGTAAAATAATATTAATAATATTAAGTCTGAAATATAAATTGTAGGTATATAATGTCAAATAGTGAAAATATAATGTCAAAAATGTATGTCTAAAAAATAATACTAATAATTACGATTATTTGGGAGCAGTTAATAGATATTTCCATAGTTATGCCGTTTCTGATGTACCAGGGAAGCCACATGTGCAGAAGGAATTATTGCCAAACTTCCTTGTCTTCAACGTAGTCTTTAATCTTGTAATATGCGTTTTTGATAAGGACACGTTTGATGTGGGTTTTGAACTTTCCATCGCTAAGTTCTGTAACTGACTTTGGCAACTTGTTATAAAAGCGGACACTGTTGATAACAAATGATTTGCTTATTTTTGTTAATCTAAATTTGGGTATCACAATTTCATGTTTACTACGTGTATTTATATTATGGAAATCACTTCTTGTTTTGAAAAGACATAAGTTCTTGCGAACATACAAAATACTTTCTAAGATATAAAGAGAAGGCAGAGTTAGTACATTAATTTCTTTGAATTTGTTTTTAAGGGACTCACGAGGACCCATTCTATATACTGCGTGGATTGCCCTCTTTTGTAAAATAAAAATTGAATCTACATCAGCTGCCGATCCCCACAGCAGAACGCCATAAGACATAATACTGTGGAAATAAGCAAAGTATACTAACCTAGCTGTGGCTATATCAGTCAACTGTCTAATTTTTCTTACTGCATATGCAGCTGAACTTAATCTACCTGAAAGAGCTCTAATGTGGGCTCCCCATTGCAATTTTGAATCTAGAGTAATTCCTAGAAATATAGTTTCTGTAATAGCATCTAGTCTCTTGCCATCAAGTTTTAAATTTAGAGCCACTTGGGGTACATTTGGTAGTGAGAACTTAATACATTTTGTTTTGTTCGCATTAAGTAAGAGATTATTAGCTGCGAACCATTTCGAAAGAATATCCAGACTATCATTGACGTGTAAGACATCCGGATTTTTTCTATCTATTTTAAAAATGAGAGAAGTATCGTCAGCGAATAGAATTATATCCGATAAGTTTGCCATCATGTAAGGAGGATCATTAATATAAACTAGAAATAGGAAAGGGTCAAGAATTGAACCTTGGGGCACGCCCATCTTTACTTGAGACCCCGAGGACGTCGCCCCGTTAACGTTTACTTTTTGCTGCCTGTTTGATAGATAGGACAGAACAAGATCAGCAGCTTGTCCACGAATTCCGTAGTGGTGTAATTTACAGGTCAGTGTATTGTGGTCAACGCAGTCAAACGCTTTTGAGAGGTCACAGAAAATGCCAATGGCATCCTGGGATTTCTCCCAGGATTCCAAAATGTGACTGATGAGTTTTACTCCTGCGTCAGTCGTCGACCTACCTTTCGTGAAACCAAACTGGCGACTATGTAAAATCCCATTAGAATTGAAATGTGACAGCATCTGGTCTAGCATGATTTTTTCATATATTTTACTCAATGCTGGTAGCACAGATATAGGTCTATAATTAGAGGGATCACTCTTACTACCCGATTTGAAAATTGGTACTACTTTACTATGTACCGCTGTCTAAACATTGATTAAATATGCCTGTTAGGACAGGGGCTATTGTGTCAATGATATCTCCAAGAACCTTAACGAAAATCCCCCATAAGTCTTCATAGTTATGAAAGACATATAGATCAGCCTGGGATCTGAAGAAGGACATAGGCCTACTTTTCATACTGGATCATCATCATTTCATCCAAAAGACGACCACAGCTGGATATCGGCCTCTCCCAAGCACCGCGATTTCGACCGGTTCTGTGCTTCCCGCATCCAGCAGATTCCTGAGGCCTTCACAAGGTCATCGGTATTGTAGGAAGGCCGTCCAACGCTACGTTTTCACGTACGCGGGAAAAACTCCAGAATCTCCTCCTCATCCTGGATATTTTTCTATAAATACGTCAAAAACAGAACTTTCGACTACGAATTTCAGATTGACCTTTCTTTTCTTCAGTTTGAAAGCATAAGACAGTACATTTGTTCGTATTTTATTTTTTTTGGTTGGGAAATCATCAAATAACTTCTCCCGCTCTGGGCGGAACGGGAGGGTGTGTCAGACTCTTACTGTCTAAAACCCACCCGTATTCCTTCCGTTGCCTGTGTTGCCAGGGGCCTCGGTAACTCTTATTTGTTCGTATTGAACACGGAAACGCGCGCTCCCAGCATGCGCAGACGGCAGCGCATATAAAAAAGTCCCGTCGACAGTGCATCGAGCGCACAGCTTCTGTCACGACCGTCATTCAAAGAATTCAGTTTCTACTCCTCATGTGTGTCGTAGTACCTACGAGTATACGGTGACACGCTTGGTTTGTATGGCTTTTTTTTTGGATGGGAAATCATCAAATAACTTCTCGCGCTCTGGGCGGAGCGGGGGGGGGTGTCAGGCTCTTACTGACTAAAACCCACCCGTATTCCTTCCTGTTGCCTGTGTTGCCAGGGGCCTCGGTGACCCTTTAGTACCTTCCTACGACTGGTTTGTATGGCTAATGTTGACAATATCTCGTTGGTCCAGTTGTGGCAAGCGCTACTGCTGAGCATAAGGATCTGGGTTCGATTCCCAGGTCGGAAAAAGTGTTACTGGGTGTTTTTATCTAGATATTCTCAGCAGCGCCCCAGTCTGTATTTGTGCCCGGATTTTGATGGCAATATGCTCGCTCCCTATTACATGGGAGTTTAAACATGTCTGGCGAGATGAGGGTGTACTAGGTACTTCCAGCTTAACCCGTCGGAGATTACTGGCGTGATGTTATGATGTTTGTGTTGACAATGTCGTCTTTAGCAGCGACCGCCGCCGCCGTCACGGTGCTCTGTAGTTTCGAACATTCTGGTGTTTATTTTTGTAAAAGGCCCGCAGTTGCCGAATTCATGTGTTTACTTTAGAATCTCAATTACATTCCCGGGAAATCTTGGTAAGTAAACAGCTGTGTAATTTTAATTGAGGTTTGTTTGGCAAAATTTCGTTTTTCTCCTAATGAGTTTTTTGTTATTTTCCGACATGATTTTCCGGTATGATTGGGTTATTGTTTGTTGTGTGTCGTAATGTATTTTTTGGAATACTTTCTTTATCCTAAAGGGCTTTTCAAACGATGGTACCTACCTAGTTATTTGAAACGGGTATAGGCTCCCGGAGACTGAGGCGATATCTCGCCTCAATCTGCGTTACAGGTGCGACAGGTATATTGCTGCTTGTTACAGCAATATGCCTGTTACGCCTGCAATATCGCTTCAGTCTGCGGGAGCCTTAAAAGAAGATTTAATAAGGTTATTGGTATTATGTAATCTAATTATATTATTCTAACTTTTGCACGGGAACGTACTACGGGTATAAAAATTATCCTATTACCCAGGTTATGGTTTATCTGTGTGTTCCGAAATCCATTAGGCTGTGAAAGGTAAAAAAACAGACAGACAGAGTTACTTTCGCATTTACAATATTAGTATGGATTTTTTTTTTTTTAAATTGAGAAATTACGTGTTCATCATCATCATTTCAGCCGAAAGACGTTCACTGCTGGACAGGCTGGATAGGCCTCCCCAAGCATCGCCACTTCGACCGGTTCTGTGCTTCCCGCATCCAGCAGATTCCTGCGACCTTCGCAAGGTCATCGGTCCACCTTGTGGAAGGCCTTCCAACGCTACGTTTTCCGGTACGCGGTCGCCACTCTAGAACCTTTCGGCCTCATCGGTCATCTGTGCTGCGAGCAATGTACCCTGCCCAATCAGTGGCGGTTCCTTCATATAAGCCCAAAAGCCCGCGGCATGCCTTACTAAAATGCTCGATAGAGAATCAATATCAAACCCGAACTATTTAAAAGTTCGCGCGCTTAATTCTTATCAAAATAACACAAAGTATCTACCTATGCTACACTACTACACATCGCGATTGTTCGCGCGCAGAGTTTCGCATTTGTAGCATCTACATATAGCTATCTCGCTTACACGCACCGGCTTTTACCGGGCTTTCAAATACTATATCTGTCACTTTCGCACTTATAGCGATGTGTCGTATAACGATTTAGACCTTGTGCATAGAACAAATCGATCACTATGGCAGATTTAAGCCGGGCTTTCGGTATGAAGTTGCACGCGTATGCGTGACCTTGTCAGCTTGCCAACTCTGCAGTGTTGCCGTTTTAGCCACGTTGTGAGATCTTGGAGATTTTTAACGAGTGTGGAAACTTTTTTTACATTTAGCAACAATAAAAACTAGCGACTTTTTAAAATAACGACATGAAATATTCAAGTAATATCTTAAAAATAAAAAAATTGCGACATCTAGCTAGATTTTTCATATACCTGGCGACTTTTTTTGCCTAAATGACAACACTGAGTAGTTCCCGACATCCGAGAGTGCAACTAACTTCAGTTTCATTTGCTTGAGTGGAAACAGGTTTTGTTGTTAAAGTTTTTTGTGTGTTTTCTTAGATTTCCTCAGTGATACAATTGTTTTGGTGACTTACCTACAACAATGGAGGTAATTGTACCTTGTGAGGATTTAAATTGCGTTCAAGTTTTGATTGGCGAAGATAAGGTAAAATCTTTAAACTTTGCTCAGAAAACAGTTAATTTCTTCATTAAAACCCACGCCTAATCTGTGTATTTCTCAGACTAGTAAATCGCATAAACGAAAATTTAATAGATCAGTGTATAAAACTAGTTGGATTGTTGGCTGTTCACATACTAATAAGTTGTATTGCTGGTGCTGCATATTTTTTTCGAATGAAGATTCCGTTTGGAATACATCTGGTTATAATGATTTAAATAACATATCTGGCGCCATTAAAAGGCACGCAAATTCCCATAAACACCTGTGTGCAATGGTTTCTTTCGGTAATTTTGGTAAACAACGAATTGAGACATCTATATCACGCCAGTTATCTGAGGAAATTTCAAAATATAACACGCGCGTTGAAAACAACCGTAGTGTTTTTCAAAGATTAGTCGATATTGTTTGTCATTTAGCACAACAGGAACTTCCTTTAAGAGGACATGATGAGTCCAAAACTTCATTAAATAAAGGCAATTTTTTAGAACTGGTCTCGTTAATTTCAAAATACGATGTCGTTTTAGAAAAACATATGCAGCATCAGAAAAGTGACAAACCGGGGCCGAGTTATTTATCTAACAAAATTCAAAACGATATTATTCATTCCGTAGCCGATGTGATGCAAACTTGCATCGATTACGAAGTTAGACAAACAAAATTTGTTTCAATTATTATTGACGAAACCCCCGATTATAGTCATAGAGAACAACTGTGCTTGATTCTCAGATATTATTATAAAAATGAAATTCATGACCGCTTTTTGGGCTTTCTTAATGTGTCGGAAAGTCGCACAGCAGACTCACTCTCTAATATTATTTTATAATTATTGAATAGACATGATTGCATCGCAAAATTAGTAGCGCAAAGCTATGACGGTGCTAGTGTAATGTCCGGTGTAAGAAATGGAGTGCAACAAAAAGTTAAAGATGTTTGTCCACAAGCAATTTACATTTGGTGTAATGCGCATATTTTGGCCTTAGTGTTGTCTAAATCATGCAATAGAATTCAGGAGGTTAGTTTATTTTTTTCAGCCCTTCAGGCTTTGTGTATTTTTTTTTAGTAATAGTACAAAACGAGCTGCTTTTTACGATACTCATTGCAGCAAAAAATTGCCTAATGCTCCCGCAACTCGTTGGACATACATGTCGCGAGTTGTAAACACGGTTTTTGAACAAAAAATTAAACTTATTGAGTTGTTTTCTGATCTGTGAATCCCCATCCCAGGATGGGGATACGATTTTAGCTGCGGAGAATTTTGAAAACACTTTGCGATCTTTTAATTTCAATTTTTTTCTTTTTATCTTTCATCGGATATTTGAAAAAACTGACTGCTTGTACAATATTCTACAAAAATCACAAGTTGATGTCGGTTATTGTATTAATAAAATAAAGGAATTTCAGGCATGGTTACGTGCTGAATTTCAATCCGAATTTGATCAAATTTATGAGAACACTCCGCTCCTCGTTTGAGACGCAACGTACGCTGTGCAAAAACGGAATACAGACGACTTTTTGTAGAAGTAATTGATAACATTAATACCGAAATTACTGACCGATATTCTGAAATTTATAAATTAAAGTTTCTCCAACTGCTCGACAACAAAAAATTTGACAATTATCACTCACATTTTCCTACAGAGGAATTAGATTCATTATTTGACATTTATGCAAACTATTTCGACAAACAAACATTAAAAAGCCAATTGATTTGCTTGTATTCTAGTCCTGATCTGAAAGATCGTAATGTTTTCGAATTAATTGATTTCATTCATGAGAATAACCTCGAAGATGCAGGCTCCCGAGCTGTTAAAGTTAGCGTATCTCGTTGTAACTATTCCGGCTACAAGTTCTTCCGCGGAACGTGCTTTTTCGTCTCTTAAACGTATCCATACCTATCTGAGAAATACACAAGGTCAAGAGCGTCTTTCCGAATTATCAATGATAGCTATTGAAAAACAGTTGTTGGTAGAATTAAAACGATCACCAACATTTTACTCTGATGTAATTAAATAATTTCTTAAGAAAGATAGACGATTCCAATTAGAATATAAATAATTTATTTAAATTCCTTATTACATTCTATCTATTTTTTAACTTTCGTTTTGTAACTTTTTGTTTTGTTTTTTTTTTTTTGTCTGTACTTGGGTCCTGTTACGAAGGAAGCAACTACTTACCATAACTTTGTTCCCTCAAGCAATGAAGCAAACCAAACGGCTTTTTTCAAAGCCACTGGAGGTATGCAATTGCTGATATGTTCATTATATTCAATCTAGCACTTGCATGCCTTCAGTGTGCTTTGGTTACCTCTTTCACCGCATGACAAGCAAGAGTGAAATTGAAGAAAGAAGAGGAAAGAAGAAGATGGGTGGATGAATTCTCTTTTAATTTATTGTACCTAACCAGTAGTTTATGAGAAAATTGCGATGATACATACGTAGGTACCTACATACTCAGTCGAAAACTGAACTTTCTTTTTTTGAAATCGGTTAAAATTTTATTGGGCTTGCGTTATTTTGAAACCCTAGGCACGCCACTGTGCCCAATGCCACTTATGTTTGGCAATTCTTCGGGCTATGTCATATACCTTGGTTCGCCTGCGGATCTCTTCATTCCTGATTCGATCACATAGGGAAACTCCAAGCATAGCCCTTTCCATTGCCCTCTGAGTGACTTTTAGCCTTCTAATAACGGCCATTGTGAGCGATCATTGCGAGCATTTACGTGAAAAGAAAACGATTTTTGATTGCCTTGCCAATAGCTACTCTACCGACTTCTACTCCTACTCCTTCTCTGTGCACGCGGTTCGGTTGTGGAATTAACTTTCGCCTGACATTAGGGACTACCTAACTGTTGCTGTTTTTAAAAGAAGAATGAAGGAACACTATCTTTACACTTTGCCATAGTTGCATATTATGTATACATTATAATTATAAATACAGGTTGAAATTGAAAACTTGCGACAAACTGAAATGGGACATTGTATACATCATTATTAACAACTTTTACTAAGGGACCAAAGCTGTAATCCCAAAAAAAAATCTGCTTTTCCTACATTTTGATGAGGTATTGCGAACATAAATGTAGGGGACAGCAGTTTTTTTTTTTTGGGATTGTAGCTTTGGTCCCTTAGTAAAAGTTGTTCATAATGATGAGTACAATCTCCCATTTCGATTTGGCGCATGTTTTCAATGTCACCCTGTATAAGTATTTTAGTGATTTTTATTTTAGAAGTATGTATGTAAGTTTATCGAGTTGAGTTTATTGAGGGGCTTGTAGCTAAGTAATAACAGCCGCACGGTTCGATCGATCAGGTTAAGCTACGCTTGCCGCGGTTGGTCCATGGATGGGTGACCATCTTTACATACCAAGACCTCTCCTTGCCTCGGAAAGCACGTTAAGCCGTTGGTCCCGGCTGTCATTTGTAGATCTTTGACAGTCGTTACGGGTCGTCAGAAGCTCAAAAGTCTGACAACCAGTCTTACCAAGGGGTATCGTGTTACCCAGTAACTGGGTTGTGTCGCTCCATGTAAAATACTGGTATTCAGCTGTATCCGGTAAGACTGGTAGCCGACCCCAATATAGTTGGGAAAAGGCTAGGCAGATGATGATGATGTATGTAAGTTTATTCTCTTACTGTATGTTTATATTGAAATTAGTGAATAGTTTTTTTGATATGATGTATTTTGTTTTCTCATCTACTCTTACACACGTTGTCTACTTTCCTATCGCAGGTATGCTGGAAGAGATTTCTTTAGCAATAAGCATCATCTTTGTACGTATTTTTCTGTTCCTTTTTTCTTGTATGTATATAGGTGTGTACATAAACTGTTAAAAAAATAAAGTCCTAAAACGATTGCCAAGGATTAAGTCAGTACCACACAGACTCTTAGAACAACAAGAAAAAACATTTATATCAAACATCATTTTTAACAGCCAAAGCAAATCGGATTAAGGTAAAGCCCTCTGTTACTGTCCCACAAAACAGTTGCTGAACTCAAATAGCTCGGTGAGCCTCGGGCTTACAATGAGTGTTTGGAATAAAAACGGAAAAGTCTTTTATTTTTATTCGTCCAATGTAACTTGGGTCTTACTGCGACACGATAATCTGTGGCTCCAAGGTTGGTTAGACGCAAATTGGTGAGCTTACCCTAGTGCGTGAGGTGGTGCTGTAATTCCTTTTAATGAAGAGTTCTAGTTTTTTCTTTGACTGAAGATTGAACTGGGATGTTGTAAAGTCAGGGAAACTTTTGTTTAAGCAAATTGACATTAACTTACATTGTCCGTATATCCAAATCACAGCTCTTATTCTTTGACAGTTGTATGCAATGGTTCTAACACAGAAAATTGACGTAGTGTGTCAATTTAGTTAAATCATTACTTTCCCTGACCGTGGAAGAAGTTGGTCTTACTCTTTCGTCGGTTTTGTTTAATGAAAGATGGGTCATAAGTGTCAACATGGTGTGTCAATTTTCCTAAAACAATTAACTTCCCCTGACTTTTTATTTTATCAGTAGTTATTTTATAGACTCAAAAGGAGCTCGTGGCTAAGTAATACCAGTCGCATGGATCGATCCGTCAGGTTAAGCTACGCTTGCCGGGGTTGTTCCGTGGATGGGTGACCATCTTTACATACCGAGACCCTTCCGTGCCTCGGAAAGCACGCTGTATTTCCTGGCTCTCTTTCGTGGATCTTGGACAGTCGTTAGGGGTCATCATAACTTCGAAAGTCTGACGACCAGTCTTACCAAGGGGGATACCCCTCATACCTCCACAACTGAGTTACTAGGTTGAGTTACTGGGTTATGAAGTTCAGATAGGCAGTCGCTCCATGTAAAATACTGGTAGTCAGCTGCATGAGGTTAGACTGTAAGCCAACTCTACTTTTTAGGGTTCCGCAGTAAACAAGGAACCCTTTTAGTTTAGTCTGTCTGTCTGTCCCCGCTGTAGCTCAGAAACGCTTAATACTAATAAAGCTGTAATTTAGTATAGGTATATATTTTAATCACGCCGAGAAAGTGCTAAAACAAAAATCTCGGAAAATATTTTTTTAAAGGTTTCTTTTTTTTTCTCGTCAACCCCATAGTGTGGGGTATCGTTGAATACGCTGTTCAAAAATATTGTGGATCTGTGAACACCACATTTCGATGCAAGGATCCGCTTGCGAAATATTAAGCATTAAAGTGCAAATTTTCGTTAGAATCAAGTGTCAGTTAAATGGTTGTGGAGATGTGAAAAAAATCATGGCAGTAGTAGGGGAAGGTGGGGGAACACCGGATAGTTAAGATAAAGACACAATGAATAAATCAATATGTAATTTATCGAGATAATCAATGTCTTAATTGTTTAACTATACCTTAGGCATAACTTTGGCATGAAAATGTTTCAGATTAATCTTAATAACTAAAAAATAGGACGATTAAAATTAAAAATTATAAATCCGATTTCACCCCATACCTATGGGTCAAACCGGATAGGCATTTTATATTCAAGGGGTGAATACAGACACCTACTAACGATAAAACTAAATATTCCAATTATTAGCAGTTTTTGCTTACATAAAAAGAATAATTCTTGCTCAGAACAGACGATGCAACTTTCGTGAGCCCATTTAAGACAAGCAATGTATTGTGAGTACTATTCATCTGTGACTTTAACTGTACTTTTCGCCACAAACCAAACACTCCGAATCCTCATGATAGTTTTCTTTATTTGTCTTTTTACCGACACCTTTACCTTTGCCTTTTTTAATGAGGAATCGGCATGACATCTTCAATCGGGTGATACAAGACTTATAAAATCTGAAAACGTTTGTCCTTCTGTAGATATTCCTGCCTGCGGGGGATGAAGTTATTTCTCAAGAAATCCACTAACCCAATCTAAGCCAGCGAGTCCAGTTTATTTATTAAAAGGATGGTTTAAATTATTTATTTTAGCGAATTGGAATGCCTAATGTCGAAGATCCGTTTTAGTCAATCCAAACAGTCGAGATTCCATAGTTTTGATATGTTCTACTAGCATACCTTCCAGCTCATCAGTGAAGACGCATTTTGCAGTAGCAGGGAACTTTCGAAACACTTAGTCTTTAGGTTTTCAACCGTTGATCTTCTTTACACGATCTTCTAAGGAACTTTTGGGTACATTTTAGGTGTGTGACGCTAAAAGCTCATGCTTTTAGCTATAAATTTTCCCTGACTCCTACCATTTGATTTTTTCTGACTCCGACCATTGCAGCCTATTTGACTTTCTCACATATTATGTTCGTGGCATTTTGACGCTCGCACTCTGTAAAAAGTAAAAAAGAAATAGTAATTAAAAAGAGTAATAAAACAAACGCCCACAATACCTACAAATAAAATCAATCGGGTGAAACCGGATAGTCGAGATCACCCCGTCCACTTGTGCCCCATAGATACCATGTTTGAAATTGTACTAACTAACAGATTATGTTTACACTCGTAGCAACAACAAATACCGTTTTAAAGGGTTAAATATGTATAAATTCTTAAAAAAATACAACTGAATATGATAGCACACTGCTAAACTTAATGATTACACTTTAAAAATATCGAAATATTAGATAACTTACCTTTGTTTTCAATGTTCGTTTATAGACGCACGCGCTGAGATATTACCGTTTCCGCCATTTGCAACCGCACTGAGTAAGCGTTCGCGCATATTTCTCCACTAGCTTGAACGAGACAACTGTACGCGGAGTATTGAAATAGCAACTATCTGGTTTTACCCCCTATCTAATTTCCCCCACATTCCCCTACATATAATAAAATTAAAAGGAAACTATCACAGCTAAGCAGACTTTACAAGTTAACGAGTGATAGTCGACCAACTTATTGGAGAATTGACCGAGGCATTCATCGATGTATGGGAGAACATGTTTTTCAACTACAATGTTGAGTTTGTTTTTTGGGATAAATTCATACCAACCTTCCAACTACGGAACCCTTTATTGATGGTCCGACACGCACCTGGCCGGTTTTTAAATAAATCAGTTCATCGAATGGTTTTAATAAAAAAAGTAGTTTGTCTTCCCTATTGACGGCTGAACTAGTACCGGGAAGTTCCCTTGCCGTTGTCTTTCAATTTCAAGTTTCACTCGAAGGCATGACTTTCGGCGAAAATGCTGGACGTGAGGGATTTCAACTTTGTCACTAAGGTTAGCAACGCATGGGTTAACTCCTTTGTAATACAAGTGTGTATACTCACTTTCCATCTTCCAACTGTTCACATAAAAACGTTATTAATAACGCTTGTATTGCGTGAAGGGATGATTACTAATACAATCAGACAGCAAAATGTGGATATAATCACCCACTTTTTCTTCTGTTATGTTTTAAGTTCCGTGTAATACCTAGGGTCGAGCCTTTTTATGATTAGATAAACGCAAATCCAAACTAGTGGTAGGTAGGTACTAAGAATTTTCATAAAAGAAAAATCCAATAACACTTAGTCTGACCTGTGGATCGAACCCAGCACTTTACGTTCAGCAGTCGCGCTTGCAATCACTAGAAAAATGAGGCAGTACTCTCCCCAAGGATACCCGCAAAAAAAGGCTAGCCTATTTGTTTAGACTCATTTAAGCGGCCTACCCAAATGTCCTTTCTTTGGTATTGTTCATCCAATCGTGGAGCTCCTTGAGTTCTGAGTTGAGCTGCACGATTATTGACAAATGCGTGCACTGACTGGATAGGTCTACTCAATCTGTGTGGTTCTTTCCTCAAAAGACCATTTCAGACACCAATCTACATGGTCTTCACATGATCCGAGCAAGATTATGTCTGGACTTTAAAAGAGACTGTGACCTCTGAGTATGTTTCGGCCTTTTTTCTCAAAGTGGTCAGATAGGAAACGCCGAGCTCATCTAGTTTTTTTTCAAATATGATTGACCTGTAAAAGTGTTTGTACAAACCTACTTACTGAAATAAAATCATTTCATTTCATTTCTTAGTAACACAATACCCACTTTATTTTGCTGGCCCACTTCACAATACCACCAAAAACATCTTCTCACCAAAGCTGGGCCATCTAGATTGATGACGTCACAGTATCTCTCGTTTAGCAGATAAGTGTAACAAGATACGCTCACAACAATGACGTGGGAATAAATTTTATCTTAATTCCGCTCAAATTGTACCGCTATAGTAGGACGGCAGCTCTGTAACCGCTTATTGGGGCTTCGAAGGTAGCGTTTGTGTTACGCAAAAGCGGGAAACGACTTCGTTTGATGTAAGAATATTGTTTTAAATGAGTCTCCACGACAACTACACATACACATACATAATCAGCCTATAATGTTCCCACTGCTGGGACACCGGCCTCCTCTCGGTGAGAGGGAGTGGGCCGTAATCCACCACGCGAGCCCAGTGCGTGTTGGTAGATGTCACATGTCTTCGAATTTTTGGTTCTAGGACATGCCGGTTTCCTCACGTTTTTTTCTTTCACCGTTTTGAGAGTAGTGGTGATAAAATAATTTACACAAAAGTAAAGTGCCTGGGTTTGAACCCACGATCTACAAACTCGTAAGTCGCGGTCATTACCACTGGGGCACCACTGCTCGACGCGTGGCAAAACTTAAATAAGTTACATTTTGCATAGTATTATTTTTAGCATATAATAAGCTCAAGAATGAAGAAAAATCAAATGACGATACCCAACAAACTCGAGACGAAATCGTCACATTTCGTTTTGAACCGATTTTTTTATATATATGTCTCACATTTTCGAAAATAAGAATACCGTCATAAAAAAATAAAACAAGCTTCAAGCAACCGCGTGAAGGAAAAATAGTTCTCCCCAATACATTAAACACCACAAGGTCTTAATTACCCTAACATGCATTACTCCTTCAACGTTCATTTGCTACGAAAAGTCGTAGCCAAATGGCTACGACTTTTCGTAGCAAATGAACGATGAACGTAGCGTGTTTCGTAGCGGGTTTTCGTAGCCCCAGTTGGCTCGTAGCAACGTAGTGGCGTAGAGCCGGAAGACTGAGCGATTGTAGTTAGATAAACAGTTTGTTTTCGGCCTGAGTTATGTGCTGAATTGTATCATAAATAAACTAAGGCTGCTACCCTTTGTATCTGATTATATTTTTGCAGATAGTTCACCAAGAGATTACGACTTCATAATTTATTGCGTACTTTCTAATTTACTTTTTTGTAAATATTAGTTTTACAGTCAAAAAGGCAACTTTTGTTATTTGAAGCGTTATGAAAATTGAGAATTATGAAAGCAATTTTGGTTGTTCTAAATGAAGTTTTGTTTTTTCTGTGTCAGACTTGATAAATATTAGTGAACATTGGGTGGTAATGTATTATTTAAAATCCTAATAATTAAATAAGTGCTAATGTCAACAAGCATAAGCATAATCAGCCTATAACGTTCCCACTGCTGGGACACAGGCCTCCTCTCTTCGAGACCGAGTGGGCTTTTTGCTGAGCAGAGTGCGAGATAGTCTCAAATATATCCTGAGAGCTGTGGTGGAGAGCTATACTCCGAATATCAGACATTTTGTACGGAGGTTGCTCAGGTAGGCAACATGTTTCTTGTCTGGTCGTCCTCTGCGTGGAGCATTATTTAATTTTATATAAGTACCACTACTAACCCTAAAATATAAGTTGTTTTGTAGTACTAACACAATATGGATCACTGTTGTCTGATAATAAATGAATTTAAATTGAATTTTTATTTTTAAGGCGCTGACAAGACCCAATTGACCAAAATAAAGCCTATTTTGGTCAATTGGGTCTTGTCAGCGCCTTAAGAATAAAAAAATGCCAAATCTGTATAGTTTGTGGTAGCGGAAAAAATATGTGTTAATTTTGAACATATTTCCCAGAACTTGGTTGTTACCAAAGCACGTTTTGAAAAAAAAATCTCGATTCAAACTAATGTTGAACTAACCTTGAGTTCTAATCCAAAATATCTGTATTAAATATCAACATACGTAACGTATTTAATTAATAACAAGAACGTCTTATTTGAATGCAGAACTTGGTTGCTTTTTATTTTCGATTACTCAACTGAATTTTGAGTAAATTGATAATTGCTTCATATTTTGCAATAAATTACAAGCGTTGTGTCATCGCGCTTCTCTTTCTTTTCTATGCAATCTGACAGTGACCGCGGTTTAGATGTTGTTTGCGTCTTAATCTACCACGCGGGCCCAGTGCGGGTTGGTAGATGTCACAAGTTTTAGATATTTTGGTTCTAGGACGTGCCGCTTTCCTCACAATATTTTCCTTCACCGTTTTGAGAGCAGTGGTGATGCAATAATTTACACAAAGTAAAGCGCCTGCCTATGTTCGAACCCACGACCGTAAGTCACCGTAAGTCAGGGACTCAACGTGTGATTGACCCTAATGCGTTGGAGAAAATATGAAAAAAAAACAATACAAGATAAATCTTTTCGTTATCCCGACTCCCACTTTATTTCATTCCAATTTCATTTTACTATTAAAAAAAAAATTGTTTATAAAAATACTCTTTGAAATTATTTTTTCACTTTTTTCAATCTACGAGTATACCTAATTAACTAAGTGTTCATACACTACTATAAAAGTCATAATACTCTCAAATTACATACATACATCACGCCGTTTCCCCGAAGGTGTAGCTGTAGAACACCCACATTTCACCAGTTAGGTTTAAGTCCCATATAAAAGGGGGCTAGCCTATTGCCATCAATCGGGCACAAATCTAGACTCTGAATGACTGAGAATGAAACTTTGCTTAACCTACCTGGGAATCGAACCCATGCTCTCATGCTGAGCAGTAGCGCCTGCGACCACTAGGCCACATGAGGCAGTCAAGTCAAATCTCAAACTATACTGATAAAAATACTCATCAAAATTATTCCTTCACTTTTTTTACTCTATACATACTTATGTATAGAGTAAAATTCACATAACACAACATTACATAACATAACATAACATTGACATAATTTTTAGTGGTTGGTAAAGGCACTTGCCTTTACCAACCACTAAAAATTATGTCAAATTATATTATCAAACTGTAATAAACAGTTCTGCCCAGCCCCTTAAGTAACAAATGCGTAATGAGTGCACAATTGTGTTCATCTCAGTTCAACTGTAAACTCGTTAGCGACTGCTATGACCGCTCTATGATCTAAGTTATAAAATTTATGTTCGGTACTTGATTTAGGTGTGGAAGTACGTGATTGTGGGTGTGGTACTGTCTTTGGGTAAGTTTTGACGGTATGGTATTCATGTTTTTGATATTGAGACAAATCTGGCAAATGATCTCGATCACAATTGGTGGAGCTGTACCTCTGAATTCTGTTAGGTCTTGAAAACAATTGGCGGAGCTGTACCCTCTGAATTATGTTAGGTCTTAATAACAATTGGCAAAGCTGTACCTCTGAATTATGTTAGGTCTTGAAAACAATTGGCGGAGCTGTACCTCTGAATTATGTTAGGTCTTGAAAACAATTGGCGGAGCTGTACCTCTGAATTATGTTATGTCTTGAAAACAATTAGCGGAGCTGTACCTCTAAATTATGTTAGGTCTTAAAAACAATTGGCGGAGCTGTACCTCTGAATTATGTTAGGTCTTGAAAACAATTTGCGTAGCTGTACCTCTGAATTATGTTAGGTCTTGAAAACAATTGGCGGAGCTGTACCTCTGAATTCTGTTAGGTCTTGAAAACAATCGGCGGAGATGTACGTCTGAATTATGTTAGGTCTTGCAAACTATTGGCGGAGCTGTACCTCTGAATGCAGTTAAGTCTTGAAATTAAACTATGAATACTTGATAACAATTATATTGTATGCAAGAGAAACAACACGTTACTTCAACAAGTAAAATATTTCTAGTTTATTTTTTCTTAGGTCACTTATGCAACTAGGTATTTTATAGCGAAAATATATGTAGATAAATAAACTTGGTAGATAGGGAGATGTGTAATCAACAGACCAGGCATAACGGGCCTTTAATCCTTATCCAACAAAACGTACCTTGTTATAACTCTGTAACAATCAGAGGTAACAGTTAACTAAGCGGAAAAGGTTACAGCGATGCCCAAATTTTAGGATGGAACTCTGATTTATTGCGCTCTCTTTTCTCCCTTAACCTATCTCAATCTCTCTCTTTCTTTTGTCTCTAATTGAATGCACTGTTAAGAATTCATTTAGATTTTTTTTCTTTCCGGAGAAAGAAGTTAATGTAACTTATTTAAAGTTTCTGTTTAACTTTGATTCTTCATTATTTTAGTTGCGAACACTGACTCTGTTCCTTCATTAAAATGCGAAAGTGCAGAAGTGACTCAGTTGGTTATTCTGAACAAATTTTTGTAAAATATGGCAGAAAGATAGTATTGTAGGTAAAGTCAAGGAAATTAATTGTTAAGGAAATTTACTACCACCTTAAATAGAAAGATACATAAGTTTATTTGTCACAGAAACACGTGTATACAAAAGATCTCGAGTAGGTAAACAGAAAAATGAAACAAAATAGATCTACATATAAGCACAAAACACAAATAGGCGGCAGTTGCGCGTCATGACTGTGACAAGAAAACTTCCACTCAGCTTGATGCTGTGATATGGGGGACCCACAGCACAGAGCTGATTAAATCACCCGTGCATACAAATCAATCGGAAACGTTTGACGGTTGTATGAATATAACACGGCAAATTGACGTAGCGTGTCAATTTGCTTACAATAAAATTTCCTGAATGTAAATGAAACAATACTTGGGGGCTTGTGGCTAAGTAATAACAGCCGCACGGGTCGATCGATCAGGTTAAGGTACGCTTGCCGCGGTTGGTCCGTGGATGAGTGACCATCTTTACATACCAAGATCCCTCCGTGCCTCGGAAAGCACATTAAGCCGTTGGTCCCGGCTGTCATTTGTAGATCTTTACAGTCGTTACGGGTCGTCAGAAGCCCGAAATTCTGACAACCAGTCTTACCAAGGGGTATCGTGTAACCCAGTAACTGGGTTGTGGAGGTCAGATAGGCAGTCGCTCCATGTAAAATACTGGTTTATTCAGCTGCATCCGGTTAGACTTGAAGCTGACCCCAACATAATTGGGAAAAAGGTTAGGCAGATGATGATTTAAATGAAACGATACATTGATTAATTCCTTACGGAATTTAAAAGCTTCATATTGAGACGAGTAATAGCAGTTCATCCTTACTAATATTATAAATGTGAAAATGAGTTTGGTTGTTTGTAACGCTTTTACGCTAAAACGGTTGAACAGGTTTGAATGAAATATCGTCGGTGATATTCTGAAACCGCGGAACTAACAGTGTTTAAAACCGCGTAAGGTAGGTGCAGTGAATTTTACAGGAACGAGGAAAAACGTAATATTTACTAAACCACTTGACTTTCTATTGTTTAAACTTTTATATTGATAAATTATTCTTAATATTGTAGGCATTAGTTATGTAAAATATATGATAATGAATTAGAAAATTTGCTCGATTGCTCGATTTTGCTACTTTTGTAAATACGCGGTTTTAAACACTATTAGTTCCGCGGTTTCAGAATATCACCGACGATATGGCACATAGGTAGACCATGATCTGGACTAGGACATATAATACTTTTCATCCCAGTAGTACGTTCCTGTGGGATAATTTCCGACATATACGTGAACGAAGCCACGGGCAAAAGCTATAGTAGTGATATAAACTCAATTTTAATGGTAATCTACCATAGCAGTATTTTTTCCTGATAGTGAAAACTCTCGAGAATAAGTTTATAAATTCCCCGCATATTTATCCCGCATTTATCTGTTCATCAGGAACTTCCTCACAATTCTTCCTCTATTTGCAACAGAACCTCGTAAAAAATCCTTTACTAAAATAATTCACCCTCTTAAACATTGTTCGGTTCGCAGTGCACTTTCATTTTTTGCGCCACTGCCGGTAGGGAAGTTACGGGACGTACCGCATCCGGTTCCGTCACGACTATTTACGGTGTTCTCCGATCCCCCTTTCTCTTATAATGGCCCAAAACAGTGGCCCAAGCATCGCCATCAGAGTGTTCGTCATCCACATTCCTTGTCGTAAGTATTTTACTATTGAACGTGCATTTAGAAAAGTTTTGGTGTAATACTATACACGAAATTGTAAGTAACTCAAAGTTTTAAAGTGTTTTTGTAACTGAAAGTATTACTTAACTCAGCCTGAAGACCGTTCGGTCTAAAAACTTTGAGTCATCATCATCTGCCTAGCCTTTTCCCAACTTTGTTGGGGTCGGATTCCAGTCTTACTGGATAAGTAAAACTTTGAGTGTTAGTTATTATTAGCTATAAGTACTTAACTAGCAACTTGCCCCCGCATCGCAAGGGTGCAATAGCGACATGTCTATACATCTAGATTTATGTAGGTACTAAAAAAATTAAAATATTTTCAGACACCCAGGGTCCATAGTGTTAGTTACAAAAAAAAAAACATTAAAAAAATGTTAGCAGGTACAGATATAAAATAAGTAATAGTCTGACACACCCTCCCGCTCCGCCCAGAGCGGGAGAAGTTATTTGATGATTTCCCACCCAAAAAAAAAAGGCGGAGTCATCAATGACTATCCACCTGAACAGGTTTTCCTTGCTTTGACCAATCTGAGTCCAGAGTCTGTTTAAAGTGGTCCAGGTTAGCCAAGGCTCATGTCCAGGTGGAACGAGTTTTGAGTAAGGAAGCACTATCTCGCCACAGCTTGCTTCAGTCTTTCTTTTGATCGTTCGACGACATAAATAAATTATGATTATAATATTAAATATTCATACGCACTTTTACCCTAATGATCCATTAATATTATCTACCAGGAAAATCTTCAAAAATTGCATCAAATACTTTGAAATCTCATGCCTTGTACCATCCAAAAGCGTTAATGGAGGAGGTCGTTAGCCACAGCTAAAGATTATCAGAGAAATCTGCAGTTAATGTGTTTACAATTTATACTTATTAACACTTTCGGGTGACTGGAGACAGAATCTTTTGAGTTTAGATAAGGAAGGAGAGATGTCTTTATCAACTAATTAATTCAGCAATAAGGACCGATGGCAGGTGGGATAGACTTGATGCGGAAGGCGGAGGACAGGATGTTGTGGCGCTGCCTGGGGGAGGCCTATGTCCAGCAGTGGACTGTTATGCGCTGAGTTAATTGAGCGGGGGCTAGTTTGTATTGATAAATTTTCTTATTTCAAGAATAACATAAAAAAAAAAACATCTAGCTCCCAAAAAACACTGAACAGTGAAAAATAACTTTAATTGATTTGTCAAACGATACAGTTTGCAAAAGTTTTTATTTTTATTTTCTAATTTGCCCCGCAAAAGTGACCTTCAAAATACGTTTATTTACGTTACACGTCCGTGTTTGGGTCACAGAAATTCATATGTGTACCTCAACTTAATCGGTTCGGTAGGTTCGGAGCAAATCGGCTGTTACAGACGGACAGACAAATAGACAGGCACACGAGTAATCCTATAAGGGTTCCGTTTTTCCTTTTGTGGTAAGGAACCCTAAAAAGAGTATTATTGAAGCTAACTCAAAACTACCCAAGAAAAGTTAATAAAATTTATATGGGACCACCGCGCACGCTTCCTCTACTACTCGTAAATGAAAATAAAAACTAAATCGGTCCACAGATTACGAAAATTTTGATTTTTAAAGAAGTCGGTTAAAAAGTTTGACGACTGTTTTGAAAACCTGGGTTCGATTCCGAATAATATATCAAAAAAAGGAAGCATATAAAATATCATTATATGCTTCCTTTTTAACATTTTGTAATACTAACATAAATGATATTTCGTAGAACATACACAAAAAAACATGAAGTTTAAGGCTGTTCTGTCATCTTTGGTTATAATAAAAAAAAATATGATTAGGTAACTGTTAATGTGATATCACATGTATTTATAAAGCTATTGTTATATTATTTTAGTGATAGCTGTTCGTCAGGATTAATCTGTAAGAATTCATCAGTCAGTGTATCAGTATTGTGGCATTAGGTAGTATATGCAGGAACGTAGGCGTTCATTAATTGGTGGAGTTTTTTTGGCCATATTTCTCCTTCTTTTGTTGCTTCTTCCAAAAGGAAATTTCGTAAGGAGAAAAATGGCCAAGACCCTCCACCTGATCCCCAAATGATTCTACTTGCCCGTTCTAAAAAATCAAATCAATTAATTTATTTCAAGTGGGCACTTGAAATAAATGATTTAAATTTGACTTTCGCTTTGAATTTACTAAAAAAGAAAGCAATGGGAAAAAGCTACTGAAGGTTTCTTCTGACACGTACGATTGTACGTAGCTTGCTCCCTCGTCACCAGTCCTGACTCTTTTCATATTTTGGCTGCTGAGACCAATACTACAAACGTAATATAAAATATAATTTTAGTAAAATAAAAATGTGGCTGTTATTTTAGGATATCGTGGTGTCTTACGATTTCCACGGGACAAAGTCGCGCGTAGAAGCTAGTACTTATAATATATTGCTGTGCCCTAACAAGTTCCAATATTGAGCTTAAAGGCTCGTGCAGACTAGCGCGATATCGCGGGCACGACAGGCAGCAATATGCCTGTCGCGCCCGCGATGTCACCGATCTACGAGCCTTTAAGCCTTTCTATATCATCATTTATACCTAAATTGTGACACGCAAATAAATGAACATAAATATGATTATGGATATCTCTCTCCTCTGCCCAACCCTTCGAGGAAACAAGGCGTGATGTTATGGTAATTACTATTGAAGAGAATTCCATCTTTAAACATTACATAATCCAGCTTCATCAAGTAAAACAATGGTCTATTAAATAGCCGAGCGACGTCACTACAACACAATATTATCTGTGCAGTCAATTTCAAAAGAACAAAAGTGCATTCAGTTCGTATTCGGAACGTTAACACTTGGCATTCCAACAGCTGGATAAGGGAGCTGGCTTTGTGTGCCCGTTATAGAATTTATATGTATTTTTATTTTCAATTTAGATGTATTTTTATTCTCAATTTAGATGTATTTTTATTGCTTTGCATTGTTTTTTAATGAGTTAAGTAGTAGGTTTATTCCAGGATTAGTCTACTTTAGTGTGTTTTTTTCTAATGCTGGAGCCAAGCATCCACGATGTTTGGCCGATGGGACTTCGTGGAGCATTTCCGACGTTTGGCTCCCAAACTGGAGCGGGCCGGGGCTGCTTTGAAGCGGCTCCTGCCCATTGTAGGGGGTCAAAACGCCTCCTGCCGGAAGCTCTACGTGGAGGTCGTGCGGTCCATAACCCTTTACGGGACACCTGTGTAGGCGCTTCCCCTGGCGCTGCGGCCAGCCCGTTGGTTGAGCGTGGCCCAAAGGGTCATAGCCATCCGGCTGGTTCGGGGAAACCACACGGTCTCCGGTGAGGCGGCGAGCCTCCTTGCCGGATTGCCGCCTTCGGCTTCAGCTTCGGGAGGCTCCTGTGTAGTGAGGCCCGGAGGCCACGGTGGAGCATACAGTGGAGATCTTCCGGGCTTGGGCAGAGCACCACCGTGCCCTCGTGAAGGCGATCGGTGGTAGAGATCTCTCGCATCCGGCCTTGGTTCAGCCCATGGTACGGAGCGGGCATGGGCACCTCCTTCTGCGAAGCAGTAATGCTCGCGAAGGAGGAGGCGGGACGGTTGAGGGAAAGGAAAATTTCACGCCCTCTCGCTCCTAGCCGCCGCAGGAGACGCCTTGGGTGTCGGGAATCCCAGGCCAATTTCCGGCCTCCGTAGGCGCGGGCTTGCGGACGGTGAGCAATGGGAAGCTCGCCGTCCAATAAGGACCAGGCCCGGGTCGATGGCGCGTTGTGTTCCACGCGCGCCTCAAAGAGATGTCGTCAGCACAAGAGTAGGGGTCCTCTAGGGCCGATGCCTGCAGGGGTCATGGGAAAGTCCGTAAGGGATACCGAGACCCCTGGCAACACAGGCAACGGAAGGAATACAGGTTAACGGTATAAAAGGCTTTCTGACACATCTTACTTTTAATAAATGATTTGAATTTATTAAGGCTTCGATCTTGAACGTGGCTTGGAAGTTTAAGTGAAACATTCAAGTGTGAAGGTGAAATAGTGTCATAAAAGAAAACATGGGAAATATTTCTATCATTGTAAAGTTAGACAAGAAAACATACGATGCCTGCCACCCTGCCACTCCGCCCAGAGCGGGAGAAGTTATTTGATAATTACCCACCCAAAAAAAAAAGCTTCCACGATGTTTAAAGAAAGATGACCAATAGAGGTACTCGTACCTATTCATACAGTGAGTTTTTAAGAAGAAACTGCAAGCCAAAAACTGAAACTTTCAGAAATACCTGATTACAGTACCTATACATAATTGTTCAAAGCAACCAGCATTTCTTGCAAGAAAGTTCATTAATTTTAGGTACATTGCCTAATAGGTTACGTTCATATTAACAACGTCAACGAAAGGCGCAATAATAATAGTAGAAAGTGTTTTTTGAAAAACATCGGTTTTGTTGCAAAACCCAACACAGACGGGCATGAACATACTCGTAGCAACACTGTTGGCAAAAGTCAAGTTTCTCTGGCCCATTTCTATCCATTTTTGGGTCCCAATAAATTAAAGTCAATCAATCATCAATCATTTATTTTGTTAAACATGGGTTGGTGGTTTACTGATATTAATATATTACTGATGTCAATATATGGCGTAGAAAATTAACATAAACGAGCAATTACAATTAAGGTGGCATGCCAATAGATTACATTAAAATATAATTCAATTTAAAATATGTCAGCTAGGTAAACAGGTCATTACAATTTTAGATAAATACACACATTCAGACTCAATAAATAAATAAAATCACAAGTGTTTAATTAGCAAGTCGGAATCATCATACCTCTGTTTATCCTCATATAGTAATAAACTCAGTAACGGAGTAGTAAAATCTATCTAAATGAAGACTTCTTAAATGATCCCAGACGCTCTTTATTTCTAATAGGGTACTAGTTGTTCGGTACAATATTTGCAATCGAACAGCTCAGCACTTTTGTCTGCGTGCATTTCCATAAATGCATGTATCGCAACTACTAGTACGATTAGTTAGTTCGTGTTCGACTACCAATTGCGTAACTCAAACCAAACTAGATCAAACTATCTTGGTGCTAATTTGGCTTAGATTTACCATTTGATAACTGTAATAAATTGTAGTGTTCAATATAGCTTTTAAACCATATAACTTCGTATCATCTTAGTGATCGTAAACCAACAACCAAACCATAACCAGTCTAACATATTATATACCGAATCAACCAAACATAAACCAACCCAGAACTTAGTGCCACACCAAGCAGGCACTAAATTCTACATGGTCCTTCGAGCCGGATCTGAACCAACGACCTATGGATATATTTTTGGGGCCATACCTAGCACACTTTTTCCGAAAAATGCGGTTTTATGAGAGGTAACATGGATGGTATTCTGATAACGGCGAGAACGCAGTTTGCCAAA
Source organism: Atethmia centrago (assembly GCA_905333075.3). NCBI lineage: Eukaryota > Metazoa > Arthropoda > Insecta > Lepidoptera > Noctuidae > Atethmia > Atethmia centrago. Next base: position 6,406,942 of record HG995379.1, read on the forward strand.
TAATTGAAGGTTACAGCGAACATACTCTCCCATTTCATATAATTATGTACATAGACGGTAGAGTGAGCAAAATAAGTTCCTTAAATAAAGGTTTGTATACGAATGAATTTGCTAAACGATCGCAAGTATTTCTGTCGCTTCCGCTTCCTCCCATCATTAAACCCACAGCCCAGCTGTTGCAGCTGATACGACAAACAATAAACCACTGCGCATCGTTTATGCCTTTGTGCAGCGCTGTTTATTCGCTGACGTGCTCTGAGACCCCACTGAAGAATATTCGTAGTTCTAAATTTCAGCTGTAATTTATATTAAAACTAGCAAGTCGCCCCTGCTTCACACGGTTTTTTTACGACTTGACAAAATATCGATATTTCTTAATTATATGTGAGTTTAATATTATTGTATACACAGGAACCTTCCGGAAAAATCCCTAAATGATGAAGAAAACCCTATCAAAATTCGTTGCGTAGTTTAAAAGAACAACGCAGACACGGAAAGCAACTTTAATTTGACATTTGGATATTCAATGTGTCTGTATACTTTCTTCCGGACACAAGAGAGTTATCATTAAAAAAAAACCGGCCAACTTCGTTCGTCCCACGCACAATAAAAGGTTCCGTAGTTGGGAAGTTAGGATGAGTTTATCCCAAAAACAAACTTAACATTGTAGTTGAAAAACATGTTCTCCCATACATCAAAATATGCCACTGTCAATTCTCCAACTGCAGATTTAAGTTGGTCGACTATTACTTGTTAACTTGCAAAGCCCACTTAGCTGTGATAGTTTTCCTTTTAATTTCACTATATGTACTACAGTCATAAATTTTTAGACATCTCCATAAATAACCATTTAGCTGGCAGGGGGCGGGGGACACTTGACTTTAACAAAAATTAGCACGTTAATGCTTAATATTATGCAAGCGGATCCTTCAATCGAAAAGTGGTGTGCACTGACCCACAATATTTTTGAACGGCGTATCCAACGATACCCCACATTACGGGGTAGACGAGAAAAAAATATATCATCCCTACATTACGTGCAAGGGAGCAAAAAAAAATTTTTTTCATTATTTGATTTTAGCACTTTGTCGGTGTGAATAATATATAAATTTAAGTTGGTCGACTATTACTCGTTAACTTGCAAAGCCCACTTATCTAGTTTGTATTTTTTGTTTTTTTTTTTACTCACTTTAGTTTTCCTTTTCATTTCACTTTATGTACTACTGTCATTATTTTTTTACATCTCCATAAATAACCATTTAGCTGACAGGGGGGGGGGGGGGGGGGGGCACTTGACTCTTATAAAAATTAGCACACTAATGCTTGAGAAAAAAAGAGATTTTATTTTTGCACTTTGTCGGCGTGATTAATATGTATACCCATGCCAAATTACAGCTTTCTAGTACTAAGTGTCTCTGAGCTACAGCGGGGACAGACAGACAGACGGAGATGGCGAAACTTGTTTACTAAGGTACCCTAAAATTCAGTCGTCCCATACCAAAACTTCAGTAACTACTCGACCTAAATGTATAGGAGGACTGACCAATTTGATGGTCTGTACCACACCCTTAATTTTCCCCACACCGTATACAGACACACTGTAGAACACTACTGATGTAAATAATAGCTGAATTTATATTAGAATTTGCTGAAATGTAGGTCTCTTAGATGTTACGAGCAATGTTTTGTTTTGTGGTTATAGTGACTTGTCTTTAGCCCCGAGCTAACTGACGAGAGTAAACTAAAGCGAAAATGGCGCGGGATGCGGGACGAAATTTGCTTGCCTCGATTGTGAAAACTAACTTATATGGAGTTGTTGTGTTGTTCTGGTGCGAATAATCGCGTGACATCTATTCATTAAAACAATCGACGTCCGCAGTCGTGTCCCGCGTCCCGCGCAGGATTTACATCAGTATGGCCAGAGCTTTTTGCTTGCCAGTAACCGGGTTGTGGAGGTCAGATAAGCAGTTGTTCCATGTAAAATTTTGGTATTCAGCTCCATCTACTGACATCGCACCGTTGAAATCCTTATACATAAAAAGGACCTAGACAAAGATCGTTAGAAACGAAAGACAAAATGACAGATTGTAGAAGGATTTCGCGCTGTCAAAAATGAAGAAACGAAATGTCACTTTGTATAGAAAGGGCTGTGTCTATTCTTCGTAGAAATAGAAAGCGTCATGCTAACTAAGCCTTCTGGTAGCCGAACCCGACATTATTGGGAAAAGTCTAGACAGATGATGATGAGAACCTTGCCTTTTGAAAATAACTACTACCTTTTATTATTAAGGTCGTATCCCGACTGATTTTAGGCGGATTGCTTATCTATGTTCGAAGACATGTGACATCTACCAACCCGCACTGAGCCCGAGTGGTAGATGACAGCCCACTCTCGAAGAGAGAAAGTCTGTGTTCTTTTTTTTTTGGGTGGGAAATTATAATAATAATAATAATAATAATAATAATCATTTTACATCTACTACTAGGCCCATAAATAGAATACACAAAATAATTTTATACAATAATAAACTAATACATATTAAAAACCTTAAACAATTATGACTATACACGTAATGTTGACGGCGTCGTGTATCGCTGCGTGGTGTCGCGTAACCGTCCTCGGAAACGTCGATATACGACACCTTTCGGCCAAAAGTCCTCTTTCAGGTAAGTCTGTAGATGGTGGGTTGGAACTCGTACCACGAATGACTTAAAGTTGATGTTGTGGCGCGATTCCAACCTTTCAACCCTCAGAGTCCAGTTGGTCTTCACTTTTAAATACTGCACGACTTCCGCGTTTGTAGTGGAGTGATGCAAACGCGAAAGGTACAGCTGCGTCGTAAGCACAGCGGGGCGCAGCAGCATATCGGGTCCACTCGGTGGGGTGCCGCATAGGTTACGTGAACAAGGCTTCTTCTTCTTCCTTTCCACTTTCATGAAACCCTCCTCATCAACTTGGCTGCAGGTTCTTGGCAAATAACTAACTATCAAATAACTTCTCCAGCTCTGGGTGGAGCAATGATAGTGTGCGCAGAGTTGTCAAAAATCGAACATAGCAGCTGCTAGGGTTTTTCAATTAGGGCCATTCTCAATAGCGGTCCGGGGTTTAGGTTTGTGCCCGGTTAACGGCGATAGACTTGCTTCTTCATTGAATAAACAAATAAAAAAAATAAAACCGAAAGGTTCTGCCACTCCAGAACCTTTCGGTTTTATTTTTTGGCCGCGTACCGGAAAACGTAGCATTGGAAGGCCTCCTACAAGATGGACCGATGACCTTGTAAAGGCCGCAGGATTCCACTGGATGCGGAAAGCACAGAACCGGTTGAAGTGTCGGTGCTTGGGGGAGGCGGGGGGAGTTTTACACCTCATTCCCCCGCGAGCCTGAGGTGGCCCGCAATGGCAGGCTGGCACCAGCCGGGGATCATGGGATCTATCCGTGCAAGTGTGGGAAGGGAATACCGTGGTGGTTTTTAGTCAGTAAGAGTCTGACAGACCCCGCCATCCGCCCCAGGGAGGAGGACATCCATGAGGATATTCCACCCCGGAACAAAAAAAAAAAAGAAAAAATAATTGCGCTATGTCCAGCAGTGGACGTCTTTCGGCTGAGATGATGAAAATAAAACTAGCCTTTATTTCCTCTGACCCTTTATACATAAAAAAGTTGTGTTTCTGCCGTCGAGTAACGTTAATGAGTAAACTCATAACACCAGCATCAAAGCAGGCAGTCAGTGTAAATAATCCGATTACATACGATTGTAAAATATTTTAGGTATTATCTCTATGTACGAGAGATAACGCGAATTGCTTACGTGCGTATTTCTCTCTAATCTTAGGGTAAGTTGACCCTAGCAGAGATTTGTTAGACTAAAAGGCTCTCTAAAGAATAAAGAAGAATAAAAATACTGAGTTGCCATTTTTAACCCTTTTTTAGAGAACTGCTGTAGCAACAATGTTTTTTTTTATGGATTCGTATACTTATAAAGGCTTTGTTTCATATTGCATCACTGAAACTGAAAAAAAATGCTGAAAATATTTTAAAAAAATATGCAGGAAAACATAATCGCATTGCCTGCCTAGAAATTGACATAAACTATTACAAGTAAATGAGTTGAATATATTTTAATTTAATTTATGCATGGTAAATGATTAGAATAACTTAAAAAATACAACATATCAAAAAATTGTACGACTGACCTTTAGTTGTTTTGCCATGATTAAAAAAAACGCGGCACTTGTTCAAAAAACACTCAACCAACGGACAACCACAGATTGACTGTCTTTAAAAGTGACATTTGTGTTCCGATTCACTTTTTTTTTCGTGTGACCATAGGTAATATACACTTCTGGACACATCTATTGGCCCACCTTAGAGTTTAGGTTTCGATGGCCCCTACCGAAATATGATTGCTAGATTGAACAAAAACTGTTGATGCAGTTTTAAACCTGATACATTTTACCATCTTTTTCGATCGTATTGTTTTAAATTTGAATTCAGAATACCATACGACATGGAGCTACGCCTAACAAGTCGGATATGCGCCTTGTTAAAGGCAATTGATTTTTGAATAAAAAACATGTTTTATCAAATAAAGGTTTAATTTAATAACGCGTGTTGCCTCCATGGGCATCTACCACAGCTCTCATACGATTAGGCATAGATTTTATCAACCGCTCTATGAAATTTTGAGGGATCATCTCCCATTCCTCTTCTATGGCAGTTTTCAACTCCTGCATCGTCTGGGCAACTGGCTGACGAGCCCTAACACGTCTTTTTAGCTCGTCCCACATGTGCTCAATGGGGTTCATGTCTGGGCTTCTGGCTGGCCAGTCCATAACTGTGATGTTCACATCCCGAAGATATTCCCTGACGATGCCGGCCGCATGGGCTCTTGCATTATCATGCATAAAAAGGAAATTTGAACCCACATAGTCCGCGTATGGTATCACGTGAGGTTCTAAGCACTCACGAATGTACCTTTCAGCATTTAATGTTGGCAGCCGTGGTCCTGTAACAACCTCAAGTTGAGTTTTGCCGCTCGCGGATATACCGCCCCAGACAGTCCATGAGCCACCGCCATAAGCAACCCTCTCTTCAAAGCAGCATTGTGCGAAACGCTCTCCCTTACGTCGGTAGACCTTCTTCCTTCCATCATTGCCATGTAACACAATTTTAGACTCATCAGAAAAGAGTACACGGCTCCAATCTTGCTGTGTCCAATTTAAATGACTGCGTGCGAAATGAAGGCGCGCTTTTCGGTGGGCTCGCGTTAGTTTGGGCCCATTAGCTGGCTTGTGTGGTACCATATCGCGTTCTTTTAACCTTCTCCGAACAGTTCGAGCGCTCACAGATACTCCGTGGAAGTCGCGAAGTTGGTTTTGTATCTCAATGGAGGTAAGGTGACGATTTCTCAAGCTGGTCGTCACGATGAATCGATCTTGCCTTTCAGTTGTGACCCGAGATCGTGGCCTTCCTTGGCGACGAACAAAGCCGCCAGTCTCTAGGTACCTCCGATAAACATTTCGGACCGCAAATCGACTTAAATTAAGTTGAGCACTCACGTTTCTTTGGCTGTGTCCAGCCTGAATAAGTGCCACAGCTTGGGCGGCGACTTCAGGTGAAGTATCCATAGATTATTGATAGAACCTCACCTTAATGTTAAGAATAAGTAATGATTGTTGCAAAACCAAAGATATCAATCACTTTTTCAAGAATTAAATCCAAGTAAACCAATAAAACCAAGTTTTCTTAGTATTCGATTGTTTGATATCAACAAACAGGCTCCAAATTGTCTTTTGTTTCTTTAAATTCTGTGTTCGAAATTCAAAAAAAGACTATTGAATGAAATTGTGAATGTGCCAGGTTCAAAACTGCATAAAAACTTTTTGCTCGACCTAATATAAAATTTTAGCTAGGACCAAACGAAACTGAAAATACAAGGTGGGCCAATAGATGTGTCCAGAAGTGTAATTCCACAAAGTTTTTGACAGTTTGTGGGCGGTAAACCTGTTCAGAGCAACGTAAATACTATGTGGGAGGCATGTTCCCTTAACCTGGTTAAGGGTTAAAGAATTTGTCGACACGGTTGGCGTAATGGCTGAGCGATCGACTGCTGCGCAGCGTGTCGCGGGTTCGATCCCCGCACGGAACAAATATTTGTATGATCTGCAAGTAATTGTTCCGGGTCTGGGTGTTTGTGTTTGTGAGTTTCTATGTTTGTAAACGCACCCACGATACAGGAGGAAATTCCTAGTGTGGCGCAACGTTTAAAAAAAAAAAGAAAAGAATTTGTAATGGGATTAAAAGGCGCTTGTTTTGGTAATTTTGTTAAAACAGCCATTACGCGCTTACTAGGCAGTCAGCCCCAAATAAATTAAAATAATAATAATACTAATAATGTGCCTTATTCCATTACAATTGTCCAAGGGGCCTCTGCGAGTTGGCTTCGGCCCCTCGTACGCCTTCCAAAGGTCCGGGATCCCATGATCCCGAGATATGTAAGGACATAATAATAATACTAATAATAATTAACTAATATTTTATCCTCATTAGTAACTTACCATTTTAGCTATTCTTGGTTAGTTTGTGCCGTCGTGAACCAGAAAAAAATAAACCAAAAATACCAAGAAACCCAAAAAAAAAACATGTACTACTTAAATGATATAAGTACATCATAGATCAAAATATACCCTTCAAACGGATACTTTTATTCGTAACGTTTACTCCGCTACACGCATTATAATGTTGATGTAACGAGGTCGAACCTCTTAAGGGGGATCTCGTCCTCCTTTGTAATCCTGCGAAGCAAGGGGGTAAGTACGTAATCCAAAAGTTTTCGGAATTCACTTACACAATTCGAAGTTGCGTATTAACGTTTGTGTAATGAAAGCGTGTCGGTTTAAAGGCTCAGATTTATCTGTGAGGTTACCTTATTCGAGGGATGAAAGTTACGTGTGTCTTTTACGTAAACGTCATTTAACCTAATTAGACTAATTTTTCAGTCTCGAAACTAAAGTTCTCAAGAAGCTCTGACTACGTTTGTACAATAAATTATTCCCACTAATAGTTATAATGCCGTTTTTGTTCACATGTTACACAAAAGGTAATATTCCCCTGTATCAAGGCCCGCCAACAAATTAAAAAATGCGGAAAATAAAAAAATGCACTAAAATTCGCAAGCTTATTTGGATCGACGTTTATTTTTGAACAAATGTTTTTTCGGTCTTAAATCTTAACAACACGAAAAATCGAAACGCCTAGCAAATTAAAATTTGGAACCAATATTACGTGTGGCGACAAGTAATTTGGAGCCAAATATATAAATAATTGTCACGTCAATGCAATGCCATGCATCACACTAAATATTGTTAGTTTATTTTTTTCTTGTTCTTGTTTTGTTATTCTTTTAAAACGTTTAGGCGTCATCTCCGCGGCTGAGAGAATCACGGCGATAGTCACGCTGTACCTTCAAACTATCGCCGCGACGATATCGCTGTGTGAAGACTGATTCATAGAGTTTCTATTGAATTTTGATGGCACGGCGAGACTCGCCACGATTTTCTCGCCCGTGGAGATGGCGCCTTAAGGCTCCTACATACTGGCGCGACTTGTCGCGCGACGCCACGCGACACAAAGACACCGCGTGTAGCGCTACAAGCGGTGTTTTTGTGTCGCGACGCGTCGCGCGACAAGTCGCGCCAGTATGTAGGAGCCTTTACCTAGTTATTCTTCTTCGGGCGCATAATGTGCCCCGGTGGCCCCCATTCTCTACATATAAAGGCTCCTACATACTAAGGCAATATCGCGGGCGCGACAGACATATTGTTGCCTGTCGCGCCAGCGATATCGCCTCTGTATGCAGGAGCCTTAAGTCTGTTTATCCCTGATCTAGGGTGTGTGTCAACATACCTACAAGAAAAGCAAATTACAGTGTTTTATTATCACCATCTTCTTTTACTAAAATTCTTAACAAAGACTTTAATAAAATACTTTTAAACATCAGACGAATTAATCAAGCAACAAATCATACCCAAGAGAAATCATGGTCCCTTTCACTCAAAAGACGGTCTTGCGTTTATTATAGCAGGCTGGTTAACTCGCACCAATCTCCCTTGATTTATTCTGAATGAAAACATACCCAAATACATAAATGACAACAAATAAAACATAGGTTACACTTGCACACTTTGTATAACCAATATATTGTAATAATATTTTGATTTAAAAGGGTGTCCATAGAGTTTCTAGCTCGTTCGTCTCCATAGGAATCTAGTACGCTTTGGAAGAGACAACTAACTTCATCTGACTGACCGACCTCTTGAAAATTCAATGGTACCTGTAAATTGTTTAATTGAAATAAATGCTTTGAGTTGTGTTAACGACTGCTGGCAATATCAAGTAGGCATCCACCAGATGACGTATCATGCAATGATTGTTATGTATCACATTAGAAATTGATACGATTATTTTCCATTTGCGTTTAAATAGTTAATTCAATATTATATACAACTAGCTGCACTCCGCGGTTTCACCCGCATAAGTTTTGATCCCTTGGAAATATCTAGATAAAAGTATCTTATGTCCTAATCCAGGTCATGATCTACCCATGTACTAAATTTCATACAAATTCGTTCGGCCGTTTTAGCGTGAAAGCATAACAAACAAACAAACTCACTCTCGCATTTATAATATAACTAAGGATTTCCAATAATTACTCGATTGTATATTGATTAAAATTGTAAAAGGATAAAAACGGTAGAACATAAATTGTGAAAGTTAGTCTTGGAAAACACTTAGTTAAGAACGTGACTGTTCAAAAATATACCGTTGTGTTAAAAGTACCCAAGCATTTTATTTGCATAGAATTTGAGTTCGTGAAAGAAAATCATCTACCTAAATCCATTTTTTTCCCCTGTTCTCAAACATTACACACAGCTTTAGGGGAACTAGGGGTGCTCCCCGTTGTACTGGACTAATACAAGGGAAGCTCATAACACGGTTCACATGTTGCAATCACTAGGGCAGGTCCGTCAATCCGCCATCGTACTTCATAAGGTAGGACCCCAATAAATACCCATACTTGCGTGTTTTTTTGGGGTTCCGTTAGCCAAAAGAAAGAGAGACCTTTTCTTTTTATTATATATTTTTGTTGACGAAAAGCCTGATTTTTGTAATGCTTTACTGCTTGTTATTGATTAGAACTGGCACTGGCGTATCCATAAGAAATTGATTTAAAAGGTTTTTTTAGATGACACATAATAATTAGCCTTTTATTAGGAGCGGAGCAGGAGGGTGTGTCAGACTCTTACTGACTAAAACCCACCCTTGTCCCTTCCGTTGCCTGTGTTGCCAGGGACCTCGGTAACCCTTTTGTACCTTCCCGCGACCCCGGCAGGCTCCTACACTTGTGCGGACCACTACACTTCCTGACCGAATTAGCCCTCCTGACCGAATTACAGTCATGGCCGCAAATGTCAGTGGTGCCATAGATGCGGGAGATATCAAAGTGTACATGTGTGTGCACAGACACAGGTGCACTCTCTCTTTCCTCCGTCTCATAGTCCGGTGGGACGGCAATCCGACGTGACCGGAGAGAGATCAGACGCAGGACCAACGCCTTAGCGTGCACGGCACGTATCAGCGGAGCGGATATGCTTGGAAAACTAGCTTAGAATATTTATGATAACCTTAGTAGCAGATACTTAAATGAACGACCCTCAGAATGTTTTCAATCGAGTGCCTTTGAGCTTTATCAAAATTCTGTTACTTTTAACAAGAATAACATTCCCTCAAGATATGGGGACTTACCATAAGTCTTCCAAGTATTAGCGGGGTGCATAATTAATTAGATGAACTATAACCAAGAACAAAGTTTTTTTAAGTGTTAATACAATCTCCCTTTCCCACTTAGTTACTTCCCCCTTCTAATCTTGAGTTTATAATGTCTTGAAGTTATGGCATAAGATATGGGATCTGACGCTAATACCAGCACAGGGTAAAATTAAATTCGCTAGAGAATCTCCACCCACAGACGTAATGTGAAAAGATATTTAGTGGAAAAAAAAACATCATATAATTTAATTATTTAAACCCTGTATTATGCAGCTGATAATATTATCACTACTTACATGATCTCTTTATATTTTACTGAATAGTGCTCTGCATATTATACTCAACAGTAGATTGCTAAGGTATTTCTATTTTGCCTCTGCCCATCCCTGTTGGGAACACAATCTTGATAATATGTTATACGTACATGAAGTGGATTTTATTCCCCGAGGATTTTCTACAATAGCCACTACATTAAGGGATTCGTTTTCAAGAAAACCTATTTACTGCAGTACTTCTCGTAAGGATCATAATGCTTACTATTAAATAGTTATTGCCTGCGGTTTCGCCCGCCTTGAAGATGGAAATTATCCTACGGGAACTTAATACCGGGATTAAAAGTATCTATCATATGTCCTGATAATCGGTCATATTTTAGACCATTTATTTTTGTTAAGTACCTGGTACTTCTTGTCAGGCCTACACTGTCCTCCCATACCTATTAACACTGTAATTTGAAAACATTGTAAAAGCCAATTATTTTTAAAAGAGTATTCGTGCAGTTTCTTGCCGGTTCTTCTCCATAGGAAACGACCAATTAGAACCGTGAACCTTGCTTCTGACGTTTCTTAACTGCCCATGTTGGTTTATGTGAATTAAAATATATTGATTTTGATCTATAGCCTGGGTCTATCCGTGTGCCTTTCATTCAAATCTTCTTCACCGTTAACAGACAGACAGACAAAGTTACTTTGGTATTTATTAAATTAGTATGGATAATATCTTTTATGATAGATATTTCTATCTCCAGTAGATCAAGCGTTGTAGGCAATTATTGAAGAACAGTTTCATGTGTGGATCTTAGTTTGAGTAAGTTTATAACCACAAAGATAATATATATTACGACCATAGCAAAAGACGTACTACTCATTATTAACCCCCATCCATCCCTGTCCCTCATAACACGTCAATCTAAGGAACCTTACATGTAACCCTCTTCTGTGACCGTTTCCATCTGACTTCACTCATCGTTATTACCAGAATGTAGGTAGGTATACGTGTGTGCTAGCTTTACATTGATCCTTTTCGTCGCTGGACAATATTTTTCCTTTAATTTTCTTATGAACGTCGACGTCACTTGGGTTAACTTTCAAACGTTATTTTTATGAAATCAGGTCATAGGCTCTTTATAATTTGGGATTATTTAGCTATATTCATAATATAATTCACCCCAATTAATTCATATATTTCCTCTGTATTTTTAATTGTATATTACTCACCTTTAGCTCAGTCAGCATCTAAAATACTGATCTACTTAAATCAAACCAAAACTGCGTTCATGTTTTGAAATACACCAATCGTAATGTTTATGGTTTTGGCATATCTCAAAACCCCAACAGAGCTGTTGTGGCACTAAGAACTTAAAAAAAAAAAAATAACACTAAAAGTGCTACAACGCATATATACTCGTAAGCTTAAGATTTATATGATGCACTCTACTAATTGACCTCTCAATCTTACCCCGATCAAAGGCTCAAAAAGTACACAACACTACTATACGACTAACAGTGTCATATATATATTATAATCTTGGCAGCTCCACGGCACGAGGCAAGTCAAGATTTTTTATGAATAATTTATAGAACATCCCGTTTTTATCGCGGGAGGCGTACGTCCAACGAAGGCTGTGTTTACCAACGGATTTACCTCGAGGTGAAATTAGGGCTGCTATCTTTTACCAGAAATCGGGTTTAGATAAAACTAGAATTTTTCATCGTTCAGTCTAAGCTACCTGTCCTTAATGTTGATGACTCTGAAAGTCTGTAACTTGGTTTAAGAGATTCCGGATTTTATCAACGGATTATCTTTGAGGTAACATTGTCTTGATTTCGTCTCGAGGTGAAAGTTGGTTTTTTGCGAAGGAGATTCTGAATTAGTAGGTCGGTCGATGTCTTTGTGACGGAGCTCGTCTGAGGGTGTACCTACTCCTTCTCTGAGCACGCGGTTCGGTTGTGGAATTCACTTCCGCCTGACATTAGGGACTACCTAACTGTTGCTGTTTTAAAAGAAGAGTGAAAGTACACTATCTTTCCACTTTGCCAGTTTCGTATAATGTATTTATTATTTTATACTATTAATTATACAATGTATCGTTTTGCATCCTCGTCAAATTTCAGGACGCTGCTTTTTACTCAATAATTAATCCATACTTGTTTTTTTAGTTACTTAAGTTTGTAAGTATTTTAGAATACACCACTTTCATAGAACAGAATCACCCCGTTGAGTATGCGGTAGTGTGTGTGTAAAAGAGCAGTTACAGTGCGGTATCACACGGACCGCGTTTGAACATGCGTGTCTCACACATGCCGATTTCCAAAAAATATGACCTACCTATTTTATTATTGATTCTTGTCGAGAATCGAGGATGCAAAACGACACCTTGCATATAATTATTGTAGTGATATTTATTTTAGAAGTATGTATGTATGTAAGTATATTCTCATAGTGTATATTTAAATTAGTGTATAGTTTTTTTTTTTTGTTTTTATGTATTTTGTTTTCTCTCCTACTCTTCTTACACACGGTGTCTACAGCTCTTTGTCTACTGTCCTATCGCGGGTACGCTGGAAGAGATTTCTTTAGAAATAAACATCAACTTTGTACGTATTTTTCTGTTCCTTTCTTCTTGTCTGTCTAAATGTGTGTACATAAACTGTTAAGTAAATAAATAGAACCCCGGTCTACTCTTTGATATGCAATGGTCTCTGTCGTCCCATGATACATGAGGCTCCAGGGACTAGTGTGAATCCTTGGGTTCATTTGAGCAATCAAGTCTGGTTTATCCACGCTGGGGTCGGTCTATTTCATTCATCCTTTCATTCATTAGAAGTTTAGAACCCAGGAGGTAGCCACGCCAATCGAGGTATCAGTTGTGTATATTTTAGATATTATAGATGGTAATTATATAGATAACGACAAAATTTATTACCAGGTACATTGCCTGTTTATGTGACGCCTAATAACATTAAATCTTACCTTTCTGATACTTCGTATAGATCAGATACTGCTGCTTTTCCAAGCATGAAACAAAATGTATCCTACCGGTTTTGAAGCGGTTGGGTTCGCATACTACCGGATACAAGAGATTACTCATGCGAGAGAATTTCACGCATACTTTCATTCATTTTGCGATTAATGAGTACCTAATGAGTTGGACACTTACCCTGTTTAATACGACCGTTGGAACTTATATGCTGGAATTTCTATAGAAGGATGAGTAAGTGACATAAAAGATTGTCATTATAAAGCGTCTTTGTTGTGTTTTTTTTTTTAATATAGGTACATCAAATCAAAACAAATCAAAAATGTTTATTTGCTAGAAAATACATACAAATTCAAGGAAAGATCTTATGTCCTAAAAGTCTTTGTATTCTGCCTGCAAGCAAGCGTGCAAATTATTTACTTACGTTTATTTATGTAATTATTATCATGCAATTAATATCATTACAATTATTCTAAACTCAATATTTTTAAATTCCATAAATTCCTTAATGCTATAGAAACAACTCTCTTGTAGCCAAACAGTTTTTTTTTAAATAGATTACCCTGCAACAATTTTAAATCATTTGGAATGTTATTATAAATCAGTATACACATATTAAACACATTTTTTTTATAAAAAAAAATGCACCTCTGCCCAACCCTTCGGGGAAATACAAGCGTGTGGTACAGGTAGTGGTTTTTTTTATAAGGGTCTCGTGGCTAAGTAATATCAGCTACACTGGTCGATCGATTAGGTTAATGAGGGTGGTGGAAGATTGGGGCCGCGAAAAGCACGTTAAGCCGTTGGTCCCGGCTGTCATTATTGGGTCTTTGACGGTCGTCAGATGCCCAAAAGACTGACAACCTATCTTACCAAGGCGTATCGTCAAGTATCGTGTTACCCAGTGATTGGATTGTGGAGGTCAGTCAGTGCATGTAAAATACTGGTATTCAGCTGCATCCAGTTAGACAGGAAGCCGGCACCAGCACAGTTGGGAATAGGCTAAATATATTTGATACACTAATTATTGTGCATGTGAAGACTATTTGGGTCATTGAATTTTTTTTCTACTTCAGTTTTCATCTTGGTCTGGCAACTTGAGTTATTTATGAGGCCTACCCAAATTCCTTTCCTTAGTATTGTTTGTCGAATCGTTGAGCTTCTTAAGTTGAGTTGAGCTGCACGATTACTGACAAATGCGTGCATTGACTGGATAGGTCCACTCAATATAGTGTGGTTTTTTCCCCAAAAGACCAGTTCAGACATCAATCTACATGGTCTTAACATGATCTGACCAAGATTATGGGTGGACTTTAAAAGAGACTATGTCCTCTGAATTAGTTCCACCCTTTCTGCTTAGAGTAGTCAGATAGGAAACGCCGACCCCTCCTTTGTCTTCCACACTTCTCTAGTAGTTATATATAATATATGTGGGTTCATCTGGAATTTAAAAGACGACTACAGATCCTAAGAGTGTCTTAAAAGCATCCAAATGAATGTATAATTTATTCATTTCAGCCAAAAGACGTCCACTGCTGGACATAGGCCTCCCCCAAGCACAGGTTCTGTGCTTTCCGCATCCGGTGGATTCCTGCAGCCTTATTCCATCGTCGAATCCTATTCGGCTGGGCAGCGTTCGGGAAGCTACGCAATATCTACTCGTCCCCCATACCGCAGTGTCTCAAGACGAAAGTCTTTGACCAGTGTGTGTTGCCAGTGATGACCTATGGCACTGAAACGTGGTCGCTCACAATGGGCCTTACTGGAAGGCTAAAAGTCACCCTGAGATATCTGCTGTATGTTTTTGGCCTCGCGCACGTCCTTTTTTTTTTCAATATTAAATTTGCTAGTTTCAAATGCTTCGTTTTTTAGTGTTTGTACTTATTTCCTTTGCGTGTCCCAAATAAAATATTTTTCTTTCTTTCAGAAACTACAAAACGTTACCAGCTACGATCCTTACATACTCCTTTTGCTTCGTTTACGTTCATACATCTGGTCACACACGCAATCGGGTTGCGAGTACTAAGCATCTGACCTCAAACCTTGTTCAATCTCTGACCTTGCTCATTTTGCGTTGACAATCTTAAACTTTTTTTAAGTTTAGCTATATTCTCGCTGTTTCCTATAAAATATACTTTAAAATCCCGTGGCAACCCTGTGTAAGATTCGCTTGGATTTTGTTGTCAACGCGCGTGTATACTGTGATATTTTACGGTGAGAATTATTTTTGCTAGGGAATTGGCAGTCGGAGGATCCAATCGATTTATTGATGCAAACAGCATTTACCTGTGTACTGATAATATTAAAATATTATCAGTACACAGGTAAATGCTGTTAAAATACCGGTGCCAACGAAGTAAAAAATTCTTGCTAGAAAATTCGTTAAATGTAAAACAAAACGGATATAATTTGTCTCCTTGACTATTTATTTACTATTTATTTATTTAATACTTTAAGCACACAAATGTACAGAGGCGGACTTAATGCCGTAGGCATTTTCTACCAGTCAACCTTTGGGTGATGAGAGACAAACAGTGGTAGCTGCAATAGCGAAAACTGAGTATAAACTGTGTGTGAATAAAATATTTACTTAAATATAAGGATATACATACATATACCTATTAAAAACTTTAAATATATATACCTAATTATACATAAATATTAGACCTAATAAATACACATAAATACACGAATATACTAAAACAGATGAGACAAACAATGGGAAAACACTACTACTATTGGAATTTACTGAGCAAATTCCAAATTTACTTTTATATATAACCATGAAGTAAGCAATTTTGTTTTTTTGAGGGAAATTATTAAATAACTTCTCCCACTCTGGGCGAAGCGAGAGGGCGTGTTAGACAGTTACTGACTAAAACCTACCCGTGATCCTTCCGTTACCCCTTTCAAACTTTCCCGCGACCCTGGCAGGAATCGGCCCTAGTGGACCCCTATACTTGTGCTGACAATTCTTGGCGATGGCCTCACTTTGTTAGTACTAGTGTATTGGAAAAACCTTGTATATTTTCTTGTCTAACTTTACAATGATATGATAGAAATATTTCCCATGTTTTCTTTTATGATACTATTTCACCTTCACACTTAGCTTTTTCACAATTTCAGCAAACTTCCGTTCAGTAAAAGAAATAATGAAAGAAAAGTATTTATTGGGACTCGCACAGGAGATCACAAATTAAACCAAAACACACTCATAAAAACATAAAAAAGACAAAAACAAAGTATAATTAAAATAAAAACAAAAAGTCCTGTATGAGGCCAAAAAGCTCCTATCTCAGCATAATGCTGCAGATGCATATTGACGTGTCAAAACTATCGCTATTCACTTATTTTTTCGTGTGCAGCCGTTTCGTCAAACTTAATGCCCACTGCCTGTGTTTGGCACCCTTATGTCACGACCCAAACATTGATGCTGGAAAAGGTACAGAAAACTTTCTAAAGGTGCTTATTCTAAAGGTTATACCATTTCTTTCCCTTCATGTACCCTACCAACTATCTTTTAGGGACGTTGGGCTTTAACTCGTTGGAGGTGAGAAGAGGCCTTGATCAGCTCACCCTAGCCAGTAAGACCTTACGGGGACGTAAATACATCGGACACCGTCAGAGCCGCGGGCAGAATCTGATAAAGATATAGATAAATGTATTTGTAAAAATGTGTAACATTAAACATATAAATGCAAATGTGGATGTAAAAGTGAAAATCTTTGAGTTTCAACATGTTTTACCACCATTGGCGTACAAAATTAATTATAACCACTTGAAATATGGTAACACAATTAACAAAGACAAAAAAAAGCATAACAAAACCAAAATATAACACAAACAGATTAGAAACTATCATTTAAAAAATCTTTAACATAATAGTAACATTTTTCAGTAAGTAACTTCTTAAGTTCTCTTTTGAATAAGTTTGGCTTGTTTATATTTTTAATATCCTCTGGAATTTTATTATATATTTTTGGTGCCATACAAAACACGCTTTTATGAAGGAGTGCTGTTTTCGCAGCGTGAGGCTGTAAGAAGTTCTTATATTTTAGTACGTCTATTTCTAGTGACATTGTCTGACAGAAGAGGAAACCAGTGAGGATTGTTTCTGACAAATAAAGCTATTTCCAAGATGTATATTGACGGAAATGTAAGTATATGGTGTTTTATAAAGAGTGGTTGACAGCTGTCGGTATTTTTGATTCCCGAATACAACGCTTTTGCATTTTATACATCATGTCGGAGTTTGTCAAATTACCCCAAAATATTAGACCGTATGTATGCACCGATTCAACAAGTCCATAATATGCCATGAATAATGCGTTTCTACTCACTGTTGGTACCAGTTTGTACATTGCAAAAGATAAACTACTTATTTTTGTACAAAGGTCTTCTGTGACATTTCCAATTGATTCTACTGTCAATTTTTAAACCGAGGAATTTTGCAGTTTCTACTTGCTTTATTATATTATTATCACATATTAATTTGAATTTAATTGAATTTTGAGGTCTTTGGCTGTAGTTCATTACATCTGTTTTATTTATATTTATTTTTAGATTATTATTGAATAGCCATGATATTATAAATGTTAGTGCTTTATTTATGTCGTTTTCAAATAGATTTTTATCATTACATATAATATTTACTGTGCTGTCATCTGCAAATAATGTCATAGGTTGCACATTTGCATTAGGGAGGTCGTTGACGTAGGTAATAAATAGCGTAGGTCCTATTACGCTGCCTTGGGGAACACCATATCTAACGTATCTTACTTTGGATTGGTATTGTTCTTCCTTTTTGGTATTTATGTTAAATCTTGTAATTTGTGTGACTTGTTTTCGATCAGTTAAGTAAGATTTAAATAGTTCTAAAACGTTTCCTCGTATACCGTATGCCTTCAATTTACTATCCAATATTTTGTGATCAACATAATCGAAGGCTTGTGTCATATCGCAGAAGATGGAGCATACAGGAGTAGTTTTATCAACCGCAGTCATTATATTTTTTTTTAATTCAAAGATAGCCATCTGTTTGCGCAAATGCCATCCAAAACTGTAGCCAGAACCGAATCCCCAGTCTGTCGTACTCTAAAGATGCTAAATGCCCTTCTGACTGCCAACCCTGAATGTGATGTGTTTGCGGATGAATGGAGTAAAATTATGCGTATATGTCTGGTGTTCTGTGAGAGAAAGTATGCAAGAGAGTCCACTGTTCCATGATAGTTTTAAATTAAATTATTTACAACATAATTATTATTAAAATATTAATAATTGTTTCTATGTTAATTAATGTAATTGGTGCTGTACCGTTTTAATTAACTATAAATAAATAAATAAATTGCCAAACTTATGTGGCAGTGGGCAGGGCACATTGCCCGCAGAACAGATGGTCGATGGGGCCGAAAGGTTTTGGAGTCGCTACCGCGTACCGATGACTTTGTGAAGGCCGCAGGAATCCGCAGGATTCGGGAAGCACAGAACCGATCGAAGTGGCGGTGCTTGGGAGACGCCGTCTTTTGGCTGAAATGATGAAAAAATGACCCATTTTGCTATAATTGAAAACAATGTTTGTGTTAATATTCATGTACCTCATTGTTGTAATGTGCAAATTAGTCTTTATTATTATGAATAGGCACGCCTAAAATTCTAGGAATGGCTTGTAATTCCTCTTCCATTTAATCACATTAAGTAAACACAAAGTTGTGGACACCTCTGCCCACATGCGCCATGTTAGAATTCCTGGAATCATTTGCAATTTCTAATGATACTATTGTTAATGGCTTAATTCATTAAATTGTTGTTGGTCTAATATTGACTTCGATAATGGCTCGATGAACATTATTATGTATAACTGTTGCGACTGGAATATTTTTCTTATTAAGATAGTACTGCTCTTTATGGTCTTAACCAAATCTATGTATGTATACCAAAAGCTAAGAACAGGATCCCAAATTCTACACTTTCATTATCATATACAGGATGTAATTTTCGGGTTCTGACACGTGGTTTATAATTACATGAATTTTATTCAATAACTATTTTATTTTTATAGGTTATTATACACACGTTTATTTTACTTTTTATTTACATTTTTATGTATCTATCCGTGACATCATAGTGATAAATGATAAATGATTTTTATTTCTGTAAGTAGGTTTATACAAACACTTTTAAACGTCAATCATATTTTTTAAATAAAGCTAGATGAGGTCGGCGTTTCCTATCGGACTACTATGAGAAGAAAGGCCGAAACAAACTCAGAGGTCACAGCCTTTTTTAAAGTCCAGACATAATCTTGGTCAGACCATGTGAAGGCCATGTAGATTGGTGTCTGAAATGGTCCTTTTGAGGAAAGAACCATACAGATTGAGTGGACCTGTCCAGTCAGTGCACGCATTTGTCAGTAATCGTGCAGCTCAACTCAGAACTTAAGGAGCTCAACGATGCGACGAACAATACCAAAGAAAGAATATTTGGGTAGGCCGCAAAAATTACTCAAACTGCCAGACCATGATTAACAATAAATGAGAAAAAGAGAAAACAACAACAATGACCCACATAGTCTTCATATTCACAATAATTGAAAACAATATAATACTTTACAAGTGAATAGTTATGTCATTTTATATATAAAATTCATCAATGCCGATGTGTATAGAGAACCATGTAGGTTGGCGTCTGATATAGTCTTTTGAGGAAAGAACCACACAGATTTGAGTAGACCTGTCCAGTCAGTGGACGCATTTGTCAGTAATCGTGTAGCTCAACTCAGAGCTTAAGGAGCTCAACGACTCGTCGAACAATACCAAAGAAAGGACATTTGGGTAGGCCGCATAAAATACTCAAATTGTCAGACTATCATTAAAGCTAACTAAGAAAGACACAAAACATATGCAAAAATTGGAGCAGCTCAATCCCAAGCCTTTTTGTCCACAATAAAATCTTTAACGGTATAAAAGGCCTTCTGGCACAACTTACTTTTAATAAATGATTTGAATTTATTAAGGCTTAGATCTTGAACGTGTAGTGGGACCTATCGGAATACCAGTGCTGCGACACTTATATTTTAAGTACCGCAACATTATGCTGAGATAGGAGTCTTTTGGCCTCGTACAGGACTTCTTGTTTTTATTTTAATTTTACTTTGTTTTTGTTTTTTTTTTTTATGTTTCTATGTATGTTTTTTAGTTTAATTTGTGATCTCCTGTGGGAGTCTCAATAAATACTTTTTCTTTCTTTCTTTATAATTTTAAACACCATCAAACTCATCATTATGAAGAACTTTTGAACATTGGGTACAAACCCGTTGTCGAGAAAAAAAAATCAGCTGTTCCCCACATTTATGTTCGCTTAACTCGTCAAAATGAACGGCTGACTTTTTTTTCGCGACTAACTAGAACCTCTTAAGGGTTCATTTTACTCATCATTATGAACAACTTTTACTATGGAGTAAAAGTTGTTCATAATGCTGAGTACAATAACCCCTTATGACGTTGATGGTGTATAAATTACATCCTGTATATTATCATCCTCATCATGTGTGGTGTGACTATAATTGATAGGCTGAAAAATTGTGTGATAAGGCAACGGTACGGTTTAAAAGATAGTAGTGACAAAAGTGAATAAAAGGCGACTAACAAAGACAGATGTGAGTGAAAATGCCGGAGGGGAAGACCACACGATTGGTGATGTGGTGGTGAGTGGTGGTTAGTGACATGAATCATCATGTTCTTCAGAAAGGTCAGGTGCGCAGTACTTGCAACCTTACTTACAAAAGTAGTATGTATTGTCAAAATAGTATGAAAACATGGAGGTGCCAAATAATATTACGACTTCTGCAAGTTTTTGCGAAATATTTGGGATGGCGCAGCCGTCTAGTTAAATTAGCCAGCTAATTGGACGCCTAGGCCGTTCATTAGACGGCGGCATCCAATAAAATAATTTCACTATTACTAGTTACTTAGTGGTAGGTATTAGTAAAAAGTATTGTACATGATTTGTGAACGCATAGTCACCCTAACCAAACATCACAAATTCATCAATTTCCAATTTAACTAAATGACTACACGACATTCAGTCATCTGGTTAAACGTTGCGCCAATGACTTGGCTAGTTGTCCTTCAACTATTTAATTGGATGCCGGCATTTAATGACAGGCCTAGGCGTCCAATTAGCTGGGTAATTTAACCAGATGGCTTCGACATATCCACCACTATATCTTGGCATTAAAATGTTATTACACACATTTTTATTGGTGCCTTGATACTCCATCAGCCGATCATTTTATATTCACAAATTCAGATTATCTCTCATACTTAAAGATTTCCAACAGCTTTCTCTCCCTAAAATATCAATAATATCACTTTATTTATTACTTACCTAACTTAAAACCTAACATGACTATCCCAACACCAAAACTACCGTAACTCATCTCTCAATACCTTATCCAAGACCTATTTCACCGTGAAAGCCTCAAAATTGATCTCTCGAAGACATAAAACTAGTATCACAGTGTTGGCAGCCTGCCATGTTGGTAAAAAATGGTGTTCCTGATCGAGATACCTCGATGTCTTTGTAATATAGTGTAACATGTTCGGTTATGTTACCGAAGTGTAGTTGTTTGGAGATAGCGTTTGAAAGTTGTGGTGATAAAGATGGTTTAAGATGAGTCTATGGTTTTGGTTGTGAATTTTATCGTTAAGGCGCAGACATATGATTTTAGTGACTTTTAAATCTGTTAATACGCCTTCATATAATGCAAGTAAACTATGCAAAAAATGTATGTTAAACTAGAACGCATACACATCAATTCTATATGTGAATATTTAAGTATTGTAGTAAAATACACAACATCACGATTTTTTCCCCGAAGGGTTGGGCAAAAGTGTACCTATAGTACACCCACATTTCGCCAGTTATGTTTAAGTCTACATAAGATATTTTCATGATTTTTTTGTATGAACAGACTACCTATTTTATTATCTATAGATAATAAAAAAGCCAGTTCATGCCAACGAAAATATAATTCTAAAAGGTAGAATTATAATTCTCTCTGAGATTTTGTCAAATATTCATATTTTCGTACAGGTATATTTTCGTTTCAAATATTCATATTTTCGTAAACGTATATTTTCGTTTCAAATATTCATATTTTCGGTACAAAAAAAAATATTCCCTATGAAACCGCACGGCGGCCCGGCGTGAGCGGGACGCGTATTTGTATGGACAAGGTCTTAAATGTTTAGGGCGCACCAACGCTATTATTAACTTACTTATGTAAGTCAGGGAGCATAAATTGTTCGTTTTATTCGAATCAAAACTGTAAATCTTTGACATTTGTACGAATTGGCTATCACACGGCGAATTGAGTTAGGGTGTCAATTTAATTTATTATTTTCCCTGACTTGACTAATAAGGTCTGGTGTTTCAAATGATTATGCTAAATAAAGTGGCATAGCCATAACGTCATTATGGCATTCATCTTTCATGACAGTGATGTAGAAGCCAATTATATGCCAGGAAAGATGCATGGTAAACTTTTTGGCAAAATTACGTCAGCTGAGCTTGAGTTCAATTTATGCCAGTCACACACAATTCCTGTCCACCCCATGTTTTGCTGACCATTATTTATTTCATAGATGAATGACCATTATTTTCACAACCAATCATCACTTTTCTGTCCTTGTCCCATGTTATTTGGGGTTATCTTCTTCCATCTTCCCCTGTCAGCCGTCCTGCTATCATTCACTCCCTTCTCTTTCATATCATTCCTCACACAATCCACCCATCTTTTCTTTGGTCTTCCTCTCCCTCTCCACCTATCAACATTCATATTCATCACTCTTTTAGTCACATGCGTTTCATCCCTCCTCATCACATGCCCATACCAAGCCAAGCGACTTCCTTTCAACTTTTCTGTCACTGGCGCCACTTTCAAGCTGCCCCTTAATATTCATTTCTTACTTTATCCATTTTCGTCACTCCACACATCCATCTCAACATTCTCATCTCCGCTGCATGCACTCTTTTTTCGTCCGTCTTCTTCACCGCTCGGCACTCCGATCCATACAGTACGACAGGCCTTATCACGGACTTGTAAATTTTCTCCTTTAACTTGAGGGGCATCCGTGGGTCGCAATTTCGTGGGTCGCAAGGTCGTATTTTTACAACCATTTACATGTCTAAAAATCTGCTGATTTATTCTTCACCTATTAACAGCTATAAGATGCTTCAAAATTGAAGCATCTTTGTTTTGAAGCATTGTCTCATGAAGACATAATCCGGTTCCAAGGCTGGCAAAGTGCCATTTAGGTAAAAGATACCAATGAGAATTTAAGGCAGATTATTACAAGTTCCTTTTTGCTTGTCGACTCGTTTTCTGAGCTTAGTATTTTTATCTGGTACTAGCTTTTGCTTTTGTCCACGGCTTCTCCCGCGTGGTTTCATTTCATTGGTTTCATTCATTTTTCAGGGATACAAATTATCTCCAATTAATCCTTACACACACCCTGAAACACGCACTCACACAAAACACCAGACAAACACACTGGAGACATTCACAACACTTTCAGTAATGTTTAATGTATTTTTTTTTCTTTTTCTTTTTTTTTTGTTTCTCTTTTAATAGCCCTAATGGATTTTTGTGTACAGTGTGTGTCCTATTTTCTATATGCTCATCACTTTGAAGAGACACTGGCTTCTAAAATACAGAAAGCTAGTTTAGAAGTCAATGTTTTTCTCTCTGGAACACTAGCTTAAGCCATTTTTTTTAATCTAAATAATGTAAATGCATTTTTGGAGATTTTTATTTTTTATTTTTATACCGAATCCAACATCAGAAAATAATCGTGATAATAATTGTGTGGTTTTATGAACCCACGATGTAAGTGAAACTTTAGTGAAGCTGATGCGAGCCATGCGCGCCGCCATATTGGTCTTGGCTGCTCTGCCGAGCGCCTTTCACTTTACCCCTACTCCGCGGCCGGCTGTAATGCGACATGCGATAGATGGACGAAACAAATTGAGGCGATGGAATAAAAGTTTAAAATAAAATGATCCTATTCCAGGCTATAAACTATCTATGTGCCAAATTTTATCCAAATCGGCCTTAACCAAATCTATGTAACTATGAAATCCAGAAGCTAAAAATAGGATACCACTTTTTACACTTTCGACATTTTATATCCCTAGTTTTTGACCGCAGCTTAGCGTGCGTAGAAGTCGGAAATATCCCACGGGAACATACTGACGGGATAAAAAGTTTCTATGTCCTAACCCAGGTCACGGTCTACTCATGTGTCAAATTTCATCCAAATCCGTTTAGCCGTTTCTGCGTAATTGAGTAACAAACATCAAACATACGAGTACAAACTACCACATGTAGAACAGGATTCTCTGAATTAGTAAATAAGCTTAAGTGATAAAACTTGTATACCTGGTACACAAGTTTAATCACATAAGCTTATTTGCTAGATATAATGCGCTACACGTGGAAGTTCGAAAAAGAGTACGAATCTTCGTAATATGAACGTTAGTAATTTCATAAAATAACCTTTTGTCTGGCATGCCTATTCTGATATAAAACTATAATCTCATAATAAATATGTAACGCATAATTTATTGAGCAGAATTCATGCAGTAGGTTGAATTTGATGAGCAGAGGTGGCTCATTCGTAACGACCGCGACTTACGAGTTGCAGGTCGCAAGTTCGAACCCGGACCGGCGCTTGCTTTATTTTGCGTAAGTTATTTTTTCAAGTAAAACATCGTGAGGAAACCGGCTTGTCCTAGAAACAACAATTCGAAGACATGTGACATCTACCAACCCGCACTTGGGCCGCGTGGTGGATTATGGCCCACTCCCTCTCACAGAGAGGAGGCCTGTGTCCCAGCAGTGGGAACATTAAAGGCTGATGATGTTGCATAATTTATTTGTGAAATGCGTTAAGGGAATCTTAAAGACGTTCTTCAGTTTCCTTATAAAACCACTTCAAAATAATATCCTCATTCGCCACACAATACGATCATATTCGGCCATGCGTGCCTAAGGGAATACCCCATAACTTCCCTTGTAAAAATCTTTAAAATGGAGATAAAGTTATGGTATTTTTATGATATGACTAGAACTTAATGAGTGAAACCGGCAAACGGTTCTGATAACCTCTATAAACCTCATGATGTGATAAAGTTGGCTGTTATTTTTGGTCGCTTTCTTGTAGGTAATGACGAATATTTTTATTTTTTAGTATGCAATAATGCATTTGAGTACGCAATAACATTATACAGTAGAGGGGGTTGTGGCTAAGTAATAACAGCCGCACAGGTCGATCGATCAGGTTAAGCTATGCTTGCCGCGATCGGTCCATGGATGGGTGACCATCTTTACATACCAAGACCCCTCCGTGCCTCGGAAAGCACGTTAAGCCGTTGGTCCCGGCTGTCATTTGTAGATCTTTGACAGTCGTTACGGGTCGTCAGAAGCTCGAAAGTCTGACAAAACCAGTCTTACCAAGGGGTATCGTGTTCAACACAGTAACTGGGTTGTGGAGGTCAGATAGGGAGTTGCTCCATGTAAAATACTGGTATTCAGCTGTATCCGGTAAGACTGGAAGCCGACCCCAATATAGTTGGGAAAAGGCTAGGCTGATGATGAGTACATTATACAAAAGATGGCCAATTAAAAGTTTCCACTTACATAAAAATATTTACAAAATTTAAAAATAGCAAGAATGCAAAATTTTTTTGTTTTACGAAAATGAACTAAAAAAATAGTGGTTACACAATAAAGAAACGGTTACATTGTTTTAATTTCTGGTATTAAACAATAGTAGATTGTCATACAAGAGAGGAATGGGACCTATTAAGGCACAAGATTATTTGGCGCATGAGGTCAAGCGTGGCAAGAGCGCCAATAGTTTGAGTGCCTAAATAGGTATTTCCTCGAGCTAAACACTGCTGAGAAAAGTAAATAAAAACCTGATTATTTAAACAAACAATATTTTATTAAAACATAAATAAACAATATTGGTAAGATAATATCTATTAAAAATTAATATAAAAATTAGAGCAATTATTAAACGTAAGGGAAAGGTTCTTTCCTGGTATATTAATGTTGGATATTTTTTTAGGAAACTCGAGTTTCTTTTTTTCCTGTAAATGTTGGAGAAAGCAATATTTTGTCATTTTCATACGCATAATTTATCAGCAGGAATAGATTTTTTTTTACTTCGCTCCGGATAGTCTTTGGAATTTGGTACTAGGTTGCGGAAAGAATTCCGAGGAATATAGATTTATCATTATTGTTACTTTACTTGATATTTTCGTCTTATTTTCCACTGATTCTTCTATGTATCTTTCGTCTACTTGACTACAATTAAAAGACATCAGTGTCTTTTAACTGTAGTCAAATCTGCGCCTTAAACAGCTAACTGAGTAGCTGAAGTTCTGCGGAAGCAGTGACCAGAATATAAGTTTCGATCTCGTAAATTAAGATATGTAGTGGGGGATCTGTTTCGGTATACCAGATATTTTATTTTTGCCAATTACTTGCCTCAAACATTTTCCTTTTTAGCAATTCAAGAAAAAACGATCAGTTGTCAAATCACTAGGTTCAAATAATAGACAAATCCTAAGGATTTCAGTTCTTGGTATTTTTCTATTATTTGTACAAATTCTTTCTTTATGAAATGAAATAAAATAATGATGAAATGAAATGATTTTATTTTCTGTAAGTAGGTTTGTACAAACACTTTTACACGTTAAATATTTATAAAAAAAAATAGATGAGCTCGGTGTGTCCTATCTGACTACTCTGAGAAGAAAGGCCGAAACAAACTCAGAGGTCAGAGTCTCTTTTAAAGTCCAGACATTATCTTGGTCAGATCATGTCAAGACCATGTAGATTGGTGTCTGAAATGATCTTTGAAGAAAGAACCACACTGATTGAGTGGACCTATCTAGTCAGTGCACGCATGTTTCAGTAATCGTGCAGCTCAACTCAGAACTTAAGGAACCCAACGATTCGAGGAACAATACCAAAGAAAAGACATTTTGGGTAGGCCACTTAAATGACTCAAACTGCCAGACCAAGATTAAAACTAACTGAGAGAAAAAATAAAAACAATAACCCAAATAATCTACACATTCACAATAATTAAAAAAAAAAATACTTTAAAAGTAAATATTCATGTCATTGTATATATAAAAAAATCATCAATGTCAATGAGTAAATAATCTTGGTCAGATCATATGAAGACCTTGTAGATTGGTGTCTGAAATGGTCTTTTGTGGAAAGAACCACACAGATTGAGTGGACCTATCCAGTCAGTGCACGCATTTGTCAGTAATCGTGCAGCTCAACTCAGAACTTAAGGAACTCAACGACTCGACGAACAAAACCAAAGAAAGGACATTACGTAGGCCACATGAAGTACTTAAACTACCAGATTATCATTAAAACTAACTGAGAAAAAGTAAAATTTAAAAATATATGATCCACATATTCCTCACCTAAATGTCAATAAAAATAAAAATGTCAATATTAATTCTACGACACTTAGTATAAAAATAGTTTTAGTATAAAACATTGGAGTAGTTAACTACTAAGGTTCGGTGAACATTTGTTTTAGTACCTATTAACTTTACTAGTACTATTTCACCTTGTTTCTCTATGTCATGTACCTTCATATTCACCAGTTCAATGCATGTTTAATGCAAGCGCCACGTTTGGCTAATATCAACTCGACCTGAAAGTAAATTTAAATCTTTAATGGGTAGATAACTTGTACAATATCTATACAAGAGAACTACCCATTAATTTGCTTACATTAAACATCACAAAAACAAATTACATTTACTTCAGTGTCTGCCAACGTACACAACCAGAGGAACATTTTAATGTTAAAATTTATACTTGCAATAATGCGGAAATCGCAATAGTTGTGGCTGCTCAATAATCAACAAAGTACCTCATATTAGGTACATAGGTGGTATCGCGGACCAGAGACTGTCATGGTACCCACACATTGAAAAGGTTGCCAATAGAGTAAGGAAATTAAGTTGGATGTTCAGGACTCTTAGATACGTCGTTCCCAAGACTGCCGGTAATCATTCAGGCCATAAAAAAGATTTGCTTAAGATGATTTATGTTGCGCTAGTCAAGTCCTATTGTATACCTGTCTGGGGTGGTGCAGCCAAAACTATATTTCTAGCGGTGGAAAGGGCACAACGTGCTCTTATTATGTACTTAAAAAAAAGAGATATTCTACTGAAAACCTATGTCGACTTAGTAACTTGCTCTCAGTCAGGAAAATTTACATTGCACAAAGTACATAAGCACAAAGCACAAAAAACATAAGTCTCTTCCCAATGATGCTGGCATACTGGCAAAAAGAAGGAAAGATATGATATTAAATATCCCTAGGACAAGGACTTTGCTTGCCAGTATGCAATTTAGTAAACGATCTGCTGCGCTATGCTATACTATAAATAAATAAATACATCTACATTTATACCAAAAACCACAATGATTAAAAAATAATAATATTGGTATGGATACAAACGCTTACCTACAATGATACCGAAACACTTCTAAAACCTTGACACATACACCCTCTCACACTCATGTACTCTCAGGCACACCAGGCTACACTTTAACTCACATATACTCAAACACATACTTACACCCACATAACTTCTCCTGTGTCAGACTCTTACTGGCAAAAACCCACCCGTATTTCTTACGTTACCTGTATTGCCAGGGGCCTCGGTAACCCTTTTGGACTGCCACGCGACCCCGGCAAACTATCACGGCTAAGTGGGCTTCACAAGTTAACGAGTAATAGTCAACCAACTTAAATTTTCACAGAGCACAGAAGTCAGTCACAGTACAGCTCTTATTCCTCAGAACCACCAATACATATACCGCCCCCGGAGCTATGGCCGGACATCATCGGCATACCAAATATTGAGACTGATTAGATAAGGGTTAATTCTCAGTTCATGTTTAAATAATTTGATTTTTAGTTTGTTTAATAGATTTTTTATGTCAGAAGTTATGAGACCTCAAGATTATGAAGGGAAGATAGGTTATGTTTGATGATTAAATGTCAATGTCTTCACGATCTGTCACTAAGTTTGATCTGTCATTTCGGGAGAATAATAAATAGTTTTTGCTTCCAACCGGAATCCTGTGGTATCTTTTAATGGTTGAGAATTGAAATATATGTCAGTTTGAGAATTGACCGTGGCATATATCGATGTATGGGACAACACATTTTTCAACTACAATGTTAAGATTGTTTTCGGGATACACTCATCCCAACTTCCCAACTAAGGAACCCTTCATTGTGTGTGGTCCGACACGAACTTGGCCAGTTTTCATATAACACGTCTTGCTATGGAAGAGCGGACTCTCCTAATACAGGCACTATCTGGCTAAAACTAGCATCCAATCAAAAAATTTTGTTTATATTTGTTTTACCAATAAACTATTTATTTTTTTATTTATACAATCCTAATTACAGTTTAAGACAAATTTGCTTACCCTTATTACTAAGTATATTTCGTCTGGCAATTGATTTAAGAAGGTTTGGACCTCATGTGCGGTGAATACTTTGGATTTTTTCGCTTAAAATCCATCCGACTGTCTTTTCAGAAAAGATGATAGATTGGCGAAATCTTTCAAATGTATATCGTTTTTTGTACTTAAAGTCGTCTTTAACATTGAATACACGCTCCATAGAGGTTGAAGATTTATTATTCTTAGAAAATACATCGAAATATATTAGTAACACGTTTTCCGAAAAAGACTCTTTTCAGCGCGCCATTTCATAAAAACCTCGTAAGATATTAAGAATATTTTTTAAAACCATTGCTTTTACTTATCAATCAGTTTTATTTATTTATCAAGTTTCTCTATTATTTACGATGTTGTGACTCGCTTTTAAAAGTTGTCTTACAATATTTTTTTAAAGTAATCTGACATTTTTGTTGGATGAACCTAACTAACAAAAAACCGGCTAAGTGTGTGTCGGACCAGGCACAATGAAGGGTTCTTTAGTTGGAATGAATTAATCCCAAAAACAATCTTAATATTGTAGTTGAAAAACGTGTTCTGCCATACATCGGTATACGTCACGGTCAATTCTCTGCAAAACTGCAAATTTTAGTTGATAGACTCGTCAACTTGTAAAGCCTACTTAGCTGTGATAGTTTTCCTTTTAATTCCGTTATATATACTACTGCCATATTTTTTTTTCACATAATATCCAAAAACTACCATTTAACTGGCAGCCGCCCTGCCAGCTAACAGCTAAATGGTAGTTTTTTGATGCTTGACTTTAACAAAAATGAGCACTTTAAAGCTTAATATTACGCAAATGGATCCCTGAATCGAAAATTGGTTTCTTCAGACCCGCAATATTTTTAAATGGCCTATTGAATGTTACCCCACACCATGGGATAGACGATAAAAAAAATATCATCCCCATTTTACGTGATGACTTATTACTGATGAACTCATTTTATACAAATAACTGAATACGTAAATTAATAAGCACTTGACAAAACAACTGAAGATCGAATTGCCGCTTTCCCGCCTTTTTATGTTTTTTTTTTTTCTATGACATTCTACCAGCCAGTTACATACCATTGATCTTTCTACTAGTGATTTGGTTACAGTCATCGACAAAAGTCGATGCTCACTTCAGTTTTAAACAATATTAATCTTAATATTTAATTAAAATCGGAACAGAATTAAAATAAAAAGAATATTAACCCCGAGCTATTCTAAGAAATACTGAAATCAAATAATGTTTCGTCAATTTAGATGACTATGTCAAAGTAGCAGTGTAAATCGACTTTTGTCGCTGACCGTACCTAACATATTTGGGTCTTAGTACGGTCTTAGCACATAACTTTAAGGTATAGGTAACAATTTCATACTAAACTAAACTAGCTCAAGTCCTTGAAAGGCTTACAGACCCTACTAATACTCCAAACTATAGATTACGAGTATTTCGGCACAGTCCAGTGGATTCAGCGTGTCGAGACAATGCAATTAATCAACTGGCCAACAAACAATATAAATAGTATACAGACACGCTATTGTGGTCCGCCCCATAGTCGTGTCTGCAAAGACCATCAATTACTTTCTTTACGTCTAAATATAGTATGGATTAGTGGAACAAAACTCTTTGTTTTTTTCAGCTGTAGGTAATAACAGGTGCTGGTACCCGAATGCCGGAAACCTACATCATAAAACGTATCGTTTTCCCGGCCAGACGTAGTATTTTTGTTTGAATCCGCGCCTAAATTGGCAAAATGGAAGTTTTTACGTCCTACGTCTGTTAGAAATAACAATTTCAAAATGTTTCGGCCTCTGATTAAAATAACTCGTTGTCGTGGTTTGATTGAGAACTGGCATAGAGCTTAAAAACCCAAGTATAGCCGAAAACTCCATAAACTTAAATTTCGATTCCAAAGGTTAATTAGAGGCAAATAAAAAAAATAAAAATACAGCAGCACTGACCCTCTTTCTCCGCTAATTGTGTCACTCTATGTAAATGTTTATATTTTTTTTTGTGTCGGAAATTGTGTAATATACTTAGGCACCCTACATAATAAAGAGCATTCTATTGGCCAACATTGATGCCGATTCCCTTGTTCACAAACTAAATTAAATTTAAGTTCAGTGCATCTTTTTCTTTCTATTTCATTAAGAAAAGGACAGAAGATACATTTTAGTTCAGTCCTGTCAGATTAATCAGCGCTTGACGTAAATTGACATAATTTTAGTAGGCAAGTTTTTAATCACGTCTAAACTTGTATAGAGTAGACACAGGCGCTGATTAATTTGACAGGACTAAACTAAAATTTATCTTCTGTCCTTTTCTTAACTGCATTGTGGAAAAAGTGAGCTATGGTGGCGGTTCATGGACAGTGTGGGGGGGCGTTAGTACCAACGAAAAAATAGAATTCGCTTTCGGATCTGGCCCACGCCTGCCTGCACTAAACGGTCGTCGTTACATCAAAGAATGTCGAAGCTCACTCGGTTCCTTAAGCACATTTCATGGGCGAAGACTGCATATTCATGCATGATAATACCCGGGCCCATACCGCAGGAATCGTACGAGATTATCTCAGTGAAGTTGGTATCTCAGTTATGGAATGGCCAGGTAAAAGCCCGGATATGAATTCCATAGAGCATCTGTGGGATGAACTAAGAAGCCGTGTTCGTGAGCAAGATATCCTGCTCTGCAGAGACTCTTGGCCAGATCAAGAAGAATGGAATAACATTCCACAACATGTAGTCGTGACACATCCGATCCATGAAGAACCGTGTGGAAGCTGTAGCATAAGGGCTCGTGGAGGGAATACAAATCATTGAATATGTCGCGTGATACACCATTGGTGCATAAGAACTTAAGAATCTGGAGTCTGGCGTTCAAAGGTCACTTAAACTTTTTTAACTTACGTGTTTTGTTTATTGCATTTAATAAAATCTCCATACAGGTTAGAAGTGACTTGTTAAACAAAACAAGAAGCATAAGAAAATTGAATTTGAATTTGGAACATAACAGGGAATTCGAAACCTTGTACCTACTGTTTTATCTATATGTCGGAGAAGTCATTAGTTCGGAAGCTGAATTGACAACGAGGCGGAAGCGCTGTGACGTCAACGCTTTTACGGAGTCTAGATTGAAGTTCGCGCGCGCTCAACTCAAGATGTCCGCTCGCAGGGAGGGGACGACTCACATCTCTGCTGGCAGCCGTGCGGACAACACTAGTCTAGAAACTGTCATACGACTCGTTGTGTTCAGTGTACCTACTTACCTATCTTAATAAATCAACAGTGTGATTGCAAATATTTTGTTTGCTCGCTAACCAACACATCACCCACACAATATCATTTTCTCTGGGGAAGATCCTCACCCTGATCGGCCTGTTCAACCGATATATATATATATATATACATATATAAAAAATGAATCCATATTTCCCTTTGTCACGCCATCACGCTAAAACGGCTGAACGTATTTGGATAAAATTTAGCAAATGGGTAGACCTTGACCTGACTAGGACTTATATCCCGATATTCCCACGGGATCGAGACTTATGCGGGTGAAACCACGGGGCGCAGCTAGTGTAATATAAATCCATGATTAAGGGGTACAGTGTTACCCAGTAACTGGGTTGTGAAGGTCAGACAGGCAGTCGCTCCATATAAAATGCTGGCATTCAGCTATATCCGGTTAGACTGGACGCCGACCGCAACATAATATTATTACTGGCTTCCAAATTAAAATGTCATACAACCATAGATTTAGTATTATTATGACATTTTAATGTATTCCGTATAATACAATATTTTTCTAATCATTAATTAATAAAATAAACTTAAGGCGCTGACAAGACCCAATAAACCAAAATAGGCTTCTCTTCAGAAAAAAAATTGCCAAATCTGTATAGTTTGTGGTAGCGGAAAAAATATATGTTAATTTTGAACATATTTCCCAGAACTTGGTTGTCACCAAATAAGGTTTTGAAAAAAAAATCTCGATACAAACTAAAGTTAAACTAACGTCTTACCTTGAGTTCTAATCCAAAATATCTGTGTTAAATATCAACATACGTGACGTATTTAATTAATAACAAGAACGTCTTATTTGAACGCAGAACCTGCTTGTTTTATATTTTCGATTACTCAACTCAATTTTGAGTAAATAGATAATTGCTTCATATTTTGCAATAAATTACAAGCGTTGTGTCATCGCGCTTCTCTTTCTTTTATATGCAATCTGACAGTGACCGCGGTTAAGGTGTTGTCAGCGTCTTAAGAAAGTTTTCGATTTTTATGATGAGAAGTGTATCGTGTATTTTTTATCCGTTTTGCTTTGCTTCTGAAGTATGGTCACCCTGTTAGAAAAAGGTAAGAAAGGTTTCTCAGGATCCCAATACTAATCCGCCTACATAATGATGACAAATAGAAAACAATCTCGCATCAATTCCTTTCATATGTCACCTTACTATATCAAACATTGTACAACTTACCTCATATTATATGCTAAGTAAATTAGCTGACAGACCAATATTTAATTAGTTAGACAATAATATTAATGAGCAGCTTAAGGCATTAGTGCTACAACAATGGTTAATTTAGCCACGATCTACTCGGGCTTAGCGGGTAGACAAAAGCAGTAATATGATTAGGTAACTCTGTATAAATCTATTGTTACTAAGCAGTGAAGTGGTGATAAGAATAGTATAGTTGATCTCGTAATTACTTTATCACTTTTGACACCAAATATAAATAAACTCACACCTTCTACGCGGGGTAGGTAAAAAACTACAGAACGCCACCTTCGTTCGTACATCTGGTCATACACGCACCGGTTGCGAGCACTACGCACCTGACATTTCGGAAGAACATCACCAATAAGGTCAATAGGTATAAGGACCGATGCCTGCCGGGGTCGCGGGAAGGTACGAAAGAGTTACTGAGGCCCCTGGCAACACAGGCAACGGAAGGAACACGGGTGAGTTTAAGTCAGTACCTAAGAATCTGACAAGTTCTCCCGCTCCGCCCAGAGCGGGAGAAGTTATTTGAAATGTTAAGTAATCTGCCTTTCGACAACAATTCACAGAAAATTGGAACTTCACTGAGATAGAAATTAAGTAAAAGTCATACAGACAAATAGAGCTTGTCGTTTATGGCGAGCAACTGAGCAAGTGACATTCAACCTTAGGGTGATCAAGCAATAACGAGGTCGATTAAACAACGTCTATCTTAAAATAACTTTGGGACGTGGGTGTCGACAATATAACTAAGGGATTATAATTATGGGTTAGCCATGAATGTTCTGCGTTCTCTCTACTGTTGATTTTTACTTCTCTCGTATCGGATATGCTAAAAGCTCTAAAGTCTGCCCGTTTTAGTAAACAAGGGACCCTTATAGTTTCGCCATGTCCGTCTGTCTGTCTGTCTGTCCCCGCTGTAGCTCAGAGACGCTTAGTACTAGAAAGCTGTAGTTTGACAAAAGTATACATATTAATCAGGCTGGCAAAGTATTAAAATAAAATCTTGATTTTTTTTTCTTTTACGGTAATTGTCCCTTGTCCGTAATGTGGGGATTATTTTTTTTTCTCGTCTACCCCACAGTGTGGGGTATCGTTAGATAGGCCGTTCAAAAATATTTTGGGTCTGTGAACACCATTTTTTGATTCAAGGATCCGCTTCCGTAATATTAGACATCAAACTGCTAATTTTTGTTAGTGTCAAGTGTGTCCCCCGCCAGCCCCTGACAGTTAAATGATTGTTTATGGAGATGTGAAAAAAATCATGGCAGTAGTGCATATAATGATATAAAAAGGAATACTATCACAGCTAAGTAGGCTTTACAAGTTAACGAGTAATAGTCGACCAACTTAAATTTGCGGTTCGAGAATTGATCGTGACGTATATCGATGTATGGGTGAACATGTTTTTTAACTACAATGTTAAGTTTATTTTTGGTATAAATTCATCCCAAGTAATCCCAACAGAGCAGTGGTGGCTTAGTGGTAAAGGCCGCGACTTACGAGTTATAGATTGTAGGGTCAAACCCATACAGGCACTTTACTTTGTGTAAATTATTTCATCACCACTGCTCTCAAAATGGTGAAGGTAAACATCGTGAGGAAACCGGCATGTCCTAGAACCAAAAATTTGAAGACATGTGACATCCACCAACCCGCACTGGGCCCGCGTGGTGGATTACGGCCCACTCCCTCTCACAGAGAGGAGGCCTGTGTCCCAGCAGTGGGAACATTATAGGCTGATTATGATGATGATGATGAATCCCAACTACGGAACCCTTCATTGTGCGTGGTCCGACAA
The DNA here is from genome assembly GCA_905333075.3 of Atethmia centrago. Lineage (NCBI taxonomy): Eukaryota > Metazoa > Arthropoda > Insecta > Lepidoptera > Noctuidae > Atethmia > Atethmia centrago. The sequence continues at coordinate 6,442,912 of HG995379.1, forward strand.
GCACTTGGCCGGTTTTTAAAGGTTTTCTGACTAAATCTTTATAAAAGAAAATTCCAACTGTTTAATATTTCCTACTGCCAAAAATCGAGTTCACTGCGTACAGATAATCATACGAGTGCTCAAAACAGACTTACGTAAATACTTACGACGTAACTAGGCCCGTATGTGTGACGTCATAAGCTCATCCCCGAGCACATTTATACTAAGTAACATAGGTACCTTACCTGCCATCTTGTCTGAATAAATTCCTCCTTCCATATTTTTTTATTACCTACCCACAGCTGAAGTAAGGTAATAACATTAGATTTTATCGATGTCGAAAAATTACCATGATTCCTCATGTTTCATAGATATTATCCGAATGCCAGAAAACAGACGTCAAACGTGAAGTAATAACTGGATGGTTCAATGTTTTTTCTAGAATCATTCTGGATAAGATTCTCATAATATCGTCTTGTAATAGAGAAAATGTCAAATCGCTAACGCCTGATTGAATTGTAATAGCAAACTCACACTGCCGCGGAAGATATCTCGCGTATTTACTCGCGGCACACACACAGACGTAATAATATTATTATATTTACTGGGTTTGATTACAGTTCAATGTACTCTGAGAAATATTGATGTTATTAATTCAACGATCTCAATTGCTCTGGCTATGTTATGTAACAAGCTCCAAAATTGTTTTTGGAGCTTTATGTTTACATTTGTAATTAGTTGATATACCTAAAGGTCCTAAACTTTCATCAGCATATAGCAGAAGTCCCTTGCTGGAATCCTCGCCAATTGCTAGCCTGTGAGCTCGATCATTATCCACTTTCTTTCATCCTTCAATGCACCGTAGCCCCATATATTCATATAGGAAATAGATTTCCCCTAGCATCACCCTAAAAACTGGACTTGCGCTGCCGCATAAATCGGATACTTGCGAAGTTTACTAAGTCGTCCATCCACCTTGTGACGGACTAATAATTCCAACTACCAAAAAAACATCACAAACATCCTTGATGTCTACATTTTACTCATCAATTAGTGATTGTTAAGCTCAATACACACACGCTGTGATTACGAGCCTACGAACAAAATAATGTGCTTAACTTAGGCGTACCTTTTCAAACAATTTCAGCCTCTCCTTACTGACATGTAATTAATTTACGAGAGAAAGATTTCTCCTGATATTAGGGCCCCGGGAGCAGCGGGTGAGTGGATAATTGACTAAGAGCCTGAAATGCGTAGAAGTGGATTAATAATGGAAAGGATAGGGTATTAGTTAAGTTTGAGCCTGTTGATAGTGTTTTCGCAGAGCTGTAAACTTTTTAACTTGCTAGCTTCTGCTCACGACTTCGATCGCGTGAAAGTCGTAAGACGCCACAATATATTTTCTATTTAATTTGTAGTGCTTAATATGGGAATACTTAATCAGCCTATAATATTACTATAGCATAAACAAATATTTAATTGACAAATCTACAGAACTGACATGATTATATAAATTAATAATATATATTTTGTTTTTTTTATTAAATTAATAATTAATAAAATGTTACCTTAGACTAATACTTAGAATAAGTTAGTTGTGTAGACCTAAATACTTATTTAGGTCTACACAACTAACTTATTCTAAGTATCAAATTGTATCCTCTTCCTTCAAATTTTTCAGTTGCTATGCTCGACACGGTCCATAATTGTTACAACAAATGTCTTCTTACCACCTAAGCATATGCATTGTGGAATGCAATAAATTATTGAGTATTCTCACTCTGTTAGAGGGAGTGGGCCGTAATCCACCACGCGGGCCCAGTGCGGGTTGGTAGATGTCACAATGTCTTCGAATATTTGGTTCTAGGACATGCCGGTTTCCTCTAAACTCCTCTCTCTTTTGGTAATGTGGGAATAATTCCCTGAAATGAATAAATATACATAAATAACAGCCACATTTTTCTAAAAGCCAAAATATGTAGAGAGTCAGAACTGATGACGCGGAGAGCAAGCGACGTCAGCTGTTGTCCCTGTGAGAAGCAATTAGTCCTGAGGTCGACTCCGATGTCTTCATTAGCAATTTCCCATTGCTTGCGAAGTTTTTCGTTTTTAGTGAATTAATTAACGCCTGTATTCCTGCATCATCATCCTCATGTTCTTGCCCTTATCCTAATTTATTAGGGGTCGGCGCAACATAATAATATTGTTTTCGTCCATACTTCTCTATAACGCGTTCTGTCGACGGCCGCATTATAATGGTGATCGTTTAGTTTAGTTTAATCGATATAAATAAGTGTAAAATTAATGTATAAGTGAAAAAGTCTAGAATACAATAAATATGACCATTTTATAACACAAAGTACGGACCGGAGCCGATCGTGCCCATCCCCTTCAACCAACTACGCAGGTGGCTACAGGAACTCACCCACACACAAGCGGAGAGCTGGTGGTCCTCGGCACAGGGGTGCAGACAGTCCAAGGAGGCTATGCCATCCTTGGATAGTAAGTTAACCAGGCGTTTGTTACGCCTGGACCGGACCGGCCTGCGCCTGTTGACGGGGACCATCACGGGCCACTGCTCGCTAAACAAACACTTCCACACAATAGGCATAACGGACAGCCCTCTGTGCAGGGCTTGCATGGAGGCAGAGGAAACCGTTGCGCATGTGCTCTTCGAATGCACAGGCGTCACCCACATTAGAACAGAAACCCTCGGGGCACCCAGATCCTACACAGAAATCCTAAACAGACCAGGAGATGTTATCAACTTCTGGAGGGAGGTGGGCTGGTTGGAATAACCACCAAAAACGGCCGCCATGGCCCACGCACAATGGTCCACCTGAAGGACTAAGTGCGGAAACCAAACCCTCTAACATAGAACATAACATAGAACATAACACAAAGTGACAGCCAGCACATGTCAGATTAATCAACAGTGAATGAAATAATTCGACTGTAGTCCGGCTGTCGAGAGAACTCGTTCTTCACACCTTTTTTTTTTTTTTTTGAGGGTGGGTAATCATCAAATAACTTCTCCCGCTCTGGGCGGAGCGGGAGGGTGTGTCAGACTCTTACTGACTAAAACCCACCCGTATTCCTTTCTGTTGCCTGTGTTGCGGGGGCCTCGGTGACCCATAAGTACCTTCCCGCGACCCCAGCAGGCATCGGCCCTAGTGGAGCCCTACTATATGTGCTGACGACATCTCTTTGAGGCGCGCGTGGAATACGACGCGCCGTCGACCCGGGCCTGGTCCTTACCGGACGGTAACCCATTGCTCACCGTCCGCAAGCCCGCGCCTACGGTGGCCGGAAATCCTCGTTCTTCACACCTGTCAGTTTAATATTAACGAATATGTGTTTTGTGAACTTGAACCTTATTTCGACTAGAAATTGTCTGACTGACATGTGTCAGGAACGCATTCTTTCGACGGCCAGACTGTAGTTACAGCATACACTACCTAAAGGCACAATACTGATACACTGACTGACACAATCTTACAGATTATATTATTTCTGAGGAACGGCTATCACTAAAATAATATAACAGTAATTAAAATTTGTATACAAATGGGATTTCACCTTAACAGGGAACCTAACCATAGATATTTATTATTTTTATTATAACCATAGATGACAGAAGAAGCCTAAACTTCGTGTTTTTCTGTTTACGCTCTACGAACTATCATAAAATACGTAGTATATGTAACAATATGAAAAAGAAACCATATCCCCTCTTTTCACCCCCAAAGTGGTGGAACTTTGAGAAATCGTTTGGTATGTTTCCATAACGTGACTCAAACATTATTTATACCAATTTTCGAGTTAATCAAGTCAGACAGTAAAATCCTCCCCTATAAAATTTACTACCCCTTTTCCTCAGTTCGTTGAAAGGTTCGCCTAGTACTTCCAGTTCGTCTTACTGTTTGAGTATATGAAGTTTTAATAACATCAATCAATGTATATTGTGGTATTAAAAAAACAAGACAGGATAAGAAATACCCTGATTAGAGAAAAGAGAAAAGTTAATGATGTTCTTACCAAAATAAACCAATAAAAGTGGAGATGGACAGGCCACATGTGAAGAGGCATTCAAGACAAGTGTAATAAAGTCGTGACAGAATGGTACCCCAGAGATGAAAAAGGAACAGGGGAAGGCAATATAAAAGATGGGAAGACGAATTGAAGCACACAGCGGGTCCAAATAAGAGAAGAGTTGCGAGAGACAGGACTCAGTGGAAGTTGTTAGAGGAGGCCTTTTCCAAAAGTCACACTGAAGTAAGAGACATTTTGTAAACTACTGAAAATACCACAACGCAAAGATGTTCAGAATATCAAATCAAATCAAATCAAGACAGTCGCCAGGCAAAAATGCCCGCCCGTCACCACTTCCTAGTGCTTTAGCTGGGAAGAAGAAGTGGTGGAACAAACTCCCCAGCAGCACGTCTGTCTGTTTAGTTATATAAACTTGATTTTATACAAATCGTATGCAAAGTAATTAACATTACGAAACACAAAACATTGGATTAAATTACACACTTGCCATACGTTAGCTAGCACGCGGCAGTATACCAACAAAACAATGAACAAAGTGTACTTAAGCAGATAAAAATTTCAACATAAAAAAAACGTAAATAGAACTTAATACCTAAATAAAAGCCTCCAGGCATAAAGGGCGTGCCCGCTTACATAAGGCAATTGCTGTAGCTCGAAGTGAGAAATGATAAACTAGCCCCATCGAAGTAAAATAAGTAAACAATTACTAATAACAATTAAAACCATGATCAGCAAGACGACCAGTCACCACAAGCAGCACCCGTTCACGAGCATAACGCAAAGATCAGCCATCACCCCCCTCGCCATATTGGAGGGAAGGAGGCAACCCGATCCCCGACGCTACCGCAGGCAGTGACATCTAAGGGAGCATGACGAGCTTGCTACCGGTTGCTCAGGCAAGAATAGTATAATCAATAGTCGAGGACGCTAGCTAACCACTTATTGCAATACAACTCATAAAACACACATTGTAATGAGTAGATTATGTAACTAATAAATTAAAATTTAACTAATTAAATTACATTGACTTATACAGTCAAATAAAAAAATAATCAATTATATGAACTCATATACCTAACCTGTCAGTAGGAAAGCTAATTCTGGAGAAAGAACATAAACATTATCTTGAGTTAATAATAAAAAGGGCTTGGGGCTTACGGCTTAGGGGGAAATAATAATAATAATAAAAGTCCCCGTTAGGGGGAAATAATAAAAGTAGGTTTTCGAAAAACCCTGACACATGTCATGTTATTCCTTATTTTTGGTCAGAAGTACAAATACTGAGTTTTGAGTTAATCAGATCGCACGTTAAAATTCTTCCATACAAACTTTGACACCCCCAATCCCCCTTGAGGGGGTAGTTTTAGAATATCAAATAAATACAAATTTCATAATTTACTTAGATACGTATTCGTGCCAAGCTTCAAGTTTGTTAACTCAAGGAATAAGAATTTTCATGCAAACAAAATCCCCCCTTTTTACCCCCTTCAAGGTCGAATTTCCAGAAACCCGTTCTTAGTAAACGTATAATAAAATAAACACAATAAAATAAACATATAATAAATCGTAGCGGAGTCAAAACTGTCCGTTAACTATTTGTACGGATTTCTTTTATAATGTAGGCCCCCATACATATATGGCCCCACAACGAACAGTTTTGACTCCGTTACGATTTTATTATATGTATATATAGGTAGATAATGAGAATGGAATTTCTAAGATGGCGAAATGAAGAATACTTACAAAGAGTAACTTTGTTACTTGGAACCTCGATGTACAGATTCTCAGTAGATAGATTCTCATTAGGGAGATTACCCTTTTATAAGAAAAGTTTCTGCTACCTATCTTAAGATTTATAGGTTGTTATTTAAATAATGTGTCTGTATACGGTGCGGCGCAAAATTAAGAGTGTGGTACCTACATACACACGGCTACATATCAAGGGTAAGTTGATTTTCCATCGTATAGGATTTCCGTACAATGATAGGTCAGCTTATACTGGAAATGTATAGCTTGATGTGTAGCCGTATGTACAATCAAACTGAACAATTTTCTCCCGGGGACCGAACACGTAATTGCGAAAAAAAATATCAGTCATACAATATTATACATTTGGTTGAAGTTTTGTGTGGGACGGACGACTGAGTTTTTGATGTGTGACATCTTTCCTGTCGTGAAAAGAGACGGAAGTGTGTAACAGGAAGTGACAGCTTGGTTATGGAATAAGTAAGTACTTATTAATAGCATGGAATTAGTAAGTACTATATAGATTGCAACAAGAGGGGGTCGATTTTCAACCAGTGGAAGACCACTAGTAACGAATTATTAGATTAAATATTCAGTATTAAGTTTTTAAATTTTGAGGTTAATTTCTGTCGTTGCTTTGCTTATTACAAAGGTGATATGTCAGACGTTACACATCATATGCGACTACTGTTAAGGCTCACTCGTTTTTTTTTTCGCATTAAGGCGCTGACAAGACCCTATTGACCAAAATTGGCTTCTCTTAAGAAAAAAAATTGCCGAATCTGTATAGTTTGTGATACCGGAAAAAATATATGTTAATTTTGAACATATTTCCCAGAACTTGGTTGTTACCAAAACACGTTTTTAAAAAAAAAAACTCTAGATACAAACTAACGTTAAACTAACCTCTTACCTTGAGTTCTAATCCAAAATATATGTATTAAATATCAACATACGTTACATATTTAATTAATAACAAGAACGTCTTATTTGAATGCAGAACTTGGTTGATTTTTATTTTCGGTTACTGAACTAAATTTTGAGTAAATAGAGAATTGCTTTATATTTTGCAATAAATTACAAGCGTTGTGTCATCGCGCTTCTCTTTCTTTTCTATGCAATCTGACAGTGACCGCGGTTTAGGTGTTGTCAGCGTCTTAACGTAATGTGACTGTTTTTTTTTTAATAGGTACTAAAATTGTAAGTAATTTTATTGTGAAGTGTCGTTAAAATACATAGGGAGAGTTCAGTGCAGCGGTCCACTGTCTAACATCGAATTACACCAATGAAACTGAATGCGATCAGCACACCTAAACCGCGTTCTAAAACTGTCAGTGTCATCATTATTGTGGAATTTCGACACTGATGACAGCTCTCGAACGCGGCTTAGATGATCGCGTTCCGTTTTATTGATGAAATTCACACTAAGTGGGGTGATTCCATCTTCGCTTATTTCCTGGCCCCATCCAGAAAGTGTGTCACGCAGCTTACATTTCCTTACACCAAATTTGCCGTTAATGATGACATAATTTGACATAAAACGGTACTTAATCTTGTAGCAATAAAGCCCATATTTCAATGGCAATACGTTTTCTTAATGTAGGTAATTGAATGTTTGTCATGCTTAAGAACTAAAATTAGGCATAAAAATGTTTGGGATTCCTTTTGTATAATTTACCGGTTTAATAAATGGCTGAAATATTGGGTTCAATTATGACAAAATATGAGGGTTTCTATTACTTAGAACGAGGTATTACGAATAAAACTACCCACAGTAAAATAAGTCAGTATTGTGTTATTATTTTGAGGGATTTCCTACGTTTTTAAGCACTAAAGCGCTGGAGAAAAATATTATTAAGACCTAGACAAAATTGTTAAAAGATGGGCCATTTTTACGGTGCCCTCATATGCAACCAATGTTTCACCGCAGCAATTGTTCGACGAATTGTTAAGCTATGAGTTGAGCTGCATGATTAAAAAAAATAAAAAAAGAAAAATAGGGTTTTGTAACAAAAACACGTGCATTTGAAAGCTATGGTAACTTCAGCAACTCGTCAACCGTCACCCGCAAACGACGTACGGAAACCAAGTCAGGTTGGGAGATTTTAACAGATTAGATAAAAATAGATAATAAAGTAAAATAAAATAAACAGTACTTAGAAAATAATATACCTGTACGACCATTATGATCGATTAATACTATAAAATAACATAAAAACAAACAAATGCGTGCACTGATTTGACAGGTCCACTTAATCTGTGTGATTTTTTCCTCAAAATACCATTTCAGACACCAATCTATATGGTCTTATGACTAATTGTGTCTGGACTTTAAAAGAGACTGACCTCTGAGTTTGTTTCGTCCTTTTTTCTCAGAGTAGTCAGATAGGAAACGCCGACCTCATCTAGTTTAAAAAAATATGATTGATGTGTACAAATCTTTGTACACACGGCTACATATCAAGCTATAAATTTCCAGTTTAAGCTGACCTCTCATTGTACGGACGTCCTACACATAGCGAGATCAGCTTATACTGGTATATAATGGCTTGATGTAGCCGTGTGTACAAGGTTTCGAATTCTCTATGTTAACGTTCCAAATTCAAATTCATTTTTCTTATGCCTCTTGTTTTGTTTAACAAGTCACATCTAACCTTTATGGAGATTTTATTAAATGCAATAAAAAAAAATATATTACAATTTATTAAATCATTTTTATTCCCTCCCCGAGCTTTACGACTGCTTCCACACGGTTCTTGCGAATGGTATACAATGCGAGATCAGCTTATACTGGAAATGTATAGCTTGATATGTAGCTGTGTGTACAAATCTGCTTACAGAAATAAAATCTTTTCTCAATGGTATATGTATTGTGACCTCGGGAAGGTACTAAAACGCGGGAAGGTACTGAAGGGTTACCGAGGCCCCTGGCTACACAGGCAACGGAAGGAATACGGGTGGGTTTTAGTCAGTAAGAGTCTGACACACCCTCCCGCTCCACCCAGAGCGGGAGAAGTTATTTGATGATTTCCCACCAAAAAAAAAAAATCCTCCTCGCTCTGTGAATACACGCTTGCACGCACACATTTACAACCCATTACCTACTACCAAACTACACCTCACCGGCTTCACTTCACTGTTGTCACTTCACTGTTGGCTTGGTTTTTTATTTGGTCTGAGATTGTGACTGGCTACTGCCCGCAACTTCGTCCACATGAAATTTCTTTTTCTTATTGTTGTTTTGAATTTTTATTTTTGCTCGGCCCCTAAGGGTCGCAGCGTGATGTTAAATAGCCTATAACCTTCCTGATTAATTGAACAAAAAAAAAAAAAAGAAAGTAGAACAAAAAAAGAAAAGAACAAAAAGAACAAAAAGAATTTTTCAAAACCAATACGAATCGGATTTAAAAAAATATTTTTCCAGAGTTTAGCGCGTTCAAACAAACAAAATAAAACTTTTGGGCTTTAAAACATACCCAACATAACGTCACGCATTGTTTCCCCGAAGGGTTGGGCAGAGGTGTACTCATAGTAACACCCACATTTCGCCAGATATGTTAAGTCCCATGTAATAGGGGGCGAGCCTATTGCCATCAACCGGGCCCCAATCGAGACTCCGCGCTGCTACTGAGAAATACCAGATAGAAAAACCCAAAAACACGTTCGTTTCGGATTTTTAATTACTTTAAACAGATTATTAAAGCAGTGGTGGCCATGTGGTAACGGCCGCGACTTACGAGTTGTAGGTCGTAGGTTCGAACCCTGACAGGCGCATTATTTTTTGTAATTTATTTCATCACCACTCCTCTCAAAACGGTGAAGGAAAATATCGTGAGGAAACCGGCATGTCCTGGAACCAAAAATTTGAAGACATGTGACATCTACTAACCCGCACTAGGCCCGCGTGGTGGATTACGGCCCACTCCCTCTCAAAGAGTGGAGGTCTGTGTTCCAAGAGTGGAAACATTATAGGCTGATTATGTTTGATTTATTAAAGCATTGAAGTCCACTGGATAGCTGACTAATTACAAAAATAGAGTTCGTTTTTGAAAAAAATAGGTATTCACAACCGTGAGTTATTCAAAAATAGTTTCCGATACCGGGAATCGAACCCGAGCCTCCTGGGTGAGAGCCAGGTATCCTAGCCACTAGACCATATCGGATGTCATTAGTTCTAACGAAATTTCCTATGCGTAATAACATTGTCGTTTAAGTAATTTTGCCATTTTCTTTTTATTTCATTAATCACTCTTAAAAAGTGCCTTATTTTAGTAGACTCATAAAGGTGTATTAAAATTCTGTTGTTTTTTGTTAACCTTGTTTCTATATGAAAAAAAAATAACAATTCAAACTTTGACACGCTCTCTTGTAATGTTGCTGATTTTCACATCCGACAATGTTAATAGGATTAGGCGAAATGTATGTATCGTTAAGAATTCAACTTCTTCAAGTAGTTAGTGAAGTTACATCTGGTAAAACTCTTTCTCCATAACCAAGGAATGTATTATAATACAAAGTATTGGTGCCGATTGCCGACTATTTTTGTTCTGTGCCCGTGACTATAAATTCTTTTTTCTGAATGAATGAATCAATCAATCAATCAATCGATAGTCTTAATTATTCGAGTTATATTATTTTTATCTCACGATGCGACGCGCGCTTTACTCGTGGTTACCCAGTGTACAAACACGCTGTGAATGTGTGCGTAAGCGCAGTAGCTCTCGCTGCCGTCCGAGACAATAGTGAAGTCGGCAGTGTGTGTGCGTGTGTGTGTGCGTGTGTGTGCTTGTGTGTTTTGTGTGCTGAAGCTACTCGTCTTCACGCACACATTCACAGCGCGTTTGTACACTTGGTAACCATAAGTAAACCGCGCGTCGCTTTGTGTGATAAAAATACTTTAGCTAATAATAACTTATCTATTTTTATGTGAGTGTTTCTGCTGTGACAAATAAACCAATTCTTCTTTCTTTATCTCTATCTTACTTAGGTTATGATTAGATGTGCAAACTTATCATAAAAACTTTTTCAAATCACCATTTCGCTGTGTATGTACGAAGCATGTACCTACCCTTTTTTCTCTGGCATCCGGCCCTGGTCCAGGCCATGGTACGGAGCGAGAGGGCAGCCGTCACCTCCTTCTGCAAAGCAGTAATGCTCGCGAAGAAGGAGGCAGGACGATTGAGGGAAAGGCAAATTTCGCGCCCTCTCGCCCCTAGCCGCCGCAGGAGCTCTGGTCATCGGGAATCCCGGGCGGATTTCCGGCCACCGTAGGCGCGGACTTGCGGACGGTGAGCAATGGATAGCTCGCCGTCCGGTAAGGACCCGGCCCGGGTCGAACGGCGCGTTGTGTTCTACGCGCGCCTTAAAGAGATGTCGTCAGCACAACTGTAGGGGTCCACTAGGGCCGATGCCTGCCGGGGTCGTGAGACAGTGCGGAAGGTATACCGAGGCCTCTGGCAACACACGGGTGGGTTTTAGTTAGTAAGAGACACACCCTCCACAAGTTACCTACCATTTAATTTTATGTATGTTTAATTTGACCTCTACAACCGTCCAAAAATATGTATCTACTAATTTAGTTACAAATTATTTTTTACAAAATAGTTTCTACTTTAATTAATTAAACCTTAGATTAAGCAACTCACGTTATCTGCACGGAGCAGTTAATACTATGTTGTACAATCGTATGTAATCGGATTATTTTACACTGACTGCCTGTTTATGCGGCTTTGATGTTGGTGCTATGAATTTACATATTAACTTAAGACGCTGACAACAGCTAAACCGCGATCACTGTCAGACTGCATAGAAAAGAAAGAGAAGCGCGATGACACAACACTTGTAATTTATTGCAAAATATGAAGCAATTATAATATCTATTTACTAAAAATTGAGTTGAGTAATCGAAAATAAAAAACAACGAAATTCTGCATTCAAATAAGACGTTCTTGTTATTAATTAAATACGTAACGTACGTTGATATTTAATACAGATATTTTAGATTGGAACTCAAGGTAAGGGGTTAGTTTACCGTTAATTTGTATCGAGATTTTTCTTTCAAAACGTGTTTTGGTAACAACCAAGTTCTGAGAAATATGTTCAAAATTAACATAATATATATGTTTTCTGCTACCACAAACTATACAGATTTGGCAATTTTTTTGTTAAGAAAAACCTACTTTTGTCATTTGCCTCCTGTCAGCGCCTTAAGTCGACGGCAGAATACGGTTGTCGCAACCCAGCGCTGGGCACGCCACGATTGCGGCGATAAGTCCCCTCTTTGAGGAGTGGCTAGAGAGGCGCCACGGCATCCTCACCTTCCGCCTGACGCAGGTCCTCACCGGACACGGCAGTTTCGGGAGGTTCTTGTGTCGGATAAGGCAGGAGGAAACGTCCGGGTGTCACCACTGTGTGGATCGCCCGGAGGACACGGTGGAGCATACGGTGGAGGTCTGCCTGGCTTGGGCAGAGCACCGCCGTGTCCTCGTGGAGGCGATCGGCGGCAGAGACCTCTCGCGTGCGGCTCTGGTTCAGGCCATGGTACGGAGTGAGAGGGCATGGGCAGCCGTCACCTCCTTCTGCGAAGCAGTAATGCTCGCGAAGGAGGAGGCGGGACGGTTGAGGGAAAGGCTAGTTTCGCGCCCTCTCGCCCCTAGCCGCCGCAGGAGACGACCAGGGCGTCGGGAATCCCGGGCGGATTTCCGGCAACCGTAGGCGCGGGCTTGCGGACGGTGAGCAATGGGTAGCTCACCGTCCGGTAAGGACCAGGCCCGGGTCGACGGCGCGTTGTCTTCCACGCGCGCCTCAAAGAGATATCGTCAGCGCATAGGCAGGGGTCCATTAGGGCCGATACCTGCCGGGGTCGCGGGAATGTACTTATGGCTCACCGAGGCCCCCGCAACACAGGCAACAGGAAGGAATACGGGTGGGTTTTAGTCAGTAAGAGTCTGACACACCCTCCCGCTCCGCCCAGAGCGGGAGAAGTTATTTGATGATTTCCCACACTCCAAAAAAAAAAAAAGTCGGCGGCAGAAAAATCTGATTTTTAGTAGCTAGCAAACACTTGCTCGGTCCCTAGACACTTTTCATGTGTGTACCTAAAAAGTAATATTCATACCTACCAGTAATACCAACAATATTATTAACTGGCTACTGCCCGCGACGTCGTTCGCTTGGATGTCGTAAAACACCACAATGTACAAAAATAACAGCCACATCTTTACAAAATACATCCCCCATAACAAATTGCACGATAACATATAGCCAACTGACCAGACTTAAAGGGAATATATAATTCAAAATGTTATATTCTATCTGGTAGAATTTGTGTGATGCTGGAACATACATTTAGACAAAGAGATAAAAAGACAAACAGACAAAAATAAAATATTTTCGGTATTTCAATCGATCCCAGACCTCGTACAATTACTTTGTTTTTCAAAAATATTCAATGCACAATTTTGGCTTCGCTACGATTTTATTATAAGCCTAGACATTAATTTTAAACCAAGGCAAACAAGTAATAAACAATTTTATATCACATATTTGCCTAAACCGTCGCCAAGTAATAACTAGAATTACCTGTAAACCTAGGCATTTGGAAAGCGATATAGCCTATAAATGTCCAGACAAATATGGTTTATTTCTATTTTTATGGCTTTTTGTTTTAATAATGATAATATTTTCAGGTAATGGTCAGGTAGTTTTAATAGAATTGCCGTAATAACGTACTTATGAGTGAGTTAGCAATGACGCGCCGCCCACCGTTTGGTTTCATAGGGCCATATTTATTTTTAGTAACGAAAATATGAATATTTGAAAAAATCACAGATAAAATTATAGATAATATAAACTCTGTTCATACAAAAAAAAAACATGAAAATATCTTAAGTAGTTTGAAAGTAATATTGTTTTTTATGCTTTGGCTACCGAAAGCATAAAAAACAATATTACTTTCAAACTACTCATGTGATCTACATCTTACTTCCTGAATTTATTTCATATAGTATTTTACTAAATACTTAAATATTCACATTTAGAATTGACGTGTAGGTTTTAGACATTCATTTTTGCAGAACTTAATTCCAATAGATGAAGGCGTAATTACAGCGTATTATATCTGCGCCTTAATTAAACAGAGCACATACATACATCTCTGAAAACTGTATCAAAAAACAACAAACAACTTTTTCACGTTTTTCGGCGCAAACGCTAGCTAATGTAGAAATAATATGTTTTGGATTGATTTTGGATAAAAAAAAATGTGGTGTCAAACAAAGGTGCTTTTTTAATTTAAATTGATAATTGTTTATAAGTCTAGTAAAAACTTGGTGCTCCAGGTAAATAAAAAAAAAAGTTGGGGCTGACACATTTTTTTTAGTTTTACTATTAAACTTGTGAAATTCTTCCTATTGTTAATAATAGTCAAAGTCGGAACTTTCGAAAACCTAATTCTAAAAAGCGATAAAAAACAAATTCCGATACCGGGAATCGAACCCGAGCCTCCTGGGTGAGAGCCAGGTATCCTAGCCACTAGACCATATCGGATGTTGTATGTGGCTCTGAAACAGCACATCCTAACTAATATTATAAATGCGAAAGTGAGTTTCTTCGTTTGTGACGCTTTCACGCTAAAACGGCGAATCTAATTGGATGTAATTTGGCACATGGGTAGACCATGATGTTTTGAAGACTAAGGTCTTTAACCAGTGCGTCCTGCCCGTTATGACATACGGTGCCGAAACGTGGACACTGACAGTAGGGCTGGTCCACAAATTCAAGGTCGCTCAGCGCGACATGGAGCAGGCTATGCTCGGAGTTCCTTTGAAGGATAAGATCAAAAATGAAGTTATCCGGAAGAGAACCGGAGTTACCGACATAGCCTGCAGAGTAATAAAAAATTACACCATATTTCAGGTTATTCGACTGTCCCCGCCTGCAATACCAAAATTATATAGATTATAATGCTTGTTTTTCCTTTTTCAGTTATGTGTTTTTGCAGTCGGGTTTTTTGTTTTTTAAATAATTTATTTTATTTTAAGCTTTTTTAGTTTTATTAATATATATATTTGAAAATTACTCATTACTAGCTTTTATTTGATACCAATATTGTTGCAATTAGTTTAAAAAACAAACTTCCCCTCCTTTTTTTGTATTTGCAGATGCAATTTATAAATATTATATAGCCTATGTCACTCCCACAATTAAGACGAATCTAACGACACCTCATACGTTAAAATCCATCAAGCCCTTTAGGCTACAGAGCGTGCCAAAGAAATAGACATACATATCTACATACATACATACATACTCTCGAAAAAGATTACCCTCCTGAGGCAGTCGGGTAAAAATATAGATATAAATGTAGAAATTTTACATAGAGTGACACAATGGGCGGTCTTATCGCTAAAAGCGATCTTTTAAAGACAACCTTTGGATGGATTAGGGGGGAAAGGAGAGACAATACTGCACGGTAGTCTGTGGTGTACCATTTACATAAATACTCGTACATACATACATAAACATATTAAAATGGTCTATACAATATGATTGTTTGGTGATTTTATGTAATAATAAGTAAAACGTAAAATGGTGCATGTAGCCCGTAAGTAATTGTTGCACTTAGATACGTACTCGTACTATTAAGGAATTTGCTGTAAATGTTTTGTGTAAACAAAAACAACAAAAACAACTGTTGGCTAACCATAAATAAATAAATTTTTTATTTATTGTATTTATTGTGTATGTCTTAGTTAGGTCGTTGAATTCCATATCAATAAATAAATTATTTATTTATTGATATGGAATTCAACGACCTAACTAAGACATACATAAACAAAAATCACATAGTTTAAGGAATTATTGTGAATTCGTCACTTAAAGAAGTGCACAGCACTAGCACAGAAATGTACTACAAGTAATGTACGTACAAGTCGTTGTTACACGTAGGTAGTTAAATTACATATAAGTAAATAAAATATCACAAATAGTTTCGCAAGTACAAAATATTCCCGTGGAGGTGATCGGCGGCAGATACCTCTCGCGTCCGGCCCTGATTCAGACCATGGTACGGAGCGAGAGGGCATGGGCAGCCGTCACCTCCTTGGACCTCCTTGGAGACGCACTGGGCGTCGCGCCTCAAAGAAATGTCGTCAGCACAAGTGTAGGGGTCCACTAGGGCTGATGCCTGCTGGGTCGCGGGAAGGTACTAAAGGGTTACCGAGGACCCTGGCAAAACAGGCAACACGGAAGGAATACTGGTGGGTTTTAGTCAGTAAGAGTCTGACACACCCAAAAAAAACAAAATATAAAAAAAAAAAACAACAAAAAAGGAAGGCCGCCAAAGAAAGGATTGGTAGTAAATACCATAATTATTAACAGGTGGCTGGTGACGCACAGACGATTTGACACTCCGGGCTGGTTAGAAGTCCCGGTCGGAATTATAAATGTCATGAAAGTTATCAAGCTTGGGTAGAACCGTTGAACAGTGGGGACAGCTTTTTGTCACCAGTTTCTACACATCCGATATGGTCTAGTGGCTAGGATACCTGGCTCTCACCCAGGAGGCTCGGGTTCGATTCCCGGTATCGGAAACTTAATTTTTGGAGCCGAATTTTTTTCTCATTTTTTTAATTTATTAGGTACCTGCATACATCTTATTATTGAATTTATCTTTAACAGTTTAACTGTATACTCGTAGGTAATATTGTTAATAATTATTTTAAGATCATTGAAAAATTACCTTTTTCTACTTATTAACTTCAACAGTATCTCGATTTATGTTTAGCAGCTTATATCTACAAGGTATAATTGAAATAAGTGAAAACCTCACAAGAACGAGCGAGCCTTGCAGTAATCGCATAAGATGTGTAACATCTGACATCTGACCTTGGTAATAAGCAACTGAGAACAAAAAAAAAATAAGCGGGACGGCCCGAGACGGTGACGCCACGATAATATTATCGTGGTGACGCGGTGTGTTCCATATTTAAAATTTAAAACCGGCCAAATGCGTGTCGGACCACGCACAATGTAGCGTTTCGTAGTTGGGAAGTTGGGATAAATTCGCAAACAAACATAACATTGTAGTTGAAATCATTTTCTCCCATACATCGATATACGTCAATTCTCCAACTGCAAATTTAAGTTTGTCGACTATTACTCGTTAACCTGTAAAGCCCACAGTAGCTGTGATAGATTTTTTTTTTATTTCATTATGTACTACTGCCTCGAATTTTTTCACATCTCCATAAATAACCATTTAGCTGACAAGGGGGACACTTGACTCTAACGAAAAAGCACTTTAAAGCTTAATATTACGAAAACCGATTCTTGAATCGAAAAATAATGTTTACAGACCCGCAACATTGGAACGACCCGCAACATTGGAAAAAAAAATTGGATTTGGAATTGGATTTTTTTTTTCTCGTCTATACCATAGTGTGGGGTATCGTTGGATAGGTCGTTCCAAAAAATCTTGTTTTTTTATTAGGGTATCCCCTAATAAAAAAAAAACAAGATTTTTTTTACCACTTTGTCGGCGTGATTAATGTATACCTATGCTAAACTACAGCTTTCTAGTACTAAGAGTATCTGAGCTACAGCGGGGATAGACAGACAGACAGATAAACGGACATGGCGAAACTTTAGGGGTTCCTTGTTTACTACGAAACTCTAAAAAGCTTAATACTTAAATATTTATTCTAATAATTATTTATTACTAGTGGTCGCCCACTGGCCGAAATTCGACCCCCTCTACTTACAATCTATATAGTACTTACTTATTCCATGCTCAACCTGTCACATCCTGTCTACTTACTTCCTTAATAACTCTTGGTATATTATCAGAAACCCTCGGGCCCTAGGGTCCGTGTTCTAATGGTCTGCTCAACGAAATCTCCAAATGGCTGGTTGACACTTCCTGTAACCCAAGGCCTGGCTTTTACCTTGGCCAGACGGTAAGCATTGTCATACATCTTATCAGTGCCGTCAGTCTCCTGAGTACATTACCAAAAGACAGCGCTTTTTTTTTTTGAGGGTGGGAAATCATCAAATAACTTCTCCCGCTCTGAGCGAAGCGGGAGGGTGTGTCAGACTCTTACTGACTAAAACCCACCCGTATTCCTTCCTGTTGCCTGTGTTGCGGGGGCCTCGGTGACCCATAAGTACCTTCCCGCGACCCCGGCAGGCATCGGCCCTAGTGGACCCCTACTATATGTGCTGACGACATCTCTTTGAGGCGCGCGTGGAATACAACGCGCCGTCGACCCGGGCCTGGTCCTTACCGGATGGTGAGCTACCCATTGCTCACCGTCCGCAAGCCCGCGCCTACGGTGGCCGGAAATCCGCCCGGGATTCCCGACGCCCAGGGCGTCTCCTGCGGCGGCTAGGGGCGAGAGGGCGCGAAATTTGCCTTTCTCTCAACCGTCCCGCCTCCTCCTTCGCGAGCATTACTTCTTCGCAGAAAGAGGTGACGGCTGCCCATGCCCTCTCGCTCCGTACTATGGCCTGAACCAGGGCCGTACGCGAGAGATCTCTGCCGCCGATCGCCTCCATTACAACAGCAAATGTAAGTTTGTACGCACAATATTGGGAGAGTTACCGTGTTATTTTAAGACCATAGACTTTTTATTGGTTTTTCTGTAATCTATAAGTATAGAACTATTTTCTGCATGCCACGCCTTATTTAAGTTTGATGAGAGTTTTAGCTAACTTAGGTTATTATATTTTTATTAATTAACTTATGAAGCCCGGTGCGTACCCCATGTGGTGTCAAAAAATGGATGTCTCATTAGCTGTCCTTGACTGAAAGTCAAAGACAAATCATTTATTTCAAAGAGGCACATAAAAGGCACTTTTGAATGTCAAAATTTACAGCAAAATAGAACTGCCCCTTTCAAGAGTTAGTTTCGTATGGAGAAGATATTTAATGTTTTATAATATTTTGTGTACATTAATTATGTAATTTATGAAGATGATCATTCATCATTCTCCTGCCCTTATCCCAATTTATTTGGGGTCGGTGCAACATGTCGCTTTCTTCCATACTTCTCTATTAGTTGTCATCTCGGTAGTCACCTCCTTTCTAGGCATATCATCTTTCACACAGTCCATCCATCGTTTCTTTGGTCTTTCCCTACTCTTATATCGACGTTCATACTTAAGACTAGTGTTGCCCAAATGCAAGAACAAGACGAGACTTAGCCAGTCTTGGTCTTGGTCTTGCGCCAATACACCTGGTCTTGGTCTTGGTCTTGGTCTTGCGCTCCCAGTCTTGGTCTTGGTCTTGGTCTTGCAGCAAGAGTCTTGCAAGTCTTGCAATTACCTATTAGTCTATTACTATTTATTAAAGTTTACTTTAAATCTTAGAAAAACGTATTAGAATTGGAACATTGTGAGCTTGAATTAACATAGCCATAGTAAAGATCAAGCAGATTAATAAATAACTGAAGATTTGATAAGAAATTCGAAAAATCAACTAACCTATATGTCGTTTTCCATGGAAGTAACTGTTTCTTAATAAACATTTATGATTTATAAGCTTACATTTGCTAAAACATGTAAAAAAACAAATTAATTACAATAACTTGACTGTATTTTAAAGAACAATACTTATCTGTCTAGAAAGAGATTGAACCCTCAACTTATAAGAAATTTAATAAAAGAGTTTTACGATTTATCATTTATTTGAATAAAAAATAAAATACAACACAAATCAACAGCTTTATCATTAGGTTATGATACTTTATATCAATTTTTTTGACCAAGAATTAATACAAAGTAACCATCTGGCTGACTCATCACTTAACCTATTTCTATGTTTTCTAATTACTAATGATGCTTTAGAAAATAACCTCTCAGCAGGTACTGAAGTTGCAGGTATTGAGAGAAAATCACGGGCCATTTTCGATAAAATCGGATACTCTGTCTCATGCGTCCTCCACCAATCTAAAATGTCTTCCGAGCTGGCAGTTCTTGGTTTTCTCAGGTACTCCTCCAACTCGTCTATCACTAAGCCTTGAAGACAAGATCCAGATGACGTCGAGGGAAATTCATAGAGTTTATCAAAGTCTATTACGTCTTCATCTTCATCACATACTTTATTTTCTTTTTCTGGTAATTCCAGAGATTTGTTCAGTGAGTGTAGACTTTTATATTCTTCATAAAGTTCATTGAACTTGCGCAGACTTTCTGTTTTAAGTTGCTTTCCCCACATTGTCAGGTCAAAAGTCTGAGCCTTATGCCTTGGGTCTAAAATTAAAGAAGTACAATAAATCCAGTTGCTCTTCTTGTAATGTTTAAGCATTTTGTCTCGAGCTGCTTGGAAAGCTAGAATGAGCCTTTCATCCACTTCAGATCGATTAGGTTTCTCATCTAACTGTTTTACCATGGATTCAATTTTATCTAGCAAGAGATTGAATGATACAATGACTAGCGGTAATGTAACATATTTGTCTCCACCAAGTTTTGTACTTAAAAGTTTAAAGTTTATTAGAAATTTATGTAATTTTTCGAGTACCTGCCATTCCTCAGCTGTGATTTGAAAATCATTTAATTCGGTGACAGAACTGCACAATATGTCAATGCCCGCTCTCACTTTTAAACCAAATCCAATCATATCATGTGTGGAATTCCATCTCGTTGGACAGTCAAGAATGGCATTTAGATTTGATGGCACGCCAGCTGCTTCACAAGCAGACTGAAACTTCTTCTTCACTATCTCACTTCTTTTTATTTTACTGGAAATACTGCGTAACTTTGTTACAGATGTACGCGAGTCAGCAATATTTGGTGCAGATTCTTCATCTTCCTCATCCTCAGTTTCGTCTGCATAGTCTTCGTACTGCTGATCTTGCGCGTTAGTGTCAGACTCACAGTGTAATGCTAAGGTCTTTAATAAATCTTGTACACCAAGGTTTAAAATGTGAGCAAAGCACCGGAAATGTTGATTGTCTGAATCAAAGTGTGGCGGCAGCTGTTTGCCCAGTTCATACATAAATTTGGTATTTGCAGTTGCGTTGTCGACCGTGATACCTTGTATTTTATCAATTATGCCATATTCCAATAAACATTCATGGAAAATCGTTGCAATATCTTCCCCAGTATGTCGACCGCGTGATGGTATAAAATCAAGAACTACAGATTGATACTTCCATTCGTTGTCTATATAATGAATAGTAACCCCGTAGTAACTCCTACCAGCAATTGACGTCCACCCATCAATGGTAAAAGACATTTTAGATGATAATTGTTGAAGTCGTTCCTTGAGATTCAATTGGAGCTCTTCAAATCGCTCTTTGACTTTCCTTCTAAGTGTAGACCTTTTAGGAAACACCATATTAGGGCAAATACGTCGAAAATATACTTGTGTAGCTTCGTCATCGAAAAATGAGAAGGGAAGATATTTTTTCACCACCCAATCAACTGTAGCTGTCGTGATGTTGTCACTGCTGTTTTCCGACTGAAACAAAACAATAAATCTTGTGTTATTATTTAAAACATACTAGGTTTGAGCGTATAAGAGGAGGAGGTTTGTTGTTGTTAAATCGAGAAAATCGTTAAATTGATATTTGTTGTATTAAGGTTGCACTGTACTGTAATTTACCAAAATAAAGTACTTAGTTGTTACTGGCCGATTAAATGAAAATATGGGTGTTTATAAAAAATATTTAAGACGATAATTACATACTTAATATGTCGCACCCCTAGATGAAAACACCACTAACTCAAAAATACTTACGTAAGTTAATGGCGTTTTTGAAAGTATCGCATGAATAGCTACGCGGAGTTAAAATTCTTTTAACTGTTAAAAAAATATTCTTACCTGTCCACTTCTTCCAGCGGTTACTAAAAAGCTTGTGATATCTCCACTTAATTTTGGTTTAACAGGAAGAAATATTTCTGATTCCTTTTTGTGGAAAGATATTAGATGTTTCCTTAAGCCTGAAGTGTTTCTGTTTTTCATTTTTATTTCAATCTTTTTATGTTGGCACAATTTACAGAAGGCAGTTTGGGATGCATGAATTATTTCGAAAAACTCCTCAAATTTGCTTTTGGGTCTTTTAGATCTGTGACTCAAACTCTCGTTACTCGGACTAGAATAATTTGAATCTTCGTCACTCATATTAAATTGTACACGTGATACGTTTTTAGAAAACAACGAGAATTAGTAAAAACAATTATTAAGTTAGACTCGAAGCACAGCTCAATTGGAAATGACTGGAATTAAAATAATTCCTTTATTTATAGTACGTTTCCTTGCTTTCTACCGCGCCGCCTCGCCACGTGCCGGCTCTATGAAAAGGATGCCGCCGCAAATCAAACAATGCCGCGTGCGGCGTACAAACACACACTAAATATTACCTACTTGTACAGACGCGACGCGTGAATAAAATAGAATTAGTGCCAATCACTATTCTTTACATATAAGTGAATGTTTTGGCGTACATCTATACTAATATTATAAAGCTGAAGAGTTCGTTTGTATGTTTGATGACAGAAGTTTTAAAATAAATAAATAAGTCCTGAACGTCACTATACCTCCAAAGTTACTATTCCTCGTGGACGAAGTCGCGGGCACAGCTAGTAAATACTTACTCTCATCATCTCTCTCAGAGATATTCGGGCTGGTAAGTAATACAAAACTCTTATCGCAGGCTTTTTATTTTATTAGTAGGTAAGTACCTACGCTTTTTATATTATTTTATTAGTTTTGTAGAATTTTTTTACACGTTTCAAGTATATTTAAAAGTGGCTACAATATTTATTAAACGGGTGATATTTGAACACTTTTTTGCTATTTTTTCTTGTAAAAACTTAAGAAATATAATGACTAAATGTACAATAATAGTACCTAAGTAATTAGTTTAAAACCATATAAGTAATCAATATTATAATATATACTTACTAGAATGAATTAATATGACATCTACTACCTATCCTTACCATTTTATCCTAATCATAATACTACTTGCGTGATCAGTATAATGTATTCATTTTCATTCTAAGCACTCTGAAACTTATTTATTCTTTGGAACACCTGTAGGTACTCTTAAAAAAATTCGAAATTATTTTGCATGAGTATACCTACGCCCTATGGCGGCAATCAAATAGTGTCACAAATGTTATGATTTCGGCGTGGCGGCAACGATTGTTTTAGATTTCAAAAGAAGCCGCCGGCGCGTGTATCATAACCATGTACTTCCGAAAAGCGGCAAATTTCTTTGAGAAGTAAGTACAAAACCTTTGATGCCGCATTATCAAAGTGCCGATGGTTAAAACATAACTATGCATGCACTCAGTTTGATTTTAATAGATATTTTTTTATTCGCTATGTTTATGGTATTAGTCGTAATGCGCATAGGTCCAGTTTTTCATATTCTTTGATACAGTTTTTTGCGTCTCATAGAATTCCTAAGCGTACCTACCTATACACCGAACTGTTACACCTAACTACTCAGTGAAATAGCGCTAAGTCCTAGCTGCAAGACGCAAGAGTCTTGCAGGCTATGTCTTGTTCTTGCTCAAGTCTTGCACGGTCAGTCTTGGTCTTGGTCTTGCTAAAAATACGCGGTCTTGTTCTTGGTCTTGGTCTTGCAAAAACGCAAGAACAAGACCAAGACTGCAAGACCAAGACTGAATTTGGGCAACACTACTTAAGACTTTCCTCACGACATTTTCCTCATTCCTCCGCATCACATGCCCATACCATGCCAACCGATTTCCGCACAACTTTTCAGTCATATGAAGACGATGCATCTACAATAAAATTACTACGTACATCACAAAAGGTAAAAGAATTAAAAGTGAAGCACTGACAGATATATTATAAAGTGCGGGCGTTTTTGGGGACTGTCTTATGTAAATTTTGATGTTCGAAAAGTGCTGATTCTCAGCGTGATCACATATTTACAAACACTGTAAAAGTAGACAATTTTCATGAAATTTTAACAAATAAGTGCGTGGCGTAAAGTAGTCACATAATGTAAAATCAATGTCATAAAAACAATCCTTACATAGTATAAAACAAAGTCCCCCTGTCGTGTCTGTCCCGTTTGAACGCGATAAACTTAAAAACTACTGAACGGATTTTCAAACGGTTTTCACCAATGGACGACATGATTTATGAGGAAGGTTTAAGTGCATAATTCGTTATGGTAATGCGTAAATTGGGTGAAATATGATGATTATTGTTCAAGATGTCAAAAAAATCATGGCGACTGGGAGCTTTACTGGCGACATGCGCCGCGTATACCGTACGAGAGACATACACTTTATGTTCTACAGGATTGTACCTACATCTCAGTAAGTTGAACAAAAAAGTTTGCAATAGCATAATATATGTCTATCTTTTATGGATGATCCACAGTAACCATTTTTATTATTCAGAATTTCCGAAGCTATTTGAACCGGTATTATATTAATCCTTCTCCAATAAAATATGTTATTTAAATTAGCCATTTCATTTAGGTTAAAATATGCTTTTACATCTTATCATTTAGATTAATAATTTATAGAAGATATCACAATGTATAATTACGCGTAACAAAATAATTATGGTTGACGACGCACAGCGGACGGCGCAGCTCTAGGAATCAATTACCTTTTCCTCTGCTATGAGGAATTCGATCGCTTCGTTTCCTTTTAATTACGGTAGAATGTTCCCGTGGGATATTTTCCGAAATCCACGCGGGCGAAGCCACGGGCAGAAGCAAGTAAATTAACAATAATTTTGATTTTGTCTAGACTCTAGATCAGGGATTCCCAAGCTATTTTGGGCAAGAGACCCCTTTTCTAAAATGAACTGATACCTTAGACCCCATAGCCAATTTTTCATCTTCTACAAACTTGTGCACGCTTATCGTTTTGTTAAGGTTTTTAAAAGTACAACAATGATACTTACTACTAATATATTAGTCATTCAAATAGGGGTCCATTTTTAGACCTTTGTCGACCCCCAAAATCATATTTCGTTTATTGTTGACCCCTAGGAAACCGATTTCAATCCCAAAGGGTCGAAACCGGGTGTCACTACTGGGTGGATCGCCCGGAGGACACGGTGGAGCATACGGTGAAGGTTTACTGGGCTTGAGCAGAGCACCGCCGTGTCCTCGTGGAGGTGGTCGGTGGCAGAGATCTCTCGCGTCCGTCCCTGGTTCAGGCCTTGGTACGGAGCGAGAAGGCATGGGCAGCCGTTACCTCTTTCTGCAAAGCAGTAATGCTCGCGAAGGAGGAGGCGGGACAGTTGAGAGAAAGGCAAATTTCGCGCCCTTTCGCATCTAGCCGCCGCAGGAGACGCCCTGGGCGTCGGGAATCCCGGGCGGATTTCCGGCCACCGTAGGCGTGGGCTTGCGGACGGTGAGCAATGGGTAGCTCGCCGTCCGATCAGGCCCGGGTCAACGGCGCGTTGTGTTCCACGTGCACCTCAAAGAGATGTCAGCACAAGTGTAGGGGTCCACTAGGGCCGATGCCTGCCATGGTCGCGTGGAAGTTCAAAAGGGTTACCAAGGCCCCTGGCAACACAGGCAATGGAAGGAATACGGGTGGGTTTTAGTCAGTAAGAGTCTGACACACCCTCCCGCTCCACCCAGAGCAGGAGAAGTTATTTGATGATATCCCACCAAAAAAAGAAAAAAACATGTTTGCAAGCATTCTTGTCTTGGATATAATCCTCTAATTTGTAATATGCTTGTTCGCAAAGTGTACTTTTAATATTCGTTTTAAACTTTATTTCATTTAATTGCAATATATCACAAAGTATTTTTTAACACTTATTACAGTATTCCATAACAATATCACAAACTTAATATTCTTTATCCCATCTCACATAACAGTGTATGAAGCGGCAACGCGCCCCATCTGCGTTCGGACTAAACTTTAGCTTTAATTAACTTTACAATGATTAATCACCCCGTTAACTATTCAAAATTAACGTCGGTTAAACAAATTGCTTATGTTAGTCTGGAGTACAGACTATAAGACTATTTGGTAAGTTTATAGTAATCTAAATTTGTTTGTCAATGTCTTACGATGGTTTAATGTGAGGTTTAAGTTAAATTGTGGTTTTCGGTTTAATGGTCGTAGCTGTCATTCGTGGATCTTTGACAGTCGTTACAGGTCGTCAGAACCCTGAAAGTTTGACAACCAGTGTTACCAAGGGGTAACACCAGTAACTGGATTGTGGAGGTCAGAGAGACAGTCGCTCCATGTAAAATACTGGTATTCAGCTGCATCCAATTAGACTGGAAGACAACCCCAACATAGTTTGGGAAAAGGCGAGGCAGATGATGATGAATGTCTTACGCTGGTTTAAATGTGAGTTTATAGTTAAATTGTGGTTTTCGGTTTGGATAGTGCCAACGTTCCATGGTTTTGGTTTTTAATGGAGGGTAGGAATACTAGATTAGGGTGTATGCTGGTTTTATTTTGTGATCTAAGAGGACTTGTATCAATAGGGTAACTGCTATAGTAATTGGCCACTCCATATTAACTGGCCACTCATAACAAAAGCAAAAAAAGGAGAAACAACGTAATGTGAACTAAAATGAAAATGCATTAGATACAGGAATACTTTTTGTCCTTTTCATTCATGGGCTTACTTGCATTACCTTGTTTCTACTGCTTTTGTTATGAGTGGCCAGTTACTATAGCGTGGCCAATTACTATAGAAGTTACCCTAAGTACCTACCTGATAAATTATAGATAGGTCGGAGGTCGGGTTGCCTCCTTCCCTCAAATATGGCGAGGGGAGTGATGGCTGATCTTTGCGTTATGCTCATGAACGGGTGCTGCTTGTGGCGAATCGTCGTCTTGCTCTCCATGGTTTTGTTATTGTTATTAGTAATTAAGGCGCTGACAAGACCCAATTGACCAAAATAGGCTTCACTTAAGCAAAAAAATTGCCAAATCTGTATAGTTTGTGGTAGCGGAAAAAATATATGTCAATTTTTAACATATTTCCCAGAACCTGGTTGTTACTAAAACACGTTTTGAAAACAAAATCTCGATACAAACTAACGTTAAACTAACCTCTTACTTTGAGTTCTAATCCAAAATATCTGTATCAAATATCAACATACGTTACGTATTTAATTAATAACAGGAACGTCTTATTTGAATGCAGAACTTGGTTGTTTTTTATTTTCGATTACACAACTCAATTTTGAGTAAATAGATAATTACTTCATATTTTGCAATAAATTACAAGCGTTGTGTCGTCGCGCTTCTCTTTCTTTTCTATGGAATTTGACAGTGACCGCGGTTTAGGTGTTGTCAGCGTCTTAACTATTTATTTACTTTACTTCAATGGTGCTAGATTATAATGTGTGACTTCGAGAACTTACAGCTATAGATATACGTAACCGGGCACGCCCTTTAGTAGAGGCGTTTATATAGGTATTAAGTTCTGTTTACGTTTTTAGTTTTTTATTTCTGCTTGACTATAGTTTTTGATGTTTTTTTTGTTGTTATAGTGGCGCGTGCTAGCTGACGTATGGCAAACAATTTTATGACGAAATGTAAATTGTTTTGTATACTATTGTATTTTTCTAACTGAACAGACAGTTGTATGTTCAGTTAGAAAAATAAAACGACGAAATGACGAGAAAAATACACAAAGCGGCGCAACAAACTCCCCAGCGAAAAGTGCTGATTCTCTCCCTAGTTTGAATAAATGACTTTTGATTTGATTTTATTCATAATTTTAAAAGAAAGTAATGCTAAACGCCCAGGTCGGGCAAAGTGTTGTTGTGTTTTTACGTCAGGGTTTTGTCTTTGTGCCCGGTTTGTGGCTCGCCCCCTATTACTGGCGAAATGTGAAATGTAGGTACACCTCTGATTAACCCTTTCTGGAGTATAAGCGTGATGTTTTGTAATGTTAAATGAGCAACATCTTAAATTTTAGCCGCATAAAATACCAAACGGGTAGTTAATTCCCGATATTTTTAATGTCAGCTAAAAAAATAATTTAAAAGATATCGGAATCCTTTGATAAAAACAATAAATAAAGAAGCGAAGTCGACAGTGAATCATTATCGTTGAAATAACAAAACGCAGCTTACAGCCAATTCTCTTGAATACCTTCACATCAGTCCGTCACAAATCGGATCAACTGTAGGGATGGGTCACCATGCAGTTCGATATTTTGGGACACTTTAAAATAAAGAAACTGAAGATGAACAACATAAAATTATCAAAATGTGGTTTATTATATTTAGCACTACCTAAACATAATGATGTGAGGGAACGTTTTTTTTTTTTTAATTTAAAGATAGAATTGAAAATATTTTAATTTTAAATCACATATTTTTTTTTAATTAATGTAAAGATTTCCTGGTAAATAAAACTTATAAATTATTGATTAAACTTGGTGCACAAAAAAGATACAAATTCACCAAATGCCTTAACCCTGTGTCCTAACCGAAAGCGACTTCTGCTAGTTTATTATTTTATTCATGTAAACGATCGCGTAATCACGTACTTGCGCGATTATTGCATTTGGTTAGGACGCGGCCATAGGCGGTAAGTTCACAGTGGTATTAACGTCAACATCAATAACATTTAGGTAAGCCACATGCTATAAATGTTTCCAAAGCTACATAAAATTCCTGATACCACAAAATAGTATTACTATATTATTTAGATAAGATAACACAAACCCCTGTTAGCTTATTATTGACGACCTAAAACATAAATCTAACTAATATTATGATAAGATTAATGTGGATTATAAACTTAATGCCTAAGAGAATTGAGTTTGTAGAATATTCATAAAATTTTCTTTAGCTAATGTATTTTAAAATAAGGTTTGTAGGACGCAGAAATATTTGGATTAGAAGCAATGAGATGCTTTTCAAGAATCCATCAGGAAAATTATAAGTGATCATCCAAACGATAACATTCAACAAAAAAAACCGGCCAAGTGCGTTTCGGACCACATACAATGAAGAGTTCCATTGTTGGGATGAATTTATCCCAAGGACAAATTTAACATTGTAAACATGTTCCCCCATACATACCAATTGCAAATGTAAGTTTGTGCGCACAAATTTTGAGTGATTTACCGTGCCATTTTTAGACCATAGACTTCTTATAAGTTTTCCTGCAATCTATAAGTAGACGGAGAACTATTTTCTGTATTTTTTTCAAAATTTTAGGCTCACGGTAAGGGGGGAATGGTCAGTGATCAATTTTCATCTATTTTCTTTAATAACTTTAAAACTAATTATCTTAAAATTATAAAATATGTTATAGATTTGAAATCATCATAATAAGCGCTTTCAAGTGTCTACCAGTAGGTAGACACTTGAAACCGTAATAACGATTCCAAAGATGAAGCCCTGCGACAGATGGGACAGATGGACTGCGGAGGGCGCTGTCCGTCCGTCCGTCTGTCAGCCCCAGGCCCAGTGCGAGTTGGTAGATGTCACATGTCTTCAAAGTTTTGGTTCTAGGTCAAGCCGGTTTCCTCACGATGGTTTCCTTCACCCTTTTTAGAGCACAAAAAAATAAATTACACAAAGTAAGCGCCTGCCTGGGTTCGAACCCACGTTTTCCCAAAGGGTTAGGCAGAAACGTACTATTATTAGTAGTATTAGACCCACATTTTACCAGTTATGTTTAAGTTCCATGTAATAGGGGGCGAGCCTATTACCAACAACCGGGCACAAATCCAGACTCCGGGCTGCTACTCAGAAATTCCAAATAACACTTTGCTCGACTCGGGAATCGAACCCAGACCATGCTCAGCAGTAGCGTTTGCAACCACTGGACCAACGGGGCAGTCATAAAGTAGTTCCGATACAAGTTAAACTGAGTCACAGCTAGTCCAAACATCAATCAATCTGGTTAGCCTTTTCCCAACTATGTATGTTGGGGTCGACTTCTCTCTTGGGGTCTAACGGGATGCAGCTGAATATCAGTATTTTACATGGAGCGACTGCCTATCTGACCTCCACAACCCAGTAACTGGGTAATACGATACCTCTTGGTGAGACTGGTTGTCAGACTTTCGGGCTTCTGAGGACCCGTAACGGCCGTAACGACTGTCAAAGATCCACAGCAGAATAACAAGCCGGGACCAATACCTTAACGTGCTTTCCGAGGCAAGGAGGGGAGCTCGGTATGTAAAGTCACCCATACACGGACCAATGGGCTGATGGATCGACCCGTGTGGGTTATTACTTAGCCACGAGCTCCTCCTTATATTTAATAATCATAATAATAATTTATTTCAGAACAAAATCCATATAAAGTTATTAGTAAGGCTTGAAAACTATGTTAGTACCGTAAGGTACTAACATAGTTTTTAAGCCTTTGTACTACTACTTATTAAGACGCTGACAACACCTAAACCGCGGTCACTGTCAGATTGCATAGAAAAAAAAGAGAAGCGCGATGACACAACGCTTGTAATTTATTGCAAAATATGAAGCAATTATCTATTTACTCAAAATTGAGTTGAGTAATCGAAAATAAAAAACAACCAAATTCTGCATTCAAATAAGACTTTCTTGTTATTAATTATATACGTAACCTATGTTGATATTTAATGCAGATATTTTGAATTATAAATCAAGGTAAGAGGTTAGTTTAACGTTAGTTTTTATCAAGATTTTTTTCCAAAACGTGTTTTGGTAACAACCAAGTTCTGGGAAATATGTTCAAAATTAACATATATTTTTTCCGCTACCACAAACTATACAGATTTGGCCATTTTTTTTCTTAAGAGAAGCCTATTTTGGTCAATTGCGTCTTGTCAGCGCCTTAATTAATTCACCTAACATTAAATAAAGCACCAGAACTAGGCACCTTATTCCAGTGCCGCACAATAGAACACTCCACCTTTTCAGTTATGGTGTTTAGAAGGCCATATTGGTGGGCATATTTGGACTAGCTTTGACAGCTAGTCCAAAACTCAAAAATGCTCTCAAACAGAAACTCATCGTCATAAATATTCAAAACCCGTTTAAAAAAAATCCCACAAAAACAAGCAAGTCGATTTGCATTTCAAAATAAACATACAGGTCTAAATGAACTAGTAACGGAAACCGGATTGCTCGCCGGCAACTTGCCAGCTACGCTAATTAGCCTGAATTAATTATATACGACGTTTTTCTCTTCAGTGCCAATTGTTGGGTCTATTATACTTTAGCTGGCTTCAGAGTTCAGCTATTTGATATTGAGCTTTTTATTGGTTGGCGTGTGATTGATTGTGATGTTCAAGAGAAACGGTGAATGTAAATTTGTAGTAAATCTGTATCGTTTTCGATAAATGTTTTCAATAATTGGGTTTTGATTTTCGTAGAATTCAATATCTACCAATGTGAAACAATACTTTACATATTGTCAAAACTTCATAAATGGTAGTAGGTTTTAATAGTGAAAACCAACAAACCTAATTGATACTACTTAAAGCTTTCTATGTCAGCAGTGGTGGCCCAGTGGTAACGGCCGCGACTTAAGAGTTGTAGGTTGTAGAACCCAGACTTTACTTTGTGTAAATTATTTCATCAACACTGCTCTTAAAACGGTGAAGGAAAACATCGTGAGGAAACCGGCATGTCCTAGAACCAAAAATTCGAAGACATGTGACATCTCCTAACCCGCACTGGGCCCGCGTGGTGGATTACGGCCCACTCCCTCTTACTGAGAGGAGGCCTGTAAAGTTTCCTGTGACCTTGTGAAGGCCGCAGGAATTCGCTGGATGCGGGAACACAGAATCGGTCGAAGTGGCGGTGCTTGGGGGAGGCCTATGTTCAGCAGTGGACGTATTTCGGCTGATCCGATGATGCTAATGATGAAAGCTTTCTTTACAAGATAGTGTACCTAAAGCTGAAACTTTGCAAAAGGTATATCCCCGTCGGAGTCGCGGGAAAGTCCGAATGGGATACCGTGCGCCTGGCAACACAGGCAACGGAAGGAACACGGGTGGGTTTTATGGGTCAGTAAGAGTCTGACTCACCCTTCCGCTCCGCCCAGAGCAGCAGAAGTTATTTCATAATTTGCCAACCAAAAAAAAAAGGTTTATATGTCATTTTTTATGAAAGCTATTAAAAATCACGCCACAAAGTATATTAAAAAATAGCCCAGCAAGTAATATTCTTTCTTGCTCTCTGCTTAACTGAGACTGTGGATTAAGTCCGCCTTTGTACGGTATTTTTTTTACTAGTGCATAAAGTTTTAATAAATAAATAAGAGAAATTTAAAAATATAATAGAAAAAAAAAACAGTAATTCAATGAAACGTTTAAAAAAGTTATTCCGATACCGGGAATCGAACCCGAGCCTCCTGGGTGAGAGCCAGGTATCCTAGCCACTAGACCATATCGGATATTGAGTTCCATGTCAAAATTGTCCAATAATACAAATAGATTTATGACCTTCGCCGTAACCAAGCTTTGTTTCAATGAATCATGCATAATTCATTGTGTTTTACATTTAATTAACATAATACCAAAACAAGAACGCTATGAAAATACAGTTTTACTAATATGTACTCTTAGCTCATCAAAATGCCCACTGTTGATATTTACTTTAGAGACATTGAATATACATCTAACCAAAATCTAAAACATAAGGTATATACAAATATCGGGTTTCTCATATTAAGGACCATGTACGAGTAGTCACCGTTGACCTTGGCCATACAAATGCGCGTCGAGCTCACGATAAAAAATATAAAATAAATAAAAATAAATATTCCCTATGAAACCAAACGGCGCGTGGCGGCCGGGCCACTGCCGTTTGGTTTCATAGGGAATATTTAATTTTATATTATAACCGTTTGATTTATAGTAAGGAAAATATGAATATTTGAAAAAAAAACACTTAAATAATTATAAATAATAAAATAGTCTGTACATGCAAAAAAAAAAACATGAGAATATTTTAAGTAGTTTGTAAGTAATATCGTTTTTTATGCTTTGAATAGACATTACTTCCTGGATTTATTTCATAAAGTATACATAATTTTAGAATTGATGTGCATGCGTTCTAGTTTTATATAACTTACTTGCATTATATGAAGGCGTAATAACAGATTTAAAAGTCACTAAAAAAAATATATCTGCGCCTTAGCGTCACCAAACAATTAAAAACTCATCAAAATATTTTTCGAAGCTTTAGTTTTCTAATAGAATGCAGATTTCTCGATTGCTAATATTTTTGGTAAAACAATATTATATTATATAGTTATGTATTAACATTTGCCTTTCCTGCGATAGGTACCCTTTATAATATATTTATGCTTAGTCAGGAAATAAAATGTTTTTGTAATTTTGGGTTAGTTTGTAAATTGTGTGTGAAAGGCGAACGGTGGGCGTGTATGGGACTTTCGTACAGCTAATTCAATTTCGTGTTATGGGATATTTTTTGTTTTAATTGGTAGTTAATACGATAGACAAGCCTTTTTTAAACTCTTGGATTTTTAGAACTTGGGACGTAAAAGTTATAACCAGTTTTATTTTTTAAGGTTAAGTACTAGTGTACCAATGTAGATTGTTACTTATAGGCACATAAACATTGTTTCGGTAATAAAGTATATGTTCTAGATTGCTTGTCGCTATTTTTGTAGTGTCTTACTTACTATCAAGTAGGTAAATTGAGATGAGGATCGTACCTACTCAGCGGAGTGCATTAGGAGATACCTATGTCCAGCAGCTGACTGCAACAGTTTGATAATGATGAAGTCCTGATGGGGTTTTGAGTGTAGGTAAATAAAACAATACAGTTATTAGTTTTTTTTTTAAGTACATTTATTTTATTTATAATTAATTCATTCGTAAATTACTTCATCTAGGAAGGGGGCAGGTTGGGTAGTACCCGCATGGCGAGCATAGCTTAAATACCAACTTATCTGCGTTTAGTTTACGACTAAATTACGTTTAGTTATTAAAATCTTTTTTTAAATATTATTAATTAATCCGAACTTCTAAAAATAGTACACTTACATGAAAATAAATGCCTTAGTTGCCTTAATTAGGGGGTACAAATTCTATAACAAAACAACAAAAAAAGTAAGCTGTACGAAATCTGCCGTTCACCTTTGTTCTCTTGGACTTTATTTTTCCTCTGTAAATACAATCAATAATTATTTATTAGTTAAGACCGTGTATAGTTATTACATGTAACACCTACTTTGTATTAAAAAAAATCCGTACCTATGAATTAATTCCGCAAACTGCCATTCAAATTTATTTATTTATTTATTTAATACTTTAAGCACACAAATGTACAGAGGCGGACTTAATGCCCTAGGCATTTTCTACCAGTCAACCTTTGGGTGATGCACAGACAAACAGTGGTAGGTGCAATAGCGAAAACGGTGGAATAAATATTTATTTAAATCTAAGGATATACATACATATACCTATTAAAAACTTTAAATATATATACCTAATTATCTATAAATTATAAGACCTAATAAACACACATAAATACATGAATATACTAAAACAGATAAGACAAAAAATGGGAAAACATTACCATTGTGATGATACTGCCAGCTTCTTACGAATATGCTCGCGAACTTTGACTTTAAAGGATAACCGGTTGGTTGCCATCCTGATTTCCTGGGGGAGCGCATTCTACAGAGATATAGACAGAACGAAGAAGGAAGAGTGCAAATTCGTGCTTTTCTTACTAAAAAAACTTACAATATAATGATCCCGAACCATCCCCCTTTTCATAAAACCCATGGTCTCCTCTACAAAATCGATGAAGGTGTAAAATAGGTAGGTAAACTTTTAATGATAATTATTATTTACTTCTCAAACTGCCCCTCAAATTCACACTTTATCAACAAAAAAAAACTTACAGTCCGGACAGTCGTCCCTCTTTTAACGTAAACCTTTGTCACCTTTGTTACCAAATCGCTGCATTATCAGCCTATAATGTTCCCAATGCTGGGACACAGACCTCCTCCCTTGTGGGAGGGAGTGGGCCGTAATCCACCACACGGGCCCAGTGCGGTTTGGTAGATATCACGTCTTCGAATTTTTGGTTCTAGGATATGCCGGTTTCCTCACGATGATTTCTTTCATCGTTTTTGTGAGCAGTGTTAATGAAATAATTTACACAAAGTAAAGTGCCTGTCTGGGTTCGAACCTACGACCTACAACTCGCTGCACCAATTCGCTGAGTGTTGAATAATACAGATTATTTTAGAGATGTTTTTTTTTTATATAAGTAATAACGCAAGTGATTGTATGGATATCATAAATAAGATTAGCTACGTAGTATCTAGAACAACCATAAGCCGAGGGGTGCGCGCACGACCTCCATTTGCAGCATCTTCTAGTCGTACAAACGCAGGCTTACGACCACCCCTACGTCGTCTTACTGGTCAATATAATAATCTCTATTGACATTTTCTTCGCTTTTCCAGCTGATCAATTTAGAGGCTTTGTTCATGGAACTATTTTGGATATTGCTCCGTAATATTTTTGACTCTTAGAATGTATGTTCATAATTTCTTGTTTCCTTTTTTTTATTTGCATGCCTGTTTAGTGTTTTGTTTTATATACACATAATATAATTTAATTGTACCAATCTAATTGTAAGCACACATCGCTTTAGCATTATAAAGAGAAAATGTGTGTAGCTCAAATTTTATATAATACTGTAATTTGTAACCGTTTATTTTCCCAAATTAATAAAATAAAATAGGTGCCTAATCGAAGCTTCCAATGATAAATGAAATGAAATGATAATAGTTCTCAAACTTGGAGTTTCTTGCCCGTTCTTCGCCATAGGAACCTACAATGCTCCCAGTTTAAGATTGAATACTTCATCAAAAAATGACATCCCGGACAGTTCTCCTTTTCACTAAAACCCTGGTCACCTCTACCAAATCGCTGAGTGTGCGTAATAGGTGCCCGATCGAAGCGGATTATCCTGCAAAAGCGTCCATGACTAATGATCAGATTTAATATTGCTTTGAAAGCGTTCCCGGGCTAGCCCGTGTTTCAAACTCGTCGGCACGTTACATTGGTACGGTTAGGTGGAAAAGATTTTGTTTTCAAATTAATATATTTTACATAGCTTGAGAAATCATAAAGATATGCCAAATAACCGGCCAAGTGCATTTCGGACTACGCACAATGGAGGATTCTAGATGAATTTATCCCCAGAACAAACTTAACAATGTAGTTGAAAACTTGTTCACCGATACATTTTTTTTTAGGTGGGAAATCATCAAATAACTTCTCCCGCTCTGGGCGGAGCGGGAGGGTGTGTCAGACTTCTACTGACTAAAACCCATCCGTATTCCTTCCGTTGCCTGTGTTGCCAGGGGCCTCGGTAACCGTTTAGTTCCCACGACCCCGGCAGGCATCGGCCCTAGTGGACCCCTACACTTGTGCTGACGACATCTCTTTGAGGCGCGCGTGGAATACAACGCGCCGTCGACCCGGGCCTGGTCCTTACCGGACGGTGAGCTACCCATTGCTCACCGTCGGCAAGCCCGCGCCTACGGTGGCCGGAAATCCGCCCGGGATTCCCGACGCCCAGGGCGTCTCCTGCGGCGGCTAGGGGCGAGAGGGCGCAAAATTTGCCTTTTCCTCAACCGTCCCGATTCTCCTCCTTCGCGAGCATTACTGCTTCGCAGAAAGAGGTGACGGCTGCCCATGCCCTCTCGCTCCGTACCATAACCTGAACCAGGGCCGTACGCGAGAGATCTCTGCCGCCGATCGCCTCCATTACAACAGCAAATGTAAGTTTGTACGCACAATATTGGGAGAGTTACCGTGTTATTTTAAGACCATAGACTTTTTATTGGTTTTCCTGTAATCTATAAGTATAGAACTATTTTCTGCATTAAATTTTAGGGACTGACCCTAAAATTTAATGCAGATCCGAAACTACTGACCCTAAAATTTTAGGGTCAGTAGTTTCGGAGATAAGAAGGAATGGTCAATTTTCACCAATTTTCCTAAATAACTTTAAAACTATTTATTTTGTAATTATTAAAATATAAAATACTTGAGATCCTCATAGTAAGCCCATTTATTTGATGTCACACTTTACAGCAATTTGTCGACGGAAGAATAGACAAAAATTAAGGGTCCGTGTAGACAGTTGACAGTTTTCTACCGAGAAACGTAGACAAGCGATTTCTATTCTACTTTATTGTATAGAAATAGAAAGCGTAATGCTAAGCCTTCAGTAACAACGTTTTACTACTATCGTTCTTACTTGTCCAACCTAACGTTAATTACAAGAGTCACCGACGCACGCGCCGCACCATGTAACATACTTACACCTTTGCTTATATAAACTAATATTACATTTAATAATACCTACTTTAATGAAATTTCCATTACAACATCAGGTCGCTATTCTATGTAATACATATTAACGTCCTCAGAGAATTTCAAAGTAATTAGGTTTAATAATTAAGGTAATAAATGTAATTAAGTACAATGCGATTCTCTTTGAAGCTAATTTGATTTGAACAGATTAATGTTACTTATTTTAATTTTATAAAAGTTAAATAGAGTTTATTAAAAAAATGCTTAATTTTCGTTAATTATTTATTGCATTATGACCTCTATAAGTTACTTTTAATTTCGATACTGAACTATGGACCTTCAAATCATCTTCATATCAGCTAGAATTGAAAATGTCTCGTTTCAAAAATAATAGTCGCATACACATATACTTTCACGCCTTCTTCTCATGGGGGTAGGTAGGAACTACAGAACGCTACCTGCTAGGATGCTTACATACTCCTTTTGCTTCGTTTACGTTCATACATCTGGTCATACACGCACGCCGGTTGCGAGTACTACTCACCTGACCTTTCTGAAGAACACTAACGCCAAATATATATATTTATTTACATAACCAAATTACAAGATGATTATTAACATTAACTAAATTAAATTAAAAATAAGTTAAGCCTCAAAAAAGCTCTCGGGGCATTGTACCGAGGATGCTGGCGGCATTTCCTAGCTGAATTGCAATGCTGATGCGTTGCGCGAGAAAGCCGCCAGATTTTCGGTCACCAGTTACATCAACTAGACGTTTCAAGCTAAATTAATCAAAACGGCAAGAACAATAAATATCAATATTTGACAGCTATTTGCGACGTTGCCCACTTTCAGAATGCACGCTCTGCCATCTTATACTCGTAACTTTAACGAAATCCTTCCGAAAAGGTCAAAAAAAAAAAAAATTAATAAAAAATACATACGCATATGCAGTCTAGCCAGTTAGTCCTGCTACTAAACTTGCTGACAAAAAAAACCCAGGAGGCAAGGAGTTCAGGGTGACCCTGTGTGCTGCCCTTAATCATGATAACATTTCTAGTACCACTTCTACCTACCGGGGTCGCGTGGAAGTTCAAAAGGGTTACCGAGGCCCCTGGCAACACAGGCAACGAAAGGAATACGGGTGGGTTTTAGTCAGTAAGAGTCTGACACACCCTCCCGCTCCGCCCAGAGCGGGAGAAGTTATGTGTGTTTGATAATTTCGCAACCAAAAAAAAAGTCCCACTTCTAACAACAAAACCTTGAAAAGGCAACACGATACCCCATGGCGACCCTGGTTTCAGGCTTTCGGACTTCTGACTATTCGTACCGACTATCAAAACTACAAATGATAATTGGGACAAACGACTTAGCCTGGGCCTCAAGTCTGCTATTACAATAGTGTCAGAATGGTCTAATCATTGATTTCATAATTGTTGATTTTGACAAGTTTGGTAATCTACTAATATAATGGCGTCATTAATGAGGATCGGAACAGACCATTCTGACACTATTGTAATAGCAGACTTGAGGCCCTAGTTTCTTGCATGTCTCGGTATGAAATAGATGCCATCCACCAACGAACCGATTTCATTAAGTTTTTTTCTAGATACATAATTAAATAACTCGTGGAATGTGGATATGCCGACATAATTTACTCCTGCACATTTGTCTAGAATTAACTTGTTCAATTGAAAGTACATATGAAAGTAAACGAAGCAAAATGAGTATATAAGGATCGTAGCACGTCGCATTCTGTAGTTTCTGCCTAGCCCCACGGAAAGAAAGCGTAAGTTTATGTATGTATGTAAATTGTTCAACCATCTAATTAAATCTCATCATTTACCTAACCATCGTCATTCTCCTGCCCTTATGCCAATTTATTTGGGGTCGGCGCAACATGTCCCTTTCTTCCATACTTCTCTATTAGTTGTCATCTCGGTAGTCACCCCCTTTCTAGCCATATCATCTTTCACACAGTATATCCATCGTTTCTTTGGTCTTTCCCTACTCTGATAGCCATCGACATTCATGCTCAAAACTTTCCTCACGACATTTTCCTCATTCCTCCGCATCACATGCCCATACCATGACAACCGATTTCCGCACATCTTTTCAGTCACCGGTGCCACTTTCAGACTTCATCTTATGTACTTATTTCTTATTCTATACGTTCGTGTCCCACCACACATCCCTCTTAGCGTTGACATCTCGGCGGATTTACGGCCACCGTAGGCGCGGGCTTGCGGACCGTCCGATAAGGACCAGGCCGGTCGACGGCGCGTTGTGTTCCACGCGCGCCTCAAAGAGATGTCAGCGTAAGTGTAGGGGTCTACTAGGGCCGATACCTGCCAGGATCGCGTGGCAGTCCAAAAGGATTACCGAGGCCCCTGGCAACACAGGCAACGGAAGGAACATGGGTGGGTTGAAGTCATTAAGAGTCTGACACACCCTCCCGCTCCGCCCAGAGTGGGAGAAGATAATTGATAATATCCCACCCAAAAAAAAAAACGCATTGTCATCTCAGTTGCATGCAATTGCCTTTCATTCGTCCCTTTTTTGACCCAACATTGTGATCCATATAAGACAGCAGTAACCATTGTTTGATATATATCTCATTAACTACTGCATTGATAAGCGTTGATAAGCTGCTTGCCACAGCGTATTGCCAGGAAAGAGTAATTGGCACGTACCAAACATTCCCACGTCGTCTTATCA
The DNA here is from genome assembly GCA_905333075.3 of Atethmia centrago. NCBI lineage: Eukaryota > Metazoa > Arthropoda > Insecta > Lepidoptera > Noctuidae > Atethmia > Atethmia centrago. Next base: position 6,482,654 of record HG995379.1, read on the forward strand.
TTGGCAACAAACAGATTACCGCGATATGTAATCACAAAATAATAAATTTACTCCATGTACCTATATTATTTAGGTACGCTCTAAAGAACCCTTTTTATTTCCAAGGTATGTTGTTCTGCTACAACGTACCTTGGAAATAAAAAGAGTTCTTTGAGCAGCGGGATATAAAAAAACTAAAAGTAAGTGTACGGTCAACCATACGCTACCTACGTCTAAGCATTTTTACGTAACTTCATTAATAAATATTGATTGAGCAATTAGTACATGACTAGTGGTCATCGCGTGTGCTCCCCCCTGGCTCCTTTATATTATAATCTTTGGTCCGTTAAGTACATTTATTTTAACCTTAAACACAGCAGTATCATTGAGTATCTTTCAAACTTCTATAGTAAGTTTTAGGTATAAAAACTTACTGTTAGCTTTTACATCTCGCTGCTCAAAGAACTCTGGGGATAAAAATTACTGTTAGCTTTTTACATCCCGCTACTCAACAAACTCTGGGGATAAAACCTACTGTTAGCTTTTACATCCCGCTACTCAACAAACTCTGGGGATAAAACCTACTGTTAGCTTTTTACATTCCGCTGCTCAATGAACTCTTGGGATAAAATTTACTGTTAGCTTTTTACATCCCGCTGCTCAAAGAACTCTTTTTATTTCCAAGGTATTTCCAAGGTACGTTGTTTTGCTAACCGTACATAAATAATATAGGTACATGGAGTAAATTGATTTGTGATTGTATACCGCGGTGATCTGTTTGTTGTCATTGATAGTACTGAACGTGGGAATGTTTGGTGCGTGCCAATTATTGTAATTCCTGTCAATACGCTGTGGCACGCAGCTTATCAACGCTTATCAATGCAGTAGTTAAATATGGTCAGGTAAATGATGGGGATTATTTCATTAGACGGTTGATCAATTTACATACATAATCATTTATTTGTCAGAATATGGTACATTATATGGTCTTAAGTTTATTCAATGGTATCATCACATTCTGCCAAGTGTGGCGTGAAAATATTAGGTTTATACAATTATTACAGGATAGACATTATTAGATTAGTATTAACATTATTTTTATTGCATAATTACGAATTAAAATTAATATTTGAGTTAAAAATAATATCATAAACACACACAATTTATTTAGGATGTCATAGTATCATTTTAATGTCAAAGTATCAAAGAGTTATAGTAGAAAAGATTACATTTTAACTAATATGTCAAAGTATCATTCAAATACTCGTAGTCGTTTAAATTATAATAACATTTATTACACAGCAAGTCTTTAAGTTTATTTTTAAATCCAATTAAATTTAACATACATACATAAACTCACGCCTTCTTCCTTTAAGGGTAGGCAGAAACTACAGAACGGCACCTGCTACGATCCTCACATACCCCTTTTGCTTCGTTTACGTTCATAAGTACTCGTACATTCGGTGGAACAAGTTCTAAACAAATTTGAAGGAGTAGGCTATGTTGGCACATCTACATCCCACCAGTTATTTAATTATGATACAGAAATAAAATCATTTTATAATGTATATTTTATATATCTAGAAATAAAACCTCTTTCTTAAAGTCATACCAGCCAGCAGGCTTACCGAAATTGCTCCGTGGGTGGATGGCATCTATTTCATACCGAGACATGCCTGTGAAACCACGCTAAGCCGTTTGTCCCGGCTGTCATTTGTAGATCTTTGACAGTCGTTACGAATAGTCAGAAGTCTGACAACCAGGGTTGCCAAAGGGTATCTTGGTAAGCAATTAAGTTAGGAAGGTCAGATAGGCAGTCGCTCCGTGTAATATACTGGCATTCAGCTACATCTGGTTAGACTGGTAGCCGACCCCAACATATGTAGTTGGGAAAACGCTAGGCATATGATGATCTTGAATAATGCTAAAGTAGAGTTCGACAAGTTCTCAACTTCAAATTCTCAAATCAAAATCCGATTGTCTGAATCGCAAGAAACTTTTCGTGGCTTCAGCTAAGAAAAACTTTGGAAAAGCATTGGACCGGGTGAAAATACAGACTTCAAATTGCTACTAACAATTTTCCAAGAGAATAAGTTACAATAGCCTAATGTCAACTGCTCATTACCTTTTACAAAATATTGCTTTTCTTGACGCAGGGACGTTAATTGTTGAGGAGAACTGCCACTCACCATATACATTGTGAAGAGCATAAATGGCTTAGCAACCATATTAAAGTACCTAATCGAATCGCAACTCGTTAAATACTTCTTATTAAGTAGTTCTGGTGGCCATCTGTGGTCTTCATCATCAATTCCACTCCACTAAATGGTGCTTTCCGAGAGCAATTGCACAATTAGCTATAAAAAAGACCTAAATTTCTATAGGTGTGCCATTAAATTTTGAGGATTTCCCTCGATTTCCATGGGATTCCCTCATCAGATTATGACTTGGTTACAATGGGACCACCTCAGAAGCATACCCTTTCAAACAAATAAAAAAAAAAAAAAATCGGTCCGCATTTGACGGAGACATCGGCGAACTTACATAACAATAAAAAAATCATGTCGAATTCCTTTTTGAAGTCGGTTAAAAACGAAATAAAGCGTTGGTTTTAGCAGCAGAAGCACATATTTCAGTACCTACAAAGAATATTTAAGTTCAAAAACTGCCAACTTCCATAACACTACCCACTACAAAACAAAAACCTATTCCACGGAGCGATGAGCATGAAAAATATTACATTACGCCAAAAATAAATACACCTAGAAGCTAAACTAAAAATAATGTGCAGTGAATAGATATTTACCGCCGTCCTCCGCTCCGGGTCCGGTTTGTTCTGCTTTTATCCGGTTATATCCGGCTCAATCTGGTTGGGGAATTAAAGTATAACATAGGGTACCAGTTGCTTCTCATACTGGGACTGAGCCTGGATTTAGGAGATGGAGTATTGTTGGAAGTTTTGTGGCAATCTATATTATTTTGTATTTACATACAAGTGAATTAGTGAATATAAGTTACTTCTGGGGAAATGTGCACTATCGTTGGCTGTATCATCACTAAACATCAAGTAAGATAATGGGTGAACGCAAATCTATTCAGTAAAAATAACCGGCCAAGTGCGAGTCGAACCACGCACAATGAAGAGTTCCGTAGTTGGGAAGTTGGGATGAATTTATCCCAAAAACAAACTAAACATTGTAGTTGAAACAAATATTCTCCCATATGATTTTCATAGATGATTTTCAACGATGTATTCAAACATACCCTCACTTGACATAGTTCGTCGGTTTTATTTTTTTCTTTTTCGAAATATGGGGTCTGGTTGTCGCCATATTAAATTTTGATTACTCTCATGTCTTTAGTGACACTATCAAGATTAAGACAAATCAACTGACGTAAGAATCATCAAAATCGGCCCACACGTTTGATGTCTAAAACGCCGAAAAGGAACAAACACCTAAGCTGATAAACACATTACCCTCCTTTGCGTCGCGCAGTCGCATAAAAAGAGAAATTTGCCTTAATCACCTTACGTGGCAGTTAGGCATAAGGAGCCAACAATAAACCAAGTAATCCAATACAGTCACCCTCAGTAACTATGTCGCCTTTGATATTTGCATACAATACCTAGTTTCAGAAGCTCAGAGCAGACAATCTGCGGCTCGTTAAGACGTTCCGAGGAAATTCAAGATCAATGACAGTTACGTGACTTGCTTACAGGAGTTACAAGTAACAACAGAAAGGTATATTGAGGAAGGTACTATGTAACTATAAATGTAGCAAAATACAGTTTTACTTTGATGGGTACATTACATTAAGACGCTGGCTACACCTAAACCGCGGTCACTATCAGATTGCATAGAAAAGAAAGAGAAGCGCGATGACACAACGCTACAAGCGTTGTGTCATTTATTGCGAAATATGAAGCAATTCTTTATTTACTCAAAATCGAGTTGAGTAATCGAAAACAAAAGAACAACCAAGTTCTGCATTTAAATAAGACGTTCTTGTAATTAATTAAATACGTAACGTATGTTGATATTTAATACAGATATTTTGGATTAGAACTCAAGGTAAGAGGTTAGTTTAACGTTAGTTTGTATCAAGATTTTTTTCAAAACGTGTTTTGGTAACAACCAAGTTCCGGGAATATGTTAAAAATTAACATATATTTTTTTCCGCTACCACAAACTATACAGATTTTGGCAAATTGTTTTCTTAAGAGAAGCCTTTTTTGGTCAATTGGGTCTTGTCAGCGCCTTAAGAGGTTCCTTGCACTACTAACTTTTAAGGCATCTTAAAGGAAGGATCCAGAGATGAAACGAGTAGATAAACGCATCAAAATAAAATAACCTAACGTCCAGCGTAACTTGGATAGTCAGGCCTTGCTGACTGGCTAGTATTTAGGCTATTTCTCTGCAGTGGGGAAATAATAGGCCTGTATTATTATTTACCTATATATATATATGAATAATAAAACTGATGAGCTTGTTTGAACGCGCCAATTTCTAAAAAACTGGCCAAGTTCACACTTCATTGTGCGTGGTACGATACGCATATCGTACCACGCACAATGAAGTGTTCCGTAGTTGAGATTACTTGGGATGAATTTAACCCAAAAATAAACTTAACACTGTTCAAAAACATGTTATACATCGATATACCTCACGGTCAATTCTCCAACTGCAGATTTAAGTTCGTCGACTATTACTAGTTAACTTGTAAAGTCCAAGTTTTTCTTTTAATTTCATTATATTTAATACTGCCATGAATTTTTTCACATGTCTATAAACAACCATTTCGCTGGCAATGGGGGACACTTTACTCTAACAAAAATTATCACTTTAAAGCTTAATATTACGCAAACGGATCCTTGAATCGAAAAATAGTGTTCGCAAACCCGTGTTCCAAACAAAAATAGTGTTCCAAATATTTTTCAAAAAATCAAAATCAAAATCAAAAGTCATTTATTCAAACTAGGCTGAAAATCAGCACTTTTCGAACGTCAAAGTTACATAAGACAGTCCCCCAAAAATGCCCGCCCGTCACCACTTCCTAGTGCTTTAGCTGGGAAGAAGAAGTGGTGGAACAAACTCCCCAGCAGCACGTCTGTCTGTTTAGTTATATAAACTTGATTTTATACAAATCGTATGCAAAGTAATTAACATTACGAAACACAAAACATTGGATTAAATTACACACTTGCCATACGTTAGCTAGCACGCGCCAGTATACCAACAAAACAATGAACAAACTGTACTCAAGCAGATAAAAATTTCAACATAAAAAAAACGTAAATAGAACTTAATACCTAAATAAAAGCCTCCAGGCATAAAGGGCGTGCCCGCTTACATAAGGCAATTGCTGTAGCTCGAAGTGAGAAATGATAAACTAGCCCCATCGAAGTAAAATAAGTAAACAATTACTAATAACAATTAAAACCATGATCAGCAAGACGACCAGTCACCACAAGCAGCACCCGTTCACGAGCATAACGCAAAGATCAGCCATTTTGATCGGCCTATCCATTATCCAACGATATCTCATGGGATAAACGAGAAAAAAAAATATCATCCCCACGTTACGTGTAAGGGAATTACACTAAAAAAAATAGTTTTCAACATTTTATATTACCAATTCATTGGCGTGATTAATATCTATACATATACCAAATTACAGCTTTCTAGTTCGCTTAGTACTTAGTCTCTGAGCTACAGTGCGAACAGACAGACGGAGAGACGGAAAGGCGGTTTCATCATGTTCGCCTGTCCATCTGTCCCCTTGTAGTTTTATAAGGGTTCCTTGTTTACTACGGACGTGTTATGTGGAAGAAATTTTTTCAAGATTTTGTTCACCACTTTGTCGGCGTGATAAAAATGTATAGCCATGCCAAATTACAGCTTTGTAGTACTAAGAGTCTCTGAGCTATGCCGCGGACAGCCAAACAAACAGACAGACGGACATGGCGAAACTATTAGGGTTCCTTGTTGACTAAGGAACCCTACGAATTAGTATTGAATATTGAGTAAGAAAGCGCCACTATATCTAGAAAAAAATATTATTATAATATTAATATCAATGTTATAACTACAAAAAAATCTAATATCAAGTGGCGTAAACTTAGAGTAGCAATGTTTTTTTGCTAGAGGTGGCCTGGTCTGAATGAATAATGATTTACTTAAATTCTGAGATGAATGAGCCCACTTTTCTTAGTACCTACACTCACGATAGTATTCCAAATTGACGAAGATTCGGGCCCTTCTCTAATCTGTTTAGTGCGATAAGTGAATCTTAAAAGAAATCTTCGAAAATCGTAAACAGCTGGACATTTTCCTCTTTTCCCGTCCGGTTTATTCCGGTTTTATCCGCCTACATCCGGTTTGCACAAGTTTTATACATAGCTACATAGTGGAAAGGATGACACTGTCAAGCAGAGTGCGTCCCCTAATCCCGGCTTAGGGACTCTGCAAGTCATCAGTTATCATGGCGACCCTTTTTTGAAATGTATAAAGGACACAACCTTTATGCTAATGTATTTTTGGGTTTTTGAATATTAGTCGGCGGCACGAATATGCTTCATCATACAGATTACCGGGATCTTAAAATAGGGTTATTACTCTGCTCATATGATATAACGCGACACAGTATACACAAAAAGCTTTTCACGCTTGTTTTGCGCATCATAGTTAGAATAAGATCTATATAATTGGTTAATGAATAGTTAATTCAGAAAGGTCAGGTGCGTATATAGCCGCGGGAAAGTCCAAAAGTGTTAGATAATTAGAAATAAGTAGCAATTAAGTAGCGCTTGCATGTCAAAAACGTCAAACAAATAGTTTTCTGACAGCTGCGCGCACAGATTACCTTAGGCGGTGCGTGCGTCGTTCCCGTCGGTACGGAATGTTGCCATTTTAAATGTTTGTATTTTTTTTTCTTATTACAATCTTACCGTGTGCTGCACCGGTCGACGTCATCGTTGAAAACAAGGCTAGGGCTCTGTCTCGCATATGGTCGCAGCATTATGCTGAGCAACGGCCGTTATGCGTGAATGTGACGCATAATCTCCCACAAATTGTTTCTTTTTTGTATTTGTGTTCCTTCTTTGCGCCATGTTTACCGCATATAAACGAATTTTCTTTCTTTTTTTCTTTTTCTTTCAAAAGGGATACTGGTCTCTGGCAACACACAGGCAACAGAAAGAACACGGGTGAGTTTTAGTCTATAAGAGTCTGACACGCTCTCTCGGTCCGCCCAGAGCGGAGAAGATATTTGAAATTTCTCAAAAAAATAAAAATGCGTATATAGTACTCACAACCGGCGTGCGTTTAAGACCAGCATCCTAATAGGGTATTTTACTATATACGAGAAATAATCTGTAAATATATTATTGAGATAGTTTAGGCAAAAAGGAGTCGGAAAATGTTAGTTTTAGTTTATAAAATAACAAAATAAAATTTTAAAATTCAATTTAACGTTTTAAGTTTTTCTAATCTGTTAAAAAACACCATGAAATAGTAGCCGCCATGTTATTACGTCATACGGCTATGTAAACAAAAGCGTGTCAATTATCATACAAAGATCAGCGCATTTGTTTTCATAGCCCAGTGACGTCATGACCACAGAGCAACATGGCGTCCACTGAGTCCAGCGTTTTCGTCAACCTACGCGCAAAATTTGAAAAAGTAAAATTTTAAATGCATTTTTAAGGCACTTATCGATTGAATAAAAAAATGTGTGTTTTTTTTGGGCATATTAGTACTATAGAATTTAATTAAGACACTTTTCAAAAATGGGTGTTAGACCCAATTGCGTGCGTGCTATCAAGCACAATCTAAATGATTTTGAAGTATATTGCCAATCCATTGCTTCATATGTTCGAAAAATTTGTCCCCTCAACAACGTGAATATTGTTGAACTGTCAAAATTAAACACGTTACTACTGATAGTGTTACACAATTACCCCGCTGATGTATGAACGTAAACGTAGCAAAAGGAGTATGTAAGGATCGTAGCAGGTAGCGTTCTGTGGTTCCTGTGTACCACCATGGAGAGTAAGCGTCAGTTTATTTACGTAATATGTAATATTAACGCGCTGATATCACCCAATTGACCAAAACTGGCTTCTCTTAAGAAAAAAAATTGCCAAATCTGTATAGTTTGTGGTAGCGGAAAAAATATATATTAATTTTGAACATATTTCCCAGAACTTGGTTGTTACCAAAACGCGTTTAGAAAAAAATCTCGATACAAACTAACGTTAAACTAACCTCTTACTTTGAGTTCTAATCCAAAATATCTGTATTAAATATCAACATACGTTACATATTTAATAAATAACAAGAACGTCTTATTTGAATGCAGAACTTGGTTGTTTTTTTATTTTCGATTACTCAACTCAATTTTGAGTAAATAGATAATTGCTTCATATTTTGCAATAAATTACAAGCGTTTTGTCATCGCGCTTCTCTTTCTTTTCTATGAAATCTGACAGTGACCGCGGTTTAGGGGTTGTCAGCGTCTTAAGTTGGTATTAGAAAATTTTAAAATAATGTTTACGTAACATAAAAGGACACACACGCATAGCAATAGCTACTGAAAAAGCATGTGTTTGAAAACATTGCGAACAATAAGCATGCCATTTTTGAGTGCGCACTGGGCCCGCGTGGTGGATTATGGCCCGCTTCCTCTCACAGAGAAGAGACCTGTGTCCCAGCAGTGGGATCTTTATAAGCTGTCAGAACCTTAAATAAAAATTGGTTATCCGATTATGGACTCTTTAATGAAGTAATTCTTGTCGATTTATAATCAATATTGTAAAGAGGATTGCGAGTTAATACGTAAGGGTAATCTTTGGAAGTGCTGATCTGATTTCAAAAATTCTTTTACTAATGGTAAGCTACAGTATTGCTGAGTGTCATAGGATGATATATTTGATGTTAAAACAAGAAATTTCACACAAAGTCGCGGGCAGAATTTTGTACCTATCTATAAAGGCACTTGTTAAGACAAAGGCTAGGAAAAGGAATATTTATTACTAGATGCGCCCCGCGGTTTCACCCACATAAGTTTTGACCCCGTGGGTATATCGGGATAAAAATATTCTATGTGTTATTCCTGGTTATAAACTATCTGTGTGCCAAATATCATCCAAATCCGTTCAGTACTTTTTGCGTGAAAGTATAACAAACATCTATCCATCCATTCTTACAAACTTTCGCATTTATAATATTAGTAGGATTTTTTTCACGTTATTTTTTGCAGAAAACCTCACTAACCAATGGATACGCATCAATGCACACAATACAATGCGCATTTTTTTTTCTTTTAATGGACAGGTCGGATCCACTCTTTGTGTGGTTCTTTCCTCAAAAGACCATCTCAGACATTACACCGCATCGTTTTTGTGTGATTATGACCAAGATTATGTCTAGACTTTAAAAGAGACGTGACCTCTGAGTTTGTTTCAGTCTTTCTTCTCTGAGGAACACCGAATTCGATTAGTTTTAAAACATAAGATAATTTTGACGTGTAAAAGTGTTTTTTTTTAACCTATTTTCGAAAATAAATATAATTTAATTTCATCATTTCACCTATGTTATCTATGTTCATCTATGCTTATCTATGTTCATCTCAGTTCATCTATGTTCATCCTCCACTAACGAATACAACAATCGTCGTATGTTACAAATAAGTCCCTTGTGACTACTGCAGATATCCAAATATATCCAAATATTTTCCCACCATGTTTTATTGTTTCCCCAACCAATAGATCACAGAACCGCAGCGGACAACCATTATATATATCTGGAGTTAGCGCCTCGTCTAACTGGCGTTTGTTACTGTTATTCGTTTTAACTGGGATTTCTAACATTTTTGCAAATCTTTCGGAGGGATTTTGTTGTAAATCTCGCCGAATTTTGCGGTAATTAATGGTATTAGAGATAAAACAGTAAAATGTTCCATATTACCATATCACACAGGCCGCGACTTACGGGTTGAAGATCGTAGGTTCGAACCCACGTAGGCGCTTTACTTTGTGTAAATTATTTCATCACCACTGCTCTCAAAAACGGTGACGGAAAACATCGTGAGGAATCCGGCATATCCTAGAATCAAAAATTTGAAAACATGTGACATCTACCAACCCGCACTGGGCCCGCGTGGTGGATTACGGCCCACTCCCTCTCGCAGAGAGAAGGCCCAGCAGTGGGAACATTATAGGTTGATTATGTGTGCAGAAGGCCATATTCTGATAACAAAATAGCTCGTATTACTTCGTTTCCGCTTAGCGCTCTTTCTGACTTTTTTTCTTTTTGCTCGGCTCATAAGAGCGTTTTGTTAATAGCCAATAATCAAGAACTTGGCTATCAAATGCAAAAACGTATTTTCAAACCCGACTGGTATTTTTTAGGGTTACGGAGTAAACAAGGAACCCTTATAGTTGCGCCATGTCCTTCTGTCTGTCTGTCTGTCCCCGCTTTAGCTCAGAGACGCTTAGTACTAGAAAGCTGTTATTTGGCATAAGTATACATATTAATCACGCCGACAAAGTGCTAAAATAAAATCTTGAAAAAGAAATTGCACGTAATGTGGGGATGATATTTTTTTTTCTCGTCTATCCCATGGTGCGGGTCTGCGAACATCATTTTTCGATTCAAGGATAAGTTTGCGTAATATTAAGCTTTCAAGTGCTATTTTTTGTTAGAGTCAAGTGTACCCCCTGCCTGCTAAATTTTTGTTTATAGAAATGTGGAAAAACTTACTTGGGACCCTTCATTGTGCCTGGTCCGACATGCACTTGGCCGGTTTTTTTAGAAATTGGCGCGTTCAAACAAACAAACTCGTCAGCTTTATTATAATAGAAAAACAATACAAGCCTATTATTTTCCCACTGAAGAGAAAAAGCTTAAATACTAGCCATTCAGCAAGTTAGTAACTTGTCTGACTACTCAAGGAACGCTGGTCGTAAGGTTATTTTATTTTGATGCGTTTATCTGTTCGTTCCATCTTTGGATCCTTCGTTTAAGATGCCTTAAAAGTTAGTAGTGGAAGGAACCTCTTAATGTAATGTACCGATCAAAGTAAAACTGTATTTTGCTACATTTATAGTTACATAGTACGAGTACCTTCCTCAATATACCTTTCTGTTGTTACTTGGAACTCCTGTAAGCCAGTCACGTAACTGTCATTGATCTTGAATTTCCTCGGAACGTCTTAACGAGCCGCAGATTGTCTGCTCTGAGCTTCTGAAACTAGGTATTGTATGCAAATATCAAAGGCGACACAGTTACTGAGGCTGAAGCTACATTAGACCACGACGCGACCTGCGCCACATGAGCGATTAAAAAAGTAAATGAATGCTCACGTATATGGCTACACCGTACATCAAATATTACTAGCAATCTTTGATTTCTTTAAGCGATCGGAACAACATTACTGTAATCAGGGCATCGGCTACATCAACATATCAGCGAAATTAGCCGCATGAATTGCTCAGGTTGATTCGTTGTGTAGCATGTGTACTGTAGCTACGTCATCGCCGAATATACGTCGGATTTTCGCTTATAATGTAGCCATACCATGTTTATCTCGTTTCGCTCTTTCTGTCGCATCGCAAATCGCTGCCTACTGTAGCCTCAGCCTGAGGGTTACTGGATTGGATAACTTGGTTTATTGTAGGCTACGTATGTCTACATCTGCCACGTAAGGTGATTAAGGTAATTTACTGCGCGATGCAAAGAAGGGCTATTTGTTTAAGGCGCTGACAAGAGGGAAACTACCAAAATAGGCTTGGCTTAGCATAAGAAAAAAAAAATGCCAAATCTGTATAGTTTGTGGTAACGGAAAAAATGTATGTTAGTTTTGAACATATTTCTCAGAACTTGGTTGTTACCAAACACGTTTGGAGAAACAAATCTCAAACTAACCTCTTACCTTGAGTTCTAATCCAAAATATCTGTATTAAATATCAACGCACGTTACGTATTTCATTAATAACAAGGAAGTCTTATTTGAATTCAGAACTTGGTTGTTTTTAATTTTCGATTACTGAACTCATTTTTAGTAAATAGATACTTGCTTCATATTTTGTAAAAAAATACAATTGTTGTCTCACCGCGCTTCTCTTTCTTTTCTATGAAGTCTTACAGTGACCGCGGTTTAGGTGTTGTCAGCGTCTTAACAGCTTAGGGATTTTTGTTTGTTTGTTCCTTTGTGGCGCTCTAGAGACCAAACGCACGGGCCAATTTTCATGATTCTTATGTCAATTGATTTGTCCAAATCTTGCCAGTGTCACTAAAGATATGAGAGTAATCAAAATTCAACATGGCGACAACCATACGCCATATTGTGAATAATAAAAAATAAAACCGACGAACTATGTCAAGTGAGGTATCATTGAATACGTCTTTGAAAATCATCTATAGGCTCTTATCATTTTCAATTTGAATTAAGGCTTTTACAGACTGGGGCGATATCGCGAATGCGATAGGCATATTGCTGCCTGTCGCGCCCGCGATATCGCCTCGATAGAGCCTTTACCATTTCGGATCTACAACGGTTTAAAGTTGGCTAGCAACCATTCTCACTTTAATTTTCAGAACTTATAATAAAGCTGTGATAAAGTTCTTATATAATCGTATAATAATAGGTCTTATTAATGTGAAAAATAATTATTAAAAAGTGAAAAAAGAAAATCATAAAAGGTGACTGCGTAAAAAGTGAAGTTTAAAAATACCGGCCAAGGGCGTGTCGGACCTCGCACAATGAAGGGTATCGTAGTTGGGAAGTTGGTATTAATTTATTCCAAAAACAAACTTAACATTGTGGTTGAAAAATATATGTATATTCTCCCATACTTCTCCAACTGCAAATTTAAATTGGTCGACTATTACTCGTTATCTTGTAAAGCTCACTTAGCTGTGATAGTTTATATGTAGGTACTTTTTTTTTTGGCTGGGTAATCATCAAATAACTTCTCCCGCTCTGGGCGGCGGAGTGGGAGGGTGTGTCAGACTCTTACTGACTAAAACCCACCCGTATTCCTTCCTGTTGCCTGTTTTGCCAGGGGCCTCGGTAACCTTTTGGTACCTTCCCGCGACCCCGGTAGGCATCGGCGCAATTGGACCCCTACGCTTGTGCTGACGACATCTCTTTGAGGCGCGCGTGGAATACAACGCGCCGTCGACCCGGGCCTGGTCCTTACCGGACGGTGAGCTACCCATTGCTCACCGTCCGCAAGCCCGCGCCTACGGTGGCCGGAAATCCGCCCGGGATTCCCGACGCCCTGGGCGTCTCCTGCGGCGGCTAGGGGCGAGAGGGCGCGAAACTTGCCTTTCCCTCAACCGTCCCGCCTCCTCCTTCGCGAGCATTACTGCTTCGCAGAAGGAGGTGACGGCTGCCCATGCCCTCTCGCTCCGTACCATAGCCTGAACCAGGGCCGGACGCGAGAGGTCTCTGCCGCCGATCGCCTCCAAGAGGACACGGCGGTGTTCTGCCCAAGCCGGGCAGACCTCCACCGTATGCTCCACCGTGTCTTCCGGGCGATCCACACAGTGGTGACACCCGGACGTTTCCTCCCGCCTTATCCGACACAGGAACCTGCGTCACGCGGAAGGTGAGGACGCCGTGGCGCCTCTCCAGCCACTCCTCAAAGAGGGGACTTATCGCCGCAATGGTGGCGTGCCCAGCACTGGGTTGCGACAACCGTACTTTCCATGACGCCATGAGATCCCGCCGGAGCTCCGTCCGCTGTGCCGCGATTTCTCGCGGCAGCGGACTTACGCCCCGGCGTTTCGCCTCCTCGCGCCACTCCCATACGTGCGCGAGGACTTTTGCCTCCAGATCCCATGGCGGCAATCCGGCAAGGAGGCTCGCTGCCTCACAGGAGACCGTGCGGTATCCTCGGACCATCCGGATGGCCATGACCCTTTGGGCCGCGCTCAACCGGCGAGCTGGCCGCAGCGCCAGAGAGCGCGCCCATACAGGAGCCCCGTAGAGGGCCATGGACCGCACGACCTCCGCGTAGAGCCTCCGGCAGGAGGCGTTTGGACCCCCTAGATTGGGCAGCAGCCGCTTCAATGCAGCGCCCGCCCGCTCCAGTTTGGGAGCCAAACGTCGGAAATGCTCCACGAAGTTCCACCGGCTGTCGAGGACGAGTCCCAGGTACTTCATCGTCGACTCGACACCAACGGTGGCGCGTTCCGAGGACCATGAAAACACATGGCCTCGGACTTGTGCAGGGCCACCTCGAGTCCCAATTGCCGGATCCTTTCGACGATTGTCGCAACCCCGCGTGCCGCTAATTCGGCCGCCGCCTGGTGCGACCTCCCCTGCGACAGGACCAACGTGTCGTCAGCGTAGCACACTACGCTGACGCCGCTAGGGAGGTCGGCGCGCAGCACCCAGTCGTATCCGATGTCCCACAGATGCGGCCCCAGGACCGATCCCTGTGGGACACCGCACGACATCTCTTGCCGGTTCCACACTCCCTGGTGACCGGGGTAGATGACGGCCCTGTCCGTCAAATAGGCCTCGACCACACGACAGAGGTAGGTCGGCATCCGGTGATACCGGAGTGCCTCCCTGATGCAACTCCAGGGCAGGGTATTGAAGGCATTGGCGATGTCTAGAGACACCGCCAAGACGACCCCACCCTGGGCAACAGCATTCCCCGTCGTCAGGGCTCGCACGCGCATGATGGCGTCCACCGTAGAGCGCCCTCTGCGGAAACCAAACTGGCTCTCCGCCAAATCCGACCCCACCTGCACCAGCTGGCCGACGAGGCGGTCTGCAATGACTCTTTCAAAGAGCTTGCCCACCTCGTCGAGCAGCACGATGGGCCGATAAGCGGACGGAGAGTCCGCAGGGCGCCCTGCCTTCTTTATGAGGACCAGTTTCCCCGTCTTCCAGCGAAGCGGGAACTGGCCCCTCTCCATGCATGCGCTTAGGAGCCCCCTAAGTCGAGGCCCGAGAGCCTCCAAGGCCAGGACCCAGGCCTTCCCAGGTAAGCCGTCGGGTCTTGGGGCGGTATTTTTAGCATTAAGCCTGCGTACCGCCGCTCTCATTTCTACCTCGGTCACCTCCGGAGCATCGTCGTCGTCGTCGGCGGTGTGGTCCGCATCGGGCACCGATTTACTTGGAATTCATATTCTAAAATTGGCACAAATAATTAAAAATGAAGTAATCCTAAACATACAATACAAATATTACATATACTATTATAAATTACTTGGTATAAATATACAAACTCACTTTCGCATTTATAATATATAAATGCGAAATTAAGTTTGTTTGTTTGTTACACTAAAACGGCAGAACGGATTTGGCACACGGGTGAACCATAGCCTGGGTTAAGACATAGAATACTTTTTATCCCGTTAGTACATTCCCATGGGATCACCACTGTGTGGATTGCCCGGAGACCACGGTGGAGCATACGGTGGAGGTCTGCCCGGCTTAAGCAGAACACCGCCGTGTCCTCGTGGAGGCGATCGGCGGCAGAGACCTCTCGCGTCCGGCTCTGGTTCAGGCCATGGTACGGAGCGAGAGGGCATGGGCAGCCGTCACCTCCTTCTGCGAAGCAGTAATGCTCGCGAAGGAGGAGGCGGGATGGTTGAGATTTCGCGCCCTCTCGCCCCTAGCCGCTGCAGGAGACGCCCTGGTCGTCGGGAATCCCGGGCGGATTTCCGGCCACCGTAGGCGCGGGCTTGCGGACGGTGAGCAATGGGTAGCTCACCGTCCGGTAAGGACCAGGCCCGGGTCGACGGCTCATTGTATTCCACGCGCGCCTCAAAGAGATGTCGTCAGCACAAGTGTAGGGGTCCACCAGGGCCGATGCCTGCCGGGGTCGCGGAAGGGTACAAAAGGGGTAATGAGGCCCCTGGCAACACAGGCAACTGAAGGAATACGGGTGGGTTTTAGTCAGTAAGAGTCAGACAAACCTTCCTGCTCCGCCCAGAGCGGGAGAAGTAATTTGATGATTTCCCACCCCAAAAAAAAAAGAAAGATGTTTGGGCTTGTGACGACCCGTAACAACTGTCAAAGATATACAAATAACAGCCGGGACCAATGACTAACATACTTTCCGAGACTCGGAATGGTCTTGGTATGAAAGATGGTCACCCATCCTCGGACCAACCGCGACAAGTGTAGCTTAACCTGATCGATCAACCCGTGCGGCTGTTATTACTTAACCACAAGACACCATAGCCAACAAATCTAAATTATAGGGTAACTGCTATAGTAATTGGCCACGCTATAGTAACTGGCCACTCATAACAAAAGAAGTAGAAACAAGTTACCTAATGTGAACTAAAACGAAAATACTATACCTACTATACAGGAATATTGTTTGTCCTTTTCATTTATGGGCTTGCTCGCATTACCTTGTTTCAACCTCTTTTGTTATGAGTGGCCAGTTACTAAAACGTGGCCAATTACGAGTACTATAGCAGTTGCTCTATATCTAGTAGTTGTTTATACCAAGTCGTCTGTACTCGTATAACATATGAAATGTACCGTTTAATTACAAATTCTAAATCTGTGGTATTCCAAAGAAGGAATCTAGGTCGAGCTGTTAAGCTCATTAATTAATTGCAGCAGAAAACCTATCGACCAATATTGCTCAGGTATAAAGCGGAGCTCTGTTAATGTTCCGTTAAGCTTTAGTAATTTTTTTTTAATTCATATCACATAACATACCATACCATAGACAGAAAGACCATTTTTTTTTTTGATAATAGTACTTTTACTAAGTGCCGTAGTTTATACTCACTGCAGTTATATTTAGTCTATAGCTATGTATTTTTGTTACTGCCTGGTGACACCTATTGTTTTTCTATCGTTGCTATTTTTGATAATAGTAAGTTTACTAAGTGCCGTAGTTTTTACTCACTGCAGTTATATTTTAGACTGTAGCTATGTATTTTTTTTACTGCCTGGCGACACCTATTGTTTTTCTATAGTTGCTATTTTTGATAATAGTAAGTTTACTAAGTGCCGTAGTTTTTACTCACTGCAGTTATATTTTAGACTGTAGCTATGTATTTTTGTTACTGCCTGGTGACACCTATTGTTATTTTATCGCTGCTATTTTTGATAATAGTAAGTTTACTAAGTGCCGTAGTTTATACTCACTGCAGTTATATTTAGTCTGTAGCTATGTATTTTTGTTACTGCCTGGTAACACCTATTGTTTTTCTATCGTTGCTATTTTTGATAATAGTAAGTTTACTAAGTGCCGTAGTTTTTACTCACTGCAGTTATATTTAGTCTGTAGCTATGTATTTTTGTTACTGCCTGGTAACACCTATTGTTTTTCTATCGTTGCTATTTTTGATAATAGTAAGTTTACTAAGTGCCGTAGTTTTTACTCACTGCAGTTATAGTTTAGACTGTAGCTATGTATTTTTTTCTGCCTGGTGACACCTATTGTTTTTCTATCGTTGCTATTTTTGATAATAGTAAGTTTACTAAGTGCCGTAGTTTTTACTCACTGCAGCTATATTTAGTCTGTAGCTATGTATTTTTGTTACTGCCTGGTGACAGCTATTGTTTTTCTGTCGTTGCTATTTTTGATAATAGTAAGTTTACTAAGTGCCGTAGTTTTTACTCACTGCAGTTATATTTTAGACTGTAGCTATGTATTTTTTTTACTGCCTGGCGACACCTATTGTTTTTCGGTCGTTGTTATTTTTGTACCAGTGTAGAAGAAGTTTGTTAAAACGTTTGGTTCAAGAAATCTTACTCGTTTATTCATTTAAAACATCTGTTCTAATGTGTATATGGTACACCCACATTTTGCTGGTTATGTTTAAGTCCCATTTTGGTGATAGTGGGCGACCCTATTGGCACAAATCCAGCCAGGTCTGCCACTGAGACATTTGTGTTGAAAAAACACCACATGATTATTTTAAAGTCCAAAAAAGAAAGTCACTATACGAGTATTACCGTGGATGTCCATGTACATGGTGACATTGAAAACATGCGACAAATCGAAATGGGAGATTGTACTCATCATTATGAACAACTTTTACTAAGGGACCAAAGCTAAAATCCCAAAAAAAAAAACTGCTATCCCCTACATTTATGTTCGCAATACCTCATCAAAATGTAGGAAAAGCAGATTTTTTTTTTTTGGGATTACAGCTTTGGTCCCTTAGTAAAAGTTGTTAATAATGATGTATACAATGTCTCATTTCAGTTTGTCGCAAGTTTTCAATTTCAACCTGTATAACGTTAGTCTGGACGGAAATATAAAAGCGTCTCCATGTTTCCATACATTTTACTTCCCTGTGTTATCGTCATGTTTCCATACATTTTACTTCCCTGTGTTATCGTGATGCCATGACGTGGACGTGGATATCAAGATAATATCGTCATGTTAGAAAACATTCATTGGGAAATTATTTCTTGAAAGCTGGTTTTTTATGAAGACCTACCAAACACTGTCCTCAGCGATGGGGTTTAAGTAACTAAGTGCTGTTATATTTACTTAATATTCCAGCGATAATTTCTCGAATTTGAGGGATTTTGATTTACCGTTTTAATATTAATATATTCTGTATATGAACAGAATGGTACAAAATGTATGATTAAAAAGAAAAATAAATTGTCATCGTTTGGTTCAAGAAATCTTACTCGTTTATTCATTTAAAACATCTGTTCTAATGTGTATATAGTACACCCACATTTTGCTGGTTATGTTTAAGTCCCATTTTGGTGATAGTGGGCGACCCTATTGGCACAAATCCAGCCAGGACTGCCACTGAGACATTTGTGTTGAAAAAACACCACATGATTATTTTAAAGTCCAAAAAAGAAAGAATAGAAAACCTAATGGAAATTCCAAAGTAAACACCGACTGCCAACGGCACATATTGCAGATGCTTAAGTTTGCAGGTCAAATGCAAAAATGTTTTTTTTTTGGTAACTTTCGCTGCGTAAGTGTTGTGTAGCCTGCACGCACCTTAAGGCGCTGATATATGATTATAGTGACTTTTAAATATATTATTACGCCTTCGTATAATGCAAGTATATTATGCAAAAAATGAAAGTTAAACTAGAACGCATACAAATCAATTCTCATGATCTTCTGCCTAGCCTTTTCCCAACCATGTTGGGGTCAGCTTCCAGTCTTACCGGATACAGCTGAATACCAGTATTTTACATGGAGCGACTGCCTATCTGACCTCCACAACCCAGTTGGGTAACCACTGGGTAACACGATACCCCTTGGTAAGACTGGTTGTCAGACTTTCGAGCTTCTGACGATCCGTAACGACTGTCAAAGATCTACAAATGACAGCCGGGACCAACGGCTTAACGTGCTTTCCGAGGCACGGAGGGATCTTGGTATGTAAAGATGGTCACCCATCCACGGACCAACCGCGGCAAGCGTAGCTTAACCTGATCGATCGACCCGTGCGGCTGTTATTACATAGCCACAAGCCCCTCTACAAATCAATTCTATATCGTCGGTGATATTCTGAAACCGCGGAACTAACAGTGTTTAAAACCGCGTAAGGTTGGTGCAGTGAATTTTACAAGAACGAGGAAAAACGTAATATTTACTAAACCACTTGACTTTCTATTGTTTAAATTTTTAAATTGATAAATTCCTCTTAATATTGTAGGCATTAGTTATGTAAAATACATATTAATGAATTAGAAAATTCGAAATCTCGATTTTGCTACTTTTGTAAATACGCGGTTTTAAAAACTGTTAGTTCCGCGGTTTCAGAATACCACCGACGATATGTGAATATTTAATTAAGTATTGTAGTAAAATACTGTATGAAATAAATTCAGGAAGTAATGTCTACCCTAAGCATAAAAAAACGATATTACTTTTAAACTACTTAAGATATTTTTATGATTTTCTTTTGTATGAACAGACTATATTATTATCTATAACTGCATCTGTGTTTTTCAATTATTCATATTTTCTTTACTAAAAATAAATATTCCCTATGAAACCGAACAACGGCGCGGTGTGAGCGGGACGCGCATTTGTATAGCCAAGGTCAACCGCAATTACTCGTCCTTTAACACCCAACCTTCTCAACTTCTTTGAACCGTCTAACAGGGCCTTTAGTTATACATTTTTACTGAGATCATTTTTACGACAGTTTTTTTACGGCCAGAAAATTTCCTCATCTTACCAATGTTAAAAGAATATAGGTATTATTATGATGTGTTGCAAGCTTATGAAAGATTGTAATAACTTGACGGAGCATCATAAAACATGAGGGAATTTTGTGTGCCAACCTAATCATGTGTTTACAGTCGCAGCCGCGAAAATGATGGGACGGTTGGTACTTTTTTATGCTACAGGGTGATTTTATGAGCGAATATGCGAGTACAGGCTGTGTAATAATTTTTATGTTTGATGTGCACGTTTTTTGTAATTTTTTTATCGTTGAAGATAAAAACATGTAAGAATATTAGTACCTAAAGTCGAATTATTTATTCACTGTAGTAATTTGACATGTGCTAGCTCTCAATCTGTGTAATAAAATGGTCATATTTATTGTAATGGTGATCGTTTAGTTTAATCTATATATATAAGTGTAAAAAAATATATGATAATAAATTTAAAAGTCTATAATACAATAAGTACAATAAATATGATGATAGTGTCAGCTAGCTTAAGAGGCGCTCACAAGACCCAATTCACCAAAATAGGCTTCTCTTAAGAAAAAATTACCAAATCTGTATAGTTTGTGGTAGTGCAAAAAATATATAATATGTTAATTTTGAACATATTTCCCAGGACTTGGTTGTTACCAAAACACGTTATGAAAAAAAATCTCGATACAAACTAACATTAAACTAACCTCTTACCTTGAGTTCTAATCCAAAATATCTGCATTAAATATCAACATACGTTAGGTATTTAATTAATAACAAGAACGTCATAATTGAATGCAGAACTTGGTTGTTTTTTATTTTCAATTACTCAACTCAATTTTGAGTAAATAGACAATTGCTTCATATTTTAAAATAAATTACAAGCGTTGAGTCATCGTGCTTCTCTTTCTTTTCTATGTAATCTGACAGTGACCGCGGTTTAGATGTTGTCAGCGTCTTTGTCATTACTCCAGTGAATTAATAATTAGACTTTACTGTCTCCATGATAGTTCATTCAAAAATAATCGTCATGCGAGCTCTTATCCCAGTTGAGATACATGGAGTCGGCACACCATAATTATCTTTTTCCTCCATTCACATCTTCATTAGCAGTCATCTTTGAAGTCAATCTCACTCATCATTGTAAGTAGTTATTTTTCCAGCATGCAATCGGTCTGTTTTTGTTTTGATTGTTTGTTTGTTTGGTTGTTTGTTGTCATTTGCCAGTGTCGCAACACGAGAGTAATTTAATACGCAATATAAATAATAATAATAATAATTTATTTCACCAAAAATAATAGGCTAGTAATAGGGAGTATATAATATGGGAGCATCTGTAGCCGAACTAGGACGAGTCCTGTATCTCGGCATACAGCGCCAAACCCCTCAAAACGGACAAAAATACATATTAGCCCCATAGACATGCAAAAGGGGTGCGTGCAGAAAACCTCCGATGACGTGTGTCTGATTGCTGCTGGTTCCCTGCGAATACGTTCGGGGGAAAGAGCAGTCGTCGGGCCGGTGCATCCTGGGCACGGCCAATAGTCTCTCCATGTTTCGGAGAGGGTATTGACCGTGGCGAATTTCTGCGTGGCGGGGAGCTTCATGCTCCATCGTCGGTCGCCCACTCCCCTCTCTGCTTACAGAGGGCAGGTCGAGTGGGCGAAGAGTGGCGGTGCTTGCTGTGCACTTACCCTGCCAGCGAGCAAGCAGCGGGAGAATGATTCTTCTGTCTGCAACCGTCGAAATCGTAATCCGTAAAGAGACCACAGTCATGTTTTGTGGCTTGGAACGGGACGAGGATCTTGGCTTCATCGCCCGGATCGCGAGGAAGATAACCTCTATAAAAATTCCTCTAATATCAAGTTTTGGTGCGCGGCGAGGATATGAATGGCTGAGGAGTAGTGTCATCTGCAACTTCCGAGTTGTAGGTGGCGCATCAGTCGTTAGCGCACCCCCAGCCAGGGTACCAGTGGACCCCCTGGTTGGGTTATAAATGTACACTTGCCTAGGGACAGGGGGTGAACCTAGGTGTACTTTTTACATCCCCCACACTCGTGGGATCAAAATATGGAAAAAATTTATAAAATAACCAAAAATCAAGTGAAGGAGAGTGATGCGGGGTCGGAGTCCGACGCCGAATCTAGTGCAAAGAGCTCAGGTCGGAGCTCGGAGCACAAACAGGTGGAAGGGAGGAGCCGAGAGTTCAGACGAACCTCGAAGCGCCCCAACTCGGGGTCGTCCTCCGACGAGGTTGTCGGTCGGAGGAAAAAAATCCTCTGCAGCCGGCGGGGTGCGGCCCGAGGAGGAAAAGGGGTGGATAGAGGGCCCTCCACCAGGGAGGTCGGCGAGCCGAGCCGAGCCTGCCCAGCCGAGAAGGCCCAGCGAGCCGAGAGGCTCGCAAAGGCAGTGCAGGGCTCAGAGGCTCCTGGTGGTGGGCCGGACGCCGCTGGAGGCCCCTTTTCGGAGCGTGTTGCCGGGTTTACAGATGTGGTGCTAGCCCTGATCAAGGGGGTGGCCGTGAAGAGGCTCAAGTCCTCTAAGGACCAGGCCATATCCGCGGCCACGGCCTCGATTGTGGCGGCAGCGGAGGCCCTTCACCTAGGGCCTCCTTCAGACGGCATGTCGGAGATGCGGGCGGAGGTCGCCCGCCTGACAGCCGCCATGGAGCTTCTCAAAAAGGAGAATGAGGAGCTCCGAGCGGACCTGGCTGGGCTTAGGAGAGCCGACTCCCAAGTGGAGCCGAAGGGAGGGCAGCAGCATGGGCAGGGGCAGCCCGTGCCTGCTGAAGACCGGGTTTTGACCCTGGTGCGGCAGGAGATGGCTTCCTTGCGGAGTCGTTTCTCCGCTCTAGATGCCATAGTCCTGCGCCCCCCGTTAGCGGCGAGCCAGCCGGCCTCGGGTCAGCGCAAAGCCCCGTCGTATTCTGCCGCCACAGCTGCCACGGCCAAACCGGGGTCGTCGGGGCAGCCAAAGGGCGGGGCGAATGCGCGGGCCGCGAAGGCTCCAGCCCCAGAGGCGAGGACTCCGGCCCCGCCGGCGAGGGCCCCAGCCTTGGCGGCGAGGGCTCCGGTGGCGAGACGGCCGCCCCAGCCTCCTAAATCTCTTCCGGCCGATGCCGAATGGCAAGTAGCCGGGGAGAAAAGGAAGGCGGCTAAGGCCAAAAGGGCGGCCAAAAAGAGGGAGAGGCGGCAGCGGCGCAAGTAGCGAACCGCCGCGGCTAGGCTCCGCGCCCCGAATTCCGCAGCTGTAGTAATCACACTACAGCCGGATGCGGAAAAGAAGGGCGTGTCCTACAGGACTGTTATGGCGAAGGTGGGTGAGGTGGTGCGCCTCGAGGAGCTCGGCGCTGCCACTGGCCTAAAAATGAAGGTAACGGCGACTGGGGCCCGAATGGTGGAGGTCCCCGGTGCGGCCAGTGGCCCGGCCGCTGACGCTCTGGCCGAAAGGCTCAGGGCGTCCCTAAATGCGGACGAGATCCGAGTGTCCAGGCCCACCAAGTGCGCTAGCATGCGCATCATGGGCCTGGACGACTCCGTGACGGAGGACAAGGTGGTCGCCGCAGTAGTTAGGACTGGGGGGTGCTCTGCCGAGCAGGTGAGGGTGGGCACCATCCATCCTGACTCCGCGGGGCTGCAAACCGCTACGGTGAGCTGCCCCGTGTCGGCGGCCAAAAATATTGCCAGAGAGGGCCAAAGGTTATTGGTGGGCTGGGTGTCAGCACAGGTCAAACTGCTGGAGCCCAGACCTCTGAGGTGCTTCCGTTGCCAGGTGGGCGACCACGTGCAAGCCAATTGCACCTCGGAGGTGGACCGCAGCGGTCTCTGCTACCGCTGTGGTCAGCCCGGGCACAAGGCCGGCTCCTGCAACGCCACACCGCACTGTGCCGTATGTGCGGCGGCTGGCAAGCCGGCCGACCACCGGATGGGAGGCAAGGCCTGTACCCCACCCACCAAAGCCAAGGCCAGGGGTAAGCCCTCCGCCACAGCCGCCACCGCCGTCAACGCCACAGCCGCCGCCACTGCCGCCGCCGCCGCTGCCGCTTCCGCCACCGCAGTCGTCGCCGCCATACCCGCCGCGGCAGGACCCCTGGTTTGGGAGGAGGCCAATGCCAACATGGAGTGCCATTAATGGCCCCATTACGCCTCCTCCAGGCGAACATCAACCACTGCGCCGCCGCTCAGGATCTGTTGCTCCAGAGCATGACGCAGTGGTCGATTAATATCGCCGTGGTCGCTGAGCCGTACTTTGTCCCGCCCAGGGATGACTGGGTGGAGGACCTGAGCGGCTCAGTGACCCTAATTTCGTCGGCCGCCGCCGGTACCCCGTCCCTCGAGGCCGTCAAGAGAGGACGGGGCTGCGTAGCAGCACGGTTCGGGGAGATTGTCGTGGTAGGGGTCTACCTCTCTCCGAACCGAACTCTTGCCGAGTTACACAACTCCCTTGCGGAGTTGAGAGACGTCGTCGTCGGGTTTGGTTCCCTCCCCGTGTTCGTCCTCGG
Source organism: Atethmia centrago (assembly GCA_905333075.3). NCBI lineage: Eukaryota > Metazoa > Arthropoda > Insecta > Lepidoptera > Noctuidae > Atethmia > Atethmia centrago. The sequence continues at coordinate 6,507,264 of HG995379.1, forward strand.
GGACTTCAATGCCAAGAATTTGGCTTGGGGTTCCCGGTTAACGGACACACGGGGCAGGATGGTGGAGGACTGGGCTCTGGAGACAGGCCTGGTCGTCCTAAACCGGGGTTCTGTCCCCACGTGTGTGCGGATGCGGGGTGAATCAGTGGTGGACATCTCGTTCGCCAGCCCCGCTCTGTCGCCGCGTGTAGTTGACTGGCGCGTCATGGAGGGGGTGGAGACCTATTCCGATCACCGGTATATCCGGTTCGACGTCTCCGCCCAGACCTCAGACGCGCCGGTCCGACGGGCCCCGAGTGGTCCGCGGTGGGCGCTGAAGCAGCTGGACCGGGAGCTCCTCCTGGAAGCCTCGATCGTGCAGGCCTGGGTGTCACCACCGGACAGGCCTGCCGACATCAACGACGAGGCTGAGTGGTTCCGGGAGGCCATGTCCGACATATGTGACGTGGCAATGCCCCGGGTCCAGCCTGGACGTGCCTCGCGCCAGGTGTACTGGTGGTCGCAGGAGCTGACGGCTCTGCGCACTGCGTGCGTGGCTGCGCGACGCCGGTACACCAGGCACCGCAGGCTCCGTATCAAACCTCCGGATACGGAAGCCATTCAGGCGGAGCTGTACGAGGGGTACAGAGCGGCGAAGACCGCCCTCCAAGCGGAGATCCTGCGGGCCAGGGGTTTGGCCCGCGAGGAGTCGCTGGGGACTCTGGACAGGGACCCGTGGGGACGCCCGTACAAGGTGGTGCGGGATAAACTCCGCCCATGGGCTCCCCCGCTAACGCAGAGTCTCCGGCCCCAGCTTGTGGAGGACGTGGTGAGCGCTCTGTTCCCTTCGCGAGGGGAACACTCCTCCCCACCTATGGCTCCGCCTACTGCGGTGCCTGATGCGGACCACACCGCCGACGATGACGACGATGCTCCGGAGGTGACCGAGGGAGAAATGAGAGCGGCGGTACGCAGGCTTAATGACAAAAATACCGCCCCAGGACCCGACGGCTTACCTGGGAAGGCCTGGGTCCTGGCCTTGGAGGCTCTCGGGCCTCGACTTAGGGGGCTCCTAAGCGCATGCATGGAGAGGGGCCAGTTCCCGCTTCGCTGGAAGACGGGGAAACTGGTCCTCATAAAGAAGGCAGGGCGCCCTGCGGACTCTCCGTCCGCTTATCGGCCCATCGTGCTGCTCGACGAGGTGGGCAAGCTCTTTGAAAGAGTCATTGCAGACCGCCTCGTCGGCCAGCTGGTGCGGGTGGGGCCGGATTTGGCGGAGAGCAAGTTTGTTTTCCGCAGAGGGCGCTCTACGGTGGACGCCATCATGCGTGTGCGAGCCCTGACGACGGGGAATGCTGTTGCCCAGGGTGGGGTCGTCTTGGCGGTGTCTCTAGACATCGCCAATGCCTTCAATACCCTGCCCTGGAGTTGCATCAGGGAGGCACTCCGGTATCACCGGATGCCGACCTACCTCTGTCGTGTGGTCGAGGCCTATTTGACGGACAGGGCCGTCATCTACCCCGGTCACCAGGGAGTGTGGAACCGGCAAGAGATGTCGTGCGGTGTCCCACAGGGATCGGTCCTGGGGCCGCATCTGTGGGACATCGGATACGACTGGGTGCTGCGCGCCGACCTCCCTAGCGGCGTCAGCGTAGTGTGCTACGCTGACGACACGTTGGTCCTGGCGCAGGGGAGGTCGCACCAGGCGGCGGCCGAATTAGCGGCACGCGGGGTTGCGACAATCGTCGAAAGGATCCGGCAATTGGGACTCGAGGTGGCCCTGCACAAGTCCGAGGCCATGTGTTTTCATGGTCCTCGGAACGCGCCACCGTTGGTGTCGAGTCGACGATGAAGTACCTGGGACTCGTCCTCGACAGCCGGTGGAACTTCGTGGAGCATTTCCGACGTTTGGCTCCCAAACTGGAGCGGGCGGGCGCTGCATTGAAGCGGCTCCTGCCCAATCTAGGGGGTCCAAACGCCTCCTGCCGGAGGCTCTACGCGGGGGTCGTGCGGTCCATGGCCCTCTACGGGGCTCCTGTATGGGCGCGCTCTCTGGCGCTGCAGCCAGCGCGCCGGTTGAGCGCGGCCCAAAGGGTCATGGCCATCCGGATGGTCCGAGGATACCGCACGGTCTCCTGTGAGGCAGCGAGCCTCCTTGCCGGATTGCCGCCATGGGATCTGGAGGCAAAAGTCCTCGCGCACGTATGGGAGTGGCGCGAGGAGGCGAAACGCCGGGGCGTAAGTCCGCTGCCGCGAGAAATCGCGGCACAGCGGACGGAGCTCCGGCGGGATCTCATGGCGTCATGGAAAGTACGGTTGTCGCAACCCAGTGCTGGGCACGCCACGATTTCGGCGATATGTCCCCTCTTTGAGGAGTGGCTGGAGAGGCGCCACGGCGTCCTCACCTTCCGCCTGACGCAGGTCCTCACCGGACACGGCAGCTTCGGGAGGTTCCTGTGTCGGATAAGGCGGGAGGAAACGTCCGGGTGTCACCACTGTGTGGATCGCCCGGAGGACACGGTGGAGCATACGGTGGAGGTCTACCCGGCTTGGGCAGAGCACCGCCGTGTCCTCGTGGAGGCGATCGGCGGCAGAGACCTCTCGCGTCCGGCCCTGGTTCAGGCCATGGTACGGAGCGAGAGGGCATGGGCAGCCGTCACCTCCTTCTGCGAAGCAGTAATGCTCGCGAAGGAGGAGGCGGGACGGTTGAGGGAAAGGCAAGTTTCGCGCCCTCTCGCCCCTAGCCGCCGCAGGAGACGCCCAGGGCGTCGGGAATCCCGGGCGGATTTCCGGCCACCGTAGGCGCGGGCTTGCGGACGGTGAGCAATGGGTAGCTCACCGTCCGGTAAGGACCAGGCCCGGGTCGACGGCGCGTCGTATTCCACGCGCGCCTCAAAGAGATGTCGTCAGCACAAAGTAGGGGTCCACTAGGGCCGATGCCTGCCGGGGTCGCGGGAAGGTACTTATGGGTCACCGAGGCCCCCGCAACACAGGCAACAGGAAGGAATACGGGTGGGTTTTAGTCAGTAAGAGTCTGACACACCCTCCCGCTCCGCCCAGAGCGGGAGAAGTTATTTGATGATTTCCCACCCTCAAAAAAAAAAAAAAAAAGACATGCAAAAAGAAGCTTCAATTTAATGTTCATAAACAGAAAAATGAAAGAATACAAAAATGAATGTGTCTGTATGTGTGTGTATATGCGCGTGATTTTGTGTAAGTGTTGAATAGTGAAAGGTGTTGGGGTGTTGGGTAGTGTAAATACGTCTTACCGAAAAAATAAAATTAAAATTGTTTATTTGATAAAAGCATTTAGGTTCTCTGTTTCCTCATAGGAAAGGGCAATGTGAATTTGCTTTATCCCTGGCCCTGACATCAAGCAACGGACAAAATTGACAAACTTTTATTTCTTGAATGCAACGCTTTTGGCTAGTTTGTATCTGTGTATTTCATGTACTTTTTTTGTAACGTGCGTTTTGTTTGTGCAGAATAATAATTTTTTCCTTCTATCCTTTTTTTTCTTTGAGAGGAGTTCGTGGGTAAGTAATAACAGCCGTACGGGTCGATCCATCAGGTTAATCTACGCTAGCCGGGGTTGGTCCGTGGATGGGTGACCATCTTTACACACTCCTTCTTCCCAGCTGAAGCACTAGGAAGTGGTGAAGGGTGGGCGTTTTGGGGGACTCTTATTATATATTTTGACGTTCCAAAAGTGCTGATTCTCAGCCTAATTTGAATAAATGACTTTTGATTTTGATTTTTACCGACACTCCTCCGTGCCTCGGAAAGCACGTAAAGCAACGGCTATTCAATTTGATTGATACTAACAATTATGATGGTAATAATTTGTATTTGACTAAAGATAGATATGGTATTGTTATGTACTATCTTTCGAACTATCTCAAAAGACAGATAGCTGTGTCGCTATCATATTTTTTTTTCTATTTCAGCCAAAGATTTGGCTAAACAAATTGCTTCTTTTGAGCTATGCAATGACTTTTTAAACCATTCTGATAATAATTTGGTCACAATTAGTGACATTGATTATCATTTAAATTAGAAATTAGGACAATAGTGTTAACCTCTTGCAAAAATGTTATGAAAATAAATAATAAATCAAATATAAGTGTAGGAAAAAATTAAAAAAAATCGACCTATTGCATTAAAACATTCAAGGGTTTTTGAACAAAGATTTAGAAGTAGAATTATTCCTGAATTATAAAAAAATAGATATTCTTTGTATGACAGAACATTGGTTTAAAAGCCAATGTTTGTTTTCAAAGTTCATGTTCAATTTTAGTAATCACCAGGTTGGTAATTCGTTCAGCATAGTAAATGCTACACATGGAGGCTCATTAATTCTAGTAAATAACCAGCTTAGATTTAAAGACTGCAAGGACATTGTGAGCCTCTCTGTTGAGCGGACAATTGAAATAGCCTGTATAGAATTGGAGCAGTTCATTATATTAAGGGTGTACAGACCTCCTTCAGGATTGTATGATTGTTTTGAAATGGTTATGGATGACGTGTTGCACAAAATCTGTAATTCGAATAAGTCTATCATCACTTGTGGTGATTTTAATGTTAATCTATTAGAAAATTTGGGGTTAAGTACCTACTATAATTATAAGTTTGTTTCAGTCATACAATCTTGCTCACCAATTTTTAGAGCCCACTTGAATAACTCCCACTAGTGCCACATGCCCTGGGCAGCCGTCACCTTCTGCGAAGCAGTAATGCTCGCGAAGGAGGAGGCGGGACGGTTGAGGGAAAGAAAAATTTCGCGCCCTCTCGCCCCTAGCCGTCGCAGGAGACGCCCTGGGCGTCGGGAATCCCGGGTGGATTTCCGGCCACCGTAGGCGTGGGCTTGCCCGGGTCGACGGCGCGTCGTATTCCACGCGCGCCTCAAAGAGATGTCATCAGCACAAAGTAGGGGTCCACTAGGGCCGATGCCTGCCGGGGTCGCGGGAAGGTACTTATGGGTCACCGAGGCCCCCGCAACACAGGCAACAGGAAGGAATACGGGTGGGTTTTAGTCAGTAAGAGTCTGACACACCCTCCCGCTCCGCCCAGAGCGGGAGAAGTTATTTGATGATTTCCCACCCTCAAAAAAAAAAAAAAAAAAAAAAAGGCGTGGGCTTGCGGACGGTGAGCAATGGGTAACTCACCGTCCGGTAAGGACCAGGCCCGGGTCGACGGTGCGTTGTATTCCACGCGCGCCTCAAAGAGATGTCATCAGCACAAATGTAGGGGTCCACTAGGGCCGATGCCTGCTGGGGTCGCGGGAAGGTACTAAAGGGTCACCGAGGCCCCCGCAACACAGGCAATGGAAGGAATACGGGTGAGTTTTAGTCAGTAAGAGTCTGACACACCCTCCCGCTCCACCCAGAGCGGGAGAAGTTATTTGATGATTTCCCACCCAAAAAAAAAAAAGTGTCGTCTGAAAACAGCACCATATCATGATTAAGGCAAGTCATTTAAATAAATAAGAAACAAAAATGGGCCAAGAATTAAGCCCTGAGAGACCCCCATTCTTACTACAGATCCGGGTGATCTTTTGTCGTTAACATCAACTCTCTGAATCCTATCTCCTAAATATTTTTTAAGGTCTTAAAGTTTCATGAAGAATGCAATCGAATACCTTTGACAAATCGCAAAAAATGCCCAAATCATCGCATTTATCCTCCCATGCATTATAAACATGTCCTTAAAGTTCAACACAAGCGGCATCAGTAATCGAACAACCCTTGGTAAAACCGAACTGTTTGTTATGCAGTAATTTATGTTTATCAAACATTGATATCCATAATGTAAATACTAGGAACAAACACAAATTTGTTTTTCCTACAACCAGGCTCTAAAAAATAGGCAGCTCGTTTAGATGCCAATGTAAACGTTTTTATAATAAGCTCCCTAGCCACATTCAAGAACTAAGCCTTAATAAATTCAAATGTTTTATAAAACAGAAACTGCGCCAGAAAGCCTTTTATACTCTTAAAGATTATGTTGAGGGCAAAAAGGCTTAGGATTGAGCTGCTCCAATAAATTTACAGTGAATATTGTTTTTTACTCTTTTTATTTTGCTAGCTGTTTATATTTTCTTATTCTATATAACATTTTATACACCTTTTGCAATGTTACAGCTTTACACTATCTTGTAAAAAAAGCTTTCATCATTATCATCATCGGATCAGCCGAAAGACATCCACTGCTGGACATAGGCCTCCCCCAAGCACCGTCGCTTCGACCGGTTTTGTGCTCCCGCATCCAGCGGATTACTGCGGCCTTCACAAAGTCATCGGTCCACCTTGTAGGAGGCCTTCCAACGTTACGACTTCCGGTACGCGGTCGCCACTCCAGAACCTTTCGGCCCCATCGGCCATCTGTTATGCTAGCAATGTGCTTTGTAGTACATATAATTAAATCAAAAGGAAAACTATTACAGCTAAGTGGGCTTTACAAGTTAACGAATAATAGTCGACCAACTTAAATTTGCAGTTGGAGAATTGATTGTGGCATATACCGATGTATGGGAAAACATGTTTTTCAATTACGATGTTAAGTTTGTTTTTGGGATAAAGTCATACCAACTTCCCAAATAAGGAACCCTTCATTGTGCGTGGTCCGACACGCACTTGGGCGGTTTTTTTTCTTTCATTGCACCTCGACCAATCATTTATTTTCATCATAGATAGATAGATAGATAGAATACTCTTTATTATGTAACCCATAAAAATTACAGCTATAAATGTAGAAATTTTACTTAGGGTGACACAATGGGCGGTCTTATCGCTAAAAGCGATCTTTTAAAGACGACCTTTGGATTGATTAGGGGGGAAAGGAGAGACAATACTGCAGGTAGTCTGTGGTGTACCATTCACATATATACAATAAATACTTACATACATAAAATATATTAAAATTATCTATATAACATATTCAACATCACATCATAATCACTGGTAACCTTGTTCTACCCACTGCTGAGTTAAGGACTCTTCCCTTTTGTGCCATACTTCCCTGGTATGTGCCTGTCGGTCTGTGAGTCTCATCCAGGTCTTCTCCGCGATCTTCTGTAGGTTAATTATTTTATTGGCCTGGCAATTTTGTTTAGACTGTAAAAAATTACAAACGAAGCCCCAAAAATATTGCAACAACAAATAATGCGATAATATAACATTAAAAAATACCTGGCGCTAGACCGGAAGAACATTCAGATTCCGTCACTAAATTACGTTTTAAAGGCAAACAAAACCACTGTTAGTTTGAATATGACATTCATTTTATGGGGAACCCGTTAATTTATCCTGGAAACTAAAAGCGTGGCTATATATTCTACCTGGCATACTATAAAATCTGGTCACATAGCGTAATAAAACAGATTTCACATTTATAGTCGCATATTATTTCCACAAATTATAATTATTTATAGAGAAAGAGCTTTTTATTTCTTCTCGGTTAGTGCCGTAACTATTTTGTGTGTTGACATTAAATGGATGGAAGAATCAACATCACATAAAACTTGTTTTTCTTGTATCTTGAGATCAGAGTGTTTAAGTACTTATGTAGGTACAGTCAGCGAGAAAATTCGATTAACATTGTCACTTTTATTCATCATAAAAATTGATAGAAATCGATACATTGATTTTCCAAATTTCATGTAATTCAGAGTTCTTTTCTCAATTATTTAGCTTAAATAAAAAACTGAAGTATTAAATTCACTTTTATTACTGACCGTACTATATATAATGCATGCCTAGGTATTATTTCGTCACAATATTTAGATAAATAAATCATTATTTGATAAATTTTTCGTTGAGCTCCTTAAGTTCTGAGTTGAGCTCCACGATTGCTTGACAAATGCTTGCACGGACTGGACTGGTCTACTCGAATGTGTGTCGTTATTTCATCAAAAGACAATTTTAGTCACTAACCTACATGGTCCTCACATGACCTAGACTATGCCTGGAGTTTAAAAGAGACTTTGACCTTTGAATTTGTTTCGCCATTTCTTCTCAGAGGTAATCAAAGATAGGAAATGTCGACTCAATCTAGCTATTTTTTTATATTACGTAAAAGTGATTCCGATATCCTATCTACAGAATAAACTATGTAGTTTATTTTATTTCAGAAGTAAGACAATTTTGAAAATCATTACGTATTAAAGGAAAAAATGGTCAAACCATGATACGAGTATAGCTGCCTTTCTCAGTCTAAATCCGTAATCTTTATGAGCAAATATTTAAGTATTTTCCGATAGTTTGTTTCTATTACAAAATAATAATTATGAGCTGGTAAAACGTTTTCGAATTCTTAACGAATATTTTGTAGAACCAATCTGTCGATTTATTCTAAGTAATATTGGTCGTTCACTTTCGATATTGACTAGTACATGATTTATACTGAAAATACGGGGACGCTTTTAACGTACACGTTTTTATAAAACGTCCTCACTTGTATAATTTCAACATAATGAATGGTGTAACCAAATAAATAAATTTTGATTTAAAAGAGTGTCGGTGGAGTGTCTTGCCCGTTCTTCTCCATAGGTACCTACTACTACGCTTGAGAATGGGCTGAGCTTCATCTACTGACCGACCGACCCCTTGACAATTCAGGTGTGCCTGTAATTGGTTTATTTGAAATAAGTGCTTTGAATTTGAATTTGACTTTGAATAAATTTATAGAATTGAATTTATATTTTTGTGAACTGCACTAGTTTAACTACCGGTATCTAAGCGGCCCGATTTCATCCCAGATTGAAAAACAACATAGAAACTCCATTTCAACTGACATTTGTATTTTCTATTTCACAGATAACTGATATTTCTAACAGAAAAAAATGTATGAAAAATACACCGGATCACAAACCAGAAATATTTTTTGTAGAGCAGCAAAATCTAGCAATTTATCCAACGAGCATTTAAGTAGTTAATGATGTACAAAACATAACAGTAAGATAATCATGACTTATTTACTGAAATTGTAGGCAAAGGTTTACTCACACATTGCACAATAAAATTGCAGTATCTAAAATAGATCCAGCCAAGGAAATTAATTATTTATAAAATTACTATACTGCAACTTAAATTCTCCGTAGGTATAAGTATTCAAGTGACAATTGTATGAAATGGTTTTAACAACAACAGCAAATTGACGTAGAGTGTAATTTGATAAACAATTTCTATTATTATATAGAATCAAGTTCTTCTAACTTAACAGACAAGTGTGCTGCTGGGGAGTTTGTAGCGTTACTTCTTCCCAGCTTAAAAATCTAGGAGGTATGGGTTCTGGGAGAATGTCTTATGTAATTTTAACGTTGAAAAGGTGATGATGCTCAGCCTAATTTGAATAAATGACTTGTTATAATTAATTTCTCTGACCGTACGATAATTATTTCAAGCGCACTGTCGTTTTGTGTAAAAAATTGCGATGTTTACTGGAGGACTAAAAAACATTTTTGATCGTGTAAACCTTGACGTTTCTAGTTGGCAATAATTCCAGGCCGAAACGTTCAATTGCGCCAGGCTGGGTACTGGGCGACAGACTAGAAAATATTGTTGTCCGTTATTACGCTTCCGATTTATTTGTCGTTCGCTTGTTTTTTTACGTAAGGATCGTAGCAGGTGGCGTTCTGTAGTTTCTGCGTGTGTGTTGTTGTTTTTTATAAACCCGCGATAACAGGGTCCTACTTAATAAAACTGAAAATATGACATATTCGTCAAAAAATTACATAATTGACACTTTTTCAGGTAGGCAGACAACTATGAAAGAATCTTGTAAAATTTTTGGATTGCCACCGGTCACCTGTCGGTTTTATTAAATAGGTCCCAATTTTACCATGCACTTAAAATTTGACATTAATCAGGTAAATTTTTGACAGAAAGTTACCTACTGTGCGTTCACTATATCTTGACGCGTGATACGATTGGTAGAACTGAATTTTGCAGTCATGTGATTGGTAGTTCTGTTCTGTCAGTCGCCATTTTGAACTCTATTAGTATTGAAATTAAGACGGCAAGATTCAGTGCTTCCATTCGCATCACGCGTCAAGTTATAGTTATATATTATTAGTGAACGCACGATATGCGTCATGCGATTTTGAACCATGTTCGGTGCAATGTCATCATCATTTGCCAAGCCTTTACCCAACTACGTTGTACGTACGTACGATCAGCTTCCAGTCAAACCGAATACAGCTGAATACCAGCATTTTACATGGAGCGACTGGCTATCTGACCTCCACAATCCAGTAACTGGGTAATACGACAACCCTTGGTGAGACTGGTTGTCAGAGTTTCGAGCTTCTGACGACCCGTAATGACCGTCAAAGATTCACGAATGACAGTGGGACCAACGGCTTAACGTGCTTTCCGAGGCACGGAGGGGTCTTGGTATGTAAAGATGGTCAACTATCTACGGACCAACCGCGGCAAGCGTAGCTTAACCTGATCTTTAGCCACAAGCCCCTCGGGTTTATGTTCGGTGCAACGTCATAGCAAGACAAAAGGATGGAAGTAATAACGTGCTTATGCTCTACGACAAACATACATCACCATATTCACACATACACCCGCAGTGCTCGTACTAACATAACCGTGTAACTGCTTGTGAATTTTATCTTGTAAAATGCTAAACTCTGCTGTAATTAGATACTTTATGTTACTTAAGGGATATGCGCTAAAAGCTTAATACAGGCTATGCCTAATTTGGCTTCAGATGATAAAACTTGCTTTTCGGTATCTCTATAACTGTGTGATAGCAGAAGTGATAGTCATTTTGAATCCACCTTTTCCACTGACTTAGAGGGGGCTGTTTTTACTGTCTACGAAGCTAAGTTGAAGTTTTTTTTTGGTTATTCTCGCTAGCCGAACGTGAAGCTCTGCATTCGTTTTCCGGTGGTGTCAATGATATTGGGCATTTTCTGTTAGAAAATACAAGTAACTATACCCGAGTCACTTTAGCGTGGCAATAGCGGTCATTGACCCACATTTTCTAGCATTGTTACAAAAACTGAAATGAAGTCCGTTGACGTCCTGAATCAATATATATCGTGATCTTTAACATGTTCCAATAACGAAAAACCATACATAGTTTATTGTTTGAGTTCCGTTCTCGTTTCGTGAGAGATATTAGGGAAAGTACAATGACCGCTATTGCCATGCTAGAGCTACTCGGGTGTACTTAGTACTTAATTCAGAGTAGATAGAAAGGGTTAAATAGGCATATTTGATAAGGATATTAATGAGATATTCAAAAATACAACAACAAATAATAAAAAATGTAAATGACAGCGGTTGACATGACGATAACAATTTTAAATGACATATACGAGAATTTATATGAAATCATAATGACATATTAGTTTATATTATGAAAATTTTATCTTTTAGTTTTAATAACTGCATGCCTGTCAGGTAGATGTAGTGGAGACTCTTAGTGATGTAGCATCTACATATGTATACCTGAAATGAAATGATTAAAATGTTTTTTTTTCTTTAAGTAGTTTTGTACAAACACTCGGCGTTTCCTATCTGACTACTCTGAGAAGAAAGGCCGAAACAAACTCAGAGGTCACAGCCTTTTTTAAAGTCCAGACATAATCTTGGTCAGATCATGTGAAGACCATGTAGATTGGTGTCTGAAATGGTCTTTCGAGGAAAGAACCACACAGGATTGAGTGGACCTATCCAGTCAGTGCACGCATTTGTCAGTAATCGTGCAGCTCAACTCAGAACTTAAGGAGCTCAACGATTTGACGAACAGTACCAAAGAAAGGACATTTCGGTAGGCCGCTTAAATGACTCAAACTGCCAGACCAAGATAATAACTAACTGAGAGAAAAAATAAAAATAATAATCCACATAGTTTTCACATTCACAATAATTAAAAAAAAAATTATACTTCAAAAAGTAAATATTAATGTACCTAATTGTAATAATCCGGCACGCGATAGGCCGCGCGCCCGTGCCGCGTGTCAATCACCCACTCACTACCATTATACTAGTAAGGTGTCATTTAGCCACTGTTTACCACAGATGATATGGTATATGTGGACTTTATTGATATATACGAGTATAAAAAAATCATCAATGTCACACTTAGTATAAAAATAGATTTAGTATAAAATTAGTTGGTTGCCTGGGGGTACATTGGAGTAGCTTAACTAATCCCAAGCCTTTTCGTCGTATAAAAACCTGTATCTACATTGTTGGAAAATAAATGAATCTGAATCTGAATCTGTAACAAGCTTGTACTTGGAAATGTAAATAATAAACGACCTCCACAATTCATCATAGCAAAAATCGTAGTGTATTTTATTCACCTCTTCTTAGAAGGCATGCGTATATTATTATTTTAGCATCAAAAACATCGTAACATCACTCAGATTTTTCCAGAAATATCACCCTAACCTTTCCAGGTAACAAAAATACCTGGAAATTCTATCAACGATAATATTGAAGCAAAGGAAACATTCAAATTATTTCAAAATACACGTTTCTATAGCCAATAAAGCGATTAATTGGAAACATGACGGAAATTGCGTTTTATTCGTCGAACAGAAATTCCAAAATGTTATACGAAAATTCAATGCGAAATCTAAAATCTGATTTCTATCGCTTTCTAGTTTTTGGTGTTCCGTAAGGCGAATGGTGAAACGGAACGCTTCTGAAATTGTATTTGTGTATTTATCAGGCTACCACAAGCTCCGAAATATAACTAGTAGATAATACAGACAGACAAAAAGACATTAAAGAAAGTTAAATGAAATGAAATTGAATGGGTTATTTTGTAATTACAACTAAGTAGTCTGTAACTAATCTGCATAAGACAAAAATCAGCGAATTTTTATTTTATTTTAATCGGTGTACGAAAAGATCCATGATTTTAATAAGTTAACACACTGTACACAGCCAACACGCGGAGTCCAGGTTTTGTCTAAATGTCGCACCGGAAAGGGAAAATAATTAAAATAACAGTTTTTAACTAATGGTGCCAAACTACGACGTTGACTTTTAACAGTAAGTTGACCGAAAATATATCACAAGTTATAGCTGAATAACACACACTCTGGGCATCTTATTACGATGTAAATAAAAAAGAAACTCGATTATATTTAACAGACATCATTTATTTCAAAAATGATGGATGGATTTCAATGATAATGATATCAAATTAAAGCTGACATCTTAAGCTTTCGAATGACATTTTAATAATTTCCATTCATAATTTTAGTTGTATCAATGTATCTGTGCGCCGACAAGGCTTGAGTCGATTTGGTTGCTCCCGAGTGTAGTCTTTATAATGTACACCATACGAATTACTTGCAGATATAAATGAAGAAATTTTACATACGATGACACAATGGGCGGTCTTATCGCTAAAAGCGATCTTTTAAAGACCATCTTTGGGTGGATTTAAAGGGAGAAGAATAGACGATACTGCAGTAGGTAGTCTGTGGTGTACCATTTATATATACAATAAATACATACTAAAGCATATACTTATCCATATATTATTTATCATTCTCCTGCCCTTATCCCAATTTATTTGGGGTTGGCGCAACAAATACATATAGTATACAATAATCGTCATTAAGAATTAAGAATCATCTGATAACTTTTATCTTAAGAATAAGTAATTATGAGGGTTTGACAGGTTTTGTGTAGAAAATATGTCAAACCGCCATAATTTACGATGATCTACCTTACTACTCCACACCACACATCGAAACTATACAAGGACGGATCAAATTTATGTATAAAAAAAATGCTTAGATCTTACAAAAATAGTATTATTTGCGCTTACAACCTTCTCGGTTACCTCGCTTATAACCACCTCGGCTTTGGGATGCGTCACACTACAACGAGACGCCGCCGCGCCGATGCCAAATCCACGTTCGCATCGCGTAACTCAGCCACGGATAGTACGGCTGATGGAATAACACGCGCGGTTTACCGCCACTTTTACTCTCATCCTTGAATCAGCGAAGAAAGTGCGCCCACAATCCTGGCAGCAGCGTCAGCCTCACGTGATGCTTCAACGGTCGCGCCTTTTGTACCATGTGTTTCCACACTGGTAACCAGTGCCTCGGCAGCCGCTGGAGCTGGCATCGGCGTGTAGCTTCTCGTGCACGGATGCGACAACATAACCATCACGGCAACGCGTAATGGATCTGCTACGCGTTTCGCGGTAACGGTCTGGATGCCTCGTACTAACACCGCGACGACGGTTATGCGACTCATTCTGGTGGTCGTTAGAATTACGGTTAGGTGAATTTTAACGCGGTGTGCACAAGCAACCCGACATGATTACAACCTCAGACACTGCGCGTCGTATTCCACGCGCGCCTCAAAGAGATGTCGTCAGCACAAAAGTAGGGGTCCACTAGGGCCGATGCCTGCCGGGGTCGCGGGAAGGTACTTATGGGTCACCGAGGCCCCTGGCAACACAGGCAACAGGAAGGAATATGGGTGGGTTTTAGTCAGTAAGAGTCTGACACACCCTCCCGCTCCGCCCAGAGCGGGAGAAGTTATTTGATGATTTCCCACCCAAAAAAAAAAAAGACACTACACTACGTAAATTAATTGATTACTTGCGGGGATACCGTCAACCAAAGGCAATTAAAATAACTAACACGTGTCTGGTTACTTAAAAACGTGCACGAACACGTATTTCGAATTAATTGAAAACATAACACGATTAACAGCAAAAAAAGATGGCGAACTATCATAGTCACGTGTATTTTAAACTTATCCCACTTCTGATCTTATAGACCAGAAGCTCATTTATTATATTTTTTTTTTATGAAAAGCAAAACTACCTACAAGTATTTATTTTAAATATTAAATTAGAAAACAAATCACTGTAATGAAAACCGTTTGACACCGAAACAAGTAAACTCTATAGTTGCTAATGCTGGGGCTACATTGTCGCGATAACACGAACTTCACTTCACGTGCTCTCTCTTGCACACCGGTCGTCATCTCGCTATACGACAGAGAGCGCGCGAAGTATAGTTCGCGTTATTGCGACAGTGTAGCCATAGCATAGAATCGTCCGTCACATCTGAGCTCCCGAAAAAAATTGACTGAGGTGCGTGAGCGCCCCTCTAACGCTGTATCACCACAATGGTCACGTGAAATCCTATATATATACATATATATATGTATGTATAATAATGATGAATCATACATGTTGTTCCCGGCTGTCATTTGTAGATCTCTGACAGTCGTTACGGGTCGTCAGAAGCTCGAAAGTCTGACAACCAGTCTTACCAAGAGGTATCGTGGTACCCAGTAACTGGGTTGTGGAGGTCAGATAGACAGTCGCTCCATGTAAAATACTGGTATTCAGCTGTATCCGGTAAGATTGGAAGCCGAACCCAATATAGTTGGGAAAAAAGGCAGATGATTGTGATGAATGACGAATCATATCATTCTGAGTTTGTTTCGGCCTTTCTTCTCAGAGTAGTCAGATAGGAAACGCCGAGCTCGCCTAGTTTTTTTCTAAATATGATTGACGTGTAAAAGTGTTTGTACAAACCTACTTACAGAAAATAAAATCATTTTAGCATTTCATCATCATTTCATTTCATTTCATACAATCCGCCTGCGACATAGACAACACAACAATTTGTGCCTTGTGATTCCACAAATTCAAAGCCCAAGTTGGTTTGCTTCGCACTTTCATAGCGGTTCCTATCACGAGAAGTTGGTAATATTTGCTGTAAGTGGATTTGAGTGGAAACACCCTAGAAGGACAATATTAGTGACCTAATTGGTGATGTTCTTCAGAAAGGTCAGATGCGTAGTACTCGCAACCGGCGTGCGTGTATGAACGTAAACGAAGAAAAGGATTATGTAAGGATCGTAGCAGGTGGCACTCTGTGGTGTCTGCCTACTCCTAAGGGCAGATGGTGTGAGTTTATGTATGTATGCATGTATGTATGTTTACTTTGACATTGTACGGAACACCAATCATTCCGTTTCGTGCTTGTCCGTTTTTTTATTTCAACTATGTTGTGATGATAAAAATTTCATTCGTGTATTTTTTTTTCAGGATTGAATCGTGTTGCGATTGGTTTTGGTTTTGGTAGACGTTATGTAGAAATAATTATGTTTTCGAATATACATTTTGGCGACACGGGGCAGTTTTGATGGTATACTCGAATCGCTTTAGCATGGCAGTAGCGGTCGTTGACCCACCTAGATTATCTAGCATACGTTATTTCGAAAACTGAAATAAAGTCCGTTAATGTCCTGAATCCGTGATTTTTAATATGTTCCAATAACGAAAAACTATATATAGTTTATTGTTTTTGGTTCCTACTGAGAGATATTAGGGAAAGGGCAATGACCGCTGTTGCCATGTTAAGCGATTCGGGTTTTATACGAAACAGGGCGATATCACACGCCCCAAATTTGTAGCCTTTTTTTTTGGGTGGGAAATCATCAAATAACTTCTCCCGCTCTGGGCGGAGCGGGAGGGTGTGTCAGACTCTAACTGACTAAAACCCACCCGTATTCCTGCCGTTGCCTGTATTGCCAGGGGCCTCGGTAACCTTTTGGTACCTTCCCGCGTCCCCGGCAGGCGTCGGCGCAATTGGACCCCTACGCTTGTGCTGACGACATCTCTTTGAGGCGCGCCTGGAATACGACGCACCGTCGACCCGGGCCTGGTCCTTACCGGACGGTGAGCTACCCATTGCTCACCGTCCGCAAGCCCGCACCTACGGTGGCCGGAAATCCGCCCGGGAATCCCGACGCCCAGGGCGTCTCTTGCGGCGGCTAGGGGCGAGTAAGTAAGTAAGTAAGTATTTATAAGTGTGATTTTTGGTGATACAGTAGGTCTTAATGTTAGGTTATGGTAACTCAAAAAACTACCCATTAGGGCATACACAATTTAACAATATAAGAATTTAAAATCGAAATTACATACAAGTAACAAACATTTAAATTTATTGAATACAATCAATTTTTATAATCACACATTCAGAACACAGTTATTATTCACTAATTTACATAAGATGATGAAGATGTCATAATATTACATCAAATCACTGGCTACAATAATTACTATGTCAATGGATACATTACAAACATGTCACTTTAAATACGTAAAAATAAGAAAAAGAAATATTTTTTTTTATCAAAAAGTCAAATAACCAATTATATTTTAATTTTAAATATTATTGCAAAAGAGCATGTCAGGAATATTAAAAATTATTTAAAAAACAAAACCCGACTGCAAAAACACACAACTGAAAAGTGTGTTTTTGCAGTCGGGTTTTATGTTTTTTTTTAAATAATTTATTTTATTTTAAGCTTTTTAGTTTTATTAATATATATATATTTGAAAATTACTCATTAAGTACTAGCTTTTATTTCATGCCAATATTGTTGCAATTAATTAAAAAAAAAACTTCCCCTCCTTTTTTTTGTATTTTCAGATGCAATTTATAAATATTGTATAGCCTATGTCACTCCTACAATTAAGACGAATCTAAGGACACCTCATACGTTTAAATCCATTAAGCCGTTTAGGCTACAGAGCGTGCCAAAGAAATAGACATACATACATACATACATACATACATACATACATACTACATACATACATACATACATACTACATACATACATACGTACATACATACATACATACATACGTACATACATATATACATACATACTACATACATACTCTCGAAAAACCTCCTGAGGCAGTCGGGTAAAAATGAGTACCAATTAAAATTGCAACAACATCGACAATTAGGTCCCACAGATTTTTTCTGATAGGAACTCCGAGATATTATAGTACGATTTACTTATGAGAAAGATATTTAAATGCCTTTTAAACAAATTAACATTTAAGATTTTAGTTGAATCTGGTATGTGATCATATATTATTGGTGCCATGCAGAAAACACTTTTATGCATCAGAGCTGTCTTAGACTGTCTCGCACAGAACATATTGACGTGTCGTCGACTCCGGTTATTTGAGTCAGCTAGCTTGGGAAACAATTTTGGGTTGGTTTTCACAAATACCGCAACCGAGAGGGCACGAAATTTGCCTTTCCCTCAACCATCCCGCCTCCTCCTTCGCGAGCATTACTGTTTTGCAGAAGGAGGTGACGGCTGCCCATGCCCTCTCGCCGCGTACCATGGCCTGAACCAGGTCCGGACTTGAGAGATCTGTGCCGCCGATCGCCTCCATGAGGACACGGCGGTGCTCTGCCCAAACCGGGTAGACCTCCACCGTATGCTCCACCGTGTCCTCTGGGTGATTCACACAGTGGTGACACCTGGGCGTTTCCTCTCGCCTTATCCGACACAGGAACCTCCTGAAGCTGCCGTGTCCGGTGGGGACCTGCGTCAGGCGGAAGGTGAGGACGCCGTGGCGCCTCTCTATACTCGCCACTCCTCAGAGGGGACTTATCGCCGCAATCGTGGCGTGCCCAGCACTGGGTTGCGACAACCGTACTTTCCATGTCGCCATGAGATCCCGCCGGAGCTCCGTCCGCTGTGCCGCGATTTCTCGCGGCAGCGGAGTAACGCCCTTCGCCTCCTCGCACCACTCCCATACGTGCGCGAGGACTTTTGCCTCCAGATGCCATGGCGGCAATCCGGCAAGGAGGCTCGCTGCCTCACAGGAGACCCTGCGGTAACCCCGGACCATCCGGATTGCTATGAACCCTTGGGCCGCGCTCAACCGGCCGGCTGGCCGCAGCGCCATTTGTAGCCTAGTCCGCCATGTACCACAACTGTAACATACAATTTTAATATATAGCACAATATACATATATACATACATAATCAACTTATAATGTTCCCACTGCTGGGACACAGGCCTCTTCTCTGTGAGAGGGAGTGGGCCATAATCCACCACGCGGGCCCAGTGCGGGTTGGTAGAAGTCACATGTCTTCAAATTTTTGGTTCTAGGACACGGTTTTCTCACGATGTTTTCCTTCACCGTATTGAGAGCAGTGGTGATGTAAAAATTTACACACAGTAAAGCGCCTGTCTGGGTTCGAATCTACAACATACAACTCGTAAATCGTGGCCGTTACCGCTGGGCCACCACCGCTCTCATACAACAACATCACGCCTGAATTCCCCAAAGGGAAGCACCAGAAGTGCAGGTCCGGTGCACCAGGTGCAGAAGTGCACCTATAGTACACCCACATTTCGCCAGTTATGTTTAAGTCACATGTAATAGGGGGCAAGCTTGATTTTATATGCCTATGGATGACATATTTTTTGATAGATTTTACAGTACAATCTTGCTTATAAGGGACATATACGCCTTGAACCTGTAGGGTAATAGCGCCATTTTGAACGCATTCACCGAGGGATACTCTATTCTTTATACAATGGAAGGGTTATTTCTTTTGATCCCATCTTCTTGCTTATTTACACGCAGTACCTACATAAAATCATCCTCCAAATAAACTTAATATCCATTTATTTCTATAATTTCCACCGTTACTCGTTCAGGAGCACGTAAGTCTGCACGGCTGACTGACTGCCAGCTTAGTCTGACGACTCGGTTGCAAGTAATCCGTTCGAAAGACTCCTAATACGAATGTTACTAAGAAATATTGTATTGTGTTTTGTGTTTATTTTTATACATGTGCCTGGATTTGTTGCTAGTTTCTTAGGGGCTAAACGAAAAATTTGGTTGGTTTGTGGTTTTATTTGGGCAAATTGTATAGCGTATTCTCGTGGGACTAACTTCATTTAATTATCGGCATTCAGGCAAAAGACGTCCACTGCTAGACATAGGCCAATCAAGTATCAGCATATCGACCAGTCTTGTGAAATTCGTATCGTATTCGATCATGCATCTGATATTTTCTATATTCCGGTTTAGAAATATACGAGGGGAGGTCAAAAAGTTGGTAGGTCGGAATGAAAGGGAAGGGGTGTGAAATTAATCATGAAATTATTTTTCCTTTTTAATATATTCTCCATTAACCCTAATAAACTTTCAAATAATTGGTGTTTACCTTTGAAAAAAAAATTGTCAAGTCCTTCAAAATAAGCAGAAATTGCCGACTTCGCTTCTTCGTCATCAGTAAATGTATTTCCACGAAACTCTTTTTCATGTTTGAGAACAAATAGTAATCAGAAGGGGCCAAATCTGGACTATAGACAAATCCGGTTTAAAGTTCTGAAGCCGCACTTGTGTAAGGCAGCCATCGCAACATGACCCTTGTGAACGGGTGCGTTTTCGTGCAAAAAAACGCAGACCTCGAGACAATTCTCCCCTTCTTTTTTCTTTCTTTCTTCTAATTACTTCTTTTGTTTTTCTGTTAGCGTAGCGTGGTATTTTTCCGTGATATTGACACATTTATCTTTATAATTGATCAATAAAATCCCCTCGGAATCCCAAAAAAACTGTAGCCGTAAACTTTCCGGCCGACTGTGACACCTTAAACTTCTTCTTCTACTTTTTTGTGCCACTGCATTGACTCCTACTTAAACTCAGGTTCATAGTGATGAACCTAAGTTTCATCTCCAGTCATAATTAGGCTCATAATCTCAACCCTCTTTTCACTACACAGCTCCAAAAACTCGCACGAATACTCAACGCGCTGCTGTTTTTGAAGCGCTGTGAGCATGTGAGCAGCTCTTCCCGACTTGTTTATCCAGCAATATCTTAAAGGTCACTTAACCGATTGGGGTGAAACTTAGTAACTATGATTGTATTGAGTCACCAAGTAGTGACGGGTAAAAATAACTACCCTCGAGCCTCTCTAACCTCTCCATTCCGCAAACTTTTTGACCCATCCTTGTATCTATTGTTCGAAATGAAAAATAAAGACAGGAAGGGCAAACAGAGCCAGACCATAACCATAAAATTTGCACTATAATTATTAATAGACGTAGCAGTAGAAAGTACTATCTTTTGAGCATAAACCCTTCTACGGAACCCAGAAAAAAAACCCACCTTTACTATAAAAAATGGACTGAACCATCAAACCAGAATCTGATTCAAAATTTCATCAGGTATCCTTTCAGTAAGCGAAGCACGCAGCACCTTTACGTCTTACCACGCCTTATGTAAATGTAGGAGATTCCTAACATTGTGTTTTAACTCCCTCGCCTGTTCCCCACTTCATTTGTTCTCGTTTTTGTACGGATAGCACGATGTCTTGTTGGTTAGGGGGAAAACGAACTTAACACTAATATTAACATAATTAGGAAATACTACATTTTTATAAGTAAGTATAGGGTAATTTTGGAACAGTCACATAATGAGAGCTGGTGAAAAGGAGAATTTGTAGTCAAAGTCACATCGTTTATTTCAGTGAGACCATTAAAAGGGACTTTTGAAAGTCAAAATTTACAAGAAAAAAAAATAATTGAATTTAAATGCCCTTTCCTAAAGGTAGTTTTGTATGTAGAAGAATAGGCAAGAAACTTCAAAGTAACTCTTTTACAAAAATGGTTTTACAATATTTTGTTTACACTAATTATATTTTTTTGCTTAATATGTGAAGATGGTGTACAGTCACCAGCACATCAAAATTTCTCATTCGATTTTGAACTTAACCATCAACATTTTGAGCTTTAACCTTAAAATGTTGATTTTGAACTTAACCATCTACATTTTAAGGAAATGTAGATGGTTAAGTTCAAAATCGAATCATTTAGAGAAATTTGACAGTTTGCGATAACTTGATGTGCTGGCGACTGTACATAGAATAAAATTACTATACTACACTAAGTAGGATTTTTTTTTGTGGATGGGAAATCATCAAATAACTTCTCCCGCTCTGGGCGGAGCGGGAGGGTGTGTCAGACTCTTACTGACTAAAACCCACCCGTATTCCTTCCTGATGCCTGTGTTGCGGGGGCCTCGGTGACCCATAAGTATCTTCCCGCGACCCCGGCAGGCATCGGCCCTAGTGGACCCCTACATTTGTGCTGACGACATCTCTTTGAGGTGCGCGTGGAATAAAACGCGCCGTCGACCCCGGGCCTGGTCCTTACCGGACGGTGAGCTACTCATTGCTCACCGCCCACAAGCCTGCGCCTACGGGTGGGTGGCCGGAAATCCGCCCGGGATTCCCGATGCTCAGGGCGTAGGTATGGGGTTGAGATTCTTAATGGTTTGTAATTGTATCGTTTTCAGCGAAAATTATTAAGATTTTCAGCCACATATTGTTCCAACGAGTTACCTGCCCGGACAATTGCAATTATTATAGTACCGACCTACCATACATAAACATACAATACCATGTTCCATGTGCTACGGTCCTTATAAGTACCTACCTACACCTACTCATTTTGCTTAGCTCAGGTTACGTTCTAGCTCACGTTACGTTCTAGCTCACATTACGTTCTAGCTCACGTTACGTTTTAGCTTACGTTACGTTCTATATCACCCCAGTTACCGTACTGTACAGTCAGTTATAGTTGCCTGTTAATTAAGAGTCCATAACACCTCAGCGCCACCTCACTCTTTATCTCGCTCGCACACTACTGCTCGCGGTCACGCGAGCAAGCGAGACAGGGTGGCAAGGAGAAGGCTCCAAGGCGCCAATAGTTTAGGTCATTTCTTTTTACGGTAAAAATAATGGTAAGCTGCATACGCATTTTTCTTTTTCTTTGGAAATTCTCCCTTAGTGGACATTTCAACCTTTAGATTTCATAATTATGTAGTTAAATATCAAAACCCAGTATGTGTCACTCTAAGTGAAAAGTGGGAAATTAAAGAAATATAACACATAACATCACGCCTTGTTTCCCCAAAATATGTTATTGTCTATAGATTAAAAAGTTAATAGGTATGAGGTTTTTTTATTAAACGATCACTCGTGTAGGAGATAGTGTTTATTAGAAAAGAAATAAAAATAATGGATTAAGCTAAAAAATCAGGTTAAAGTATGGACATGTGTCGGTCGGTATTTGATATAAACTAGCGAAACGTACCGAAGTGTGAAAAAAATCACTTTGATCTTGCCGGCTTCACTCCCGATAACTCATGGAATTGGCAGCCATCTTAGACCTTATACCTACTTTACACTGATTGGTCGTCACGGACATGCTTGACTTTGATAAACACATGTCAATGGACATACCGGGATATGAAAGAAATCTTCGATTTTAACCGTTACTATAGTAGTTTTTTTAGTGACTTACCTTGATTTTGAAAAAACAAACATGCATTATCCAATTTCAAATTTGACCCCATTCACAGATCAATTTCGAATAGGAGTATGACTTACCAGGTTTTTATATTTATCTACCCAAAAATAAGAAAAAAATCTTTTAAATAAAAAAACCCATTTCATTTCTGTCTCTCAGATAAATTAACAGACATACTGAGTCCTCAAGGCGACATAAATCATAATTATTCAAACGTAATGCAAGGTTCGAATCAATCATAATACTGAAGATATAAATGATCGATCGATTGTATCTCTGTTTGTGTTCAGTCTGCGAGTATAAAGCCGAATAGTCCTCTCTCCATGCTAAGGGTCTGTTTAGACGAGACACAGTTACAACCACACCACAGTGGCGGTAATGTCTTCTCTTTATACTATGGTAATGTCACCCGACAATATGATATGAAATGTGTAACCGTTCACATGCACGACAAGTTCTGGCTTGCCCATCTGTGGTGTCCATAAAGTTTCAGGCATAAGAGACATTTCACGTTTGTCTCTGGGACGGGAACCAATCTTCAGCTCCCGACCCAATGATATGGTAATCGATTGTTCTAAATTTTACAGGACACAAAAACTGTCCTAAGCGTATATATCAGCACGGATGTATTTGGTGGGGATTGTAAGACAGCTATTTATAAGTACGTCAAAAACAACGTAATATTTTTTACAATCTAATTACGATTCTATTATTTTTTGTAATAGTTTTACAGAATAAAGATATTGACGAAAATAATTTTACTAAAATTACAGGTCACTAGTATAGTATGCATTGTATCACTGCTATATTATTCGCGTGTAAACTCAACGATATCATAGTCAATATTAATGCATTATAGTATTATTCTTAGAAATATGGTGTCAAAAACCGGACAAGTGCTAGTTGAATACGCGCAGTCAGAGTTTCGTACAATGAATATGTTATCTACCATGTTTTTTATCCCAAGAACAAACATAACATTGTAGTTGAAAAACATGTTCTCCCATACATTGCAACTGCAAATGTAAGTTTGTACGCACAATATTGAGGGATTTACCACGTTATTGGGGGGGGGGGGGGTCAATTTTCATTTATTTTCTTAACTAACTTTAAAACTATTGATTTTAAAATTATAAAAAAATATATTCGAAATCCTCACAACGAGCTCTTTCATTTGATATGTCACATGGTACATGTCACATGTTCCTTGGTATTGATCGAAGAGTCGTTGAGCTCCGCTCTGAGTTGAGCTACACGACTCTTACTTTACTGAAAAATGCTTACTGAAAAATGCGTGCACCGACTGGACAGGTCCGCTCAAATCGGTGTGGTTCTTTCCTCAAAAGACCATTTCAGACGCCAACCTACATGGTTCTCTATACACATCGGCATTGATGAATTTTATATATAAAATGACATGAATATTTACTTGTAAAGTGTTATATTGTTTTCAATTATTGTGAATGATTTTCTCATTTAGTATTAAGCATAGTCTGGCAGTTTGAGTAATGTATGCGGCCTACCCAAATGTTCTTTCTTTGGTATTGATCGTAGCATCGTTGAGCTCCTTAAGTTCTGAGTTGAGCTGCACGATGACTGACAAATACGTGCACTGACTGGACAGGTCGACTCAATTTGTGTGGTTCTTTCCTCAGAAGGACCATTTCAGACACCAATCTACATGGCCTTCACGTTATCTGACCAAGATTATGTCTGGACCTTAAAAGAGACTGTGACCTCTGAGTTTGTTTTGGCCTTTCTTCTCAGAGTAGTCAGATAGGAAACGCCGATCTGATCTAGCTTTATTTTAAAAATATGATTGACGTGTAAAAGTTTTTGTACAAATCTACTTACAGAAATAAAAATCATTTATCATTTACAGTTTGCAAGTTTTTATTTTTTAATTTGCCCTTCAAAAGTGACCCACACATATTCAAAATTCATCATCAACTCATTTCTTGTTTCTTTGCAGTTATTCCAGTCTCAACCACTATATCTTTAAATTCTTCACCCATTGTTGCCAAGTCCCTATTGAAAGAAAATGTTGATATTCGTTACCATGAATTTAATTTCGATTATGTTAGTGCTCAAGATATTATTATAACTTTTAATGTTAAAAAAACAGCGGATCTATGGGGAAATTCCGTAGATGTTTCAAAATACACGATCGACATTGTAGCGCCTGAATTGCCCTCATTTTTTAATAAATGTATCGACTGTGGTGTAATTCCTGACTTAATGTAGAACCTTTGTTTAAATCAGGCAGCACATGTGGCCCCACAAACTTTAAACGAATTTCTCTGTAGAAATATTTGAAATATTGATGCTAGATCAATTGCAAAGACATTTTAATAAACAAATTATTAAACAGTAAACAATTCGGTTTCACAAAGGGTCGCTTGTTGATGCTGGTGTTGAACTCCTTGCACATATTTTTGAGGCCCAGGAGGTTAGGTCTACTCAATCTGTGTAGTTCTTTCCTCAAAAGACCATTTCAGACACCAATCTACATGGTCTTCATATAATCTGACCAAGATTATGTCTGGTCTTTAAACGAGACTGTGACCTCTGAGTTTCTTTCGGCCTTTCTTGTCAGAGTAATCAGTAGTCAGTTTTGACAGACATGTAAAAGTGTTTGCACAAAAGTACTTACAGAAATAAAATCATTTATCATTTTATCATTTACACGTCCGTGTTTTGGTCACAGAAATTCATAAGTATACTAAATTTCAACTTAATCGGTCTAGTAGATTCGGAGCAATTTGGCTGTGACAGATAGACCGACAGCTAGACACACGAGTGATCCTATAAGGGTTCCTTTTTTTCCTTTTGAGGTACGGAACCCTAAAAACACATCTAACCCTGCCTTTGATGTCACGCAGTCGGTAACAAACCGTGCTACCTTTTAAGACTCCATAATAACGCAGCGCCACCTCACTCTTTATTTCGCTCGTGCACTACTGCTCGCAGTCATGCGAGTTTGCGAGAGGCGGTAGGGAGAAGGCTCCAAGGCACCGATAGTTTAGGTCATTTATTTTTACGGTGAAAATAAAGGTAACTAAAAAAAAACATAGTATCTGCTTCAGTTATTACGCAAAGTTGCATGATCTAATGTGAAGTATGTTTTTTAATACTGGCGGTTTATTGTTTGGTTTGGAGGTAACTTCTTAATCTTTTTCTATCGAGAAAATAGGGATAATGACAATTTTTTTTGCTCATTAGGTATAATAAATATTGGACACGTGTTTTTAATTTTTTTACGTAATCAAAATATCACGGCAATACATTGAGTTAAACTGTGACAACTGAGGTCACGCCTTGTACGCCGAGTTTATACTGAATTGTGACGTAGCAAGCCCCCACTCCCCAACTTTAATGCGTTTTAGCTAAGTCATAATTTAGGGTTCCGTACCCAAAGGGTAAAACGGGACCCTATTACTAAGACTCCGCTGTCCGTCTGTCACCAGGCTGTTTCTCATGTACCGTGATAATTAGACAGTTGAAATTTTCACAGCACAACAGAATAAAATAAATATTTAAAGGGGCTCCCATACAACAGATATGATTTTTTTTGCCGTTTTTATATAATAGATAATGATACGGAACCCTTCGTGCACGAGTCTGATTTGCACTTGGCCGGTTTTTATTAATATGATTAAGCAGAAAAATACGTGTCTAATATTTTGTATTATCTGACTGATGGATAACTAGGACTTCTTTTTTTTACCCAGGTATCATCCCTATTATTATTTAATTGAAATATATATTATTTAAAAAATAAATGCTGCAATTTTTTCTATATATATAACGGAGGATCACGCTAAGCAATTGGAGGTATTGTAAACTCTTAATATTCCATTAGGTACCTTTGTCGCTGTAACTATATTGCAACCACATAATAATATACCAATGATCTTTGTCGCTGTGGTGTGGTGTGGTGTGGTTTCAGCACGTCTGTACAGACCCTAAGGGACCATTTAACCATGGCAACTGCATTTGTAGTCCTTTGTCAGCGATACACTGACCGTTTGAGCTTATGAATTATGTATCTGTGTACGTAAACATAAGCAGAGTTATGTGACTTGATTATGCAGTTCTGTGCCAATTGAACATGAGAGGGATCATTTGAATAGCAATAAGTTACCATAGTCTATCCGTCAGCTAGCCTTTCAACAGTAGGATGAACGCCTGTATTTTGAGGGTTAGGCGTAAGTCTACCAATAGTACAGTGACGTCACACGTCACGTCATCGTCTAAATTTTCTCTTACCGTATTGATTGTAATTTTATTTTGTGACGAACATAGTATTTTAGAACCCATACTATGATGAAATATTTATCTCAAAGTTACAATCGTTATTCCACGAGGTCATCGTTTTCGAATGTTGCGTATAGCGAATTTTTGTTAATTTTGCTAAGCGTAGCATATTCTATCTGTCCAACTATCTACGTGTATACATTTCTGCTCATGACTGTATAGTTTTAACAGTTAGGTACCTACTTTAGTTGAAATATTACATAACATAGGGTAATGATTGCCAAACCTTTTTTTTTTTGCCTGGGAAATCATCAAATAACTTCTCCCGCTCTAGGCGGAGCGGGAGGGTGTGTCAGACTCTTACTGACTAAAACCCACCCGTATTCCTTCCGTTGCCTGTGTTGCGGGGGCCTCGGTGACCCATAAGTACCTTCCCGCGACCCCGGCAGGATTGATTGCCAAACCTACGATTTGCATTTACGTACATACTCGTAATTATGTCCACATAATCATTACAATCAAACAGCATTTGTGTCTATTGAAATATTCACTGATCTCCTAAAAATGTTTGTACTCACTGTTTTTAATAACTGGACTTCTTTCTTACTTTCTGGCCTTTTCTCACAGTTGGTCGCAGTGTGTAAGTTAGGGTATCGACCGAATGAGTTAGGTTAGGTGAGTTAGGTTAAAATATTTGGACTTCTAATGATGAACACTCTTTAATAATGGAGCCTCTTTTTAAATTACTGGCCTTTTTTCACAGTAACTAAGCTAGGCTAGGTCTGATTAAACTGGGCGCGGCTGGGGCGCTATCAACGCTGCTTCCCAATCTGGGGGGCCCGAGCGCTGCCTGTAGGCGGCTCTACGTGGGGATTGTGCGATTGATGGCCCTGTATGGGGCCCCGATCTGGGCGGCTGACCTGACGGCCGGCAGCATCGCTGTATTGCGAAAGCCGCAAAGAGCGATGGCCGTCAGAGTCATTAGGGGATATCGCACGATCTCTAACGAAGCAGCTTGTGTACTAGCTGGATCCCCGCCCTAGGGACCCTCGAGGCGAAAGTACTTGCGTCACTGTACAAGTGGCGCGAGGAAGCGAGGGCGCGAGGCGAGCGGCTGATGCAGTGACATATGGAGTTGCGTCGGTCGCAGCTTCGCGCAGCCCTGGTGGCGGAATGGCGGGATAGGCTTTCACGCCCTACCTCGTCACCATTGAGGCGGTCCGGCCGGTACTCGAGCGCTGACTCGGGAGGAGGCACGGATCCCTGTCGTTTCCGGTGACGCAGGTGCTTTCGGGGCATGGTTGCTTCGATAAGTACCTGTGTCGCATAAACAGGGAGTCGGACACCCACTGTCACCATTGCGTCGACTGCCGGGAGGACACAGCGCGGCATACGCTGGCAGAGTGTGCCGCTTGGGCGGAGCCGCGTCGTGTCCTCGTCTCAGGAGTAGGCAGTGACCTGTCGCTGCCAGCCGTGGTCGAATCCATGGTCGGCAGCGAGGAGTCCTGGGACGCGGTGTTATCCTTCTGCGAAACAGTCATGTCGCAGAAGGAGGCTGCGGAAAGGGAGCGGGAGATCACTTCCTCTCACCCTGCCCGCAGCAGGCGCACCCGGCGTCGGCGGAGGGCGGACAACGCCCTCCTCCAGCCCCCTTAAATGGGTCTTGGGGCGACGAACTCGGGGACATCCGTCGCCCCCCACATAACAGGACCCGAGGTGGCGGCGCGTAGTGTTCCACGCGCGCCCGTATTGGACGTTGCGGGGGAAGTTGTACACCTCACTCCCCCCGCGAGCTTGAGGTAGCCCGCAATGGTGGGCCGGCTCTCAGCCACCTTACCAGCCGGGGATTGCGGAAGTCGCACTAAATCCCATGATGCCCGGTGCAAGTGTGGGAGGGGGAACACCGGGGTGGTTTTTAGTCAGTAAGAGTCTGACAGACCAGGAGGATTCCATGAGGATTTTCCACGCCGAAAGAAAAGTTAGTCGCTAAGTAGCTACTTAGTTTTTTTTTTTTTTTTTTAATTATATTACTATCTTTATTTACATAACCAAATTACAAGATGATTATTAACATTAACTAAATTAAATTAAAACTAAGTTAAGCTTAAAAAAGGCCCTCGGGGCATTGTACCGAGGATGCTGGCGGCATTTCCTCGCTGAATTGCAATGCTGATGCGTTGCGCGAGAAAGCCGCCAGAATACTACTTAGTTATTTAGTATTTTTAAGAACCCAAAATAGGAATTCTTTAAATATCACAAAAAGAGGCGCAGTCATATTTTTAGGAGATCTAAGTGGGAATTGTTCTGGACCGATTTAAAAAATTAATTATAAGAATTTTCAAAATCAGTGCACAATGACGGAGAAATCGCTGAACATGGATAAAAAAATACAGACGTACATATAACCGCCTCCCTTTTGGAAGTCGGTTAAAAGAACATCAAGTTGATCTTCATGCCAAGTCAGAATCTGATGTGGGGATCCCATGGAAATCGAGGGTAATCCTCAAATTTTATAGGCAAGCTTATAGCGATGTGGGTAACTATTTGTTATAGTAATTCGTGCATTTGCTCTTGGAAAGCACCATTTGGTGAAGTGAAACTGATGAAGAAAAGCACAGATGGCCACCGGAACTAATGAATAACAAGTATTTCACGGGTTGTGATTTTACTTTGACTTTTGACGTTGATTAGGTACTCTATTATGGTTGCTAAGCAATTTATGCTCGTCACATAGCATAATTATAGCAAAGTGCAGCTGTCGGTGATTTCACCATTAGCTCCAGTTTTCCTGGTTCTTATCAGGAGGACTCCTCGACAAATAACGTCCTTGCATCGGGAAAAGCAATATTTTATAAAAGGTGATGAGCAGTTGACATTAGGCTATTGTAACTTAGATAAATTACAAACTGCCCCACTGAAAAGTGAAAAATAAAAAAAAATTACACCCAAAATAACTGACTACACCCGACAAAAAACTAAAATACAGATCCAAAGACTAGGTGTCTTTGGATCTTTATTTTAATTTGTTGCCACCGACTTCCGAATTTAAAGTGATTATTCACTGTATAGTTTCTTTTTCGGAAGTCGGTTGTTTTTTTGTGTAAAAAGCTTTTAAAAGCTATTAGTGCACATGCTACTTCACAGGCTACTTTTTCCACTTTTCCCTTTTTCTTGAAGTAATTGACCGAGCGAGCGAAGCGTCTCTGCTTCAAGTCGGGCAAAATTTGTTTTCCTCTGACAGCTTGTTGCATCTACAGGGCAAAAAGGAGGCTACTGGATATCTCCATCTTATGAGATTCAATTTCGATGGATCTCTTTAAGTGTTCCGTAGTCAACAACGAGCCCTTATATTTAGTTTCACCATGTCCGTCTGTCTGTCTGTCTGTCTCTGGCTTAGCCCAGAGACTCTTAGGACTAAAAACTGTAATTTGGCATGGGTATACACATTAATCATGGGTTCACCCTTGTTTGGTATAACAACGTTTTGTCGAAAATCGCTCCGGCTAATTTTAGTTACAATAAAGTCATTTCGAATAATTATTCATTTGACCGAATAATTAATCGGTAGAGTTTTATTTAGCATATGTATTTCTTTGAAATAATGTGATTTGACCGAATTTTCAAATGCACTAATTTTATTTAAACTAATGTTTTACTAGACTAATAATGATTTAGTCAAATTTTGTTTTATTTCCCAACCTCACAGTTACCAACTGTACGTTTGGTCTGCTTTTCATAATGACACACTAACTTAACTGTTTCCTTTTACAAAAGCGATTCGCTTCTGGCACATCGCCGGCCGCTGCCGAGGCACGCTCGCTTCGCTCGCTCGGCTCGTGCGTTGTTTGTCATACCCTAATCTAACCTAACCTATCGTAACCAAACCCTAACGTTTTGTGTCATTATAATAATCATCTTAACAATAATTCTACCAAATGAAACGTTGTCGTACAAAAATTTGCTAATCGTTAGTTGTCAAAGTGAAACATCGGCGAAACGTTGGTTGGCAATTGTTTGGCAGATTATGCCAAACAATTGCCAAACAACGGCGAAAAGGCAGGGTACCCCTGAACATTACATCAAATGAACATTATACCTTTTGATCAATAGCGCAAATGTTGTTATCGCAAATAAATATTCGATGAAATGAAAATGATGTTAATCGATATTATACAAATTGATAATTTTCTTAAACGTTGTTCGAATTAGTAACATTACATCAAAAGTTGTTATACCAAACAAGGGTGAACCTTAATCATGCCAACAAATTAGTAAATTAAAATCTTGAAAAAAAAAAATTTTTCGTCTATCCCATGGTGTGGGGTATCACTGACCCGCAATATTTTTGAATGGTCTATCCGTTCAAAAATATTGCGGGTCTGTGAAAGCTATGTTTCGATGTCGAAGAAGTCATCGACATCCGTATCTAGTAAGACTAACAATTTGAGTGTGGGGAATGTTTTAGATTGGTTTTGAGGGAAAAACTTCTAGATTTTAAGGTATTTCTGCCAAGGTTTTGCCTACGTTATAAAAATAGAGATTAATTTTATTTGTTGATTCAATTGGGAATAAAGTGGAGGTTCAGAGATTTTTGTTCTACATGTATTTGTTTTTATAAATTTCCAAATAAGTTTACTATTTTGCTTTCTTTCTGCAGTTCATATCCATCATATTATTTTTTTATTTTTTCAGAAGGTTGTTGCAGAAGTTTCTATATCTTTTATACGTAATGGAAGGTATTTATTTTCAGGCTTAAGTTTGGATTTTATGTTAAGTTTGTCTCTATGCCTAATACACCGAACAAGCCTGGGTGTACTCCAAGGTTTAATGCACTTATACTTTTCCTAGTAGTTACTTTAGGGACTGTATGTTTTAAATTGCATAGTGAAGTGAACTTTAAAAATAATTAGTAGACATATTTGCATCGGCAGACTTATAAACAGGGTCAAAATTAATATTACGTAAATCTCTTTCTAGGTGTCATTTTCAATTTACTATAGCTACGCAAACCATTTTGTCTGGGTAAAGAAATTTGTAATGTTAGTAAAACTGCTTGCAGTGCAGTAAGCGAAGAGTAAGTAACAAATGTTTTGGTTAGGTTATTTGATGAAACTGTCTAAGTATGAACCGCTTTGATGTGTGGGGTGGTAATTAGCTGGCAAGAGTCCGTGGAATGTGCAGATAGTTATGTGCATGTATATCCATTTTCTCGGAAGCAATGTTGATATTGATATCATCCATTAATATTATGTTATTAAAAGTTGTAAGACTTTGGGAATCTAAGAAATTTGCGACATTTTGAGAAGGAGTTCTGTGTATAGCCATAACAACCGAATCTGAATTAATTTTAATGAGTAAGCAATTACTATTTTGCAGCAATGGTTTTTCTACAGTTGTACTTAAATTATTGTTACCAAATACATTATCAACAATACATCATTCTGATCAATGTTTCTGTATGGTTTTTGGTTTGACAACCAATATTTTTATTTAGGACGATAATGTCGCAACTTATACCCAGGTTCTGTAGCAGAATTTCAAAACCATTTATATTTCGATTTATGCTGCGAATGTTTTGTGTGAGTAGGGTCAACGGTTTCTCCCCCAAGGGAAAGAAGTGTTTATAATCATCAACATTACAAATTATAGCTTCAGACAGAAAATTGATCTAGGTCACCAAGTAATTGACCAGTTATGATAAATAGACTAACTAACAAATATAAACAAACAAAAACTCAGTGTGCGTAATAGATATCAATGCCCTCAAGCAATAAGTCGGTATGTGCTATAATGGACTTATTATTGTCATGTCAAATTCTGCACCTATGGGTTTGGATAAATACTAAGATTTATCCAAACCCATGGTGCAGAATTTGACATGACAATAATAAGTGATTTTTTTCACATTTTTCGTAGTGATATATATTAGGTTGGGTAAAAAGTCTTTTCGCATTATAGTATGTATGAACTTGTAATAAAATCTCGTTGGGTATACTATTTGTGTCTGGCTGGTTTTGGTATCATTGAAAGTTTAAATTTTAAAGAACATAATTCCAAATTCAAATTAGGAAAATGTGTGATTTTCATTTGTTTTTCGTACCGTCAAGATGAGTGAATCTAATGAAGAAATACGATACATTTTAAAATTTTACTAGAAAAAACGTAAAAATGCAACGCAAGCCGCGAAAAAATTTGCGATGT
Source organism: Atethmia centrago (assembly GCA_905333075.3). NCBI lineage: Eukaryota > Metazoa > Arthropoda > Insecta > Lepidoptera > Noctuidae > Atethmia > Atethmia centrago. The sequence goes on from HG995379.1 coordinate 6,540,858, forward strand.
TTATGGACCTAGTGCAGTGTCTGTGAGGGTAGCACAAATTTGGTTTAAGCGTTTTCAATCCGGAATTTTTTGCAGCAAGATCAAGATCAAGAGCAAGATCGGCATATCAGTAGGTACGACGTAGCTGAAGAACTGGGAATTGATCACAAAACAGTTTCGGCGCATTTGAAAAAACTGGGTACACAAAAAAGCACGATATTTGGGTACCTCACGAGCTCTCTGAAAGAAACCTAATGAACCGTGTACTCATTTGTGATTATTTATTACGACGTAATGAAACCGAACCATTTTTGAAGAAGCTGATAACAGGTGATGAAAAGTGGATCACGTACGACAAGAACGTGCGAAAAAGGTCGTGTTCAAAGGCCGGTCAGGCTTCACAGACTGTGGCGAAACCCGGATTAACTCGCAACAAGGTGATGCTGTGTGTGTGGTGGGATTGGTAGGGCATTATTCATTATGAGCTATTACCACCCGGCAGGACCATCGATTCTGAACTCTACTGCGAACAACTTAAAGCAAGAAGTTGAGAGAAAGCGGCAGGAATTAATCAAGAGAAGGGGTGTGGTTTATCATCATGATAACGCTAGACCTCACACATCTTTAGCCACTCAGCAAAAGTTAAGAGAGTTTGGCTGGGAGGTGTTTATGCATCCGCCGTAAAGTCCTGATCTTTCACCTTCAGATTTCCACCTGTTTCGGTCTCTTCAGAATTCTTTAGGCAGTGTCAGTTTAACATCACGAGAGGACTGCCAAAACCACTTGTCGCGGTATTTTGATCAGAAGTCCCAAAATTTCTATAGCAATGGGATCATGTCCGTACCTACAAGATGGCAAAAAGTTATCGAACGAAATGGTACCTACAAACTTTAGTTAAATGTAAATAAACTACATTAAAAAATGTTTTGGATTTTCTTAAAAAATGCGAAGAAACTTTTTCCCCAAGCTATTATTTACGAAGATATCATGAAAAACACTTTTATTGTAGGTAAATTCTTAAACGAAATTGTGACGAGAAAAGTATATTTACGTATCAATACAAAAGTGTTTTGAGTCTTTAATTTTGGGAAGTTGCTATTGGTGCCGATTCCCTTGTTCACAAACTAAACTAAATTTAAGTTCAGTGCATCCTCTTCTTTCTATTTCATTAAGAAAAGGACAGAAGATCAATTTTAGTTTAGTCCTGTCAAATTAATCAGCGCTTGACGTAAATTGACGTAATTTTAGTAGGCAAGTTTTTAATTACGTCTAAACTTGTATGGAGTAGTAACAGGCGCTGATTAATTTGACAGGACTAAACTAAAATTTATCTTCTGTCCTCTTCTTAATGAAATAGAAAGAAAAAGATGCGCTGAACTTAAATTTAGTTTAGTTTGTGTACAAGGGAATCGGCGCCATTACCGACTTATTGGCGTAAATAACAAATTTCGGGTAGTTCTTGGTAACCGCTAGCACGGTTTTGTTGTCGAATAATTTTGAGTAAGATCAAACCGAAATGCGAACTAACAAGGTATTTAAAGTACATAATTGGTTAATAAATATGTGTAAAATTGCAATACGCATCAAATTTCAAAACATATAGTTCTGTTTTCGATAAAAAACTATTTTTTTATAAAGATACTGTTATAGTTTCAATCTAAAATAACCACAATAACAAATTACGTATCGTTTTCAGGATATGAAAATTAAATAACGTTTGGAAAATCCGTATTGTAATGTCAAAATTTTTAACAAATTTATTGCATTATTGGCATAAGTGTATCTAATGAAACAAATTACCTATCATATTTTTGTAATATGTATTTTCTTAAATTGCGAGGCTTTTCACGCACATAGCTTAATATTGACATCGTAATTGAATTACACAAAAAATCACTTTCGTTTTATGTATCGATGTCCTCAAAAGAAATTCAACAAAATCAGAAAAACATTTTTCCTGTAAAATTTGAGATTTTCTATTACCAACTAACTTGGGGGCGTCAATATGTTCATAGGTAACGCTCTTAGGCGCCTTCATAATCTACGGAATTAATATAGTTGTCCTCGGCATATTTCGTGCTCGACAATGTACTACATCACCAGTTTTATGGTCAGTTTTCCTCTTAAAACGTTTTCCCGCCGCACAGTTGGGTGGAGTGGATATTTTGCTGCATTCCTTGAAAGAGTGGCCAGCCTCTCTGCAGTGATTGCACGTCGGACTAGTTTCACGGCAGAACTTGGCCGCGTGACCGAACTGGCTGGCAGTTGAAGCACCGTGTAACGATCGTGAAATCTCGTACCGGGAATGCCGTCCAATTTATGAATATTCATCCTTAATTCACTAGAATCTTCCTGATGCTAGCCGACACTTATAGTATGTAATTGCAAGTGGGGATGTCTTTTTTTACCAGATTTATGGTCCAATTTAATTTGTTCTTCAGACGACTCACGAGTAGTATTATTCATCTTATCTAAGAGATTTTGCTGTAAAAAGCTCCTTATCAGTCAAGGCTACCGGGATACCAACAACAGTTATTCTTGGGCGCCGTTTGGATGGTTCTTCAACCTTAAGGCCCGAAGAAACTAGTTTTCTAAGCTTCTGAGCTTTTGATTGTTCTCTTTGTAGTTGGTACTAATAAGAACACCTCCATTTATGATTTTCTTAATGCCACGAACAAATAGTTTAAGTTGGGTTAGGTGAAATAATTTTCTCTCCGAGAGACTTGGTATCGTCACTAGATTTGGTCTTATCGCTGGGATTTATGGCAAGTGAGCTTAAATTTGTCCGAGCCTTTTTTGACCATATTAGCATACGAAAACGGTTCTGAAGGGTTTGGAATGCCGTCAACTACCTCTTTGAACTGTAGGAGAGAGTTCGCGTTTTTCTGTTGTTGCTATGTATTGCGAATTACAGCAAAAAACTAGGCATGACTTTTTGCTTTAAGGATTGATATAAGAATGTTGTTTTTCGATATGTGAAGAAATTCATGGCAGTTGTATATATAACGAAATTAAAAGGAAGACTATCACAGACATTACCAGTCCACCAGGTTAGCAGGCTTTACCAGTTAACGAGTAATAGTCAACCAACTTACATTTGCAGTTGGAGAATTGACTGTGACATATAGCGATGTATGAGAGAACGTGCTTTTCGACTACAATGTTAAGTTTGTTTTTGCGATAAATTCATCCCAACTACGGTACCCTTCATTAAGCGTGGTCCGACATGCATTTGGCCTGTTTTTTATTTAAAAGGTAGTAACTTTAAGTTGGTCTCATAGAAATTTGGTGAAGATCTGATGAGGATCTTCGGCGTGATGAACAAAATAGCTCCTCAAAATGCAGTAAATTTCTTAATTTTAGATTTCTACCAGTGAAATCGGCCCTTTAACTACTAGGTAGTGATTGGTGGAGCACCTGGGACCTGGGGAAACCTATTTGTTCAGTTTTCTATCTGGCCTACGAATAGATCAGAATTCCATATAAAAATTTAAACCCTGGAATCCATAGAATAGGTGTTACTGCTGTTACCCTGCCAACCGACTCCATCCCGCCCACCAGCTTTAAACTTTCCGATGCTTACCTGAGCTTATTTTATGCTTTTTACAGACCTACAGCCGCAGTAGGGTTTTTTTTTTAATGGAAATTATCACTTCCCAAACAATATTCCGCATAATTTCATTTGCCAAATTATTACTTAGCAAATAATCTCTTCACAAATAATTGTAACGCAAACCTAATGTTTGGCAACGTTTAAACAATAACTTGTTTACCAACTAGTACTTTAACCAATTTTTATGTAGTCAAATATTTCAGTTGGAATTAATTTATTATTACATTTATTCATTTTTCGCAAAATAAAATTTCTACCTCGTCTAACTAGATCGGTTCTTTTTTCTATATAATCTATTCGTTTCTGGCACTCGCCGGCCGCTGCCGCGGTACCGCTCGCTTCGCTCGCTCGGCTCGTGCGTAGGAGGTCACAGTTTTAACCTTACCTAACCTAACCATTATTTAAAATAATTAACCTACTCTAACTAGTTCCATAAGTAACCATAAATTTAACTTGTTTCAGACAAATTCAAGCACATCTCATTCACACATCACTTTCTCTAACGTTTATTGTCTAAAGATTGTTTGCTGTAATAAATCAATAGATTAAAGACCAAATGCCTAAATGACATTATCCTTGATAATATTCTGCCAAGTAAAAAAATTACCAAATGAAATAATGCGTACTAAAATCATTCCAAACATTGCATTGGTATAAAAAAGGTTGCTTAAATTTGTTTGGGTAATGAAAAATGCTAAATCTTTTCGGCAAAACGGCAGGATCCCATTAATTATAGGTGTTTAAACTGATATGGTTATTTTCTTTCCTTTTTGTTTTGAAAAACATGGTATATATCCCGTTTTAAATAACTTTAGTGGTATATTAATTCTTGCAAAAACGTTTATGCTCGAGAGGTCTACTGTTCATAGAGCTACTAGTTTTATCCTAACGCCCAGTGGTCCACATTAGCTCTGGATCGAAACCACTGGAATTTATGGGGAGAGGCCTTTGTCCAGCAGTGGGATGATACAGGCTAACAGTGACAGTAATTTTATCCTCTATCTTAGGAACTCTCAAATGAATACCTCATCTCTCCTCTCTTACATCAAACATAACGCTTAGATTCATATATAAAAACTCTTTTTCAGTTTATTTCACTTCCAAAGCGCCAATTTTAATAAAAAAATACTCAGCAACACTAAAAAGAATTATACGAAACAAACACGAAAATTGAGCAAAAATGTGCCCTCAGGAACGTATCATTCACGACTCCTCGCAGTAAAAGTGCGTTGTCATGGGTGCATTAAGAAAATAAACTTTATTACTCTTACTTTTTACGGAAGCAAACGCTGTCATATTTTCGAGTTTCCCACCATCTTTAATGGCACTTAAAGGATGACTGGGTCAGGCTATGGATTAAAGAATCATACTTTGGATAGATGCGAAACTGCCACGTCAATTTGTTAACGTTCTAAATATAAACTTTTAATTTTACTTTAGTTTTAGGCATGTACGACAGGCTAATGCGGTCAGAGTCATAGATGATAAATACACTTATGTCAGCTTGCTAGAGTAGTTAATAATAGGTAGTGTTTAAACGCAAATTAAAAAAAAAATCTTTGTGTATTCCTAAATAATCCGAATTCCAATCAAAATTACTGAATGCACAGACTGACAGACAAATACTCTACTCAAAATAAAACTAAATAAGCAAAAAATTTTATTCCCACGCACCGCTATTTATTTAAAAGTAGGATCCGCGATTCTCTTAAGGTCACTGACCTTGACGTCAGGGACAAATACCTTTAGGTCAAAGTTCCGAAAGTCAAAATCCGCTATCCTCAGGAACAGTAACAGGTCAATATTCATGGTTAGTGCCCTTAAGGTCAAGGTCAAGTGACCTCGGGAGTGTCTTTGGAATTCCGGTGCCCTGACACTACCTACACCACTATGCGAGGCCTCCTATTACTGAATAGCAATAATAATAAGGCGTTCAAGACGGAGCCCCGCATGGCCATGCGGGGCTCCGTCTCTATGCGTCTTCGACGATACCGCTGGGTGGTTTAAAAAAATTAACACGAAGGGGATGGTGGGGTCTTTCAGATCACGCCATCTATTCTAATCTAACCTGTCCGAGTCCGGGTGCCCCAAGTCCCGAGCTCGCTTCACTCGCTCTTGCATCCTAAATTCTCCTAGTACAGTAATATAACAATTAGTACCGATTCCTTCGACATAATTTTTCCGACAAATGGCTGGTCGCAGACAAATACATAATACTTACACGCTATGAATGTGAGTCTAATTTATGTACGCTCTGGTTAATTTACTGTGCAGTTAGTATTTATGATATGATTGAATTTATTTGATGTGCAATCCCGAATTTATACGTTAATTAGTATGCTGCAATGGTCAGATTTTTGTTGTAACGTCACGTTTGCGCTCCGCCTTTAAGCATCAATAGTGTTGACAACCCCTGTTTTGGCGCGAGCTAGTGAGGGTCGTAACAGACTGGTGAAGAGCGGTAGATGATTATTAAAGTACCTTGTAGGTATTATGTCCGTTTTCACTAACACTGCTGATATCTAAAAATGTCTAAACAAAAACGCGCTGTTGTATTTTCTACTTTCAGGGGTGAGATAAGCGTTGAAACTTCAACAGCGTGCTTTTCAGGTGATAACGAATATTACTCGGGCACATCGTACTTTAGAAAGAGACTGTCTTATCTACATATTTATATGAATGACAGAGACGACACCAACAAAAATTTAACTTTTTCCAAAATTCGATTTTTCATATTTTCGGCCGAGTATTGATGTTTTCTTAGAGGGACTTGTGGCTAAGTAGTAACAGCCAAACGGGTCGATCGATCAGGCTAAGCTACGCTTGCTGCGGCTGGTCCATGAATGGGTGGCCATTTTTACATAACAAGACTCCTCCGTGCCTCAGATAGCACGTTAAGCTGTTGGTCCCGGCTGTCATTCGTAGATCTTTGACTGTCGTTACGAGTCGTCAAAAGCCCGAAAGTCTGATAACCAGTCCAGCGAAGGTAACTGGGTTATGGAGGTCAGATAGGCAGTCGCTCCATGTAAAATAGTGGTATTCAGCTGCATCAGGTCAGACTGGACTATGTTGGGGCCCCAACATAGTTGGGAGAAGGCTAGGCAAATGATGGCTGATATTTTCCAACAGGAATTTCTCAGTAGCAGCCCGGAGTCTAGATTTGTGCTCGTTTGATGGCAATAGGCTCACCCCTATTACATGGGACTTAAACATTGCTCCCTCTCACAGAGAGGAGGCCTGTGTCCCAGCAGTGGGAACATTATAGGCTGATTATGCTAAACATTGCTGGCGAAATATGAGTGTACCTGTGCCTATCTCTTCGGAGAAACAAGGCGTGGTTTTATTTATTTATTTATTTAAACTTCTCGCACACAATTAAGTACAAAGGCGGAATTAATGCCTTAGGCATTCTCTACCAGTCAACCAAGGGTGGTGAAGAGATAAGATGGCAGGTGCTCTGAGAGGAAATAAAAATAACGAAAAATATTAAAAGATAACATAATAGATTATAAAAAGAATAGGTACAGAAATACATAAATAGGTTACAAGCTTATTATATATATTGATGTTATGTTATTGACGAGTTTCGTTTCTACGCGATTTAATTATTCTATGGCCAGAATTTAAAACTTGATAAACTTTTACGCAAAAGGATCGTGATATCAAACCGTTAACGGTGTTTTTCGTAACTTAGTTCTCCGGTTCGTTGATTTTTCATTACAGGGTGATGAAATATGATTATTATTTTTGATATACAGCTGGTTAAAATGCAGGAGAGGTTGGTGATGAGCAATGCCTGAAGGAAATTTGTATTGAATTTTGATTGAGTTTATTAGCTATTCCGTTTATAATTAGTTAAAATTTGTGGTTGTCTGATAAGTGACAGACGACATTTGTGATTAGGTACAAAGGACAGGTGGATGCATTATCTTGTGTGATAAAAAATATCTGTCATCTTCAGTATTCATCATGACGCATGATTTCCGTTGGGAAGTGTGTCTGTTTGTCGTCACGATTCACGTCATTACACATAATGGATTAATCTAAATCTTCTTCTATAAGTTTTCTGTCATCCTTCGGATGAGCCGTATTGATTTTCGTTATCAAACTCATTTAAACCGGTCAAAAGATATTAACAAAAACCGGGTGTACTGTGACGGCCTTTCTTCTCAGAGTAGTCATATAGGAAACGCCGAGCTCATTTAGTTTTTTTTTTATAAATATGATTGACGTGTAAAAGTGTTTGTACAAACCTACTTACAGCAAATAAAATCATTTCATTTCATTTCATTTCATCATATAATTTCGGGCAAGTTCGAGTTGAACTCATTTGGTGAGGGTTCTAGGGAAAACTATGACAAGTAGGTAAAAGCTATCTTCCTTAGGTGTTACTAGGATAAACTACACTTATGATTTGTATAATGTATTTTATATAATGTGTGTTGTTCGAATCAATTCACACAAAAAACACTAAACAAATATCTAAAAAAAACTACCTCCCGGACGTAAAATCGTGTCGTAAACTTCGAAACCAAACCGCCAAACGCCATGCCCTCACGTGAGCGAGACAAGACATGCTTAGCATGTGTAGAAAGTATAGCAACAGCGCATTACTTATTACCACACAGATTTTATGAGCCGTAACTATTGCCCGGTAAACTCTGCCGGGCTCCCCCTACCTACTCGTAATATTCTGTTGTCATGTCTAGTACAACCATTGAAATGATATAAAGATAACTTTGTGAGAGATTTGTGACATTAAAATTATTTTTGAACGTTCCAAAAGTAAATAAAAGGTCTATATAAATAACTATAACAAACAGCCTTCCAATAACTCTAAACCCTGAAAGTATTTGCGTAAGAATTTCTCATACCTGCCTAATTGAAAATGACAAACATTCTACGGAGTCTGACTTTCATAACTTTCAGGACAGACATGTCTAAGTATTTAAACTTTGTTATGAAAATTCGTGAAGTTCACTGTGAGACACATGTGGTTACGGCGCGCGAGGGGGTAATAAGAGGGGGCTGGGGTACACGCGTAAGTGTATGTGTTAATTTCTTGGATTTTCCATGAGATTAAAATGCGTTCCAATGAAATTGAACTATTTGTGGTCTATTCGTGTAGTATAGGTAGGTACTAAGAAATATTTTTGTAAGAAATAAATAAGAAATAAAACTGTGCTACACTGTGGATGAATTATGTATATGTTATTATGTAGTTGTTACATTTATTAACGTAGGTAATATTCGTTCCTGCCGGTGTCGCGTGGCAGTCCAAAAGGGTTACTGAGGCCCCTGGCGACACGGGCAACGGAAGGAATACGGGTGGGTTTTAGTCGGTAAGAGTCTGACACACCCTCCGCCCAGAGCGGGAGAAGTTATTTGATGATTTCCCACCCAAAAAAAAAAAAGATAATATTCGTTGAAGATCGTGCATATACTATACTACTTTCACTGCTACTTTGTATGTATCTGTGTATTTTATATATATTTTTTTGTAATGTGCGTTTACAAAATAATTTATTGTGACAAATAGAAAATTTACATATTCAAATTACAAGATGGTTATTAACAATTATGTGCGTTTTTTTGTGCAGAATAAACAAATTTTCTTTCTTTCATATCCTTAAAAAAAAAAGTATTATCCGTGTTTTACCAAATGATAAACACAATAAAAAATGGTGGGAAAACGTACTAGCCCGTTTTCTCTGTATAAGAATCAAACCTAACATTAGAAATTGGGTAAGTTGCAAGCTTAACTCATAAAATCATAATCAGCCTATAATGTTCCCACTGCTGGGACACAGGCCTCCTCTCTGTGAGAGGGAATGGGCCGTAATCCATCACGCAGGCCCAGTGCGGGTTGGTAGATGTCACATGTCTTCGAATTTTTGGTTCTAGGACATGCCGGTTTCCTCACGATGTTTTCCTTTACCGTTTTGAGAGCAGTGGTGATGAAATAATTTACAGAAAGTAAAGCGCCTGTCTGGGATCGAACCTACGACCTTCAACTCGTAAGTCGCAGCTGTTACCACTAGGCCACTACTGTTCTCAATTTAACTACTTTAGGTATAATTAAGATAATAACTTAGCAACTTGGTGCAATATGTTGCAACATTGTCTTTGGTATGCCCTTTTTTATTTTAATGTAAATTGGAGTAGTAGCGTGATGTTTAAATAGTTTTATATATTTTATATTTTCCATAGATTCTTTTCTATTTGTAAATATAAGAACGTTGTAGGACTTGTAGATTCATAAATGTCTTGATCTGTTGGCCATTTCCTAATTTGTTAAGTACCAGTACTTGGTACTTGTTGACAGGCCTACACTGTCCTCCTATACCTACTAACACTGTAATTTAAAAACATTATAAAAGTCCAAGAGTAACCATGGAGTTTCTTGCCGGCTCTTCTCCATAGGAAACGACCAATTGGAACTGTGCATCTAGTTTCCGACGTTTCATAAGTGCCCATGTAGGTTTATGTGAAATAAAATATTTGGATTTGGTTTGGTTCCGTAGTACCTAAACAAGAAACCCTTATAGTATCGCCATGTCCGCCTGTCTGTCTGTCGGTCCCCGCTGTAGCTTAGAGACACTTAGTACTAGAAAGCTGTAATTTGGCATAGGTATACACATTAATCACGCTGACAAAGTACTAAAACAAAATCTCAAAAAACATTTTTTTTTTGTGGTAAATCCTCCTTTCACGTAATGTGGGAATATTTTATTTTATATATTTCTTTTTCTCGTCTATCGCATGGTATGGGGTATCGTTGAATAGGCCGTTTAAAAATACTTTTCGATTCAAAGATCCGTTTGCGTAATATTAAGCATTAAAGTCCTAATTTTTGTTAGAGTAAAGTGTTCCGCCCCCTGCCAGCTAAACAGTTGTTTATGAAGATGTGAAAAAGTTAATGGCAGTAGTACATATAATTAAGACGCTGAAAACACCTAAACCGCGGTCACTGTCAGATTGCATACAAAAGAAAGAGAAGCACGGTGACACAACGCTTGTAATTTATTTCAAAATATGAAGCAATTATCTATTTACTCAAAATTGAGTTGAGTAATCGAAAATAAAAAACAACCAAGTTCTGCATTCAAATAAGACGATCTTGTTATTAATTAAATACGTAACGTATGTTGATATTTAATACAGATATTTTAAATTAGAACTCAAGGTAAGAGGTTAGTTTAAAGTTAGTTTGTATCGAGATTTTTTTTCAAAACGTGTTTTGGTAACAACCAAGTTCTGTGAAATATGCTAAAAATTAACATATATTTTTTTCGCTACCACAAACTATACAGATTTGGCAATTTTTTTTCTTAAGAGAAGCCAATTTTGGTCAATTGGGTCTTGTCAGCGCCTTAAACTAAAAGGAAAACTATCACAGCTAAGTGGGCTTTACAATTTAACGAGTAATAGTCGACCAACTTAAATTTGCAGTTGGAGAATTGACCGTGGCATATATCGATGTATGAGGGAACATATTTTTCAACTACAATTTTAACCTGTAAAGCCCTGCGTGACTCCGTTTCGGTGTCAAACAATAGAAAATCAATTGTGCCTCATTAGCTGTGCTTGACCAATTAAGTTTTTTTTTTGGGATAAATTCATCCCAGCTTCCCAACTACGGAACCCTGCATTGTGCGTGGTCTGACACGCACTTGGCCGTTTTTTTTTTTATTTTTATCTTTTTTTATGAAAATAGTCACTCTATGTCAATCTGCCGTGTTATAGCCATTTCATACATATATACAACTGTCAAATAATGACAGATGTGATTTAAAGCTACGGACAATTTAAATTGGTAGTCAGTTTGTTTAACAATTCTGTTTTCTGACTTTAGCTCAGTTTGACCCACAAAAACCAACTTTTGTCGTAAAACTCTTTAACACCAATAATGTCTCTTTCAAACAAGTACATTTTCAAGAAAAATAACTCTCTGTCAACAAACACCATCTAACCACGCAATCATTTCGAATCGGATAGCCTTCGCAGACGGTTACGGCAAAAACTCTCCAATAACTTGGCAATACTGGCAAACTTATCCCATTAGGCACACAAACGGGATTGATCCGGTCCGTGTGACGATCATCCGGTTATTCTGCCGGCCATCCGGATATGGCAAGTTTAGTAACAAGCAAGAGACGCTCTAGTTCAACTGAAATCGTTAAAGCAGTTTGCTGGAATTTCTCTGCAATTTGAAAATGCTTTTGGAAGTTATATCTTTATTTAGACAGTGTTGATTATAGAGTGATAAATGATAAATGATTTTATTTCTGTGAGTAGGTTTGTACTAACACTTTTAGCCTTCAATGGGACTTAAATGAAACTGGCGAAAAGCTGGTGTACCATACACCTCTGCCCAACCCTTCGGGGAATACAGACGTCATGTTGTCTAAGTATGTATCGTTTTTTTTTTGTAAATCAATAATCTGAGTGGAATAAACTAAAAGACGTTTCGGTTTTAAAGTTATGATTGTCAATAAAACCAAGCAATATTGAGGGGATTGATTATATTAAATTCTAAGTAAAAGTTTCAAAATTAGCCTATTATTTAACTTGTTTTTGTTTATTATTTTTCGGAAAACAATAGTCTGAGTGGAAAGGACTAAAAAACTTTTAGGTTTTAAAGTTATGATTATCAATAAAACCTAGCAATATTGAGGGGATTGATTATATTAAATTCTAAGTAAAAGTTTCAAATTCAGCCAATTATTTTACTTGTTTTTGTTTTATTATCCTTCAAATCTGAGTGGCTTCAGAAAAGAATACTTAATAGTGGTTTGTGCTCCGTACGTACTTTTTTTATAATAAGCTCATTTAATGCTAAAAATAAAACTAAAATAAAAGGTTAGCGAAGGACGTTCAACCAATTATTATTAAAATACATACGAAATAGAAATAACACAAAAGAATAAACCTTCTAAGGTACAGAAGCCCAGCTTATCCATTATATTATTTAATAAGAATACCTTTATTTCTGTACAGCTAAGTAAACAAAATCTACTTACAACAGAAAACGAACAATCGTCTTATAACAGAAAACTAAAACCGTAGTATTGAAACTATCGATATCCGATCGGCACATCCCTAGTGGTTTAGGGGCCGTTGACACTAATCGTGGGAGGCAAGGTTGTAGCAATAATACTGTAATGACTCTGCATTATGGCTATTTATTGGAAACTTTGTCTATGGTGACATTATGTCTTTTGAATAATGAATGGTTTGAGGTGATATAATGATGTCATTTCACTACTTAAATGGTTTTGTTCGCGCTGCTAGAACATACATTTTATTAAGACAGCGATTTTTTTCATGGATAGTGAAAATCATCGACATTTTCAACGGCATGTGTTCAACGCGGCGATAAACTAATGTGATTTAGGGTTAGGTTATAGGTAATAGGTACCTTAAACGGGCTGGTGTCCGCAACTCCACGTCAATGCGCGTATTTTGCGTACGGGTGGGAAATCGATTATTCGATCCATTTGGTGTTACTGACAATCTCACGGAGGGTACCTGCGTTACCGAAGTACTTTGCCGTGTATGTGGCGACCACCGGGCAGTTTAGTAGCACATGTGCTGCTGTCTCGTCGTCCTTCATGCAGGCACAGCGGACTGTCTGTGACTCCTATGACAAAAAGGTGTTTGTTAAATGACCCGTGGTCTGTTATAGCTGCTGTAACAGTGCGCAGCTGTAGTTTAGTTAGTCGGAGTACCCATTTCGTGAGGCGACCATCAATTGTAGGGAGTGCTTCCTTGAACTGCTTGCACTCGTCTTGGTCCGACCATAGTTTGAGATGTTTATGTCTGGTGCGTTTCCTTACCAGAGTGCGTAAGTACCCGAAGGGGTTCAGATCCCACTGGTGCCATGCTCGACCCCCTTTTGGCAAGTTCATCGGCTGCATCGTTGCCTAGCGAACCGCTGTGTCCTTTAATCCATTGAATGGTTGTGTTGTTGAGGCTACCCACCTGGTTGAGGCGCTGGTGGCACTCGTATATTAGCCCAGAGTCAACTGTTTGACTGCTTAGCGCTTGCAGGACAGCCATGCTGTCTAAGAGTATGCGGATCGAGTGGTCCTTAACTTCCATGGCCAGAATGGTTGAGGCGGCCAGAGAAATACCTATGCACTCGGCCTGGAACACTGTTATGGACCCCCAATGGTGTGGCTATGCGTATGTTGAAGTCCTCCGAGAAGATTCCAGCACCTGTGCCACTACCTGTTTTGGATCCATCTGTGAAGATGCGCAGCTCTGCAGGGCGCAATCCCTCACATCGGCAATCCTCGTGATGTTGGATTTTTTATTTTTCATCAAAGATAAATTGTTTGGGTACCTGGTCATAAGCGGCCGCTCCCGCGGCACGCTCGCCTTCGCGCGTTAGTGACTCACACTTCACTGTAGCTGCCAACCTATTATTGTTGCTACCCATTTTATTTCTTTTTGTAGCAAATAGTTAGTCGCTTTAAAATAATTAGTCATTTTAAACAAAGGGGTTTGCGAATGCCCATTTGCAGTAATTTATATTTATATATATTTATTGAATAAAACTTTATAAACAAGTAAAAAAAAATACCGTACAAAGGCAGACTTAATGCCTGAAGCATTTTCTAACAGTCAACCTTAGGGTGATGCAGAGACTAAACATGGTAGGTGTAACATAAGGGATAGATTACACGGAAATAACTATACAATACAAGAATAAATACATAGATATGTAGGATTGCCAGGATTTACTCCGTTAGATTCAGGCATCATGTGGGCAGAAGATGTGTTTTGTGCAATGAAAACACACTGGGTACGATACACAACGTTTATTAAATCACAAATTAAAACAATACTTACAATTAACACAATAACTGAGCACAACGAATCGAGTACAGTTCCGCGACGTATTAACTCCGATGCGATCAGACACTGAATATCCTCCTCGCCGTGGGCTTAAAACATTACGACTGTAGAAGCGCGCTGTAGGTGTGGGTAGATCACTCAATGTCACCAGTTGACGCGCTTTTTGTTTTCTCTGGGCGGAGTGGGAGGGTGTGTCGGACTCTTACTGACTAAACCCACCCGTATTGCTTCCGTTGCCTGTGTTGCCAGGGGCCTCGGTAACCCATTTGGACTTCCACGCGACCCCAGCAGGTCCACGCGACCCCGGCAAGTCCACGCGACCCAGGCAGGGCAGTTGGCGCGCTTGCGTTTCTTTTCGTGTCCGTACTAATGACCGGTTTCGACAGATATATACATACATACATATAAACAGAATAAACTTTGTCAGGAGAAATGACGATCAGTAGAGGAGAAACCGAATCCAGCCAATCAGCGCTGGGATGCTTACTTATCTAGTAATTACTTTCTTACTTAGTTGAAATATGTATTGTTCACGTCGGGAAATCACGTGGTTTTTTACTTGTATTGTTTAAATGTAAAAAATTGTCAAACCGCTTGACGACGCGACGACGTGGCAAATCTGTTTGTAATATAAAAAAAACGCTTTTTACTAAATGAATATGGATGTATACACGGTACCTAGGTACATATACCAAAATAACATTTTTTACAATTTTTGTCTTTCTGTCGGTTTGTTCCGGCTAATCTCTGAAACAGCTGAACCGATTTTGACAGAAATTTCACTGGCATAATTATTGTGATGTTGTAGGAGTATCTTAGTACTTTTATTTTAGAAAAAGCCACGCGGGCGAAGGCGCGGGCAGCAGCTAGTGAAGTAATATGTTTATCGTCATAAATATTTCGAAATACTAGACAGGATCTGATTAATATTTATTTATTTTACTCATTGAAGGCGTGTCGTTACACGCCTTCAATAAGTACCCCGACCTGATTTTTAGCATTGTTATTCAAAATCCAGCAATTTGTTCTAGTATTTATTTTCGTGCGAAGCTCAGCCTTGTTATATTTTTTTTTAATTTTCAACGCTTGTCTCAGCACCGAGAGTTGAAAATCCGACGTACAATAATATTTAGGCATTACACAATACAAGAATAACAACCAGACTTACCGAGGGGTGTCGTCTTACCCAGTAACTGGGTTGTGGAGTTCAGATAGGTAGTCACTCCATGTAAAAGTACTGATATTCAGCTGCATTGAAAAAAGGGTGGGCAGATGATCAATAATATTTAAGCATTACATTTAGATCCCTCAAGTGTTAGTGAAAAAGGGCATTTCTCGTTTCGCGCGGATGCACATCCTACTTATATTATATATTATATGTAATATATAATTATGTATTATATGTATAAATGCGAAAGTTTGTAAGAATGGATGGATGGATGTTTGTTACTCTTTCACGCAAAAAGTACTGAACGGATTTGGATGAAATTTGGCACACAGATAGTTTATAACCAGGAATAACACGTAGAATACTTTTTATCCCGATATACTAACGGGGTCAAAACTTATACGGGTGAAACCGCGGGGCGCATCTAGTGTGATATAATTATATTCCAATGTTTATTTTTTGTGTTAATGTTTATTTTATAGAAAACAAGAAAGAAAGAAAATAAATTTATTTGACCCAGGTTAAGGCACAACATATTCATACAAAAACAAAAAACAGAAAGTACTTAAAACAGTATTGTGTGCCTCACGGCTGCGCCAGTTCAGAATAAATGGCAGACAAGTGCCTGACACTGGTTTTCAACTGGACCTTATGTTATGAGGACGTCTTACGGAGTAAATCCGTTTTATAGTGTGTATAAATTCGCGGGAAGGTACTTATGGGTCACCGAGGCCCCCGCAACACAGGCAACAGGAAGGAATACGGGTGGGTTTTAGTCAGTAAGAGTCTGACACACCCTCCCGCTCCGCCCAGAGCGGGAGAAGTTATTTGATGATTTCCCACCCTCACAAAAAAAAATAATTGTGTAGGATAAATACCTATTAAAATAAAAAAGATGCATATGTGTTGCAAATAATAATAAAATAGCTTGGATAATTAAAAAAGAAAATATATATAGATAATTATATAGTGGTGTTTAAGAAAAAAAAAGGTCACCTTACTTCTGGTTGTTACCTAAATACATTCTTCTTTATTTATATTTCTCCGCCTCGTTATACGTTTTCGTACTTTAGATCAATCTGTTAAAGACAGCATATCAATCTGATAGCAGCTTAACCCCTTAATGCCCTAAATAGTGATGTCCCACCATCAAACACCATGTACTTTTACTATCGACAAATCTAATTTTCGAACAATTATTGAATTATTCATGTTGGGTTGTAGAGCGGCCTAATCACTTTAATTGCGATCCCTATTGGACCCCTATAAATTTATGAAGCCCTTCTATAATGTATTAGGCGGATAACCAGCAGTAATAGTCGCCTTAAGGCGTTATATTAGTTTAAAATTAATGTTTTCATATCGTTAAATATTGGGAAATATTTAATTGATCCTCTAATACTTAGAGACTTTTTAATGATAGACACTTTTTTTTAATTAATGAATTTCTAAAACTTTTGCGCTTCTAATGATCCACTCTTTTTAGGGTTCCGTTGTAAACAAGGAATCCTTATAATTTCGCCATGTCCGTCTGTCTGTCTGTCTATCCCCACTGTCTGCTCAGGGACGCTTAGTTCTAGAAAGCTGTAATTTGGCATAGGTATACATATTAACTACGCTAACAAAGTGCTAAAACAAAATCATGAAAAACATTTTTTTTAGGGTACCTCCCTTGCACGTAATGTGAGGATGATATATTTTTTTTTCTCGTCTACCCCATGGTGTCTATCGTTGGATTGGCCATTCAACAATATTGCAGGTCTGTCAACACTACTTTTCGATACAAGGATCCTTTTGTTAGTGTCAAGTGGCACCCCCTTTTTTTTTTTTTGGGTGGGAAATCATCAAATAACTTTTCCCGCTCTGGGCGGAGCGGGAGAAGTGTGGGGGTGAGGTGTGTCAGACTCTTACTGACTAAAACCCACCCGTATTCCTTCCTGTTGCCTGTGTTGCCAGGGGCCTCGGTGACCCATAAGTACCTTCCCACGACCCCGGCAGGCATCGGCCCTAGTGGACCCCTACTTTTGTGCTGACAACATCTCTTTGAGGCGCGCGTGGAATACGACGCGCCGTCGACCCGGGCTTGGTCCTTACCGTACGGTGAGCTACCCATTGCTCACCGTCCGCAAGCCCGCGCCTACGGTGACTGGAAATCCGCCCGAGATTCCCGACGCCCAGGGCGTCTCCTGCGGCGGCTAGGGGTGAGAGGGCGCGAAACGTGCCTTTCCCTCAACCGTCCCGCCTCCTCCTTCGCGACCATTACTGCTTCGCAGAAGGAGGTGACGGCTGCCCATGCCCTCTCGCTCCGTACCATGGCCTGAACCAGGGCCGGACGCGAGAGGTCTCTGCCGCCTATCGCCTCCACGAGGGCACGGCGGTGCTCTGCCCAAGCCGGGCAGACCTCCACCGTATGCTCCACCGTGTCCTCCGGGCGATCCACACAGTGGTGACACCCGGACGTTTCCTCCCGCCTTATCCGACACAGGAACCTTCCGAAGCTGCCGTGTCCGGTGAGGACCTGCGTCAGGCGGAAGGTGAGGACGCCGTGGCGTCTCTCCAGCCACTTCTCAAAGAGAGGACTTTTCGCCGCAATCGTGGCGTGCCCAGCACTTGGTTGTGACAACCGTACTTTTCATGACGCCATGAGATCCCGCCGGAGCTCCGTCCGCTGTGCCGCGATTTCTCGCGGCAACGGACTTACGCCCGTGTTGCCTCCTCGCGCCACTCCCATACGTGCGCGAGGACTTTTGCCTCCAGATCCCATGGTGGCAATCCGGCAAGGGGGCTCGCTGCCTCACAGGAGACCGTGCGGTATCCCCGGACCATCCGGATGGACCGCACGACCCCTGCGTAGAGCCTCCGGCAAGAGGCGTTTGGACCTCCTAGATTGGGCAGGAGCCGCTTCAATGCAGCGCCCGCCCGCTCCAGTTTGGGAGCCAAACGTAGGAAATGCTCCACGAAGTTCCACCGGCTGTCGAGGACGAGTCCTAGGTACTTCATCGTCGAGTCGACGCCTATGGAAACCCCTCCTACTGTTATTTGGGACCCCAACGGTGGCGCGTTCCGAGGACCATGAAAACACATGGCCTCGGACTTGTGCAGGGCCACCTCGAGTCCCAATTGCCGGATCCTTTCGACGATTGTCGCAACCAGCTGGCCGACAAGGCGGTCTGCAATGACTCTTTCAAAGAGCTTGCCCACCTCGTCGAGCAGCACAATGGGCCGATAAGCGGACGGAGAGTCCGCAGGGCGCCCTGCCTTCTTTATGAGGACCAGTTTTCCCGTCTTCCAACGAAGCGGGAACTGGCCCCTCTCCAAACATGCGCTTAGGAGCCCCCTAAGTCGAGGTCCGAGAGCCTCCAAGGCCAGGACCCAGGCTTTCCCAGGTAAGCCGTCGGGTCCTGGGGCGGTATTATTGGCATTAAGCCTGCGTACCGCCGCTCTCATTTCTACCTCGGTCACCTCCGGAGCATCGTCGTCGTCGTCGTCGTTGGCGGTGTGGTCCGCATCGGGCACCGCAGTAGGCGGAGCCATAGGCGGGGAGGTGTGTTCCCCTCGGGAAGGGAACAGAGCGCTCACCACGTCCTCCACAAGCTGGGGCCGGAGACTCTGCGTCAGCGGGGGAGCCCATGGGCGGAGTTTATCCCGCAAGTTAAATAGTTGTTTATGGAGATGTGAAAAAATTCATGGCAGTAGTACATAAAACTATAACAGCTAAGTGGGTTTTACAAGTTAACGAGTAATAGTCGCCCTACTTAAGAATTGACCGTAGCATATTCCGATGTATAGCAGAATGTGTTTTTTAACTACAATATTAAGGTTGTTTTTGAGTTAAATTCATCCCAACTACCCAACTGCGGAACCCTTCATTGTGCGTAGTCCGACAAGCACTTGGCCGGTTGTTTTAATAATTGAGCTTGTTTTTACCATTCTGACCTTTCTCACAGTTGGTCGCAGAAACAAAGCTAGGTCACCCCGAGGTTAGAACTGTGACTAACCGCGCGTGAGCCGAGCGAGCAAAGTGACCGGTGTGAGCGGCCGGCGAGCTTTACATCAAAGTTAGCCGCAGTTATTTGGCTTTTTAGAATTTCCAGGACCCCAAATTAGGATGTATTCGTGGTTCACAAAAAGTGGCGCAATAATTATAGTAAACTGTTCAATTATATTTTGCAAAAGCAAAATGGGAATTTTTTGACGATCGATAACTCGCCCTACGATTTTAGTTTGAAAGATCTTATTGTTATAAGCAGTAAGCATATACTTACTCATGTCATTCAAGTGCAACGTTGCAACATTTTAAGCTTGTACAACATGTCCACAGTTGTCCTGACCTCTTCAAAAAATATTTTTTAGGTTTGAACTGTTAGAACCTCTTAGAACTATTTAGCCACTAAATATTTTGTAAGTCTGGCTGATATTAAACACATGCCCTAAACATTGAGGCACATGTTGAAAGGACATGGTTCTTCATTGAGTAGGGTCGAAGAACAAATTCGGTCATATGTGGAACTTAGTAAATTTCAACAAAAGATAAAGTTGAGTAACTCATTAATATGGGACAGCCAAGTCATTGAATAGAGGCTGGGAATGCCGAGATTGGCAAATATAGTGTGAAGCCTGGGTGAATGACCTGTAAGGCTTTCTCTATAAAGCTGAAGCCACACTGGAGCGAATATCGGGATGCTTGACGCGACTGCGCGCGTCTTTTGAGCCTGTCCAGATGAGGCGATTTGCGCGCGAGTCCACTCGCATGCTTCAATTTATATTGCGTCCGTATACCGCGTTTCTACGCTAGGAAACGCTACGCAGTCATAAACATGGTATCGGATACAGATACCTTTTTACAACTTCTTTAATAAAAAGTTCCGTATTGAAGTTCGCACGCTCCATTTCGAACCAAAAAATAAGTGCACTCGCCATGGACTTGCACGTAGTAGTGGACGCAGCAAGGACGCCCGAGTATCTCAACTCGCGCGGCGCCGTTGAGAGTCCCGCTCATTGCAAGCGTTTTACGCGCGAGTGAGGAAACGCGCGGCAGCAGCTGGACGGGATATACGTAGCTGCAGTATCTCGGGAACGCGCGAGTGTCTACGCGCGAGTGGACTCGCGCGCAGATTGCCTCATCTAAACAGGCTCTTAATAAAGACGACATCGCACGATCTATTCGCGCCAGTTTCAAAAGTCCATACAAGTTAACTGACAAAATCGGTGCGAGTGAATTTTGGCCCGCATCCCGCGCGGGATTCGCCTCACTTCTACCAGCAGGGCTAACATGACAATCACGAGAATGCGAGATATCACGATAAGTCGAAATTTGACGATTCTAACGTCATCCTAATGCCTAACCGCTAAGATCCAAAAAACTCGAAAAGACTTACACGTTTTTTCTGGCGATGAAAGACCGATTAGTTATTAAAATCAAATCATTTTTATCACAGCAACATCGACTTGAGGTTCGGTTTCATTAGATCGATTTTACACACGGAATTAGTATGTATTATAATTATTGATCTTACGTCACCCTCTTTTAACGTTTTGTTTTTTGTGTAACCGACTTTTTTGATTACAATACTTTTTTTTCTTTGGCATGCCGAAATTAAACAAAAAATCAAGGAAATAAAAATATTGGACATAATATACTCACTAATCAGGGTGCAGCGGCAGAAAATGCCAAAAATCTGAAAGTTATTAAATATGGAGGCCTTGGCAGAGAGTACAACTTTGTGCCCTTTGGCGTCGAGACCCTCGGTCCGTGGGGTCCCAGTGCGCATAAGTTATTTGCGGAAATCGCGAAACGTCTAGTTGATGTAACTGGTGACCGAAAAGCTGGGGGCTTTCTCGCGCAACGCATCAGCATTGTAATTCAGCGAGGAAATGCCGCCAGCATCCTCGGTACAATGCCCCGAGGGCCTTTTTTAAGCTTAACTTAGTTTTAATTTAATTTAGTTAATGTTAATAATCATCTTGTAATTTGGTTATGTAAATAAATATATAATCACCACAAATGACAAACGGTCGGACGATCACAATTTGACAAAGCGAAGGTTGATATTGTGACAATCACCAGAAAACCCATGATATTTGAAATTTTGTTAATCACCACACTTACCAAAAGAACTGGCGTTCACATAAACATGCAGTTGGAGTTGATTTCTCTGTTATAACCATAAACCACTGGCAAAATACTGGTATTCAGCTGCATGCGGTTAGACTGGAAGCCGACCCCAACATAGGAAAAGGCTAGGCAATTAACCTTTTGACCGCCACGGTCATGTATAGATGACAGAGCAAAATGTGCCCAGCACGCCACGGTCATGTATAGATGACAGAGCAAAATGTGCCTAGCACGCCACGGTCATGTATAGATGACAGAGCAAAATGTGCCTAGCACGCCACGGTCATGTATAGATGACAGAGCAAAATGTGCCTAGCACGCCACGGTCATGTATAGATGACAGAGCAAAATGTGCCTAGCACGCCACGGTCATGTATAGATGACAGAGCAAAATGTGCCCAGCACGCCACGGTCATGTATAGATGACAGAGCAAAATGTGCCCAGCACGCCACGGTCATGTATAGATGACAGAGCAAAATGTGCCTAGCACGCCACGGTCATGTATAGATGACAGAGCAAAATGTGCCTAGCACTCCACGGTCATGTATGGATGACAGAGCAAAATGTGCCTAGCACGCCACGGTCATGTATGGATGACAGAGCAAAATGTGCCTAGCACGCCACGGTCATGTATAGATGACAGAGCAAAATATGCCTAGCACGCCACGGTAATGTATAGATGACAGAGCAAAATGTGCGCAGCACGCAACGGTCATGTATAGATGACAGAGCAATATGTGCCTAGCACGCCACGGTCACGACTACATGACAGATTTTAAGGAATAATTCGTAGCTTGGCGCCGAGGGCACGTCTTTGTTTTTTTGACGTGGCGGTCAATAGGTTAAATAAACCATAAAACACTAAATGTCGTTAATCACCACCTTTTGGAAATGAAGTGGTGAATTTAGTAATTATTTTGCGAAGGTTTGATATTAGCCGTAAAGCTATAAAGCCGTGATGCGTCACTAGTAGCTTCTATGAAATCATCATGGAAAGTGTCGCACTGCCCGTCGCACTGCCTGTCGTCCCCGCGATATCGCATCAGTCTGTACGAGCTTTCACTCCCTAGATTTCGTAATTTTTATTTATTTATTTATTTATTTAGGATCTCCAACAAAAGATGTACACAATACATGACACATAAATAATTGGCAATAACAGGTATTAAGTAGGTGTACTCCTTCACTTATAGGAGACCACAGCATGCACAATAAAGTTAACAACTAAGCTAACAAAGTTAAAATATTATTGAAAGGTAAAATTAGGAAACAGTTAATACATATTTAAAGGACATGAAAATACAACATTCAGACATACTTAAATTAATTAATTGGCAAAGTGACTGGTTATTACTGAAAGTGATGTTCATCCACGTAATAGTGCTACCTTTTGCCACAGTTTTCTTAGTGGCTCGGCGAAAGGAACTTTCCAATACAAACACTAGTTTAAGGGGACTACAGGACCTAAACGCGAATTTTGTAAGTTTTATAATGCCTAAAAGTATATGATCCACTACAGTAAACAAAATAAAAAAAAACATGTGATATTTTTCAGGAATGCTAGGTCGATAGTGTGTTGAAAACATAATACAACTAATTTGATACGATAGAAAAAGACACGATGATATCTCTAAAAAAATATTTTAACGATTAAAAACCATACCTACTTATTCTTAAAATCATTCTTATTTTTTGTCATATTATTCTACAAGCAACATATTAGCATAATAGTGTTTTATTTTTTTTTATTCAATCAATAAATTTTTTGTAAATAGATAATTGCTTCATATTTTGCAATAAATTACCAGCGTTGTGTCATCGCGCTTCTCTTTCTTTTCTATGTAGTCCGACAGTGACCGCGCTTTAGGTGTTGTCGGGCTCTTAAAACTAAGTATTTTAGATATATTGTAAAATAAAATGATGACTAAAATAAGTACTTACAGTCGCCAGCACATCAAGTTACCCCAAACTGTCAAATTTCTCCAAATGATTTAAAACCTTAAATTGTTGATGGTTAAGTTCAAAATCGAATGAGAAAATTTGACAGTTTGTGGTAATTTGGTGTCCTGGTGACTGTACATTATGAAACCGTCATGTTATTTTTGGACTTTTTTTGTGTCCTTATATTGTCTACCCTTTTCGTCGTCAAAATCGAGGACGAGAAAATTACAGAAGAAATGGTTATAATATCTCATGTTGAAAAGTAAAAAAATTAGGTGCTGTGTTAGGGTTGGTGGAGAAAATATCAAGTTTAATAGAACGAGCCGAGTATTTTGTATGGCAGCGCTTTTAGGAAACGAGAAAAGTGACAGAAATAAACATATTTCTTCGACGCGAGAGTGAATAAAGTGAATTTTGCAGTCATGTGATTGGTAGTTCTGTTCTGTCAGTCGCCATTTTGAACTCTATTAGTATTGAAACTAAGACTGCAATATTCAGTGCAACAATCGCGTCACGCGTCATTATTGTGAACGCGCTATAGTTGTCGTATGTGTCATTTCAGGCCTACAGAGCTTAAAGTCACTATTGATCTCTTAAATGTCACGTGATACACCATTGGTGCATAAGAACTTAGGAATCCGGATTCTAGTGATGTAAAAAATAACACAACATCACGCCTTGTTTCCCCGAAGGGTTGGGCAGAGGTGCACCTGTAGTACACCCACATTTCGCCAGTTATGTTTAAGTCACATGTAATAGGGGGCGAGCCTATTGCAATCAACTGGGCACAAATCCAGATACCAGGCTGCTACTGAGAAATTCCAGATAGAAAAACTCAATAACAATTTTCCCGACCCGGGAATCGAACCCAGGACCTGATGCGCAGCAGTAGCGCTTGCAACCACTAAACCAACGAGGCAGTCAAAGTCAAAAATAACAGCAGTTGCCGTCAACGTCAAACTCTGTGTGTGAATACAGAAAATCGTCCCTTAGCTAACAAGACCGCATAAGTCATTTTTACCAACTTTACAGGAGACGATAAACTTGTACGGTGTTTAAAGGCCAACCGACTTGCGTGCTGTCACTACTTTATGAATTACAGCTTCTGATTGGCTGAAATCTATATGATGTGACCAATGGTTAGACGCCGGGGTCGCGAGGAAGTTCGAAAGGGTTACCGTGGCCCCTGGCAACACAGGCAACGGAAGGAACACGGGTGGGTTTTAGTCAGTAAGAGTCTCACACACCCTCCCGCTCCGCCCAGAGCGGGAGAAGTTATTTGATAATTTCCCAGCAAAAAAAAAAGACGCGCAATGAGCAGCCCCATCTAAAGGCATTCAAATGTGAAAACCGCTATTTTTCGACTTGAGCGGTGTTGTAAGCTAAGGAAAGAAATCCAGATTTACCAAAATAGCACTGCTAAAGAATTACTGATAGAAGTAAGTAAGACTAGCATAGATATATCTCTAAAGCCCGTTTTCACTAACACTAGACGAGACCTAAACCAAAATAAAAGGGCTATTTTCAACTTTCAGCAGGCTTAGCATGACGCTCTCTATTTCTACGAAGAATAGACACAGCCCTTTCGATACAAAGTGACATTTCGTTTCTCCATTTTTGACATCCCACTGTAGAAATCCTTCTACAAACTGTCATTTTGTCTTTCGCTTCTAACGATCTTTGTCTCGGTCTTTTTTTATGTATAAGAATTTCTACGGTGCGATGTCAAAAATGGAGAAACTGCCACTTTGTATAGAAAGAGCTGTGTCTATTCTTCGTAGAAATAGAAAGCGTCATGCTAAGCCTGGAGTACTGAACTGAGCGTTGAAATCCAACAGCACGCTTTTATTTAGTCATTAATTTAAGTATCGTCCAGTGTTAGTGAAAACGGGTTTAATCCCCACAAAATTTAACTGTTCTTTTACTCAGACTATATTAAAAGAAAAATTACCAATTTCCTTCTTCACATTAGATAAATCGTCCAGAATGCAAAAGAGGCCCAGTGGTAATGACCGCGACTTACGAGTTGTAGGTCGGTTCGAACCTTGACAGGCGCTTTACTTTTTGTAAATTATTTCATAACCATTGCTCTCAAAACGGTGAAGGAAAACATCGTGAGGAAACCGGCATGTCCTAGAACTACAATTCGAAGTCATGTGACATTTACCAACCCGCACTGGGCCCGCGTGGTAGATGACGGCCCACTCCCTCTCACAGAGAGGAGGCCTATCCCAGCAGTGGGAACACTATAAGCTGATTATGCTATGCCTGTCCATTGTAGCTACGTAACATCATCATCTGCCTAGCCTTTTCCCAACTATGTTGGGGTCGGCTTCTAGTCTTACCGGATACAGCTGAATACCAGTATTTTACATGGAGCGACTGCCTATCTGACCTCCACAACCCAGTTACTGGGCAACACGATACCCCTTGGTAAGACTGGTTGTCAGACTTTCGGGCTTCTGACGACCCGTAACGACTGTCAAAGATCTACTAATGACAGCCGGGAACAACGGCTTAGCGTGCTTTCCAAGGCACGAAAGGGCCCTGGTATGTAAAGATGGTCACCCATCCACGGACCAACCGCGGCAAGCGAAGCTTAACCTGATCGTTCGACCTGTGCGGCTGTTTACTTACTTAGCCACAAGCCCCTCATTGTAGCTACGTAACATGAAATATATAATTATTATATATAAATGCACTATTTAATAACATTGATGTTGAAATCATTGATGGAGTATAATACATTACAATATTATTCAAGAGTCCTGTAAATAACACAAACAATAACAATATAAATAATATGCATAATTAATTATTATTCAGTTACGATTTCTCCGTACTGAATTATTAAACGGAGTAAAACAAAAAAAAAACGGGAGCAACACAACACTCCCTGAGAAACTAATTCTGGACTTTATAAATAAAACAATACGACTTAAACTAGCTTGTGATTACAATAAAAGTACAAACCCAACCCTCAATCAAATTTTGACTCTATGTAAACGATTATAGGGTTTATTTTTAACTGTAGGGGATATAAAATGTCGAGACAGATCATCAGTCAAGAGAAGACACTGTCATTAAGTGATTGAACGAAATAATCAGCTAAAAGCATCGATCTCTACTGACCTGTCGATTGAACGATGTATAGCTTGTGTTTGTATAAATGTTTAAAAATACATCAAGCATCGAATTGATATAATAAAAACCGGCCAAGTGCGTGTCGAACCACGCACAATGAAGGGTTCCGTGGTTGGGATTACTTGGGTTGAATTTATCCCAAAAAGAAACATAACATTGTAGTTCAAAAACATGCTGATGCCCCCAATCAATAAATCGGTAATCAAAAAACTCAAATATTACAGGAGAAATATTTTTCTGTTTTTCTTGAATATCTTTTTAACTAGTTGAACTATTAAGGACATCCATACATCAAACGAAAGTTATATTTTTTTGTGTAATTCAATTACGATGTCAATATTAAACTATGTGTGTGAAAAACCTTGTAATTTGAGAAAATACGTTAATATGTATTTTCTTTGTATATTAATGAAACAATTTACCTATTATATTTTTGTCATAAAATATATGATAGGTAAATTGTTTCATTAATGTACACTTACGACATTATTACAGTAAATTTGTTAAAAATGTTGTTACATTACAATACGGACTTTTCCACCTTTATTTCATATCTTGTTAGTACTGGTTATTGTGGTTATTTTAGATTGAAACTGTAACAGTATCAGAACTAGACGTGTCGAAATTTGATGCGTATTGCAATTTTACACATATTTATTACAATTAAGTACTTTAAAAAAACCTTGTTATTTCGCATAAAGGCTGGTACAGACTAGCGCGATATCGCGTGCCCGACAAGCAGCAATATGCCTGTCGTGCCCGCGATATCGCCTCAGTCTGCACGAGCCTTTATGGTATGAGCTTACCAAAAAAAAAAAAATTTTCAACGCCAAATGTCAGGCAGCTAACTACCAATGTTCAACTTAATGGAATAGAGTTGGACCCTGTTGAGTCGACAGTTTTTCTTGGAATAACTATTGACGCTAAATTACAATGGCGCCCACACATAGAAAAATTGTCAGGAAGGCTAAGTTCGGCCGCCTATGCTGTTAAAAAAATTCGACAGATAACCGATGTAGATACGGCCAGAATTCTTTATTTTAGTTATTTTCATAGTCTTATGTCATATGGGATTCTTCTCTGGGGAACTTGTGCGGACATTAATACCGTCTTTGTTTTGCAAAAAAGGGCTGTTCGAGCCATTTACAACCTAGGTCCAAGAGATTCCCTTCGAGAAAAATTCAAAGAAATAGATATTCTGACTATAGCCTCTCAATATATATTTGATAATCTTATGTATGTACACAAAAATATATCAAATTTTAAGAAAATGTCCGACATCCACAGTTTAAATACCAGTAATAAACATAATCTTGCTGTACTTCACACTCGCCTCCACAGAGTAGGCAACTCGTTCATGGGTCAATGTATACGCTTTTACAACAAACTTCCTATTGCTATTCGAAATTTACCCATTAAACGATTTAAAAGCTGTATTAAAACCAAACTTTGTAAAAAAGGGTACTATAAAATTTCAGATTATTTAGAAGACAAAAAAGCTTGGGATTGTGCTGCTCGCTCTGATAAGCTTTGTGCTAAAACCATAAAATTTGAAGTTTAAATTATGCAAAATCATCATTATATGTACATATTGACATTGATGAATATTATAAGCAAAATTACGTGAATATTTATGTACCTTAAAAAGTATTATACGAGTATTACTTTAATTATTGTGAATGTGAGCACTATGTGGGTCATTTTTATTTATTTCTTGTTGTTTTTTTTTCTCTTAGTTTTAATGATGGTCTGGCATTTTGAGTTCTTTATGCGGCCAACACAATTGTCCTTTCCTTGGTATTGTTCGTCGAGTCGTTGAGCTCCTTAAGTTTTGAGTTGAGCTACACGATTACTGACAAATGCTTGCACTGACTGGACAGGTCCACTCAAATTTGTGTGGTTCTTTCCTCAAAAGACCATTTCAGACATAGATCTACGAGGGTCATTCAATAAATACTTAGCCAACAAAAAGTAAACGAAAATTTTGGAAAAGTGGCAATTTATTTTTCAACAAAGTCTCCTTTTAGTTCGATACACTTAGCCCAGCGATGCTCCAACTTTTTTAACCCGTCCGAAAAATAGTTTTTGTCAAACTCTGCAAAATAGGCCTCCGTGGCGGCGATGACCTCCTCATTCGATCCATATCTATTCCCGGCGAGTGATTTTTTCAGATTAGGAAACAGAAAGAAGTCACAAGGGGCCAAATCTAGAGAATACGGTGGATGGGGCAACAATTCGTAGCGTAATTCGACCAATTTGGCCATGGCAACGGCAGACGTGTGAACCGGTGCGTTGTCGTGGTGAAACAGCACTTTTTTCTTCGCCAGATGGGGTCGATGGGGCCGATTCGACGCCGAATTAAAGAAAAAACTTTCTTTAATTCGGCGTCGAATCGGCCTAATAAATCGGCATAGTCAAGCCCTGTAATTGTTTTACCCTTCTCGAGGTAATCGATGTAGATCACACCTTGTGAATCCCAGAAAACGGTGGCCATAACTTTTCCGGCCGATTTTACAGTTTTCGCCTTCTTTGGAGCACGTTCCCCGGTCTGGATCCATTGTTTTGATTGCTCCTTGGTCTCTGGTGTGTACCAGTGGATCCAGGTTTCATCGACGGTCACAAAACGACGCAAAAACTCCGCTGGATTCCGCTTAAACAGCGCCAAACACGTCTCCGATGTGGTCTCACGGTTGCGCTTGTTTTCTGGTGTGAGTAAACGCGGCACCCATCGCGCAACAGCTTTCTCATGCCGAGTTCCTCGTGAAGAATATGATGCACTGTTCCTTCTGAAATGCCTACAGTCTCAGCTAGCTCCCGAACCTTCAATCGGCGATCTGCCAATACGAAATCATGGATTTTTTTAATGTTTTCCTCCGTGGCAGCTGTTTTCGGTGCACCTGGACGTGGTTCATCAAAAACCGACGTACGGCCACGTGCAAACTCGTTGAACCAATTCTTGACGGTGGCCATCGATGGAGAAGAGTCACCGTACACAGCATCTAAGCGCTCTTTGATTTCGATGCGCGTTTTCCCTTCCAAAAATAGGAATCGAATCACCGAACGATATTGCTCTTTTTCCATTTTTGTAAAACCGATCGACACGTTCGCTTCCATAAGTTGTCAAATTAAAACAAATGAAGGGATTGGAATGAAAATTTGAAAAAAGAATTAAAAAAGAATGTGCTACACTGTGGTAAAACTCTTTTGAAACTACAGCGCCCTCTGGCGATGAGGCTAGGTACTTATTGAATGCACCTCGTACATGGTCCTCACATGATCTGACCAAGATTATGTCTGGACTTTAAAAGAGACTTTAACCCTTGAGTTTGTTTCGCCATTTCTTCTCAGGGGTAGTCAGATAGGAAATGTCGACTCCATCTAGCTTATTTTTTAATATGACGTGTAAAAGTGATTGTCATATCCTATTTACAGAATAAACAATTTCATTTCATTTCATTTACAGAATAAACAATTTCATTTCATTTCATTTCCAAGAACTGCCCGAAATTTGTTATTTACGCCAATAAGTCGGTAATAGCAACTTACCAAAATTAAATACACAAAACACTTTTGTATTGATACGTAAATATACTTTTCTCGTCACAATTTCGTTTTAGAATTTCCCTACAATAAAGGTGTTTTTCATGATATCTTCAAAATAAAACTAAATATCACTACGAAAAATGTGAAATAAATCACTAAGACGTATCCCAACTCATAGGTGACGAATTCGACGGAACAGTAACAAGTCCCTAATAGCACATTACTGACTTATTGCTCGGGGGCATCGATGTTCTGCCATACATCGATGTACGTCACGATCAATTCTCCAACTGCAAATTTAAGTTGGTCGTACTGGTCGCGGGAAGGTACTAAAGGGTTACCAAGGCCCCTGGCAACACAGGCAACGGAAGGAATACGTGTGGGTTTTAGTCAGTAAGAGTCCGACACACCCTTCCCGCTCCGCCCAGAAGGGAGAAGTTATTTGATGATTTCTCACCCAAAAAAAAGTAAAAAGTTGGTCGTACTCTTTAACTCGTAAAGCCTACTTAGCTGTGATAGTTTTCCTTTTAATTTCATTATAATTATATACTACTGCCATGTTTTTTTTTTCTTCTCTATAAGCAAACATTTAGCTGGCGGGGGGGCAGACACTGACTCTAACAAAAATTAGCACCTTAATGCTGAATATTACGCAAACGGATCCTTGAATCGAAAAGTAATGTTCACAGACTCGCAATATTTTCGAACGGCCTATCTAACGATATCCCATACCATAGAATAGACGAGAAAAAATATATCATCCCCACATTACGTGCAAAATAGGTACCCTAAAATAATTTTTTTTTTCAAGATATTTACCCATGCCAAATTTTAGCTTTCTGGTATTAAAAGTCTCTGACCCAAGCCGCGGACAGACAGGTAGATGGACATGGCGAAACTATTCAGGGTTCCTTGTTAACTACCGAACGGTAAAAAGCAACTGTCTGTCTGTACCTACGTAAGTGCGTTTATAAGTCGAGAACCACCCCATAAACACATTTTTAAGGTTCCGAACAAACGAAAATCGGAAGCTTCTATAATCTCATTTTCCTGTCCATCTGTCACAAAAAAAATCTCAAGATTCTTCGTGATATGTATCTTTTAAAAGAGCTTACTTGGGGATTCTAAAACTACATTTCTTATAATATTTTGTTTACCTGCCTTGAAGATATAGCTGAAAATTTGAGAAAAAATACTGTAACTATAGTTTAGGAGCTAGCGCAGGTTTATTGATTTTGGAAAATAGGGTAAGTACGGTTTGGGTCGAAATATAAACTTGGTGAGCCTGAATCGCTCTTGGCCGATTAAATACAAGTAAACTGTTTCGACCCTTATTTGAAACCCATTAATTTACTTGCCACCTTATATTTAAAATTGCGTTAGCTTATTGCAAGAAAAATATAAAATCAAAATTACAGCTGCTACATAAGATTAATTATCCAGAAAATGGTGTGCGCCGACAGCAACATCAGGGCCCTAACTCTGGATGATAATTATTGTTCCCCGCTTATATCTTGCCACGTGCAAACCAGGTCAATATCGTGCCTTGTAGAAACCCATGTACCGGCAAAGAATCGATTCTGTATTGTCCAAGACAAATTGTCTATGGCATAATTATGAAATCACGCGTGCATTTTGAAGCTTTGTTCGACAATATTTGGTCCTAATCCTAGTAATCGCAAATACTCCATTTTGAACATCAATCATTTGTAAAGTATCGTATTTTTTTATTAATATTTATGACATCAAAAACCTTAAGGCACATTTTTATTAAACAAAAAAATACAATGACAATATTTTGAGAGCAGTGTTAAAATTTATTCAAATTAATGCTTTCGAACGTACTTACGTCTGTTTTCAAAAGCTGTCCGAGTGAGTTTATATTGTACATATTTTATTTATTTTAAGGGTTCTTGTAGATTTTGAAATAATGTATTACCAACAATAACTGATTGGACCGTTTCGTGATTGAAGGGAATAATCGAAAGTATTACTATTTGCCACCTACACCTACTTATTTTTATATAAAAAAAAAAACTAGTTGGAGCTTCATAACCTATATTGATTTATTTGTATTTACGTTTATTTTAGTACGAATAAGGTATGTTTCTCATCAATCTGATCTCGGACTATTAGGCGTTGGCGTCATCAACAAAAAAACATATCAGAAAGAAGAAAAACATAAATCTTTTTCGACAATAGTTTAATAAAGCATGATCTGACAATGTCCCTTGTTTATTTAAACAAGGTAAAATTTAATTAACGGGCATCCTCTTAAGGGGTCATTGTATTCATCATTATGAACAACTTTTACTATGGGACCAAACATGAAGTCGCGAAAAAAAAAATCAATTTTTATTCAAATTCAAATTCAAATAATTTATTGTGGTACACAGGTAAAAATATGGTGTCATAGTTTATAAACTAGTACATATATGACCCGCCTTTAGGCGTACAATAATTAAATACTTTTCCAACATTATAATAGTACTTAGTCAATAATTTAGTATTAATTAATATATTAGTAATAATAATAATCATAAATTAAAAAAAACATTGTCAAAAATTTAATAGTAGTCATTCATATGTTAATATTTAAAACAATAGGCAATAATTTAATAATACTTAATATAGAAATTACTAACAGCTACACAAATAAAAGAAAAAAAAAATAATAATAGTGGTATAATAAAAAACTGGAACTAATAATGGTTATGGAATGAATTAATAAATTAAAATCTGTCATCTAGGTACTCATTAACAGAGTAATATATCTTATTATATAATAGTTCCAATATAGCTTTTTTGAAATGAAGTATTTCATTTAATTCTTTGATTTCTATAGGAAGCTTATTATAGATTTTAAGTGCCATTCCAAGTAGACTTTTCGAAAATAATGCAGTTTTGTGTGGAATGGTACATATCTCTCTGTTGCGAAGTTTAGATTTCAGTGTTTTAAATATATGAAAGTTGGATTTGACAAATACTGCTGTTTCAAAAATGTACATACAAGGAAATGTTAGAAGTATAAATTTGTTAAAATATGGGATACAGCTGTCAGTAGGTTTAAGTCTAAATACAGAACGCACACATCTCTTTTGAGCTTTGAACACAGTTAACCTCTCTGTGGAATTTCCCCAAAATATAATTCCAAAACGTAATGTAGATGTCACATATCCTTTGTACGATATGAGAACTATATACTCGTTTGCCATTTTTGCAAGATTATATAGTGCATATGAGTATTGGTGTAATTTTTACAGACAATCTCTACGTGACATTTCCAGGTCAAGTGACACGTGAGTGAAATCTTCTGTTCCCTACATTTATGTTCGCTTAAACTCGTCAAAATGTAGGAAACAGCAGATTTTTTTTTCGCGATTTCAGGTTTCGTCCCATCGTAAAAGTCTGTGAAAACCAGTTTTCGATTCAGGGATCAGCTTGCGTATTATTAAGCTTTAAACTGTTAAGCCCCGCGCGACACCGATTCGGAGTCAAACAATAGAAAATCAATTGTGTCTCATTAGTTGTTCTTGACCAAATAAAGTGCATTTTTTGTTAGTCAAGTGTCTCCGCCGCGCCAGCTAAATGTTGGTTTTTGAATGTGTGAAAAAATTCATGTATATATAACGAAATTAAAAGGAAAACTATCACAGCTAAGTAGGCTTTACAAGTTAACGAGTAATAGTCGACCAACTTACATTTGCAGTTGGAGAACTGACTGTGAGTCGTGACGTAACTCAAACTCAAACCATTTATTTCAAATAAACCAAATACAGGCACTTTTGAACTGGGTTGGTCAATCAGAAAGATGAAGCTAGTTGCCCATTCCAAAGCGTAGTAGGTTCCTATGAAGAAGAACAGGCAAGAAACTCCACGAAGATGGGTATGGGAAATCATGTTTTTCAACTAGGTATGTTAAGTTTGATTTGAGATAAATTCATACCAACTACGGAAGCCTTCATTATGTGGTCTGACACGCACTTTGCCAGTTTTTTTTATTATTGTATTTGTTCAGCGTGTCAAAAATAAAAGATCTTTCTTCTTTTTCCTCGTCTTCTTCACTTGGGTAGACCATGATTTGGGTTAAGACATAGGATACTTTTTATCCCGATATTTCACGGGGTCGAGACTTATGCGGGTGAAACCGCGGGGCGCAGCTTGTATTTAATAAAAACCGACAGGCGACAGGTTACAGCGACAATCAATGCAATAATATATTATAGTGCTTCAAGGATCTCGAATTACGTTGACAGGAAGACGTGGTTGGCAAATATTTGTGAAATATAATGATAAAAGTAAGTATAAATTAGTTATTTATTATTAAGTTTCCATCAGTTATTTGCGGAAATCGCGAAACGTCTAGTTGATGTAACTGGTGACCGAAAAGCTGGCGGCTTTCTCGCGCAACGCATCAGCATTGCAATTCAGCGAGGAAATTCCGCCAGCATCCTCGGTACTTAAATTACTTACGGTTAATTAAATTAAAACTAAGTTAAGCCTAAAAAAGGCCTTTTTTAGGCTTATCTTAGTTTTAATTTAATTTAGTTAATGTTAATAATCATCTTGTAATTTGGATATGTAAATAAATCTATAATAAAACAAGATGGTAAGTTCAAATTTTTCCTACGCGCCAAAAGACCTTTGTTCAGCTACACAAGTTTAATTTCTTTCATACTGTTTCTGCTTTATTCAAAAGCGCCAATCATGAAAATGTGTCAATTTTGTATTTTTCTTACAAATCTGACAAGTCCCTTTAGTGAATTTACCGTTACTTTTAGTTACCTTTATAACCGTTCTCAAAAACCGTAACCTGTTACAGGCATTATCCTAATATAGTCATAGGTAAACCTTCACCACTTAACCGGTGCAAATAATCCGTATTTTCACTTAATAACAAGATAAGCCCAACTACAATGCAAATACAGCTAAAACAGGGCTTTTATTAACAATACCATTTGGTAACAATGGGAATATTCCGTCGAATAGGAATGTAGGCGGTTTACGAGCGGACTTCACTAACGATACGAGGGCGACGCGACGGGCGGCCGGTTGTTATTTAGTGTGTAACCAGCCTTATGGAATTAACTCGCCGTGGGTAGTACTTAAACTCCATTTGTTTATTGAAGTCTTGATTTGGTTCGTTTTCACGACGAATGGAGGCTAAAAGGCTTTGTAATAGGAGGCATGAATGCATTAAGATTGGTTAGTCTTTCCAAGGGGTATCGTGTTACCCAGTGACTTTTTTTTTTGGGTGAGAAATCATCAAATAACTTCTCCCGCTCTGGGCGGAGCGGGAGGGTGTGTCAGACTCTTACTGACTAAAACCCCCCGTATTTCTTCCGTTTGCCTGTGTTACCAGGGGCCTGGGTGACACTTTAGTACCTTCTCGCGACCCAGGCAGGGATCGGCCCTAGTGGACCCCTAAATTGGTGCTGACGACATCTCTTTGAGGCGCGCGTGGAATATAACGCGCCGCCGTGCCGGGCCTGGTCCTTACCGGACGGTGAGCTACCCATTGCTCACCATCCGCAAGCCCGCGCCTACGGTGGCCGGAAATCCGCCTGGGATTCCGACACCCAGGGCGTCTCCTGTGGCGGCTAGGGGCGAGAGGGCGCGAAATTTTCCTTTCCCTCAACCGTCCCGCCTCCTCCTTCGCGAGCATTACTGCTTCGCAGAAGGACGTGACGGCTGCCCATGCCCTCTCGCTGCGTACCATGGCCTGAACCAGGGCCGGACGCAAGAGATCTCTGTCGCCGATCGCCTCCACGAGGACACGGCAGTGCTCTGCCCAAGTCGGGCAGACCTCCACCGTATGCTCCACCGTGTCCTACGGGCGATCGACACAGTGGTGACACCCGGGCGTTTCCTCCCGCCTTATCTGACACAGGAACCTCCCGAAGGTGCCGTGTCCGGTAAGGACCTACGTCAGGCGGAAGGTGAGAACGCCGTGGCGCCTCTCTAGCCACTCCTCAAAGAGGGGACTTATCGCCGCAATCGTGGCGTGCCCAGCACTGGGTTGTGACAACCATACTCTCCATGTCGCCATGAGATCCCGCCGGAGCACCGTCCACTGTGCTGCGATTTCTCGCGACAGCGGAGTAACGACATGGTGTTTGGCCTCCTCGCGCCACACCCATACGTCCGCGGGGGCTTTTGCCTCCAGATCCAATAGTGGCAATCCGGAAAGGAGGTTCGCTGCCTCACAGGAGACAGTGCGGTATCCCCGGACCATCCGGATGGCCATGACCCTTTGGGCCGCGCTCAACCGATTGTTAAAGTCAGACAGGCAATCACTCCATTTAAAATACTGGTATTCAGGTGCATACGATAAGACTGGAAAAGGCTAGACAAATGATGATGAATTCTATGATTTGAGCTGTGTGAGCGATTCTACATTCAGGGGTCATATCCGTAGCTTCTTCGGGGGCTCATTAGATGCGACTGCATAAAGTTGTGTTACTGGCATCGGGCCTATTCGATCCACGTCTTCTGACTACCCGTGACGAAATTAAAGATTCAAAAGGGAGTACACAGAAAACAGCCACGATTTACAGTAAGTACAGACTTACTAGGCCACCAAATCCGGTATAAAGTTTCCTTAACCAAGAAAATGTTTAAGACTTAGTTCTACACTCGCGGTCAAATAATACGGGTCAGTGAAGAAAATCCCTGTAACTTACAGATTACTAATCGTGAAACTTTATTTTACAGAGAATTTAATTTTTGTATGCAGTTGATGTTTATCTTAATCAAAATAAATATAGTAGAGTCATATCAACACATCTCTCCCTTGAATTTGTATATATGTGTATTATAAGTTTATAAGCTATTTATCTACTCGTGTATCTATTTTATTTATAATTCATTATTATATAATTTTAACAAATAATTCTCATTGTTCCTATCAAACAGAGCACCTGCTATCAAATCCTTTACCACTCTTGGTTGACTGGTAGAGAAGGCCTAAGGCATTAAGTCCGCCTTTTTTGTGTGTAAAAAGTTTAAATAATTAAATACATTTCAATATCGTATGAAATAAAACAATTACGTTGTAGATCATTCAAAGTTTTATTTTCAATCTGTCAAATCAAAATGATAAAAGGCGGTCGTTATCGTTTTGCACCATCATTATTGAATTACTATCATGTCGCTAACACCAGAAGGGTGTTCACGTATCGTCACTATGTCAGAAGAAGGCAGAAGCCAGCGAAGTACAGCAAGAACAACAGGCATGTCAGTTTCTACAGTGCAGCGAGTCGTCCAACGTTTCCGAGAAACTGGGCAGAACATAAGAAGACCAGAAACCGACCGACTGAGATCTACTACGGCTCAAGACGATCGATTTATTGTTACGACCATGCTCCTTAATCGTTACGTCATGGCAGTTGAAGTAACAAATCAACTTCAGGAGACCCGTACAGACGACGTACGAGTAGGCGAGCGGACTGTAAGGCGGCGGCTCCTAGAAGCTAATTTTACCCCACATAGATCCACAAATGGTCCAGAACTTGAAAATGAACATCAGGTAGCAAGATTACGTTATGCCCGCGAACATGCACAAGAATGGGCAAGAGTAAAATTTTCTGACGAATCCAGATTTATGCTGTATGCACATGATGGGCGGCGAAGAGTCAGTAGTCTTCGCCGCCTATGAGGAAATGGTGTCGTTTGGCGGTGGATCTGTTATGGTTTGTTGGACACGTGCGACTCTCTGAAGAGATTCCAGCCGGGAATCTCTACAGAGAGTCGCACGGGTGCTGATAGAAAATGGTACACTAACTAGTGCAAGCAATGTGGAAGAAATTCTAAATGAGCATGTTGACCCATATTTAATGAATATGGGTGAAAATTCCATATTCATGCATGACAACATACAGCTCAAATTCTAAATAAATATTTTCAGGACGTTGGCATTAATCGCATGGATTTGAAATTTAGGGCACGAAGGCGCGCGGTAAATCACCGATGCGCTGGACCGACCAAGTCAAAACTGCACTAAATGGACGAGGCAAGCAATAGTACGAGAGGAATGGTGACGAATTGTGAAGCTTGCCATCACCCCTGTCATGACGATCACGACCACTCTACCAAGACTGTGACGACAGAGAAGAAGAAGAAACAGCATCCCCTATCGCCTGGCAGCTGTGAGAAGAACCCGTGGAGGCAATACAAAGTATTAATTTTGATTTAAAGGTCGTTTTTGTGAGATACCAACCATTATTTTTTCAACATAAAAATTATTGATATATTTTTTTTTATTTGACAATTAACTTAATAATGTTTCCAACATTGGGTGTGATTTTATTAACTGGTAAATTATCTACAATATACAGTTTCATTCATGTCGCTAGCTCTATTATTTTGAGAGTAATTTTAAATTTTTCGTGCTGACCCGTATTCTTTGTCCGCGAGTGTATCATTAGAGCAATAAGTATTTATATTTGTAATGACCTCAAAGAAACAAAGAATCTTGGTTATACGATAGACCGTAAACTTTTTATGGGTTCATGTATGGTTCAAGATTTTAATGGTGGCAGGAATGGACTGCCGTAATTAGCCCACGGAAACGATTCTATTTACTTGAGCAATAAATACGTAGCTTTATTTGATTGTTTTTGCAACTTGGGAATTTTAAGGTCGTTGGCCGCATTATAAAAAATATTTTTGCATACATTTACGATCTTTTACCTAGTTATAATATGAATATAGCATAATCAGCCTCTGATGTTCCCACTGCTGAGACACAGGCCTCCTCTCTGTGAGAGGGAGTGGGCCGTAATCCACCACGCGGGCCCAGTGCGGGTTGGTAGATGTCTTAATTTTTTTGGTTCTACGACATGCCGGTTTCCTCACGATGTTTTCCTTCATCGTTTTGAGAGAAAAAGAGAGGACAGACGCACACTATCCAGATTTTACCTTAATTTTAGTTAATATTTTGATTTTTGTTTATGATTTTTTTTTTTTTTTGGCGAATTCTGAGAACAAATTAATGATTATATGAATTGCCTTTAATGATTATATTATTATATTGTATTGAATTATTGTGTTATTTATCATCACTTTTTTTATATCTAAATATAAAATGTTAACATCTCTACTTGATGGCTATTTTTAAGAGCTTATTTTTTGAGGGTTTTAGCGCTGATAGCCGAAATACAGGCTTTCGCCTAGTTCGGCTACAGATGTCTAATCCATTTGTAACAAGAAAATATAGCCTATAAGACATGGGTATCCTTGTAAACAATGATTGGAAATAAACTTATTTTTTGTATTATTATTATAAGCGTCAGCTGTCAGGGTTCGAACCTACGACCTACAACTCGTAAGTAGCGATCATTAACCCTGTTTCAACACTGCTATATAATAAGGGCAACGACCTTAAAATTATTAGGTAAAATCGGCCAAACACAGTTTTGAGTTAAATTAAATTTAGCCTAGACCACACTTAGTCTGTTCAAAGTGGCTAGGAATTAGTTTAACCATGAACTTTAGTCTATTCTAGGCAATGCTAATTCGTCTAAATCGTGCTAGGTCAAATCAGTTTAGCCACTCCTGTCTACTGATTAAGCGTGTTAATAGCAGTAGTGCTCTTTGTAAAGCTGTGTGCTTATTCCTACCACTAAGCCGCAGCTTAGTGGGTAGGAATAAGCACACAGTGTTGCTGCTGCGTTGCTGTGTTCCAGTTGAAGGCAAAGTCAAATCATTTATTTCAAATGGGGACATAAAAGGCACTATTGAAAGTCAAAATTTATAGAAAAATAGAACTGATTCTTGTCGCCTCTTCCACAAGGTAGTTTCGTATGGAGAAGAATGGGCAAGAAACTCTACCGATGAGTCCATAGAAGAGTAGGTATAGAGTTCCGGAGCATTCACTAGCACCTGAAAAAGAAAGAAATAAGTTTAAAAGTTATACTTGTAAGTATAATAATATTAGTATAACTATTATATTATTATTTTTTATGTACGTGACATATTATCTCTTATATGAGGAATAAGACTTTTCCCGGGAGATAGGGCCCGTGGGGTCGCGCACTGCCCAGCATGGGAGGTGTTGCACATGCTGCTCTGCGGATTTCTGTATCTCTCTTGGTCTGGTCTGGTCTCTGGTCCTTACCCTAGAGCAGTTCCGACAAAGTAAACTCAACCGGAACATACTTAGACTTCGGAGCCCGCAAGCGCAGTAGAAATACGACGGTGGGGTCATTATTATTATTTTTTTATTTTTATAATGTCTTTGACATGCCTTATTAATTAAAATCCGGGATCCTAGGGTGGGATCCTGGATTTTAATTAAATGAGGCACCAATCGACAATTATCCCTGTATGCACAATGCAAGTGCACCCAAGGACAACCCTCGGTTGGTGCAGGAGTATTGCAGAATATGGAAACATATTTGGCTATGGGTTTGGGTGCCTATAGTGGGTTGGTTACCTTGAACTATGGAAGAACTATGTCCCCTGCCTGACCAATGTTTTATTATATGTACGTAAAAATGGCAAAAATATGTTATTGTTATCGTTTCTTTTAGTATCGTGTACGATTATAAAGTCGAACTCAGACTTCCAGCTTTACCTCTCGGATGGCAACGCATCTGCAATGCTTCTGATATTGTAGACGTCCCTATGCGATGGTGACTGAATTTAGCTAATCACTAAGAAAATGTTTTGCTGGGACAGTTCTCGTTGTTTTTGTATTGTTTTTGTGATTATAATTTGGTTACTAGTTTATTTATTTATTGATAAGGATGAAAATGACGTATTAGGTAGGTACCTATGTTGAAACTGTTTGTACTCGCCGTCACTTGACCATAAAGGTTTAATAAAAAAGCGTCAGACAGCATCCGTCTAGCATTAATGCTGAAATGAACCATTTTGGCGCAGCCGTGAGGCACACACTATTGTTGTTAAAACATTATTTTCACTTTTTTGGGTTCCGTAAACCCTTATAGTTTCACCATGTCCGTCTGTCTCTCCGTCTATCTGTCTGTCTGTCCCCGCTGTAGCTCAGAGACGCTTAGTACTAGAAAGCTGTAATTTTGCATAGGTATACATATTAATCACGCCGACAAGGTGCTAGAATAAAATCTTGAAACAAAAAATATCATCATATTTTTTTCTTGTGTATCCCATTATGTGGGGTATCGTTAGATAGGCCGTTCAAAAATATTAATATAATACGGAGATGTGAAAAAATTCATGGCAGTAGTACATGTAATGAAATTAAAAGGAAAGCTATCACAGCTAAGTAGGCTTTACAAGTTCACGAGTAATAGTCGACCAACTTAAATTTGCGGTTGGAGAATTGATCGTGACGATGTGTGGGAGAACATGTTTTTCAACTACAATGTTAAGTTTTTTTTTGGAATAAATTCATCCCAAGTAATCCCAACTACGGAACTCTTCATTTTACGTGGTCCGACACGCACTTGGCTGGTTTTTTTATTTTGTGTTTCACGAACTGTGTCTAATACGGCGTTGTTCTTTCTTATAGAAAGAGTGTCGTCCGTTGACTCCTACTGGCAAACCCTACAGCAAAATATTTAAGAATTGATAACTTAATAATGTACAACGTTGCTTAATCCCATTACCACAACTTTGTATGTGTAGTCTCATTTAACTTACGTTATGGCCTTATTGTCCGTTGTACGAGTAGTTGAAAATGTATTATTTCGATTCCCTTCACAATTGGATGGTAATTGAGTATACGAAGTGGCATTTTGTTCTTTCCTCTAGAGAGGTCATTACAGGACACTGCAAGCTTTTGCGTACTCAAATATACCTGCGGGGAATTTGTTCCGTAGCCTTGGGAATTTTCACGAAAGGTATCTCTGAGTTAAATTTTCATTTTGTTTTGACGAATTGTTTGGCTTTTGTGAGATGTTTTTAAGCGTTATAATGTCGGTGTTTTATTTTTATCTTGAATGGCGGAGGAAGGAAAGGATTTTATACACAATGGCGCTGTACACAATTGTAAAAAAAAACAAGAATTGAATGAAAAAAAAATACCTTTGTACGACTGTGCACAGAAATGGGTGCCTTTTCAACGTGTCAATAGAGTTCCTCACTTAAAATAATGCTGTGTCGCTATGTTCACGATGGTTTTGCGCCCACTTGTTATTTCGTGTTTGAGTTGTTTTTCTGCGTTATATTTACCGCAAACAAACGTATTTTCTTTCCTTATTTCTTTCTTTCTTTTCTTCTTTCTTTCTTTCTTATTTCTTTCTTTTACGAGCGTAAGCGCTGGATTTCATCCCGCGTACACGCTGTTTCTTTTTTCTTGTAGGTACCGGCACGATATACATCATCTAAACAGACAAATAAATATAATTAAAGTATCTGTTTGTAATGTCAAAATAACAGCTTTTTACTAAATGCACATAAAATGAGATAATATGGTACCTACTTAAAATATTATAATAATAATTTAAAATTTTGTCTGTCTGTTTGTTCCGGCTAATCTCCGAAACAGTTGGACTAATTGTGATAGGAATTTCACTGGTAGAAAGGATGATGTTATAAGGAGTAACTCAGGTCACGTTGTATCTTGATTCGCGACCATAAAATATATGTATTTACAGAATTATAATCATTTAAATGATGATTCATACATCTGAATACTCTTAGTTAGATTTGTACACTCTTATGGAACAAATCTAACTTAGAAAGATATATGAATGATTTAAATCGTTATATATCTGTAAATATATATTTGTTATGAGGAATTCGTGGATAAGTAATAACAGCCGCACGGTTAGATCCATCAAGTTGAGCTACGCTTGCCAGTTTAGACCGGGGATGGGTGACCATCTTTAGATACCGAGACCCCTCCGTGCCTCGGAAAGCACGTTAAGCCGTTCGTGAATCTTTGACAGTCGTTAGGGGTCGTCAGAAGCCCAAAACTCTGACAACCAGTCCTACCAAGAGATATCTTATTACCCAGTTATTGGGTCCTCAAATAGGCAGTCGCTCCATGTAAAAAACTGGTATTCAGCTGCATCCAGTTAGACTCGAAGCCGGTCCCAACATATTGGGAAAAGGCTAGGTAGATTGATTGAAATACTTACATATTTTTTATGGTCGCAAATCCTATTTTGATCAAAATACAACCTGACACTGCAACTTGCTAAAAACGTAAGCAACTTTGAATTTCCCGGACTACCATTGCCGATCCACCTTAGGGGTGGTCCGTCCCGGGCGGATTTCCGGCCACCGTAGGCGCGGGCTTGCGGACGGTGAGCAATGGGTAGCTCACCGTCCGGTAAGGACCAGGCCCGGGTCGACAGCGCGTTGTATTCCACGCGCGCCTCAAAGAGATGTCGTCAGCACAAGTGTAGGGGTCCACTAGGGCCGATGCCTGCCAGGGTCGCGGGAAGGTACTAAAGGGTTACCGAGGCCCCTGGAAACACAGGCAACGGAAGGAATACGGGTGGATTTTAGTCAGTAAGAGTT
The DNA here is from genome assembly GCA_905333075.3 of Atethmia centrago. Classification (NCBI taxonomy): domain Eukaryota; kingdom Metazoa; phylum Arthropoda; class Insecta; order Lepidoptera; family Noctuidae; genus Atethmia; species Atethmia centrago. The sequence continues at coordinate 6,584,677 of HG995379.1, forward strand.
TGACACACCCTCCCGCTCTGCCCAGAGCGGGAGAAATTATTTGATGATTGCCCTCCCAAAAAAAAAGGGGTGGTCCGTCAAGGTAGCCCGCGAACTTAATTTTATTTTAGTTTTTGTAAATTGCAGTGTTGTTTTAAGTTGTATGTTAATCAAAATTCAATTCGCGGCAATTATGGTAAAATCTATACACAGTATAAATTAAAGTGGCTTTTCGTGTCCGTCTGTGTGACTCCGTATTCTTCAAAACCACGTCACAGATTTTGATGCGCTTTTCGCCATCATTTAGAGAATTTATTTATTTCGAAAGATTTATTTATAAACTAAGTTAATATTCAAAAAAAAATCAAAATCATATCATTTATTTATTTGCAAACATGGGTATAGTATATAGCTGTTTTTATAATAAAGTTCTTTAACTTAGATATAATATAGAAATCTCCATGTTTTGTGAAGTCGTAAAACCCATATGAAGTATGGGTATCATTTATTAATACAAGCTACCCGGATTGTAATTACTAAATGATAACCATTTAAAACATAAAAAAAAAACAATTAAATTCTCGAAATTATATTTGACGGGAATGAGATTATTTCTTAAAAACATGTCGCTTTTCCGAATAACTGCATTGGAGGTAAGGTTATCCTTATATGAAAATCTAAAAGAAAATGTAGAGGTATGAAGAACAGGATGTTCACTCATCCAACATAGAAAAGGGAGGTTCCCCCGACCAGACGTGTGCGGGTGTTGTGTCTGGTGGGCTACTGCGCGACAATTAATGTCGGGACGTTGTATTGTATAAGCTAGTCGCGCGGTAAACTTTGCTTGCGCGATGCAGGATTTTTCGTGACGTCAGTGTGATGCGTAGTTCGCATGTAGCGAAGTAGATGCCGCCACAAAAATATACTTAGTTAATTTAATCAATGTTCTTTCCACAAAAAGGCTTTGAATTGGTTTTGACTTAAAATAACAACATCAAAGATTTAAATAGATTCTCAGACTACCAATAAAACGATTACTTCGGTTAAATAAGCTTCAGTTCAAAGAATAATTAATTATACCTACTTAGTAATTCGTACATAATTAATTAAGTTTTTTATTTATTGTTTAAGAACACACCTCTCCGTTTTAGTTTTCGTCTAACGATCATTTAGTAAGTGCTAATTGAAGTCAATTAACGGTTTTTTTTTATTTAAGTTATGAAAGTTGTATATTTTTTGTTTTTAATTGGATTTCACACTTAGTTTTAATCACTTCATAGAACTATGAGAATTAAGGGTTATTGGGATTTTCCATCAAGAAATTCTTAGTAGCAGCCCGGTGTCTGGATTTGTGTCCGGTTGATGGCAATAGGCTCGCCCCCTATTAAATGAGAGTTAAGTAAACATAACTCGGGAAATGTGGATGTTACTATAGGTACACCTGTGCCTTACCCCTCGGGGATAACAGGCGTGTTGTTATATTTATGTGTTGTTCATAAAAATAGTATTGTATCCTTTTCCGTGTTTATTAATTATTAATTTCAATACTGTTTACTTATATAATCAGCCTATAATGTTCCCACTGCTGGGACACAGGCTTCCTCTCTGTGAGGGGGAGTGGGCCGTAATCCACCACGCGGGCCCAGTGGGGGTTGGTAGGTAGATGTCACATGTCTTCGAATTTTTGGTTCTAGAACATGCCGGTTTCCTCACGATGTTTTCCTTCACCGTTTTGAGAGCAGTGGTCTATATATATCTACGCCTTAACACAGCTCAAGGACCATTGCCACCGAAGAGCAGCTTAATGTACATTTTTTAACGTGTGTCACTTGCACGTGTAAATGAATAAATATATTAACTCTTTTACGCGCGCGCTCTTTTTCACTGGCAGCACTATTTTCTATAGAAAACAGTTAACCATTAACACAGTTAAAAACACAACCAAAGTTTTCAGAAATCGAAATCGCTACTACTTCATTCTTAACATCCTTCAGCATAACTTTCATAAACAGCCAACAATATAAATTCTTCTAAATATGAAATACCGATAATATTCATAAATTTCACGACTCAACGCCCTAACGATCTGAAAGTTTCAGAGGTTCAGCGGTGGCGAGTCTTTAACTAAATGCAATGAAGCGTTGCTAACTTTATGTTAATGGTGTCCAAGCCTGGTTGTTTGTGGAGTTCCTGTGGAATGGACACGTTACAGTTTTAGAGGTCCGTTTTTGTATGTAGGAAAACACTCTGTAAATTATTACACTGCGCGGCCTATGCCTCGCGCAGAAGAGAAATGCGTGAATGAGCAATTTAGTTCTTTTGTGAATCCAAGTTTCATATGTGCCTGCCGGAGTTGCGGGAAAGTCCGAAAGGGTTACCGAGGCCCTTGGCAATACAGACAATGGAAGGAACACGGGTAGGTTGTAGTCAGTAAGAGTCTGACACACCCTCCCGTTCCGCCCAAAGCGGAAGAAGTTATTTGACAAAATCCCAACCAAAAAAAAACAAAAAAAAAGGTTCGATCTGTGAGTCATTTTTTTCTAGATTTGTTGCTGTAACCGCGTGGTTCTTCTAAGCTATGCAACGGATATTGATGCAGTTTAGCTGCGACACAGTTTATAACTAATGTGGCTATTATCGTACGCAATAAATTGTAATTGTACTGTTTTTTGTTCTAATAAAGATTAAAGAAAAGAAAGAAAGAAAGAAAGAATAAGGAAAGAAAAAGGGGAAAACATATTGGAACTCGCACAGGAGATCACAAACTACTAAAAATACTCATAGAAACATAAAAAAAAACAAAAACAAAGTAAAATTGACCTTTTTGAAGAACATCATTAATGAGGTCACTTAGGTCTTTCTCGCGGGCGTCCCCTCCCGTCATTTCCACTCACATCTGCCTTGTAAATACCTTTTGTTAGTCGCCTTTCATTTATCCCACTCATCACTTTTCGAAACGGTAAATTCTACTAAGCTACATCAACATTCGATATTGCAGTTTAAGTCCGTTAGTGGTATTATCAGAAATCTACTTAGATTTTCTAGCCAAATGACGTCACAAAGTCGCAACCACTTCATAACAAGCATAATATAATACGCCAAATAGAGAGACCCTTAGTCGCAGCATCTCACAATTTCCTCCCGCTTTCAACCTAGTCCTAATTGGCTATCAATCTATCGACTGTGAAGCATCGGCAGAACCAGGGCAACGCACAAAAAGGGCCACCGATAAAATGCAAGTGTGGTGAATGAAAAATAGTATTCTGACGATATTCTGGATACAAAAAATATAAAAGTGAAAATAACTGGCGTTGCTTTTACGGGTGATGATTTTTTGGTGAGTGTTTTTTTTTTCGGACCATCTTGCTTGTGGATATTTCTTCTTCTCGTCATTAGATTGTTTTTTTAGGGAAACCAAACGAATTTTGTGTATGCAGCTAATATAACTTATTTTGTTCAGATTTAATCCTCACCTGATTTAATCAAGGTCGCGGGAAGGTACTAAAGGGAAGGTACCGAGGCCCCTGGCAACACAGGCAACGGAAGGAATACGGGTGGGTTTTAGTCAGTAAGAGTCTGACCCACCCTCCCGCTCCGCCCAGAGCGGGAGAAGTTATTTGATGAAATCCCACCCAAAAAAAAAAACCATGTAATCAAAACACAGGTAATTAAGTTTACAGTAAATTACAAGTTTTATTAATGTACTATCTAAAGATGCTAGAGTAAAGTTAAAATAATAGTCACAAATATTACCGTTATAAAATTAGAAAGCTTATTTTTAAGATTATCAAGCACAGTGGCTTTATTAATGACTTGGCAACTTGCCACTTTCCATCGTCTTCATTAGCCATTCGTGCCAAACCAACATTATAGTAAACGAAACTTAATTATGCAAATATTAAATTATATCAAATTATAACTATTTTACCCATCAGTCGTGTCGGCACCGTATCGCCGGTTATAAACCCATCAGTCTAACCGTGTTCACGATGTTTTCGAGTACGAACTTCCCTTGAATGCAAACCTGTCAGTTTTTAAAAGCGTACAGCCTGAATAGAAACCGTCAGTCAATTGTAGCAAAAAAAAGGAAAAAGATTTTTTTTTTACAAATATTAAAAACCCTTGGCAACTGCGAGCCTTTTGTGGGAAAATTGATTATTTTGATTTTGTTTGCCGTTACCTATGTTAATATTTACTGGTTAAGAGGATTCCAATCAACTTATAGGAATTTAATCCTGCCAGGAACAGCGTTGTTTTGAACAGTTGACAAAATATTGTAATCACCGAATGGTTTCTCAAACTGAGTGGTTTTTCAGGGTTCCCTAGTCGACAAGGAACCCTTATAGTTTCACCATGTCCGTCCAGCTGTCTGTCCGCGGTTTAGCTCAGAGACCAACTTACATTTGTAGATCGAATGTATGGGAGAACATGTTTTTCAACCAGAATGTTAAGTTTGTTCTTGGGATTAATTCATCCCAACTACGTAACCCTTCATTGTGCGTGGTCCGACACGCACTTGTTTTTTTTTTTTTCTAACAATTATTTTTATTTTTGCCAATATGGTGGGATATTTATTTGAAACGTAGAATAAACATTGGGAAACATTTAACTGACCGTCTAAAAACGTATTAACCTTCTAATGATGCACACTTTTTAGGGTTCCGTACCAAAAGTGTAAAACGGGAGCCTATTACCAAGACTCCGCTCTTCGTCTGTCTGTCTGTCTGTCTGTCCGTCACCAAGCTGTATCTCATGAGCCGTGATAATTAGACAGTTGAAATTTTCACAGATGATGTATTTCTGTTGCCGCTATAACAACAAATACTAATAAAAACAGAATAAAATACATATTTAAGGGGGCTCCCATACAACAGACATTATTGTTTTGCCGTTTTTATAGATAATGGAACGGAACTCTTCGTGCGCGAGTCCGACTCGCACTTGGCCGGTTTTTTTTTAATAATTTCTGCCTTTTTTAGGTCTCTATGGCCTTTTTCCACAGTCAGTCGCAGTAACTAAGCGGCGACACCCGGACTAAATAGTTTAGGTTATGTTAGAACTGAGACCAACCGCGCTACATCCGAAATGACAATCTAGTATTTTTAGAACCACAAATAAGAATTATTTGTGGTTCGCTCACTCAAGAATCGCAATCATTATATATAAAAGAGTTTAATAATATTATTAGGAGCGGGAAATGGGAATTATTAAATACATGCCATAAACATTGCTCTACGAGAAAATGCTTCTGCCCCGCAGTGAGGTAAATACCTACAGGCCACTAGAATTGAATATAATCAAAACCCGATCAAATTGAACTTTAATGAAAACATATAAAATAACAATTGATACTGAATAAGTAATTACGAATACATTGAAAGCATTGTCGACAGTTTAACGGCAATGAACTGTTGTAATGCCCAAAATGTTCTGAAAGGACTTTGACTTTCTCTTGTAGTCCTGAAGTAAAGCTCTTCTAAGTACAGCTTAGTTTATTTATAATGTGTACAGGCGACGAAAAGGATTGGTAACCGAGCAACTGACTACAATTCCTTTTTTTAAATATCAGCATCATTTCAGCCGCAAGACGTCCACTGCTGGACATAGGCCCTCCAAGCACTGCCACTTCGACTGGTTCCGTGCTTCTCACATCCAGTGGATTCCTGCGGTTTTCACAAGGTTATTGGTTCCTTTTTAACCTTGAACAAATATAGAGTGAAGGCAGATCTCCGGATATTTATGGTTGGAGACACGGATATCTATGTTTTTAAACGAATGAAAATGAAAGAAGTTCTGTATATAATTCGCACGTTTGTATTTTCGTATATCCGCGATTTTATCGAAAACTTCTAAACCTATTTTGCGGCCTTTTGTTTCATCAACGTAATTTAACCTTTTGACCGGCACAGTTATGTATAGATGACAAACCAAAATGTGCCCATCATGCCACGGTCACGACTACATGACAGATTTTATGGAATAATTCGTAGTTTGGCTCCGTGGGCACGTTTTTGCTTTTTTGACGTGGCGGTGAAAGGGTTAACCATTGTCGTCTAAGTATGTGTTAGATTTGAAACGTGATGTTACTGCAAGAACAATTGCACTTCCTGGTCAAATCAAGCCGATAATGTTCCCACTGCTGGGACTCAGGCCTCCTCTTCGAGAGGGAGTGGGCTGTAATGTACCAAGGAGCCTAGTGGGATTGGTAGATGTCACATGTATTCGAATTTTTGGTTCTAGGACACGCCGGTTTCCTCACACTGTTTTCCGTTTTGAGAGCAATGGTGATGAAATTATTTACTTATACAAAGTAAAGCAGGCCTGAATTTGGACCCACGACCTTCAACTCATAAAGGCACGTGCAGACTGAGGCGGTATAGCGGGTGCTTCAGGCACATTGCTGCCTTTCGCACCCGCGATATCGCGCTAGTCTGCACGAGCCTGAAGTCAGGATCACTGCTCTCAACATTTTCTTCTATAAATATTTTTCCCAAGAAATGCAAAGTTGTTAATTCTTTGACTAGTTTTTTATTTATTTTGCCGACTGTACATAATCCTTCACTTTGAAGATGTTTAGAAGTATTATTAAGGTATAAAATTCTAATATTCTGGGAATTATTTTCAGTGAAAGGAATATTATTTCTGTATTTATTTTAACCGTAACGTAAAACTTGGTTAATCTACCACTGACTTAAAATATTATGGTAAAAGATAACATCGTGAGAAAATCTTGAGGAAATAGACTAAATCACCAACGCTAGTGGGCGTAGCGTTTAATAATAATAATAAAAATCACCCGAAATTTTCTGACTTCTTCTACATTATCATCGACCTTTTCAATTTAAATTTGACCTTACACACTTGGTTCCGGCCCGTGTGTAAGGTTGTAAACTCTCTCAGAAGAGAAGAAAAATAAAGAACTCAATATAATAATAAAACATTTATTTCAGAATCACTTCCATATTTGTTAGTAACAATGTAAACTTATAAACTAGTGTTAGTGTAGTGTACTTATAAAACATTTATTCTAAGCTGCGTGAGGCACGCTGATCCTAGGAAATGTCTACTTGACTGCGTGCAGTCGTATCCACCTCCCCAAGATCGGAGAGTCCCACCTATCAGCCAAAGTTCTAAGAATGGTGTTGGGGCTGGCGCGAACACGGCCTAGCAGACCTTGCGCATCCCTTGCGCATGATTGCCGAAAAACTATCGACATCCACGTCGGCAAACATGCCAGACGCGCTACAAAAACGCGGCAGCCCCATCAACACAAGGAACGTATTGTTATATTATGTGCGCAGGCCCTTTGCGTAAAGTTCACTTGGCTTTGAAAAGCGTCACCTTAACCAGAGCCGTACAACGTGCAAACCTGTGAGCCAACATCCCACATCGAACAGCCAGCGACCTGCGCTCCCGCTCTACATCAACGTTATCATTCAAATCGTCTTTTCTTTTTTTTTTTGGCTGGGAATCATCAAATAACTTCTCCAGATCACGGTGACACCCTCACGCTCCGCTAGACGGAGCAGGAGGGTGTCAGACTCTTACTGACCCCACCCACCCGTATTCCTTCTGTTGCCTGTGTTACCAGGGGCCTCGGTGACCCTTTAGTACCTTCCCGCGACCCCAGACCCAATGACCCAGATATTTAAAATTTTCGACTTTTTTTAGAGGACTGCTACACAGAATAACTGGTGGAAATGAGCTATAGTGTTTAATGCTCGTTATATTTTCGTGTACCAACTTATGCTACAGTTTCCAGGAAAAGCGGTAGCTGCCACATAGCGAACACAATTTAACGGCGAATGACGTCACTAAAATTTTATTTAAAAAAACCGGCCAATTGCGTGTCGGACAACGCACAATCAGGGTTTCGTAGTTGGGAGTCTTTGGCATGAATTTATCCCATAAAAAAACTTAACATTGTAGTTCAAAAACATTCCCATACATCGTTATACGTCACGATCAATTCTCCAACTGCAAATTTAAGTTAGTCGACGATTACTCTTTAACTTGTAAAGCCTACTTAGCTGTGATAGTTTTCCTTTTAATTTCATTATATGCACTACTGCTGTGTTTTTTTTCACATCTCCATAAACAACCATTTAGGAGGCGGGGAGGGACACACACACACACACTTGGCTCTAACAAAAAATGGCACTTTAAAGCTTAATATTACACAAACGAATCCTTGAATCGAAAAATAGTGTTCACATACCCGCAATATTTTTGAACGGCCTATCTATCGATACCCCACAAAATAATATCATCCCCACATTACGTGCAACCTATTGGTCAGCGTGACTAATATCGCCTACCTACCTACCTATGCCAAATTACAGTTTCCTAGTAGTAAGCGTCTCTGAGCTACAGCGGGGACAGACAGACAGACGAACATGGTGAAACTATAAGGGTTCCTTATTTACTACGTAACCCTACAAAGTAAGTTGGTACGTTTTCCTAGAGAGCGTTTTTTACACCGGTAAGTCAAACCACGCTGCCATTTTTGCTGTCATCGCTTCATTGAGGGTAAACAGAACGACTGAAAGCTATCCTACCCACCTCGTCCACGTTCATACAGTTCTTTGCGCCTACCTCCATGGGAAAAAGGCATGAATTTATGTATGGTTGATCCATAATATCATCGTCTTATCAAATCGGAAAGAGTGATATATATATATATATATACGTATATACATCTATTCAAATAACTAACATCGTATCTAGTAATAACAGCGTTTTACCATAGTATAAAGAGAGGGAAGTAAGTTATCTTCATACAAACGCACCCCGCGCGGCTTGTATGTGTGCGCCAAAGTATCTATGCGTCGCCGCACGCACACTTAAACAAAATCTCGACCCGTTTCTCAGGGCGCCAGTCGGGGCTAACACCGTACGAGGTTCGCACGTCACGGCTTTTCAGCACCGCTAAATGAATGAAAAATGTGTGATAATCGCAGGAGAACGTATTGCTGTGTGTTTGGGTGTCTTAATAATTCATCGATTCCAGAATTGTCTCCGTTCAGATTACCTATTGAACAGGAAAGGTAAGCAAGTCAGTAATCTAGCATATAATTTTTACTAGATGATGAGATACCTTCTCACTTATTTTTTGTTGTATTAGTTTTCTATCAGACAATAGAAGTAGGTAGGCCTACTTTCCCACTAGAATGTATTAGGTACTTTTGATCTGTCAATTGATTTGCCGCTATTGCTTTGTTTACGTTTAGTCATGCCGATTTCGCAGTATTGTAGGTATAGTTACTAAGTACTTACTTACAATTATAAAATCGTAATTAAAGATAAGTAATTGACTAATTGTGAATCAGATAAATAGAGCAAAGTTCGCGCCAACACCGCCCCGCCGGTTTATTTTATCCCTTTTTTTTTATAAATAATACTGCTCTGAATCTTAAATACATTTATGTATTTGTTAGGAAAACCATTGTTGAACTTTATTGACTAATGATCACTGAATTAGTTATACAGAGATGTGTTATCTTTGGCAAGGGCCGGGCTTTAAATTAATGAATTAGTAACCTACCGTTTACTCGAGCTCATCATCGCCCCGCACAGTGGAACGAATGTATGGGAGCGGTTGGACGTAGACATGTCCGAAAAATAAGAGTAAAATTATGCCAAACTAATGATGCCATCTTATTCGATTACTTAATGCCTTCATAAATTGTGGTGATGAATTTCTTCATAACTCCCATATTTCGGGAGTAATTTGAGAAAATGTGAAATTTTACTATGAAAATGAGTGTATCGAGCTCTCTCCCTCCTGATTCCGGGCTTGTTTCAAGTAGCGGTCTCTAATATCGTAATGCTATTACTAAGAGCTATATTTAATACTAAGACACATAGTGCGCCAAATGTGCACTTTCTGGGATAAAAGGAAATGAAAATTTAAAAAAAAAAACGTTTTTTCCCCATTTGTATTTACTTTAAACCGCAGACAGACTTATTAAGAGGTCTATAAATATATTATATATATACAGAAATATATATTAACAAAAATATTCACAAGAACTGATGAGAGTATGACTTTTAAGTAAGTTGATAATAAATTACCTAGTTTCATTAAAAGTACAATAAATAATTAAGATGTAAGCTCTAATTTACTAAGTTACACATTTTAAAACAATAACATCATTTAATTATCTTCGTCATCATCATCATCATCAATTAATTCAAATTCAGAATCGATGTCCGCTAAATCATTTATGTTAACAAATTCGATATCACTTTTCTCAGAATCCGTAAGCTCATAAAATTCCTTAAAAGAAGATTTTTTTACAAACTTATTTCCTTTTGGACGGATACTTGTAACAAGTGGATCAGAAGACAGTAAAAGATTGTGCATAATATCTTCATTGCATGAGATACTGCTATGCTTTCGAGAATGCCCCTCTCTATATTTTCTAAAATCTTTATTTCTAGCCTCAGATGCCTCTTCGGATAGAAAACCAATGGGCACAATTGACATGTTCTGAACTATGTCTGGCCCATGCATTAAAATTTTATGAAGTGAAGAAGGCATATAATACCATGGGTATAACTCCACGTAAAGCTTAGCAGTATCAAAGCAGAACTCTCGGAATTTAGTTACGTTGATCTTCTCTCCTGATGAAATACACTGCAAGATCACACAGATTTTTCTTAAAAGCATAGCATCTATTCCGGTCAGTTCAGCAGATTTAGTGTAGTTTTCAAAAAATCTCCTTGCCGAGTTGCCATTGTTGGTGGATCCACTGCCTTGTTTCACAACATCGAGAAGTAAGCCCGTTTCTCTTCTTACAGCCTCTTGAACTCTTTTCTTCCTGTCATCAACTTGCCTTTTTGCTATATCACCCCTTACTTGCCATGATTTTATGTCTAATTTGTAGGAAATGTGTAATAAGCATTCCATTGAGCGAATCCAAGCGTGAAGGGTGCTTAAGCTATATTTATACATGTCCTCGTTTGCGTGTTTATCTTTGATTAACTCTAAATTATTCATTTCTTTAGGACAAGCCTTGCATATGTCACACACTGAAGCTGCTGTATTGGATATAATGGAATGAATTTTACCATCAATCATTGTCAACAGCAGTTGGTGTTTGACACTAATTCCATCAGTGATGGTGGATGGAGTTAAGGCTTCAATCTCTGCTTCGATTTCAGCCATCTCTCTCTGCACATTTTCTTTGGTTTCCTTTATAAACTTAAACAATATTGGCCGGCAAAATGAAGTGGAAGATGGTCGCTCGTTTTCCCAAATTGTTACACCTTTTGAGACGAGCCGCAGTGGTACAAGACTAATCATAAAATTACTAGCAAGATCGATTTGCTCATCTTCACTCGTCCTTTGATGATAAATGCTTTGGCTAGATGATCCGTCAAAACCCCATTTGCTGGTCAATACGAGCTGTTGATTGGGATCAACAGGGGTTTCTAACGACCTAATAAGTCTTCTTGAGGTTAAATCCATCAAGGCTTGTAATTTGATTTTTGCAGAGCTCTCTGTAACTGTGAGATCTTCTTTGGCCGGATAGCACTTAATTTTTTCTTTAACCAACATGTAGTAACTCGGGTATTGAAGAGCTCCTTCTTGAGTGTTGAAATCCCGAAGAGTGTTATAGCGCCATTTCGATAAGTTCATCGATACATAAAGAGCCAATGCCTTCAAAGGGGATATTTCCCGTACCTGAATTGATTTACCTTCAATGAAGGCTTTGATTTTTGAGGCCTCTTCTGGATTCTCCGTCAAGTATTTCATAACATAAGCTGTATCGCTTTGTCCTGCCTTTTGAAGCGCCCTTTCGGCCGAAAACATAATTTCAGCGCTGCTACTGCTGCATGAAAGACTATCTTCAGTGCGTCTTCTTTTTTGCCGGTTACTAAGGTCCTCAAAAGATTTACGAGGACTAGGATGTGTACAAGTTGAAGCATCAGATTTAGCAGGAGAAATTATGGGCTCGATGACGTCACTTATATTTTCTGTAGAAGGTTCCATATTTTCATTCTGTAATTCCGGCCATTGAATTGCAGCCTGTAGCCAAATCTCATGTTTCTTCCGAAACTTATCTGTGCTTCTTCCAGACTGTGTCCATTTTGCATAAATGCGGTAGCAAAATCGACGACACCAGTCTTTTAAACTTGTTTCAGCACTTTCACATAACTGAACACAACTGTTATCTTTTAAAACACTGAACAAATAGTTAAAGTCGCGTAAATCTTTATGTGCGCGTGCGCATAAAGCAACGTGAATATCAAGATTTGTATTAAAATTTGGAAAATACATTGCGAGATTAGCTTGGATACAACGAGGTGTAAATCAACACTGATTTTAAAGTTACTAATAGTGACCTATTTATATAAAATCCAGGTATCCCAGGTATCCTTTGTTAAATATTGCAAGGTAATTAGTTATTGTGATAATTATTAAATGATGCATGCTAAATTAGTGTATTAAGAGCCATTTAGTAATTAAATAATAGCAATGTTCTTATCAGTAATCATTAGTGCATCAGTTTTATATGTAAACCTTAAGTCCCTAATTATATATCCTAATTAGCTTATATCTTCTCTAATTGGCTGCTCAGAAATGTTATTGTAATAAGGTAAACCTTTAGAAAAACGGTTTTAATCAACAAAATAAACAAAAAATAAAAAAATTGTGTTATAAAATAAACATCACTCTTTATCCCAGAAAGTGCACATTTGGCGCACTATGTGTCTTAGTATTAAATATAGCTCTTAGTATTAGCATTATGATATTAGAGACCGCTACTTGAAACAAGCCCGGAATCAGGAGGGGGAGAGCTCGATACACTCATTTTCATAGTAAAATTTCACATTTTCTCAAATTACTCCCGAAATATGGGAGTTATGAAGAAATTCATCACCACAAGTTATGAAGGCATTAAGTAATCGAATAAGATGGCATCATTAGTTTGGCATAATTTTACTCTTTTTTTTCGGACATGTCTACGTCCAACCGCTCCCATACATTCGTTCCACTGTGCCCCGCGCCGCCCGTCTGCTGGCCTGTCGCTCTTTCTTTCATTGTGAAAGGTTTCATCATCGGTTAGGTAAAACCGGCCTCACAAACCCTGTACCCAGACAATACAAGTAAAAAATACAACTTCCCGACCCTTGCCAATTTTTAGGCACTGAATTAAAATTTAGCTAAAAGTGACAGTACGCAATTATATCGCGGATTGGGCCGGAGATAGCCTACTTCCCCTCTTTATACTATGGTTTTACTAAATGCATATGAAAGTATATATATGTTACTTTTAATTTTTTTGTCTGTCTGTCTGTCTGTCTCTTTGTTCCGGCTAATCTCCGATTCGGCTGGACCGATTTTGATAGGACTTTAACTGGCAGATAGCTGATGTTATAAGCAGTAACTTAGGCTACTTTTATTTCAGGAAAAGCTACGCGGGCGAAGCCGCGGTCAGCAGCTAGTACTAACTCTGTGGCAAAAAATTTACTTACCTGATTTATTTATTTTATTTGTTTAACAGTTTATGTACACACATATAAACAGACAAGTGGAAAGGAACAGAAAAATACGTACAAAGGCAGCAGCTTATTGCTAAAGAAATTTCTTCCAGCATACCTGCGATAGGAAAGTAGATAACGTGTGTAAGAGTAGATGAGAAAACAAAATACATAAAATCAAAAAAACTAATCACTAATTTAAATATAAACATACATTATGAGAATATACTTACATACATATATACTTCTAAAATAAATAACACTAAAATACTTATATATAATTATAATGTTGTATAAAATAATAAATACCAAATCCTAATAATAAATCCTTATCTATTGCATACTCCTGTGTTAGGAACAAATATCAGACGAAATTCATACTTAAAGCGCTGACAAGACCCAATTGACAAAAATAGGCTTCTCTTAAGAAAAAAAATTGCCAGATCTGTATAGTTTGTGGTAGCGGAAAAAATATATGTTAATTTTGAACATATTTGGTATAACTTGGTTGTTACCAAAACACGTTTTAAAAACAAAATCTCGATACAAACTAACGTTAAACTTACCTCTTACTTTGAGTTCTAATCCAAAATATCTGTATCAAATATGAACATACGTTACGTATTTAATTAATAACAAGAACGTCTTATTTGAATGCAGAACTTGGTTGTTTTTTATTTTCGATTACTCCACTCAATTTTGAGTAAATAGATAATTACTTCATATTTTGCAATAAATTACAAGCGTTGTGTGATCGCGCTTCTCTTTCTTTTCTATGCAATCTGACAGGGACCGCGGTTTAGGTGTTGTCAGCGTCTTAATCAGAGCGAGTCATACGTCTATTGCGGTCTGCCGCATGCCCAGGGCGTCAACATCGATGTTTTCAGTACTAGCATTTCGAAATTGAAAAGGACTCTTTTTATTTATTTTTTTGATACCGTAAACTACTTGATTACAATTTACGCTGCTTGAAACACATTTTTACTTATGAAATTGTTTTTACTTAAACACTGTCTACTTTCTCAAATATTTTGTAAGACAATAAAAATGTATATATTAAAATTAATAAATATAATGTAAAAACTCAAAAAATGGTACCCGGGACAGTCAATAATAAATTACTGTATGCCTGGCTGTTCATTATTTGATATTATGAAAAAAATCATTAAATGTAACTTTAAACAGGAAACAACATTATTATTTTTACGGAAAATAGGGGAAATGTGAACAAAAGAGAATTGTTCCAATATCATAAAACATTGTGCAATCTTAGTTTAAGAAAAATTGTGTTGTTTACATTGCCCTATAGTAATAGTTTGCCACAGGAAGAAAATAACTTAAGATTTGACATTAACATGACATTGCACAATTTGACCTATAATGATAATCTATTCCATTTAATTGATACTAATAATTATGTTGGTAATAATTTGTATTTGACTAGATATTGATATAATATTGTTAAGTAGTATCTTTCAAACTATCACAAAAGACAGATAGCTGTGTCGCTATCATATTTTTTTTCTATTTCAGCCAAATATTTGGCTAAACAAATTGCTTTTTTGAGCAATGCAATGACTTTATAAACTTTTCTGGTAATAATTTGGTCACAATTAATGACATTGATTGTCATAGAAATTAGGACAATAGAGTCAACCTCTTGCAAAAATTTTATGAAAGTAAATAATAAATCAAATGAAAGTGTAAAAAAATTAAATAAAATCAACCTGGTGCATCAAAACATTCAAGGGTTTTTGAACAAAGATTTATAAGTGGAACTATTCCTGAATTATAACAATATAGATATTCTTTGTATGACAGAACATTGGCTTAAAAGCCACCAGTTCATGTTCAATTTTAGTAATCACCAGATCGGTAGTTCGTTCAGCAGAGTAAATGCTCATTAATTCTAGTAAATAACCAGCTTAGATTTAAAGACCTCAAGGACATTGTGAGCCTATCTGTTGAGCGGACAATTGAAATAGCCTGTATAATATAGAATTGGAGCAGTTCATTATATTAAGTGTGTACAGACCTGCTTCGGGATTGTATGATTGTTTTGAAAAGGTTATGGATGACGTGTTGCACAAAATCTGTAATTCGAATAAGTCTATCATCACTTGTGGTGATTTTAATGTTAATCTATTAGAAAATTCGGGGTTAAGTACTAAAATTATAAGTTTGTTTCAGTCATACAATATTGCTCACCAATTTTTAGAGACCACTAGAATAATCACCACTAGTGCCACATGTCTAGATAATATTTATACAGATGTTACACCAGCCCACAAAAAAAATCTTAATTTAATAGAATCAGGGTATTTTCTATCGCAGGTATGCTGGAAGAGATTTCTTTAGAAAAAAGCATCACCTTTGTACGTATTTTTCTGTTCCTTTCTTCTTGTCTGTTTATATGTGTGTACATAAACTGTTAAATAAATAAATAAATCAGATCATTGCGGACAATTTATCACTGTTCCAAATCCAAGCAAAAAAGTTACTAAAAAAGAAATCACTGTCAACCCAAAAGCGCTTGGAAACATTTAAAACTAAACTTCTGAGTAAATTACCACTATTGTCAACTAATGATGCCCCTAATCAACAATATAATGTTTTTTTTTAATAAGTATTGCACACAATTTGAAAACACTTTCATTCCTAAGACATTCTCGGTTAATAGTATCACTACCTTGACTGGGCCACCATTAGTATACATAAAAGTAGAAAACGGCTATATGAGGACTTGGCCAAAAAAAAATAGTGATAATGTGTGAATATCAATAATAGTGAAACGGGAAGGTCATGCAACCGAAGTAGTGACTACAGCCTTGCTATTGATGACAATATAATTAAATCAGATTCTGAAGTCACCATGGCATTTGAAAATTTCTTTACAGAGATTCCCGTGTCGACTACAAAATCTCTAAACTCATCACCCACTGCCGCAGAGTCTTTACTTATAGAAAACGTTCCAATTTGTGATTCAGAATTTAGTTACCAATGTGTCACCTGTAAAGATGTAATAAGTCCTAAGTCGATTATAAACACTGTAGCACCTACTTTAGCTGTTATTTTTAATAATTGTATTGACTGTGGTGAGTTTCCTGATCTTATGAAAAACAGTAAAATAATACCGTTGTTTAAATCTACATCAGACCCTACTAATTATAGACCTATTTCAGTACTACCTAACTTTAGTAAAATTTTCGAGAAACTTGTTTTAGATCAAATCCGAATATTTTTCAATAAACATAAATTAATGCATAACAAACAGTTCGGTTTTACAAGGGGTCGTTCGACTACTGATGAACGTTCGTGTTGAACTATTAGGACATGTTTATAATGCATGGGAGGATAAATGCGATGCTTTGGGTATTTTTTGCGATTTGTCCAAGGCATTCGATTGCGTTTTTCATGAAACTTTGATCAAAAAACTGCACCACTACGGAATCCGAAACGCCTCTCTGGATCTTCTTACTTCATATTTGAGTGATAGGATTCAGAGAGTTGATGTTAACTGAAAAAGATCACCTGGATCTGTAGTAAGAATGGGGGTCCCCAGGGATCAATTCTCGGCCCATTTTTGTTTCTTATTTATATAAATGACTTGCCTTGCCTCATAAAGGATAATCATGATATAGTGCTGTTTGCAGACGACACTTCACTTTTATTTAAACTCGAACGTCAGCAGTTGGTTACTGACAATGTAAATAGTGCCGTCGAAAAAGTAGTTAACTGATTTAATGTTAATAACCTACTTCTTAACGAGAAAAAAACCAAATGTATTAAGTTTACAATACCTCATGTTAGACAAGTAAAAACTAGTGTTCTCATAAAGGGTGATGAGTTGAACCCCGAAGATACCACTGTGTTCTTAGGCATAACTTGGGATGCCAAGCTTCAATGGGCCCCCATATAGATAAATTGTCAAAAAAGCTTAGCTCTGCAGCATACGCCGTTAGAAAAAATCGTAATTTAACGGATTTTGACACAGCCCGTTTAGTATACTTTAGTTATTTTCATAGCGTAATATCGTACGGTATTCTGTTATGGGTAAATGCCGCCGATATTCAGACAATTTTTGTTTTACAAAAAACCCAGATACTCCCTCAGAGACAAATTTAAAGATATTAATATAATGACTGTAGCTTCTCAGTATATTTATGAAAATCTTTTGTACGCACATAAAAATATTAATTTGTTTAAAAAATACAGTGATATCCATAATGTAAATACTAGGAACAAACACAAATTTGTTGTTCCTACAACCAGGCTCAAAAATATAGGCAGCTCGTTTAGATGCCAATGTATACGTTTTTATAATAAACATCCTAACCACATTCAAGAACTAAGCCTTAATAAATTCAAATGTTTTATAAAACAGAAACTGTGCCTGAAAGCCTTTTATACTGTTAAAGATTATATTGTGGACAAAAAGGCTTGGGATTGAGCTGCTCCAATAAATTTACAGTGAATATTGTTTTTTACTCTTTTTATATTTATATTTTCTTATTCTATATAACATTTTATATAAACAATGACAAGAATATTTACTTTGTATAGTATATATTATAGTATTATATTATTTTAATTATTAGGAATGTGAGGACTATGTGGGTCACTGTTTTTTTTTTTGTCTCTTAGTTAGTTTTAATGATGGTCTGGCAGTTGGAGTACTTTTTGCGGCCTACCCAAATGTCTTTTCTTGGGATTGTTCGTCAAATCATTGAGCTCCTTAAGTTTTGAGTTGAGCTGCATAATAACTGACAAATGCGTGCACTGACTGGACAGGTCAACTCAAATCTGTGTGGTTCTTTCCTCAAAAGACCATTTCGGACACCAACCTATATGGTCCTCAAATGATCTGACCAAGATTATGTCCGGATATACACATTGACATTGATGAATTTTATTCATGCAATGACATAATATTTACTCTGTGTTGTATTATATTATTTTAATTTTGTGTAAATGTGAAGACTATGTGGGTCATTGTTTAATTTTGTTTTATTCTCAGTTAGTTTTTAACATGGTCTGGCGGTTTGAGTATTTTTTGCGGCCTAGTCAAATGTCCTTTCTTTGGTATTGTTCATTGAATCGTTGAGCTCCTTTAGTTTTGAGTTGAGCTGCACAACTACTGACAAATGCGTGCACTGACTGGACCGGTTCACTCAATCTGTGTGGTTCTTTCATCAAAAGCCCATTTCAGACACCAATCGACATGGTCTTCACATGATCTGACCGAGATTATGTCTAGACTTTAAAAGAGACTGTGACCTCTGAGTTTGTTTCGGCCTTTCTTCTCAGAGTAGTCAGATAGGAAACGCCGACCTCATCTAGTTTAAAAAATATGTTTGACGTGTAAAAGTGTTTGTAAAAACCTACTTACAGAAATAAAATCGTTTATCATTTATGTTCTCTTCTGTCTGTGAAAACTTTTGATTGGCCTTATTTTGCTAACAAAACAAGGCCTTGACAGTAATGTCAATCGTGCAAAAATGTTTAGTTGTTTTGTAGGCAGTTTTCCTAAAAATGTAAAATAAAATAAAATAAAATACATGATAATTATGTAACTATGGCAAAGTGGAAAGGTAGTGTTCTTTCACTCTTATTTTAAAAACAGCAACAGTTTGGCAGTCCCTAATGTCCAACGGAAGTGAATTCCACAACCGCGTGCACAGTGAAGGAGTAGGAGTAGAAGTCGGTAGTCGGTCGGGCCGGTTTTATTATGTCACACAGGGGGACGCCATTATGACATTTGAGGGGTAGTTGCTGAAAATTAGCGCTGTTGACGATAGGTTCATCCAAAGTCACAGCATTGCTGAGCAGCGACCTGTTCTGGTACACGCACGGTTCAATTGTTTTTGTTATAGTTGTTAGTTCTGCCTCTGCAATCGGCATTTTATTTTTGATTTGATTGTTTGTTGTCATTTGCCAGTGTCGCAACACAGGGTAATTACGCAATGTAAATTGTCTTCGGTCCCTGGCCCTGACATCAAGCAATAGACAAGATTGACAAAATTGTATTGCTTGAATAAGAGGCTTTTGGTTTATGTGTGTATTTCATGTAATTTTTTTGTAATGTGCGTTTTGTTTGTGCAGACTACACAATTTTTCTTTCTATATTACTAAAAAACAATAAGTTTCTCACAAAAAATCGTTCTCAACAACTGGAATCGAGTTGGAATTATTTCATTAGCAAATTCCTGTGGTTTGGGTTACGCCGATTAACTTTTTGCGGTAACCGTAGCTCGTGGAAAAAACATGTTATGAATTGTTTCAAATACCCGTGAAATTACGGTTAAACAAAGCTTGCCATGGTAGATAAAATACAATGTATTGTTGCAAATTTCTTTTGTTTTATGGAGTTGTTTTTTTTTTTTTTTTTTTCTGTAGTCTTTTAACATTAATAGTTTTTATTCTAACCTTAGAATAGGTAGGCTGAGGAGTGATGTGTTAAGGCAACGGTGAAGTTTAAAAGATATAGTGACAAAAATTAAAAAGTTTACTCGTAGTGATTTAAGAGCTTAGATGGTTTGGGCATGCAGAGAGAATGAATGGAAGGCGACTAACAAGTGGAAACGTCGGGAAGGGACGCCCTTTCTTTTTTTTTTTGAGGGTGGGAAATCATCAAATAACTTAGGAGGACATAATATAGTGACCTTATTGGTGATTTCTTTAGAAAGGTCAGGTGCGTAGTACGTTACTCCCAACCAGCGTACATAGATTACCAGATATATAAACGTAAACGAAACAAAAAGAGTATGTAATGATCGTCGCATTTGGCATCCTGTAGTTTTTGCGTGAGTTTATGTATGTAATATTAAATAAAAAATTTAAAAACATTTCAACGTGGTTACGTTAAAATGTTTTTAATTTTTTTATTTATCCTATTGTAGTTTGTTGATCTCAAAAATTCCTCCACATCACTGTCGACTAGTAATGTGCCCAAAAGACTGGCGTCATTGCCAAGTGGTATACCAACGCTCAGCCTCTGGCCAGGGTAAACGCCATAGTATAGTAATATGATTGAAATAATATATGCTACACATATTTTATTGTGTTTTAATCTTGCTTGTATCGTGCACGTCTTTGTACATTGAAATGAAATGAAATTGTTTATTCTGTAAATAGGATATGAGAATCACTTTTACACGTCATATTAAAAAATAAGCTAGATGGAGTCGACATTTCCTATCTGACTACCCCTGAGAAGAAATGGCGAAACAAACTCAAGGGTCAAAGTCTCTTTTAAAGTCCAGACATAATCTTGGTCAGATCATGTGAGGACCATGTAGATCTATGTCTGAAATGGTCTTTTGAGGAAAGAACCACACAAATTTGAGTGGACCTGTCCAGTCAGTGCAAGCATTTGTCATTGTTCTCAGATGTATAATTTTAACATGAATGATGTAACCAATATTTTGATTTAAAAGACTGTCCGTGGAGTTTCTTGCCCGTTCTTCTCCATAGGAACCCACTACGCTTTGGAATGGGAAAATAGCTTTATCTTTCTGACTGACCGACCCCTTGGTAATTCAAAAGTGCCTGTAATTGGTTTATTTGCCTTGAGTAAAATGCTTTGAGTTTGAGTTCAGTATATCATACTTCAATGCAAGATAATAATAGTAAGGGTGAAAGCGAACTGTTCTTAAGAAATAAACCATTGTACCTGCTTCTGATATCTTCCTATTAACTGGATAGCTAATACCGTGCGGATAATTAAAAACATTCGTCTCCCTAAAACAAAAGATTCTTGGATCCTGCTACGCATAAAACTGCAAAAGGATAGCAAGAAAACACGATCAACTATTAACAGCGTTTTATTTGGCATTATTAAATTCCTTGTTAATTCCTCTACCAAAGGAGGATTTAATAATAAAATTAATGGCTGTCCAGACTACGTTCTCGTGATAAAAACTGCAGAAGCGCTGCTTGCAAGTTGGAGGATCTATTAAGGAGTTATCTGCCTTTAATGCTCGTTAAATATTATGGGAAAGGATTTTTCTACGTTTGGTATGATCGCTTTAGGTGTTATTAGAGTTTTAAGATCAGTGCGATTCATTATTAGCAACATTATCGTAGCATTTAGCTAATAACATTTTATTTTTTGTCTTTCTGTTCATTCATTGGTTAGGTACGCCCATTCAGATTTACCAAAATGGGTATGGAAAAAAAAAAAATGTTTATTTACGCCAAAAGTGACACAAAACATTATACAAAAAAAAGTTGTGCGCAGAATTGTGTTGATAAATATTTCGTAATATACCTTTTATAAATGCACCAATCTGCAAAGCAATGTCTTCTAATTCATTTAGTACCAAAATATTTTGTTAATGAGTTGATTTTGACTATGTATATAATATATAATTATAATAATATATGTATCAAAATATATAATATTCATAATATTCTATTATTATATAATATATATTTTATTTATTTATATATACTTTATTGTACACCACAAAAATACATAACAAAAATAAATCAAACACTACAAAATATACAATTGGCGGCCTTATCGCTTTTATGTATGCTAACAAACTACAAATGTGTGACTGAGATGTCGTCTACTTCTGACGGCTCTGCTGGTAGATGGCATCTCAGTCACACATTTGTATTTTGATGTATAAAAAAATCTAATTGTAATAAAAGACTAAGGCCTACCGCATACATGCAATTTTTAGTTGCACAACTATTTTGTTGTGTTTCATAGGTTTATAGGAATATAATTAGTGCGATCTTAGAATTCGAAATCGATTTATTAATAGCGTATAAAATCGAGTGCATCAATTGTATGCGCACCTCCATCAACTAAATTAATGGTTTAGTTGTGTGGAATTCAAACTCGAATAAACTATTTAGTCGATGCAAAAGTTGTATATATGCGCTAGGCCTTAGTAGTCAGTTCGTTTCTGTCGACCGTGTTTTTATTATTAGCTTAAGGGCCCAGCACGCTTCCACTTCATGTAAAACTTGGGTAAACAAGTTAGATATTAATAAGCTGGTTTTAACTAAATGTTCGTCACCACAAAATAGCTGCACGAAGCTCTACAAAGTACTAAACTGAAAGCTGAAATCAGGCCGTTCTCGTTAGTTAGTCTATTTTGATAGCCGAGGTTCTAGACGGTTCCGAAATCTATTTCAATCTAAATATCGTGTAGCTCTCTCCACCTTAACGGAATTCCTGCAATACTAGTTGGTTTTAAGATTACATACTTCTCAGTTGGTGGCTTCAGGATGGAATAAAAATTATGTACCCCATGACATTCATAATTTTTATCATTAGAGAAGCTTTTGCCCAGCAGTGGGACAAAATAGGCTAATTATTATTATGATTATTATTTTTTTAAATGTGTTTGACATGTCGGGACATATTGTGTGTACAAGCTTACATTGGTGATGCACGGCTGCGCCCGTGACACAGGGAAGTTTAGTCGCAAATAAACTGCAGTCGTAATTGGTCGTATCTATTAAACATACACCCTCAACATAAAACAAGCAGAACTCATGCACATATACATCAAGCATTACTAAAGTAATAATATAAGGAATTAACATCTAAAGATATATCTCGGGACCCTGGGGTCCCGGACCTTTCGAAGGCGTACAAGGGGCCGAAGCCAACCCGCAGAGCCCCGTTAGATGTTTTTAATTAAATGAGGCATCAGTCGACGATTATCCCTGCATGCAATATGCAAGTCCACACAAGCACAACCCTCAGTCGGTGCAGGAGTATTGCAGAACATATGCTATGCGTTTGGGTGCCTATAGTGGGTTGGTTACCTTGAACTATGAAAGAACTATGTCCCCTGCCTGACCAATGTTATACAATATACACGGATAAAATGGCAGCGTGTGACTTGCACACTCAATAATTCCCCCCCGAAAACTGTCGCAGCACATAATTTCGTAGGGACAAGGGGCAACATGTCCTGAGATGGTTGAGAGGTATCCCACAGATACAGTGTAATCTCGGAAGTACAGTCGAGATCCTTACCAGCATTTTACTAGAACACTTCCTTCTTTCGAGCACGTTTACTCTTGTGAATCTCCACTCAAGCTGGCCAATAATAGCAAGAAAGAGGTGGGAGCTCTTTTCCTCATCAGTGTTCACTCGAGCCGGCCAATAAAGGCAAGCCAGAGATGAGGAACAAGACTTCCGGTCCGTGATGTCGCTGCTACCCAACGGCTTGCCAGCTTGCTCTACGGGTTTCTGTATCTCTCTTAATCTCCTCACCCTAGAGCTGTTTCGGCACAGTAAAGTCTACTGACACAAACCTAGAGTTCATAGGAGCGCGCAAGCACCACACCGATGTAAACGTGGAGATATGACGGTGGGGTATTATTATTATTTATTCATAATTATGGTGTTTAAATATACCTAGTGCTATTGAAATAATTAATATCTGCACTTCACCTGTTATTTTAAATCAGCGGGGTGTTCCCGTATTTTTAAGAACATTCGCATTCTAATCTCATTGTCTGTCAGAAATAACCTGTAATTTACCTACAGATTTGACAACTGGACATTGACTGTCGCAGAGATGAGATTACAACTACAATTTGAACGTTTTTAATTTCGAGGATAAAATTATTGCTTGCATAGTTATTACTAACAAATGCTTGTAACTACTTAATTGAATTAAAACATGAAGGAAAACGCGCCAGGGTAGATAAATTCAAATTTTCTTATGTTTTTAGGGTTCCGTAGTAAACAAGGAACCCTTCTAGTTTTGGCCATGTCCTTCTGTCTGTCTGTCCACACTCTAGCTCAGAGACGCTTTGTACTAGAAGGCTGTAATCTGGCATAGGTATACATATTATTTACGCCAACAAACTGGTAAAATAAATTCTTAAAAAAAAATATTTGGTTACTTCCCTTGCACGTAATGTGGTAATGATATTTTTATTTTCGTCTGTATCATGGTGTGGGGTATCGTTGTATAGGCCATTCAAAAATATCACGGGTCTCTGAACACCATTTTTGATTAAAGGAGCCATTTGCGTAATATTAAGCTTAAAAGTGCAAATTTTTGTTAAGAGTCAAGTGTCCCCCCCCCCTGCTAAAAGGTTATTTATGGAGATGTGAAAAAAATCATGGCAGTAGTACCTACATATAATGAAATCAAAAGTAAAACTATCACAGCTAAGTAGATTCTACAAGTTAACGAGTAATAGCCGACCAACTTAAATTTGCAGTTGGAGAATTGACCATGATGTATATCGATGTATGGGAGAACATGTTTTTCAACTACAACGTTAATTTTGTTTTTGGGATAAATTCATCTCAGCTTCCCAACCAAGGAACCCTTCATTGTGCGTGGTCCGACATGCACTTGGCCGATTTTTAATAAACTTTTAGGTCAGTATCGGGTTGTTTGTTAATCAAAATAATTATGATTCGCGACCGTAACAAACGTATTTACAAAATTATAATCATTAAAATCATCAATACAACTATCTCTGTTCAAATTACCCCATTTTAAATCAAGACATTGGAGGTAAAATTTAAACTACTTATGGAAATCTAGAATAGCACCTCAAACCGATCACATCTAACCTTATCTATTCCCTTAACCAAAAAGTTTGATTACAATTTTGTTCCGCCATGTTGAAGAGTAATTTATACGAATTACCCTGCTAATGTGCCTCAAGGTAGTGCCTGATTTATGCCTCTTGTTCATAGCTAACATAGACACGAGATATTAATGTTAAAATTCATTAGTTTATGTTTGTACCATATTATAGGTAATGTATTTACGGCACTTCCGAGTTTGTGTGTGTACTTACGGAATTTATAATGGTTGCTTATGGAATTTATGTTACGTGGAGCTTGTTATCTTTGAGAGGGTGAGTAGTGGTTTACGTTTAACAAGATGTATTTTGAAGGTATTTGCTTTTAATAAGGGGCAGCAGCGTATGGTCCTTTGCACATGGCTTGGTTTCTTAACGGTACGGCGTATAAACCGCGCCGTAGAAAAAACGTGTCTGTCAACAAGCATGACCGTGGGCTACACAAGTCGAATAAACCGTAGCTTTTCACGGCACATAAAACGTGCGTCTACAAAATGCCTTGTTCTGTTTATAATGACAAATTAAGATTACTATGAGAATTTAACAATCGTAGTGAATTATTGTTGATGATGCCAAATTTTCCTTTTAAACTCTTCATGAAATTATAGCGGACATTTTTTTTATTTTATTTCATACTCTTGCCCATTTTACACAATCAGGAAAAAGTGTCAAAAACAACTTTATGAATAAGTTCCTTAACATTTTTGACCTATTTTACAAAATCAGTAATAAAAAAAAAATACTTACATAAAGACTACGATTTCAAAGAATACATAATCAGCTTATAATGTTCTCACTGCTGGGACACAGGCCTCCTCTCTGAGAGAGGGAGTGGGCCGTAATCCACCAAGTTCTAAGACATGCCGGTTTCCTCACGATGTCCTTCAGCGTTTTGAGAGCAGAGGTGATGAGAGAAGTCCAAGTACATTCGTTAAAGACAAAAACACATTATTAAAGTACAGTACAAAGTGATGAAATAATTTACACAAAGTAAAGCGATCTCTGATAGTGATTAGAGATCGCAGTGGTCTGGGTTCGAACCTACGATCTACAACTCGTTAATCGTGGCCGTTTTTTTAAAGTATTAATTTGTTTAAATAAGACAGTCTTCTAGAGCGCAAAGCGACTAAATTAACGATACCATTTCGTAGTAAAATCCAGTCAGTACACTATTGAACAGAAACGACAACAATCTTACTACCGAATCGCAAATAATTTTTACTAGCAGTATTGGAATTGACTTCTACAGCGATAGTTTGTAAATTGTGATAGACCATTACTCGATGCCCGATGCTGGCAACCAGTCGACCTTATTTCCTGACCCATATTAAGGCCATTTTTCTTGCAATGCAAGTCGTGTTGTAACCTTATTTTATTTGCTGTTCATTGTTCTACTTAAGGGGCCGTGCACGAAATCGACTGGTTTTTATCAATTTTGATTCATTGTTTATGAAGAGACAAATAATTTAAATATAATTATTTGTGATTTGAAAAGACGAGTTCTTTGTTTTGCATGTGCCTTTTTTTTGGGTGGAAAATTATCAAATAACTTCTTCCGCTCTGGGCGGAGCGTGAGGGTGTGTCAGGCTCTTACTGAATAAAACTCACCCGTGTTCCTTCTGTTGCTTGTTATCAGGGCCTGGGTAACCCTTTGGACTTTCCCGCGACCCTGGCAGACATCAGCCCTAGTGGACCCCTACACTTGTGCTTATCCGACGGCGAGCTACCCATTGCTCACCGTCCGCAAGCCCACACCTACGGTGGCCGGAAATCCGCCTGGGATTCCCGACGCCAAGGGCGTCTCCAGCAGCGGCTAGGGGCGAGAGGGCGCGAAATTTGCCTTTCCCTCAACCGTTCCGCCTCCTCCTTCGCGAGCATTACTGCTTCGCAGAAGGAGGTGCAACAAGCTTTTGGAAAAATTACGCGAGACTGACGTTTCATCATCTTTTTACAATAAACTACTTTTGATTTTGAATATTAAAAAATATCATCAACATCATTATCCTACTAATATTATAAATGCGAAAGTTTGTAAGGATGGATGTATGGATGGATGGATGGATGGATGGATGGATGGATGGATATTTGTTACTCTTTCACGCATACCCACGGGGTATTTTATCCCGATATACCCACGGGGTCAAAACTTATACGGGTGAAACCGCGGGGCGCATTTAGTAATAGTGTACTTGTACGTACTCGTACTTCGATCACTTTTTTCAACTTCAATACAGAATATAGCAGAAAAATAATGTTGAAAAAACAATTTTTTTTTAATCCAGTCCATCCAGTAATGTATTATTTCCTATTATTTAGCAAACCATATCAAGAAATTTAAATATCACATATTAGTCTTCAGCTATCTTTGAAATAAAATCAAAATTTTGTTTTATGATTATATAATATAACCATTAAGTAAATCAAAGGCGAAATAAACTATATTTCCGAGAGCGCAAAAGTGATGAAACTATTAACTTGGTACTGTGACTGACACGAATGGTTTAGCGCCTCGAAAACTGCAATTTTATGTTCAATGTCTAGTGTTCCAAATATTTCAAGCTTAGATAAAAAAATTGAAGATATTTTCGTGCACGGAGCCTTAAATGGAATGTAGGCGTAAAAATGTAATTATGATTGTGTTTTAGGCCCACTTGCAATATAAATCAATGAATGCGTTACCACTAAACTTGTTTAAAACATTATCCTGTCTCTATCATCTTCAAAACATAAGATAGAAATAGAACAATGTTTTAAATTAGTTTAGTATTTGCTGCTTTATGGTCACAGTATGTGGTGGAAGCGGGTCTAAGTGCAGCATTTAGGGAACTTGTGGAAACTTCAGCGTTCTTTTTGAATAACGAAAATATAATTTCCGAGGAATTTCCGTCGCATAAATTTTGACAGTTGTGGTACTCGTATAGCGACACGAAAAGCGACAGTTTAGGTTAGTGGGTAAAGAACGTGTCAAAAAGAAAAACAAAATTTAATTGTTGATATTACTATTGATATTATATTACAATTTTTGTTTCTATTTTGTTAATAAAGACTGTTGATATTAACTTGTATACAATAATAATAAGTCATTAAAATAAACTCAATTGTTTGTTACAGACGGAATTCGTAGAAAGAAAAGATTCGAGACCTCTTGACATTAACATTGATTTTAAGTATAGTCTAGAGTAGGGATCACCAATTAGTTCCATTGGGAGCCCGTTTTTAGGGATCCGTAGTAAACAAGGAACCCTTATAGTTTCACCAGGTCCGTCTATCTGTCCCCGTTTTAGCTCAGAGACGCTTCGTACTAGAAAGCTGTAATTTGGCATGGGTATACTCGTACATATTAATCACGCCGACAAAGCGGAAAAATAAAATGTTAAAAAAAATAATTGTGTACCTCCCTTGCACGTTTTTTTCTCGTCTATCCCTTGGTGTGGGGTATCGTTAAATAGGCCGTTCAAAAATATTACGGGTCTGTTAAAACCATTTTTCGATTCAGGGATCTGTTTACGTAATATTAAGCTTTAAAGTGCATATTTTTGTTAGATTCAAGTATCCCCAAGACGACCATTTAGCTGGCAGGGGCCCAGCTAAATGGTCGTTTTTGGATAAGTGAAAATATTCATGGCAATAGTACATATAAAGAAATTAAAAGGAAAACTATCACAGCTAAGTAGGATTTACAAGTTAACAAGAAATAGCCGACCAACTTAAATTATCAGTTGGAGAATTGACCGTGACGTACGAGTATATCGAAATGGGAGATTTTTTTATTGCAATATTAAGTTTGTTTTTAGGATAAATTCATCCCTACTACGGCCGATGCCTGCCAGGGTCAAGGGAAGGTACTAAAGGGTTACCAAGGCCCCTGGATACACAGGCAACGGAAGGAATACGGGTGGGTTTTAGTCAGTAAGAGTCTGACACACCCTCCCGCTCCGCCCAGAGCGGGAGTAGTTATTTGATGATTTCCTACCCAAAAAAAAAATATATAGATAGCCTTCACATGACCTGACCAAGATTATGACTGGACTTTAAAAGAGACTGACCCTGAGTTTGTTTCACTATTTCTTCTCAGGGTAGGAGAAGTAGTCAGATAGAAAATGTCGATTCCATTTAGAATTTTTTTTTAATATTACGTCTAAAAGTGATCTTTTTTCAAGAATACAAAAATTCTTTTAATTTCATTTAATTTGGTGAATCCTAGTCTAGGGTTTATTAAAGACAAGTTTCTAGTAGTAATAGTATAAGAACTATTTATAAAGTAGCTTAGATGGTTTGATTATGTTGAGAGGATGAATGAAATGCGACTAATAAAAGATATTTACAAGGCAGATGTGAGTAGAAACGCTGGGAGGGGAACGCCCTAGGAAGACATATATGGACCTCACTGTTGATGTTCTTCAATAAAGTCAGATGCGTAGTACTCGCAACTGGCGTGCTTGTATGACTGGTCATACACGTCTTCGTTTACGTTCATACATCTGGATGTATGAACGTAAACGAAGTAAAAGAAGTATGTAAGGAGCGTAGCAGGTGGCATTCTATAGTTTGTATGTATACATGTATTTATGAAGTAGCTCTGGAGAAGTAGGTACTATCGCGGGTGTGCATATCGGCCCACTTTGAAAACAAAATCCCGTGCTCACGATGACCACATCTGCTTACCGCCCCTTTTTGCGTCGAATCATCATCATCTGCCTAGCCTTTTCCCAACAATGTTGGGGTCGGCTTCCAGTCTTACCGGATACAGCTGAATACCAGTATTTTACATGGAGCGACTGCCTATCTGACCTTCATAACCCAGGAGAGATATCTTTTTTTTGCGTCTAATAATTAAAAAAAAAAAAAAAAAAATTCTCAGGCTCTGTTACAATGATCACAGAGGTCTGACTACCCTTTACCCGTTATTATTGTGGTCTTATTTTTCATTTCCAAAAACAAGGGGCTCAGAAAAAAGTCTGATGCGGCGATGCTATTGTTTGATGAGCGTAGGTAAGCGTCACTACAGCGGCCGAGCGCTGCAAGCAGGAATAGTCTTTACGGTGGTCCAATATGCACACCCGCGATAATACCTACTGCCATTAAGTATATTAGTGACACCAAATAGCATTTCCATGAAAGAAAGAAAGCAAGAAAGAATGAAAGAAAGAATGAATGAAAGAAAGAATGAAAGAAAGAAAGAAAGAAATAAAGAAAGAAAGAAAGAAAATACTTTTTTGTGGTAAACATAACGCAAAAAAGAACATAAACAAGAAATAACAAGTTGCGGGTGGCCATAGGTGGCAGTGATGACTTATCACCAAGTTGAACGTGTTTGATTGTCACCTAAAATAGTAAAATAAAAACGAAAGGCGTGTATTTAACTGGTTAAGCCCCGCGCGACACCGATTCGGAGTCAAACAATAGAAAATCAATTGTGTCTTCTTAGCCGTCCTTGACCAATTAATTAAACCTCTAATAGTTCCCAGTTTGCGCTCCTAATAATATTATTAAACACAAAACACCCATCAACTGCGACCAAATTGGATGTAGCGATCGCTGGTCGCTACCGCGGTTGGTCACAGTTCTAACCTAACCTGAACCATTTTGTCTGGGTGCCCTAGCTTAGTAGATACTAAGCTAGGGCACCCGGACAAAATGGTTCAAGAGATTTGAACTGTGACCAACCACGCCTGAGGCGAATTGGTAATAGATATTACCAATTCGCCTCAGGCGTGGTTGGTCACAGTTCAAATCTCTTTTTTTGGTAACGGGGTAGAAATCCTCATGGATATCCTCCGCCCTGGAGCGGACGGAGCGGTCTATCAGACTTCTACTGACTAAATCCTACCCCGTGTTCCCTCGCTGACTTGCACCGGGGGCACTTGAGCACTCTGCTACTCAGCTCCCGACTGGTGCTGGCCTGCCTCTGCCGGTCTCCGTCTGGTCATGCTGGGGGATTGAGGTGTTTGACTCCCCCCGCGACGTCTAAGCGGGGCGCGCATGGAACGAGACTCAATTATTCAAAAAGTATGCATCATTAGAAGCTCAAAAAGGTTTAAGAGATTCTATAACGAAAAAATAAACAGTGGGTAACATGGGGACTGCCGACAGAAGAGAAATCTTAAAACTTTGGAATGTTTTTAAGAGGCCGACAACACCTAAAGCGCGGTCACTGTCGGACTGCATAGAAAAGAAAGAGAAGCACGATGACACCACGCTGGTAATTTATTGCAAAATATGAAGCAATTATCGATTTACAAAAAAGCTATAGATTGTATAAAAAAAAAAACACTATGCTAATATGTTGCTTGTAGAATAATCTGACAAAAAATCAGAATGATTCCATGTATATTAGTATTGTTTTTAATCTTTAAAATAATTGTTTAGAGGTATCTTCGTGATTTTTTCTATCGTATCAAATTAGTTATATTATGTTTTCAACACACTATCTCCCTAGCATATATCCTTAAGAATATATTTATATTATATCATATATTTTTCTGATTTTGTTTACTGCAGAGGATCATATACTTTAAGGCATTATAAAACTTATAAAAGTTGCGTTTAGGTCCTGTAGTCCCCTTAAATATGTATATTTTTGCGTGTACACAGGTCGCTGCGCGTCGCCAGTCAGTGTAGCGCAACACGTCACATTAGCATGTTGCCGCTAGCATGTCGGTTACGCGAACCCATAAGTTGTGCCCCTACCAAAAATCTTTCAACGCAGCTAAAGAAATTTTCACTTCAAGAAGGTCAATAAATTTATAGAGGATCTGTTAAAATATTTTCGAAAAAGAAACCGATAATTATCATACTGGAAAGTAGCGTTTGCGATACCCAACGGAAGAAAGTGCATTTTCACATTGAACAAACAATGATGAACCTGCACGTAAATCCGTTTACATACATCTCATATAGGTACCTTAGGTATCCAGCTCATTAAAATGATTAGCATGTCTAATCAGTAATTACTAGAGCATTATTGAGCGATGAATCATTTATGACTGATTGTTGCAGAGGTGATTAATTCAACTAGTTAGTAGATCTGTGTCAGAGGGTTTATATCTAAGTCCGTTAGTATTGTCTCTCCTTCTCTCTTTAATCCATCCGAAGGTAGTCTGTAAAAGAAAGATTTTAGTGATAAGACCGCCGATTGTGTCACCCTAATCATCATCATCTGCTTCACCTTTTCCCTATATTGGGATCGGCTCGATGAAGGATGAATAAATTACTTAGACCACGGAGCAAATCCGTGACTTAGACAATAATATTAGCAAAGAGTTCCATTTTCAAAATTTGAACTGTTTTTTTTTTATTATATCGTTTACTAGTGGCCAGTTCTAAAAACTTTCAGTGTCGCCCTCGTATGCTTTTACCCACATTATATGGATTTTTAGTTTTTTAATTGTTGGATTATGCATAATCCAAAATTCTAAAAGTAAAAATCCTCCTATCTCAATGTTTAAGAAAGTGAAGGTTTTATTTAGCAGTCATCATCTGCCTAGCCTTTTCCCAACTACGTTGGGGTCGGCTTTCAGCCTAACCGGATACAGCTGAATACCAGTATTTTACACGGATCGACTGCCTATCTGACCTCCACGACCCACTAACTGGATAATACGACACCCCTTGGTAACCCAAGCCTAGTGATCAGGAGTAGCGGTTGCGACCACTAGACCAACGAGGCAGTGTACGAGCATGTGGAGGAATTTATGTATGATCGAATTGAATTTATGTATGATCGAATTCAATTTATTGTATGATCGAATTGAATTTATTGTATAATCGAATTGAATTTATTGTATGATCGCCACATTTGGTGAATGATTTCAAGGAAAATAAGAAAGAAAATACTTTTATTTGCGGTAAACATGACGCAAAGAAAGAACACAAACACAAAAAGAACAAGTTGGGCGAAAATATGCGTCACATCCACGCAAAACGGCCATCGCTCAGCATAATGCTGCGATCGTATGCGAGACAGAGCCCTAGTAACTGGGTTGTGGAGGACAAATAGACAGTCGCGCTGTAAAATACTGGTATTCAGCTGTCCGGTTAGCCTGGAAGCTGACCCAAACGTAGTTTGGGAAAAAGTTAGAAAGATTGAGTGATCTTACCTAGACAGGATGAAAGACAAATCCTTTTTTATAGGTATATGTGAAGCGAGCGCCTTGGGAAACTTTTCTGAAATAATTATTTTTAGTTCTTTATCGCTCCTTGAAGTATTTTCGTAGTTCATTTATACACAGATACAAAATTGCACTAGTAGCGAGTGGTGTGGCTTGTGTGTTATCCATTAAGAAGTTTTATTTTCTACTTCTTAAGTGCACAAAAACACAATATGACAAAAATACCGGACAATCCTAAACATCACATATTGAAATTATCATTAGCTGGATCCACGCCAGACAATCCAACGCGCTCCGATCGCGGGCAGCAGGAGCGCGCTCCATAGGAGCGTTTGATGTGGACTTGCCTCGCGCGATCCAAACTGCGCGGCAGGAGCGTGCGCTCCTTGCCGCGAGCGATCCGTCAGTTCCGAGCGTCTACAACAAAAACCGACTTTTTGTTACTTGCACACAGGCGCCTCAGTCTCTTGGCGCGTTCGGTGTAGACGTTTGTGTGTGGAGCGCGAGATCACACATTGTGGAAAATTTTAAAGGTCGTCATCTAATATCCCTTTACAAGGAACATACTCGTAAATGCGTAAATATTTAAGAAGAATGTAGGTTGTTGCTGCCACATCAATTTGACGTCGTTTCTGCACGTGTGACTCCATAGCGACCGAAAGTTCAACTGTGCTATACTTAGGCGGATCAGTGTGGATCGGTTGGAGCGTGTCGGTGCAACGCGGCGGGATCGCAAAAAAAGTTAAGTTCGTCAGACGACACGATCCATGATCCATGCCTCATGCTCCCGGATCGCGGATCGCAGGAATTGGCGATCCATTTTGGATCGTCTGGTGTGGATCCGGCTATTCAAATCCGTAAAATCCCGTAAACAAAATTCCTAGAAATATAAGGCTACGTTTCTTAACTTAAAGTATTCCATTTAGAAGTCCTTTAAAAAGGCTAAACTATTCGAGACGGAAGCCATGAAAAATGTTTTCCCTACCATCCTTTATGCTATTTTCAGGAATTTTCCACAAATATGAGAAGGAGCCGTTTTATATAAAACCAATGACCTGAAATGCGGAGGCCAGCGAGTTTGCAACTGCCCATAGAGATTACATTCTGTTTCAATGCGTCCCGCAAAAAATAGGATTTATTTGCGAAAACTGCGCATAAATATTAAAGTTCTCTGTTATATTTTTTAATAGTGTTGAAGTGGGATATTGTTTTATGGAGTTTCGTGATTTTTATGTTCTGCTCGTAATTTATTTTCACGCTCTCATGTGGGTACTAGTTATACGGAAACTAACTGTGGCTAGCGCGGCTAACTTTTTTCCTATATTATTTACTATTAGCGTCTGCTTATATGTTTCCTAACGTAACTAAATATTAAAAAAAAAAAAACCTAGATTTGTTCATAAATTAAAAGCGACAATATGGTCCTTCGAGCCGGATCAGGTTTTATTAAATGCTGATTTTTATGGTAAGCATCAAATTTTTATTTTAACGTAGGTTTCAAGCTTATACATTTGAAGCAAAACATGCACTGCGACCACAATAACAACGCGTCCAGAATCCAATTCAGCAAAACTTATTGAAGTTGATAACCAAGTCAAGACAACCAATCTATTTAAGAAGAAAAGAACAATTCTGCAAGCAGCCTGTGTTCATAACATTTTCAAAATAGTACCAGAGAAAAATTTAAGGGGCGGGAAACTTTCATATTCTTCAAACTTAGTTAAGCGTGAAGAAAGTAGGGGAAAAGTGGGGGTGGGAAATACCTTTTTTGAGAAGTTAATGCAGTAAAAGTTGCTTGTTTTGTGGTGAGTGCTCGCTCAGCTTAGATGACGTAGTTTTTACAGGGTGTTGGTGAATTTTTTGACCTTGTTTTGGTTAAAGTTTTGATGCTTCAGCTTTGTATTCGAGTGTTAAAGTGGCGGTGTAAGAATATTGTTTTAAAAGGAATAGTGTAATTTTTTAAGCTAAGGTAACTTAGCGAAACTTGGAAAGGTTTTGGTCAGAAGAGGAACAAGTCGAAAAATAGAAGATTTAATATCATACAAGAAGAGTTTTCTAGATATAGACATTTTGCGACCTAACTGCTTTTTTTTCTAGCAATAATATTATTATGGAAGTGGTATTTTGTTTGAAATATTTTTCTTCGGAAACAGTAACTACCAAACAATGAGCGTTGAACATCACGCTTTCTGACTGCGTGTTTTTAATTTCAGAATAATAAATCAGGTCAGGTCAAGTGCAGTGTACCGGTGTGCGTGTGTGACCAGATGTAGGTAAACGAAGCAATATATACATATATAAGGATCGTAGCAGATGGCGTTCTGTAGGTATAAGGATCATAGATCAGTTTTTTAACTCAATAAATGCACAAGACAACACAAAAGTCGCACTGTAAGCCAGGTGTTCCACCAAACTTTGGTGACCCAAAATACGAAAATGAGAAAGTCGGACATCGCCAAATATTCACAACTACCGTCATTACGTTAACCGTACTCCAATATTGGAACTGCACAAACAATCAGACGAAACACGTTCTCACATTCGTTCCAGTCTCATCATTGATATTTTATGAGTATTAAAATATACATATTATGTATATTTTACGTCAACACTATCCCAGCTGGATCCTTTATTCGCGGTATATGGAAATAAGAATAATTTCATATGAATTGTATTGGGGTTGAATGATTATGTAAAGGGTTTAATTTTAATAAATATTCGGACTGATCTAAATAATATTAGCCTCACGGGTCGATCCAAGGTTAAGCTACGCTTGGCGCGGTCGGTTCGTGGATGGGTGACCATCCATTACATTTCGAGACTCCTCTGTGCGTTAAGAGGCAGAAAACACTTAAAGCGCGGTCACTGTCGGACTGCATAGAAAAGAAAGAGAAGAGCGATAACACAACGCTGGTCATTTATTGCAAAATATGAAGCAATTACCTATTTACAAAAAATCTATTGATTGGATGAAAAAATTAAAACACAACAAAAAAATAAAAATAAAAATGATTTAATTCAGACATCATGAGTTCATATATTGTTAGTAATAAGTTAGTAACAATAAAAAAAAATAAGTGTTAGTAAATATATGTTCCTTGTAGAATAATCTGATAAAAAATCAGAATAATTGCATATATATTGGTATGGTTTTTAATAGTTAAAAGAATTTTTTTGAGGTATCTTCGTATTTTTTTTCTATCGTATCAAATTAGTTGTATTATTTTTTCAACAGACTATCTGCCTAGCATTTATCCTGAAGAATATCATATATTTTTCTGATTTTGTTTACTGCAGTGTATCATATACTTTAAGGCATTATAAAACTTCCGAAATTTGCGTTTAGGTCCTGTAGTTCCCTTAAGTCGTTGGTCCCAACTGATATTCATAGATCGTTGATAGTCGTTACGGGTAGAAGCCCAAAAGTCTGACAACCAGTTCTATCAAGGGGTATCGTGTTACCCAGTAACTGGGTTGTGGAGGTCAGATAGGCAGTCGCTCCATGTAAAATACTGGCATTCCGCTGCACTCGGTTAGACTCAAAGTCGACTCCTAAAAAGTTGGGAAAAGGCTGGGCAGATTGATATGAAATTAAGAATAGTCAGTCCCCATTGACTCCGAATAGGAGTTTCACTCCTCCTACCGTCAGTCCCCACTGACACCTATTCGGAGTCTTTGGGGCGCCCGGTTTGCAACTCTATTATAACCGTTTTTTGCGTGTAGTCATAAATGTTCGTTCGGCCGTGAAATGCGTCGGGGCTGGGCGAGCGTTGACGTCATTTCGGCCGGGCCGATAACTGTTAATAGTTATTGATAAATATGTGTAAATGGTTAAATTTTAATAAATAAACGAACTGATGCAACAAGTCACACACAGTTCTGTGATTGACTGACAAATTAGATTACATTACAGATTAGATTACTAGATTTTAGTCTTCAAAGTTTGTATTTATAAGTCCATAAATATGTCCGAAAATGCTGAGTACATAACAACTGAGAGCACTTGAGATCAGTGGTGGCCCAGTGGTAACGGTCGCGACTTACGAGTTGTAGATCCTAGGTTCGAACCCAGACAGGTTACTTTGTGTAAATTATTTCATCACCACTGCTCTCAAAACGGTGAAGGAAAACATCGTGAGGAAACCGGCATGTCCTAGAACCAAAAATTCGAAGGCATGTGACATCTACCAACCCGCACTGGATCCGCGTGGTGGATTACGGCCCACTCCCTCTCGCAGAGAGGAGGCCTGTGTCCCAGCAGTGGGAACATTATGGGCTGATTATGTGTGCTCCTGTCGATCTTTGATCAAGCAAAATCGGATGTTTTATAAGTCCTTATGTCCGAAAATACTGAGTACATAACAACTAAACACCACACATGTAATCTCCGAAGGGTTAGACAGAAGTGTACCTAAAGTAACTACACCCACGTTTAACTATTTAAAAAAACCGGCCAAGTGCGTGTCAGATCATTCACAATGAAGGGTTCCGTAGTTGGGATGAATTTATCCCAAAAGCAAACTTAGCATTGTAGTTGAAAAACATGTTCTCCCATACACGATATACGTCATGGTCAATTCTCCAACTGCAAATTTTTGGTTGACTATGACTCGTTAACATGTAAAGCTTACTCAGCTGTGATAGTTTTCCTTTTAATTTTGTTATATACAAGCTGTTGTTTTGAACCTGCAAAACATTTCAGGAGGTTGTTATGAAACTCGTAAATAATCGTATAACAATACGATACCAAGTCAATAATCAATAATACTTTTAATTTTAGATTTTTAAATTTTCTTTTCTTTTTTTTTTTTTTAATTTTTAAATTTTTTTTATATTTTTTTTTTGATGATTCGGGTCGAGAATCACTAACATAATTACCTCCTAAAATGTTTTGCAGGTCCAAAACAACACCTTGTATATGTACTATCTTACGCTGAATCATAAAATGGTTTTCACAGACCCACAATATTTTTGAACGGCCTATCTAATGACAACCGTGGGATAGAAGAGAAAAAAAAATGTTTTCACGATTTTATTTTACCACTTTACCGGCGTGAATAATATGTATACCCATGTCAAATTACAGCTTTTTAATACTAAGAATCTCTGAGCTAAGCTGAGGACAGACAGACAGACATGGCGAAACTAAAAGGGTTCCTTGTTGATTACGGAACCCTAAACACGGATAATAAAAAAAAATTGAATGATGATGAATGCTACAAATAGGACCAAAATATCAGTATCAAGAAAAATAGTAACATTTTCATTAGTCTGTACTTAAATAGCCTTAAAGTAGGCTTTTGTTCATCGTATATTCACGGTCAAATATTTGCATGACAGTAGACAAATTAAAGATGGGATGACCTTTACCATATTTAGACAGCACATACCATGAACCAGCGGTTTTAATCGCAATTAGGTCCAAATTATACACCTAACTCTGTCTCATTTTTTCTTAGAAATAAAACAATCTTAGGTATATCTCATCTAGCCTTGACATTGAATTACACGAGTAGGCAAAGTATTTACCTCGTTATTCTTTATGAACGATTGAAATGGTCCCTATATGCTTTTATTAGAAAATAGTTCCAGCATATTGGAAATTACTACCACATACCTCGAACCTACCAAATACGCAGAACCTTTTAGAAAAGTTCGGGTATTTGGTAGGTTAGTATTAAAATATTGATCGTTCAGTTAACCGATTTTCAGGATTTTGTTCTTACCTAGAAAATATTACTAAATTGTGATAGACTTGTGTCGAGTTAAATTCAATATAAATAAACATGGTACAGTTACGACAAAAGTCGATCAACACTTCAGTTTTTCCAAACATAATTTTAGAGCACATTAAAAAAAAACTAGCCAATTGCGTGTCAGATCACGCACAATGAACGGTTCCTTAGTTAGGATGAATTTACCCCAAGAACAAAATTGACATTGTAGTTAAAAACATATTTTCCCATACAAGTTTGTACGCACAATATTGAGAGATTTACCATGTTATTTTAAGACAATAGATTTCTTAGAGGTTTTCCTATAATCCATACCTACGTATAGAACTATTACTATAATCTGTTTTTTTTAATTTTTAGTTTCGGAGATAAAGGGGGAATGTTCAATTTTCATCTATTTTCTTAAACAAATTTGAAACTATATATTTTAAAATAATAAAAAAATATATTAGATATCCTCACAGTAAGTCCTTTCATTTGATATGACACATTTTTATTTTTTTTGAGGGTGGGAAATCATCAAATAACTTCTCCCGCTCTGGGCGGAGCGGGAGGGTGTGTCAGACTCTTACTGACTAAAACCCACCCGTATTCCTTCCTGTTGCCTGTGTTGCGGGGGCCTCGGTGACCCATAAGTACCTTCCCGCGACCCCGGCAGGCATCGGCCCTAGTGGACCCCTACTTTGTGCTGACGACATCTCTTTGAGGCGCGCGTGGAATACGACGCGCCGTCGACCCGGGCCTGGTCCTTACCGGACGGTGAGCTACCCATTGCTCACCGTCCGCAAGCCCGCGCCTACGGTGGCCGGAAATCCGCCGGGGATTCCCGACGCCCTGGGCGTCTCCTGCGGCGGCTATGGGCGAGAGGGCGCGAAACGTGCCTTTTCCTCAACCGTCCCGCCTCCTCCTTCGCGAGCATTACTGCTTCGCAGAAGGAGGTGACGGCTGCCCATGCCCTCTCGCTCCGTACCATGGCCTGAACCAGGACCGGACGCGAGAGGTCTCTGCCGCCGATCGCCTCCACGAGGACACGGCGGTGCTCTGCCCAAGCCGGGCAGACCTCCACCGTATGCTCCACCGTGTCCTCCGGGCGATCCACACAGTGGTG
Organism: Atethmia centrago; assembly: GCA_905333075.3. Lineage (NCBI taxonomy): Eukaryota > Metazoa > Arthropoda > Insecta > Lepidoptera > Noctuidae > Atethmia > Atethmia centrago. The sequence goes on from HG995379.1 coordinate 6,624,681, forward strand.
ACACCCGGACGTTTCCTCCCGCCTTATCCGACACAGGAACCTCCCGAAGCTGCCGTGTCCGGTGAGGACCTGCGTCAGGCGGAAGGTGAGGACGCCGTGGCGCCTCTCCAGCCACTCCTCAAAGAGGGGACTTATCGCCGCAATCGTGGCGTGCCCAGCACTGGGTTGCGACAACCGTACTTTCCATGACGCCATGAGATCCCGCCGGAGCTCCGTCCGCTGTGCCGCGATTTCTCGCGGCAGCGGACTTACGCCCCGGCGTTTCGCCTCCTCGCGCCACTCCCATACGTGCGCGAGGACTTTTGCCTCCAGATCCCATGGCGGCAATCCGGCAAGGAGGCTCGCTGCCTCACAGGAGACCGTGCGGTATCCTCGGACCATCCGGATGGCCATGACCCTTTGGGCCGCGCTCAACCGGCGGGCTGGCCGCAGCGCCAGAGAGCGCGCCCATACAGGAGCCCCGTATAGGGCCATGGACCGCACGACCCCCGCGTAGAGCCTCCGGCAGGAGGCGTTTGGACCCCCTACATTGGGCAGGAGCCGCTTCAATGCAGCGCCCGCCCGCTCAAGTTTGGGAGCCAAACGTCGGAAATGCTCCACGAAGTTCCACCGGCTGTCGATGACGAGTCCCAGGTACTTCATCGTCGACTCGACGCCGATAGAAACCCCTCCTACCGTTATTTGGGACCCCAACGGTGGCGCGTTCCGAGGACCATGAAAACACATGGCCTCGGACTTGTGCAGGGCCACCTCGAGTCCCAATTGCCGGATCCTTTCGACGATTGTCGCAACCCCGCGTGCCGCTAATTCGGCCGCCGCCTGGTGCGACCTCCCCTGCGCCAGGACCAACGTGTCGTCAGCGTAGCACACTACGCTGACGCCGCTAGGGAGGTCGGCGCGCAGCACCCAGTCGTATCCGATGTCCCACAGATGCGGCCCCAGGACCGATCCCTGTGGGACACCGCACGACATCTCTTGCCGGTTCCACACTCCCTGGTGACCGGGGTAGATGACGGCCCTGTCCGTCAAATAGGCCTCGACCACACGACAGAGGTAGGTCGGCATCCGGTGATACCGGAGTGCCTCCCTGATGCAACTCCAGGGCAGGGTATTGAAGGCATTGGCGATGTCTAGGGACACCGCCAAGACGACCCCACCCTGGGCAACAGCATTCCCCGTCGTCAGGGCTCGCACACGCATGATGGCGTCCACCGTAGAGCGCCCTCTGCGGAAACCAAGCTGGTTCTCCGCCAAATCCGGCCCCACCCGCACCAGCTGGCCGACGAGGCGGTCTGCAATGACTCTTTCAAAGAGCTTGCCCACCTCGTCGAGCAGCACGATGGTCCGATAAGCGGACGGAGAGTCCGCAGGGCGCCCTGCCTTCCTTATGAGGACCAGTTTCCCCGTCTTCCAGCGAAGCGGGAACTGGCCCCTCTCCATGCATGCGCTTAGGAGCCCCCTAAGTCGAGGCCCGAGAGCCTCCAAGGCCAGGACCCAGGCCTTCCCAGGTAAGCCGTCGGGTCCTGGGGCGGTATTTTTGGCATTAAGCCTGCGTACCGCCGCTCTCATTTCTACCTCGGTCACCTCCGGAGCATCGTCGTCGTCGTCGTCGCTGGCGGTGTGGTCCGCATCGGGCACCGCAGTAGGCGGAGCCATAGGCGGGGAGGTGTGTTCCCCTCGGGAAGGGAACAGAGCGCTCACCACGTCCTCCACAAGCTGGGGCCGCTGGGGCTGGCAGACTCTGTGTCAGCGGGGGAGCCCATGGGCGGAGTTTATCCCGCACCACTTTGTACGGGCGTCCCCACGGGTCCCTGTCCAGAGTCCCCAGCGACTCCTCGCGGGCCAACCCCCTGGCCCGCAGGATCTCCGCTTGGAGGGCGGTCTTCGCCGCTCTGTACCCCTCGTACAGCTCCGCCTGAATGGCTTCCGTATCCGGAGGTTTGATACGGAGCCTGCGGTGCCTGGTGTACCGGCGTCGCGCAGCCACGCACGCAGTGCGCAGAGCCGTCAGCTCCTGCGACCACCAGTACACCTGGCGCGAGGCACGTCCAGGCTGGACCCGGGGCATTGCCACGTCACATATGTCGGACATGGCCTCCCGGAACCACTCCGCCTCGTCGTTGATGTCGGCAGGCCTGTCCGGTGGTGACACCCAGGCCTGCACGATCGAGGCTTCCAGGAGGAGCTCCCAGTCCAGCTGCTTCAGCGCCCACCGCAAACCACTCGGGGCCCGTCGGACCGGCGCGTCCGAGGTCTGGGCGGAGACGTCGAACCGGATATACCGGTGATCGGAATAGGTCTCCACCCCCTCCATGACACGCCAGTCAACTACACGCGGCGACAGAGCGGGGCTGGCGAACGAGATGTCCACCACTGATTCACCCCGCATCCGCACACACGTGGGGACAGAACCCCGGTTTAGGACGACCAGGCCTGTCTCTAGAGCCCAGTCCTCCACCATCCTGCCCCGTGTGTCCGTTAACCGGGAACTCCAAGCCAAATTCTTGGCATTGAAGTCCTCGAGGACGAACACGGGGAGGGAACCAAACCCGACGACGACGTCTCTCAACTCCGCAAGGGAGTTGTGGAACTCGGCAAGAGTTCGGTTCGGAGAGAGGTAGACCCCCACCACGACAATCTCCCCGAACCGTGCTGCTACGCAGCCCCGTCCTCTCTTGACGGCCTCGAGGGACGGGGTACCGGCGGCGGCCGACGAAATTAGGGTCACTGAGCCGTTCAGGTCCTCCACCCAGTCATCCCTGGGCGGGACAAAGTACGGCTCAGCGACCACGGCGATGTTAATTGACCACTGCGCCATGCTCTGGAGCAACAGATCCTGAGCGGCGGCGCAGTGGTTGATGTTCGCCTGGAGGAGGCGTAATGGAGCCATTAATGGCACTCCATGTCAGCCCCCTCTTGGGCCTCCTTCCCAGCCCCCTGAGAAGGGCCTGCCGCAGTGGCCACGGTGGCGACGGCGACGACGGCGGTGTTGGAGGCGGCAGCGGCGGTGGCAGTGGTGGCGGCTGCAGCGGTGACGGCATTGGCGGAGGGCTTGCCTCTGGCCCTGGCTTTGGTGGGTGGGGCGCAGGCTTTGCCCCCCATCCGGTGCTCGGCCGGCTTGCCAGCCGCCGCACATACGGCACAGTGCGGCGCGGCATTGCACGAGCCGGCCTTGTGCCCGGGCAGACCGCAGCGGTAGCAAAGACCGCTGCGGTCCACCTCCGAGGTGCAATTCGCTTGCACGTGGTTGCCCACCTGGCAGCGGAAGCACCTCAGGGTTCCAGCAGTTTCACCTGCGCGGAAACCCAGCCCACCAATAGCCGTTGGCCCTCCCCGGTAACTTTTTTGGCCGCCGACACGGGGCAGCTCACCATAACGGTTTGCAGCCCCGTGGAGTCAGGACGGATGATGCCTGCCTTCACCTACTCGGCAGAGCACCCCCGGTCCTAACCACTGCGGCGACCACCTTTTCTTCCGTCGCGGAGTCGTCCAGGCCCGTGATGCGCATGCTAGCGCATTTGGTGGGCCTGGACACTCGGACCTCGTCCGCATTTAGTGACGCCCTAAGCCTTTCGGCCAGGGCGTCAGCGGCCGGGCCACTGGCCCTACCGGGGACCTCCACCATTCGGGCCCCAGTCGCCGTCACCTTCATTCTGAGGCCTTTTGCTGCGCCGAGCTCCTCCAGGCGCACCGCCTCACCCACCTTCGCCATTACCGTCCTGTAGGACACGCCCTTCTTCTCCGCATCCGGCTGTAGTGTGATCACTACAGCTGCGGAATTCGGGGCGCGGAGCCTAGCCGCGACGGTTCGCTCCTTGCGCCGCTGCCGCCTGTCCCTCTTTTTGGCCGCCCTCTTTGCCTTAGCCGCCTTCCTCTTCTCCCCGGCTACTTGCCATTCGGCATCGGCCGGAAGAGATTTAGGAGGCGGGGGCGGCCGTCTCGCCACCGGAGCCTTCGCCACCAGGGCTGGGGCCCTCGCCGCCGGGGCCGGAGTCCTCGCCTCTGGGGCTGAAGCCTTCGCGGCCCGCGCATTCGCCCCGCCTTTTGGCTGCCCCGTCGACCCCGGTTTGGCCGTGGCAGCTGTGGCGGCAAAATACGATGGGGCTTTGCGCTGGCCCGAGGCCGGCTGGCTCGCCGCCAACGGGGGGCGCAGGACTATGGCCTCTAGAGCGGAGAAACGACTCCTGAAGGAAGCCATCTCCTGCCGCACCAGGGTCAACACCCGGTCTTCAGCAAGCACGGGCCGCCCCTGCCCATGCTGCTGCCGCCCCTTCGGCTCCACTATGGAGTCGGCTCTTCTGAGTCCAGCCAGGTCCGCTCGGAGCTCCTCATTCTCCTTTTTGAGAAGCTCCATGGCGGCTGTCAAGCGGGCGACCTCCGCCCGCATCTCCGACATGCCGTCTGAAGGAGGCCCTAGGTGATGGGCCTCCGCTGCCGCCACAATCGAAGCCGTGGCCGCGGATATGGCCTGGTCCTTAGAGGACTTGAGCCTCTTCACGGCCACACCCTTGATCAGGGCTAGCACGACCTCTGCGAACCCGGCCACACGCTCCGAATTGGAGCCGCCAGCGGCGTCCGGCCCACCTCGAGAAACCTCAGACGGAGACCCCTCTTCGGCGAGCCTCTCGGGTCGCTGAGCCGACTGGGCTGGGCCAGGTAGCCCGGCCGGGCTGGTCAGCTCGGCAGGGCCAGCCCGGCCCGGCTTGCCTGCCTCCTTAGTGGGGGGCCCTCTGTTCACCCCTTTACCACCTCGGGCTCCACCCCGCCGGCTGCAGTGGATCTTCTTCTTCCTCCGCCCGACTCCCTCGTCGGAGGAAGACCCCGAGTTGGGCCTCTTCGAGGTTCGCCTGAACACTCGACTCCTCTCCAACACCTCCTTTTGCTGCAAGCTCCCAGAGCTCTCTCCGCCTGATGCGGCGTCGGACTCCGACCCCGCATCACTCTCCTCACCTTGTCTTCCAGTTGTTTTTTTTTAATTTTTTTGTTTCCATGCTGTTCCCACGAGTGCGGGGGATCTAAAAAGTACACCTAGGTTCACCCCCTGTCCCTAGGCAAGTGTACATTTGTAACTCAACCAGGGGGTCCACTGGTACCCTGGCTGGGGGTGCGCTAACGACTGATGCACCACCTACAACTACGAAGTTGCAGATGACACTACTCCTCAGCCATTCATATCCTCGCCGCGCACCAAAACTTGATATTAGAGGAATTTTTATAGAGGTTATCTTCCTCGCGATCCGGGCGATCAAGCCAAGATCCTCGTCCCGTTCCAAGCCACAAAACATGACTGTGGTCTCTTTACGGATTACGATTTCGACGGTTGCAGACAGAAGAATCATTCTCCCGCTGCTTGCTCGCTGGCAGGGTAAGTGCACAGCAAGCACCGCCACTCTTCGCCCACTCAACCTGCGCTCTGTAAGCACTCCCCTTGAGTGGGCGACCGACGATGGAGCATGAAGCTTCCCGCCACGCAGAAATTCGCCACGGTCAATACCCTCTCCGAAACATGGAGAGACTATTGGCCGTGCCCAGGATGCACCGGCCCGACGACTGCTCTTTCCCCCGAACGTATTCGCAGGGAACCAGCAGCAATCAGACACACGAGGAGGTTTTCTGCACGCACCCCTGATATGTCACATGGTACAGTTTCGAAAACTTATTTTTTTCTTTCTTTTCCCCAAAACGGAACCCCATATTTAAAATTCATTTATTTTGGATACATTTCCGTGTGTTTGGATCATAGAAATTCATATGTGTTCCAAATTTCAACTTAATCGGTCCATTAGATTGAGAATTTTTTACGCTTATCAATGTTAAGCAGAAACATGTATGCTCTTGTTATTTTTGTATTATACCATCTTTTTACCCAACTGCCCCAGAAGGAGGGTAATGTTTTTCGAGAGTATGTATGTATGTATGAATAAATGTATATCTATTTCTTTGGCACGCTCTGTAGCCTAAACGGCTTGATGGATTTTAACATAAGAGGTGTCGTTAGATTTGTCTTCAATGAGGGAGTGACATAGGCATATTTATATATTGCATCTGCAAATACAATAAAACGGGGGGACGGTTTTTTTTAAATAAATTATAACAATATTGATATCAAATCAAAGCTAGTAATGAGTCAATTCCATATATATATCAATAAAACTAAAAAGCTTACATAAAACAAATGATTTAAAAAACAAAAAACCCGACTGCAAAAACATAACTGAAAAGAGAAAAACAAGCATTATAATCTATAGAATTTTGGTATCGCAGGCGGGGGGAAACCTGAAATAAGGTGTAACTTTTGTCTGTCCAGCCCGACTGTCAGTGTCCACGTTTCGGCACCGTATGTAATAACGGGCAGGACGCACTGGTTGAAGACCTTAACTCCTTACTCCCTCTGACTCTTAAAACTTGAAATACGTAATTTAAATCACATGTACAAGTAACAACGTTAATCTACTTCTGTTGCTGACCGTACCTTTATTTGTATACAAAATGTGCTGATATTATTTCAATGCAAGAACATAATTAGATTCTGGAAATCGGTTCAAATATAAAAGATTCCACGAAATTTTTTGAAGCGAACCTTTTTTACTTTCCTGAAAAGTAACATTATAGCTTTATTGGATAGAAAATTAATAACATTTCAAGATAAATTGAAAGTGTCTTATTTCTACTAATGAATAAACCTCGTTCCTCACTACCTGAGGACAAAACTGCTTTGAGCATAAAATATAAAATTTATTTAAATAGGAATTGAAAACAGGATGATGTGCTTCAAAAAGGTCAGGTGCGTACCACCAGCCTTATTGCGTAACATAATTACAATGGAATTTCATTGCGTGATTCTTAAATCTAACATAGTACATATTAAATTTTATCTCTTGAACTGACAGAGTCAAGGACCGTTTTTAAAAGCTTAGAATCTAATTATTATTCATACTAAACTAACTAACAAACTATAATATGGTGTCGAAAAATTCCTCCGCATCGCTGTCGACTGGTAATATACCCAGAAGACTGCTGGCATTACCATTAACTATGCAGCTTTAAGTACTTTTTATTTTATTTATTAGGGAAAACAAACAGTAACACGTTACATTTTTTAGGAAGTAATACAAAAAAAAACGGCCAAATGTGTAATCAACAACATTTTCCACGGAAGACACCAACTAAAACCTACAATAATTTAAGTTATAAAACATTTTTGTGCTAAATATTAAAACAAAAGTAAATCTAGCAAACAAAGACAGAAAAACTCATCAAGGCATGCAAATCTTAATTAAAATTACTTGTGACTAATACCCAGTTTCCGAATTGAGAATTTGAATTTGAGAACGTCCTAATCTGTACTTAAGTATAACTTAAACATTTTCTAGTTTCTGAATTAAGTTTTTTTAAACTCTAATCAAGATTTGAGTAAAATATCATCATTTACTCAAATCTGACAGAAAGCATGCTTAATTCAAGCTTAAGGTCGTCAGTTGCGTTACTGAACTAAAAAAAAAACGTGTTTGACAATACTCAAAGCATTATCAACGTCAAGTTACGCAGTTGTAAGTTGACACACCAATTTCAGAATCAGTTAAAGTGATTTTGATCATAATGAGTGACGACGATACTTCCCTGTCGTCTTTGTCGCCTCAGCGAAGACAACCAAGCAGAAGAATAGTATTAATACTAATAATAGAAAGAAAGAAATAAAAAATATTTATTTGGGACACGCACAGGAAATCCAACAGTAAAAAAAGGACATAAAACTAAAAAATAGCATGAAAACATTAAAAAAAAAAATAACATAACAGTGAAAACAAAAACAAAGTAGAAGACCTGTGCGAGGCCAAAAAGGCTCCTATCTCAGCATGATGCAGCGATATTTATTTACTAATAATAATTAACACCATTAAACGTAGCCAGAGCAGTTTGTCTTGCACGATGCTTAATATTATTACAAAAATGTTTTAGCATCGTTTCATCCGTAGGCCCAGTCGTGCAGAGGCTATTGTATTCTTTAGTAATGGACTTCCAGACTTCCTGTTTCTTTTGAATATCGTATGCCCCTGTTCTTTTGCACTCTATTACATGTTGGTATCTGAAGAAATAATAATCAGAAACATCTAAATTACAGTCTGGATTCGTGCCCGGTTGATGGCAATATGGTGAGAAATGGTGGCCCGGTGGTAACGGCCGCGACTTACGAGTTGTATGTCGTAGATTCGAAACCAGACAGGCGCTTTACTTTGTGTAAATTATTACATCACCACTGCTCTCAAAACAGTGAAGGAAAACATCGTGAGGAAACCGGCATGTCATAGAACCACCAACAACATTTTAGGCTGATTCATCATCTGCTTAGCCTTTTTCCCAACTATGTTGTTCAGTCTTACCGGATACAGCTAAATACCAGTATTTTACATGGAGCGACTGCCTATCTGACCTCCACAACCTAGTTACTGGGTAACACGATACCCCAAAGGGAAACATAGCTGGCGGAATGTGGGTATACTACAGGGCACAACATAGCGCGATGTTATGTTATGTTATTATATGTTATTATGTAGTTACTTACTTTGTTATTATTGAAAGAAGATTTTCTTTCTCCTCTAGAGTATAGTTAGGTGCAGTGGCGGAGCAAAATCTAAATTTGATGTGGGCCAGGTACACTTCGCGAGGCCCTCTGGTGGCACGAGAAGACGGATTTTATAAAATAAAAAACATTTTCTTTGACTAACAGAAAAAAAATCAAAAAAATATAATTAAAAAAACAGAAATTTTCTGTTTTTAGCCTTACTGAACTCCTTAATAATTGTATCGTAATTCAACTTAGATGCTATATCTGCAACAATTGATAAAACTGCCAAAGCTGAAAGTGTTTCTTGACTCATTGAATTTAATAAATATTTTTAATTCAGAAAAGCTCCTTTCAGCGAAGGCTGCACTTACCGGTATTGTTAACAAAATTCGAACGACGATTGTCTTTACATTGTCGTTCGAATTTTGTTTTGGGTAAATTTCTTTCAAGTTATTTTCTGTTATGTATGGAGCAGCTCTTTCACATCTTTAATGAAGTTGGGTGAAATTGGAATCATTGTTTGTAATTCTTCATATAATTTGTAAGGTTGAAGTCACTGCTCTCACCCACTAGCACGACTATATATGCCAAAAATACCGCCCCAGGACCCGACGGCTTACCTGGGAAGGCCTGGGTCCTGGCCTTGGAGGCTCTCGGGCCTCGACTTAGGGGGCTTCTAAGCGCATGCATGGAGAGGGGCCAGTTCCCGCTTCGCTGGAAGACGGGGAAACTGGTCCTCATAAGGAAGGCAGGGCGCCCTGCGGACTCTCCGTCCGCTTATCGGCCCATCGTGCTACTCGACAAGGTGGGCAAGCTCTTTGAAAGAGTAATTGCAGACCGCCTCGTCGGCCAGCTGGTGCGGGTGGGGCCGGATTTGGCGGAGAGCCAGTTTGGTTTCCGCAGAGGGCGCTCTACGGTGGACGCCATCATGCGTGTGCGAGCCCTGACGACGGGGAATGCTGTTGCCCAGGGTGGGGTCGTCTTGGCGGTGTCCCTAGACATCGCCAATGCCTTCAATACCCTGCCCTGGAGTTGCATCAGGGAGGCACTCCGGTATCACCGGATGCCGACCTACCTCTGTCGTGTGGTCGAGGCCTATTTGACGGACAGGGCCGTCATCTACCCCGGTCACCAGGGAGTGTGGAACCGGCAAGAGATGTCGTGCGGTGTCCCACAGGGATCGGTCCTGGGGCCGCATCTGTGGGACATCGGATACGACTGGGTGCTGCGCGCCGACCTCCCTAGCGGCGTCAGCGTAGTGTGCTACGCTGACGACACGTTGGTCCTGGCGCAGGGGAGGTCGCACCAGGCGGCGGCCGAATTAGCGGCACGCGGGGTTGCGACAATCGTCGAAAGGATCCGGCAATTGGGACTCGAGGTGGCCCTGCACAAGTCCGAGGCCATGTGTTTTCATGGTCCTCGGAACGCGCCACCGTTGGGGTCCCAAATAACGGTAGGAGGGGTTTCTATCGGCGTCGAGTCGACGATGAAGTACTTGGGACTCGTCCTCGACAGCCGGTGGAACTTCGTGGAGCATTTCCGACGTTTTGCTCCCAAACTGGAGCGGGCGGGCGCTGCATTGAAGCGGCTCCTGCCCAATCTAGGGGGTCCAAACGCCTCCTGCCGGAGGCTCTACGCGGGGGTCGTGCGGTCCATGGCCCTCTACGGGGCACCTGTATGGGCGCGCTCTCTGGCGCTGCGGCCAGCCCGCCGGTTGAGCGCGGCCCAAAGGGTCATGGCCATCCGGATGGTCCGAGGATACCGCACGGTCTCCTGTGAGGCAGCGAGCCTCCTTGCCGGATTGCCGCCATGGGATCTGGAGGCAAAAGTCCTCGCGCACGTATGGGAGTGGCGCGAGGAGGCGAAACGCCGGGGCGTAAGCCCGCTGCCGCGAGAAATCGCGGCACAGCGGACGGAGCTCCGGCGGGATCTCATGGCGTCATGGAAAGTACGGTTGTTGCAACCCAGTGCTGGGCACGCCACGATTGCGGTGATAAGTCCCCTCTTTGAGGAGTGGCTGGAGAGGCGCCACGGCGTCCTCACCTTCCGCGTGACGCAGGTCCTCACCGGACACGGCAGCTTCGGGAGGTTCCTGTGTCGGATAAGGCGGGAGGAAACGTCCGGGTGTCACCACTGTGTGGATCGCCTGGAGGACACGGTGGAGCATACGGTGGAGGTCTGCCCGGCTTGGGCAGAGCACCGCCGTGTCCTCGTGGAGGCGATCGGCGGCAGAGACCTCTCACGTCCGGCCCTGGTTCAGGCCATGGTACGGAGCGAGAGGGCATGGGCAGCCGTCACCTCCTTCTGCGAAGCAGTAATGCTCGCAAAGGAGGAGGCGGGATGGTTGAGGGAAAGGCAAGTTTCGCGCCCTCTCGCCCCTAGCCGCCGCAGGAGACGCCCAGGGCGTCGGGAATCCCGGGCGGATTTCCGGCCACCGTAGGCGCGGGCTTGCGGACGGTGAGCAATGGGTAGCTCACCGTCCGGTAAGGACAAGGCCCGGGTCGACGGCGCGTTGTATTCCACGCGCGCCTCAAAGAGATGTCGTCAGCACATAGTAGGGGTCCACTAGGGCCATGCCTGCCGGGGTCGCGGGAAGGTACTTATGGGTCACCGAGGCCCCCGCAACACAGGCAACAGGAAGGAATACGGGTGGGTTTTAGTCAGTAAGAGTCTGACACACCCTCCCGCTCCGCCCAGAGCGGGAGAAGTTATTTGATGATTTCCCACCCAAAAAAAAAAAAAAAAAGCACGACTATATACACATTTTGACAATTGTTTTTTTTTTTTAACCGCGAACTTCGAGGGGTTTAAGTAATGCATAAGCCTTCGAGGCGCGAGGCCCCTCGGACCGCGAGGCCGTGGGCGGTGGCCCACGTCGCCCACGCCTTACGCCGCCTCTGGTTAGGTGATCTCTTTTTCTTATCTTTATCCATTATTGGTACAATTATAGGTACCTAGTTTAAGTAAAAATACTAACAGAATTCCAGTAGAACTTGTGTTTATTTACTTACAGTTTGACATTCACGATTCGGTTCAGACAAACACAATTCAAATCAAATATTAGATTGCTACAACAAGCATTGGCAATGACATCTAATAACATAAAGTTGAAACTTATGCTATTATTTAAAGTTGCTTTTTAAATCTCTGGGATGCTGCTCACATGTGATGAGTATTATTTGGTACCTTAGTTATGCTCGCCATGAGGGTCTTACCCGACCAGCCCCCTTCTTAGATGAAGTAGTGTTAAGAATCAATTAATTTTATAAGTACTTACAATAAAATAAAAGTACTACAATAACGAAGTATTTTTTTTATTTACCTACACTCAAAACCCCATCAGAACTGCATCATTATGAAACTGTTGCAGTACGCAGCTGGACATAGATATCTCCTAATACACCCCTCACTGAGTAGGTACGATTCTCATCTCAATCTACCTACTTAATGGTAAGTAAAACACTACAAAGATAGCGACAAGCAATCTAGAACATTTACTTTATCACCAAAACAATGTTTATGTACCTTTAAGTAACAATCTAAATTAGTACACTAGTACATAACCTTAAAAAATAAAACTCGTTATAACTTTTACGTCCCAACTTCTAAAAATCTAAGAATTTAAAAAGGGCTTGTCTATCTTATTAACTACCAATTAAAACTAAAAATATCCCAAAACACGAAATTTTATCAGCGGGACGAAGTTCCCATACAAGCCTGCCGTTCACCTTTATAAGAATAAATTGATTTAATATTATGAGTTTTTGAAAAGTACCGGTTTTTAATGTAAATTGGAACGTGTTAGCTTTGATCAAGAATACTTAAGTAAAGCTTAGTTGATTATGGTTTAACGAAATTCGATTTTAATTTGTGAAACGCAAAAAGCTTAAGCGCATACTTATGTATTTGAGAATAATCAGCTGAGATTTGCTACTTTTCTCAAATCAGAAACAGGGTGTAAGTGTTTTGAGTACAATATTTTTGAATCTACCACCAGAAAGAGCAAACATATCGATATGGTGGAATTGCTTGTTTTAATTAGTAGTTAGTCAACGCAGAGGTTCTCGCATACAGGTGCGTTACTGCGACGAGAGGTAGCAGCAAACAGCAGCGGCTGTGCGCGCAACCCGCGGCATACTGCCGTTCTAGGAACTATGTAACTTATTTTATTACGGATATCAATACAGTCATATAAATTGTTACTCAAATCAAACAAGAATATTCTAGAATATCTAGGAGAGTGCGTCTTGATTTGTGACCAAGTAATTCATACTTCTTAAGCAAATTATCATAGGATAAAACTGTGTGGAAGTAACGGTAATGCATGGCTTTTAGGAATTTCCTTTGTACCTTTTCAATACGTTCTGAATAATATTGTAGAAGGGATTCCACACTGGCACTGCGTACTCGAGCTGTGATCTGATCAGAGACTTATACAGATATAAATAGGTAGAGGGGCGCACAAACTCGTTTGCAGATCTCATCACAAAACCCTTCATCCGACAGGCATTATTTACAACTTTGTTAATGTAAGTACCTTCTAGGAATGTCAAAGATTTCCATCTGTAGTTTTTCGGGTATACTTAATTTGCAACGACCGCTGCAGGGCTAGTCAATTTACTCCATCAATAGGCCAAAATCGAATCAATCAATCAATCAATCTGCCAGCCCACGGTCCCATAAGATTCTTAAGTTAGACCGCCCTGTCCCTAAACGCATTCTAACGCTCGTTTACACTTTATCACCTCCTTAATTCTAGTTAAAAAACAATGTCATGCTCATTGAGAACCACGTAATACTGAAAGCGTGTTAACTGTTATCATTGGTATGCAAATCGTGCGCCAATTGAAGAAAATGGGTCACGCCTCGTAGCACCTGACATTATAAGAATGAGTGAGATAAGCATCAAGTGACAGTGTTATGGGAATTATAATAATTATTATTATATGTTCAGTTGCATTATGGTCGTAGAAACTATTTTTAATTACGGTGGTGGTAAAGTTCTATGTCTTTGGGGTAAATTGTGTCACTATTCACAACTACAAAAAAATCTCAGTGTCGAAGTACCATATTTTGGATTAAAAAAATATTATAGTAATATTGGCCTTCACCATTTCCTTGCCCTATTAAATAAATGGAAATAGGAGAAGATAGCCTTTTTTTTTGGTTGGGTAATCGTCAAATGGTGATTAATTTGACAGGACTAAACTAAAATTTATCTTCTGTCCTTTTTGTAATGAAATAGAAAGAAAAAGATGCACTGAACTTAAATTTAGTTTAGTTTGTGAACAAGGGAAACGGCACCATTTTATGCGTGGGCCTCGCTGGTCTAGTGGTCGCAAGCGCTACTGCTGAGCATGAGGTCTTCGGTTCGATTCCCGGGTCGGGCAAAGTGTTATTGGGTTTTTCCATCTGGAATTTCTCAGTAGCAGCCCGGAGTCTGGATTTGTACCCGTTTGATGGCAATAGGCTCGGCCCCTGTTACATGGGACTTTAAGATAACTGGCGAAATGTGGGTGTACTATATGTACACCTCTGCCCAACCCTTCGGGGAAACAAGGCGTGATGTTATGATGTGTGTGCTTGATGTTACGCGGACCCACAGCGTGCACCTGTTATGTGCTCAACTTGCCAGTTTAAACACTAAACAGCACACAAAATCTCATTCAATTTTCATCGTTGGAAATACTCAGATAGGTAGGTAAATCATTTATTTAATGCACATACAAGAAATAGCACGACACACAAAATAACAATTAAATGATAACAAATTACATAAATATGAAGAAAATTATAGGTGCTTAACTTCGAGAGTTCCACATCTCCACTACACTTGTAAATCTCTTCGGAGAATATGCAAAGTGGTGTTAAGTTTCACATTAGTTTACACTGTATTTCTCTCGCTTTCTTTTTTGTGATTCCGACAAAAGGGACGAAAGTGTGTAGACGAAGTAACAGCTTGAGCATAGAATTAGTAAGTACTTTATAATAGCATGAAATTAGTATACTCATGGAATTAGTAAGTACTAGTCAAAATTCGACCCCGTCTACTTACAATCTATTGTAAGTAGCGGGGGTCGAATTTTGACCAGTGAGCGACCACTAGTAATGAATAATTATTCGAATAAATGTTTCAGTAGGTATTTAGTATTTTTTTTTTAATTCTGAGGTTAATATCTGTCGCTACTCAGTTGCTTATTACCAAGGTGAGATGTCAAATGTTACACATCATATGCAACTACTTACTGTAAGGCTCACTCGTTTTTTTTTTATTTCAGCTGATTGACTCAGATGATAACTTACCGCTGGATAATAACAAGATATAAAGTTAGTACAACTGTCAAACCTTCAGTCTTCAGATGACCAAAGATATATCTCCTAAAATAAAACCAACTCGAATTAGTTCCATCGGCGACCTGTCACCGCTGGCTTCGGCGACCATTGCGGTAACGGCTCAGTTCGATACGATGTCACTGGGCGGCATTGACAGGTTTATTTTCACTTGGGTTAAATGGCCAGAGCTTGTAACATGATATTACCGAACTATGGACGTTTTGGATACCGTAAAGTTTAGAACTTAGTCTAGTTAAGTTTATATGTGGTAATCTTTGGAAGTACTGATCTGATTCCGAAAATTATTTCTCTAATGAGAAGCTACAGTATTGCCGGGTGGCATATGGTTTATATTTACGTTATAATAAGATATTTCACGTGGACAAAAGCGCATGCAGAAGCTATTTCTGTCATAGAACACCAATCCACATAAAAGTTTCTGCCATTTTCCGATAAATGACAAATGATTTATATTTGTGTAAGTAGGTTTGTACCGTTGGAGTTACCGACATAGCTTGGGTTTAAACCGTCATGAGACAGGTTAGTTTTACCCTACTGATGGCACGTCGTTGCGACAGTAATACTGCTCAGTACGAGAGGAACCGTAGTTTCGGACATTTGGTTCATGCACTCGGCACAGCGGCCGGTGGTGCGAAGCCTGCAGCGTCAGCAAGCTGAAGTGGCAGTGGGCTGGCCATGTGTGTAGAAGCAGAGGTGTCCTGGAGTGGAGACCGTGTATCGACAAGCGTAGTGTGGGCCCCCCAGCTAGATGGACCGACGACCTTAAAAAGGTGGCTGGGACAGACTGGATGCGGAAGGCGGAGGACAGGCAGCCTGGGAGAGGCCTATGTCCAGCAGTGGACTGTTATAGGCTGAATTGATTGATTGGATTTTGTACAAACACTTTTACACGTCAATCATATTTTTTTAATAAAACTAGATGAGGTCGGCGTTTCCTTTCTGACTACTCTGAGAAGAAAGGCCGAAACAAACTCAGAGGTCGCAGTCTCTTTTAAAGTCTAGATATAATCTTGGTCAGATCATGTGAAGGCCATGCAGATTGGTGTCTAAAATGGTCTTTTGAGGAAAGAACCATACAGATTGAGTGGACCTGTCCAGCCAGTACACGCATTTGTCAGTACCTAATCGTGTAGCTCAAATCAGAACTTAAGGAGCTCAACGATGCGACGAACAATACCAAAAAAAGAACATTTGGGTAGGCCGCATAAATTACTCAAACTGCCAGACCATGATTCAAATTAAATGAGAAAAAAAAATTAAACAATGACCCACATAGTCTTCACATTCACAAAAATATAAATTTTTACAAGTAAATATTCATGTCATTTTCAAAGTGATCGTTATGATTCTGGATAGTTAACGCTGATTAATTTTAAAACTTTTGTTAGCATACGGTTTGAATATTTAGTGGACTGATTTAGCTGAACAGCAATTTCATACATTTGGATTGATTTAAGTGAATTATTCAGAGCTTGTGGGTTGGAACGTTTTGGCAGAACTAAGCCCATTAATATGGAGAAATCGCTTTCCATATTAAAACTGTTCATCTTTTTTTATATGCACGTGTTTCTGTGTAAAACAATTTTTATTTCTTTTCAGAACGAGACGAAACTAAGTAGTGGAATCTACTTAGTTTATGTAGTTCTAGGTACCTATAAAAATAATAAACTTACTGTTACGGCCCGGCCGCCGCCAGATGGCGCACGGCAGACCTTACCATCGCCAAGCCTGCGTGTAACCATGCCAGCTGCGCCAGGATTCAACTTCGCGCCGCTAGGGGTGCTAGTAGTCGTTTCGTTCTGTAACTCAAAGTTCTGAACGACGCTCATTTAATTAAATTCTGAATCAGAACATTTATCATTGTAAATTCATCCAAGAATACAGAATTTGAAAAAAACAAGAAAACAGCGGCAACAGCCGAAACACTTACAAATCCATAGAACGTTAGTACTTACAGTAAAACTTATGAAGCTAGAGCTAAATAAAAAAAAATGGTCCTAGAATTTCAATGTAATTATTGCGTCGGTTCGAATTACTGTAAGTAAAGTTCACAGGTAAAAAGATTAACAGTCTGACTGCAACTACATTTTTTTCTATGAATATTTCATCACGTAAAGGGTAGGTACTCATTATATGCTCCACTTTCACAATAAGCTGAAACCACCTAAAGTCGAAATAATCAAATGACAACTTGGGCTCGTAGCAAAAACCAACCAACCAGTTACAGTCGTATTTTTACAAAATTCTTTTTCAGAATCTCACGTCTCTATTAGCATATTTAATTTCGAAATGTTATTTCACATAATAACAACCGTCAGGGAGCAAACTCAACCATTTTATTTACAATATTTACGGTGCGTAATTATAAAATAACAAGTTTTAAATTAAACAAACCGCCTCTTATATTCCAACTGTAATTTGGAGAACTACGAGTAGAACTATGTTTATATAAGTGTCGAGTTTGAGGTATACGGGCTTAGAAACTGTTCAACATTTGTTTTGTATTTTTAATAGCTTGTAGCCGCGGGTTTGCTCACGATACTTGATTAAAAATAAGCTTATGTAATAGTTGATGTCTTTATGTCGTATGCTACCTTCATTTTGTCGGAATTTAAATGTATTGAAAAAATTTCTTAAAGGCAATGAAATGAAATGAAATGATTTTATTTTCTGTAAGTAGGTTTGTACAAACACTTTTACACGTCAATCATATTTAGAAAAAAAAACTAGATGAGCTCGGCGTTTCCTATCTGACTATTCTGAGAAGAAAGGCCGAAACAAACTCGGAGGTCACAGTCTCTTTTAAAGTCCAGACATAATCTTGGTCAGATCACGTGAAGATCATGTAGATTGGTGTCTGAAATGGTCTTTTAAGGAAAGAACCACACAGAGTGAGTGGAGCTATCCAATCAGTGCACGCATTTGTCACTAATCGTGCAGCTCAACTCAGAACTTAAGGAGCTCAACAATTTGACGAACAATACCAAAGAAAGGACATTTGGGTATGCCGCTTAAATGACTCAAACTGCCAAACCAAGATTAAAACTAAATGAGAAAAAAAAAAACAATGACCTACATAGTAAATCAATGTTAGATTACCGATTATCCTGCCATAACGGTATATCTATCCCACGTATTGGCTATGTGGCATCATGTAGTTGTGTGTTCTCGTTAGAACTACATTTAAGAGACTTTCAATTAATTCTTTAATTAAGGGATATTGGTGATAAATCGATTGCAAGACTCAAGAATTTTTTTTTATCCTCGACGGGGAAGCTCTTGGTTTTCATCTCCCTGATAGTAAGTGATGATAAGGCCGAATAAATTTGAAAAGAAAATCTAACTTCAATCGTTTAAAAATTTAGCTTATGTAAGTTTAGTGTTTCAGATCACTATTAAGAGCTATAATTATATTCCAGTAGCGATCCGCCCCTGCTTTACACGGTTTGACATAATATCAAGATTTCTTTATTATAAATAACTTTAATATTTGTATCTATACAATTACATAAAATTGAAGTGTCTGTTTGTAATGTCAAAATAACAGCTTTCTTCTAAATACATAATTATGAAAGTATATACGGTATCTACTTAAAACAAAAGAAAACATTTTTTATTTTTTTTGTCTGTCTGTTTGTTCCGGCTAATCTCAGAAAAGCTGGATCGATTTTGTCGGGACTTTTACTGGAAGATAGCTGATGTTATAGAGAGTAACTAGAGCCTACTTTTATTTTAGAAAACGCGACGCGAGCGATGTCCATGCAGCGGCTAGTACATATATTATACGAGTACACATAAAACTTCGCGTCACCGCGCTTCTCTTTATTTTCTATGTAGTCCGACAGTGACCGCACTTTAGCTGTTGTCAGCCTCTTAAGAAGAACAACGCGGCAATACAGACAGAAACGCAAAACGACTTTAAGTCATAATAACATTTACTCACAATAGGTACCAGGGTAAAAGAAAGAAAGAAAGAAAGAAAAATGCGTTTATTGGCATTAGAACAAAAAAAAATACACCTTAAAACTAATAAAAAACAGAAAACAATTACAATAATGCCAAAAGGGCCTCAGCTCAGCATAATGTCAGATGACACACAAGATGTACCACCTGACGCTGATTTTCAGCTGCAACCCACGAGTGCCGTACGCTAGAATAATAAACACATAGGGAAGTGTGTGCCCGCTTTTAATTAATTGAGAGGTGAAATTAAAGGTGATAATATAAAAAAGCTCATACAAAATAAACATAAAAAATAAAAAGTTGTTACATACATGTATCACTTAATTAAACACGTAATATGCTTGAGGTAAACACTGTCGTATAGACGTATAGTGCAACCGTAAACGCTGCCTGATAATTCATTGGTAGTACTGACATTCTGTAAATATGTTTGGTATTCTATTTATTTTTGATATTTAATCTTTCCTCTCGCTTTCTGTGTGATCCCGTGAAAAGGGACGAAACTGTTTAACATAAAATGACAGCTTGAGCAATAAGTACTTCTGAATAGCATGGAATTAGTAAGTAATTGTTCCGGGTCTGGGTGTTTGTGTTTGTGAGTTTTCTATGTTTGTAAACGCACCCACGATACAGGAAGAAATTCCTAGTGTGGGGCAACGTTTTTAAAAAAAAAAGAAAAAAAAAAGAAAGACTATATAGGTTGTAAGTAAAAGGGGTATTTTTTCGACCAGAGGGCGATAATTATTCATTACTAGTGGTAATTAATAATTATTCGAAGAAATATTACAGTTTTTAAATAGTTTAAATTTTGAGATTAATTTCTGTCGCTGCTCCGTTGCTTATTACCAAGGTGAGGTGTCAGATGTTACACATCATTTGCGACTACTGTAAGGCTCGCTCGTTTTTTTTTTTTGTTTTATGTTAGTGGTAACAGCTGTGGTAGCTTAATAAAGCTACAACAGTCAAGATAAAATAGTAATAGCTTATCATGGTAAATCTACGGCTCACTTTTATGTTTGTTATCAATATCACCTGCCTTTATTCCAAATATGTTGGGGTCGGCTTCCAGTGTAACCGGTTGCAGCCGAATAGCAGTATTTTACATGGATCGACTGCCTATCCGACCTCCACAAACCCGTTGCTGGGTAATGATGCAGGATAGTGAAGGAAGGAAAACGTGAAGTTGTCAGGATTTGGCGCGATTAGCTCGCCATTACTTACTGAGCTAGGCTTGAAAGTTTAAGCCAAAATAAAAATAATTCATATATTTAATGTTATCATTTGCTTTTATAGTTAAAAAAATTTCCTTGTAAAAACTTAAAAGAAAAATCCTGGAGGTTATTGATGGATAAATTATTTCATCAATAATCTCCAGAATTTTTTACGGGCACCTATACTCAAGGCACCATCACCATCCGGTGAAACCAGCGGGACATAGTGCAGTGTGACCATCGAACCGGATTAACGCGCCACTACACTGAGGATATCCCAGATGTCGACCAGTGCGAGATTAGGGGGGCTCTCGAGCAGCTAAAGAACAACATGGCACCTGGTCATGGCGGAATAACGACAGAACTCCTTAAAGTGGGCGGGGCTCCATTCCTGTGTGCTGCCGAGTCTTTTGAACTCCGTCATCCAAGAGGGTTCAACGCCCAAGGCATGGAACAGAGGTGCAGGGGTTCTATTCTTCAAAAGGTGATAAAATCTTGCTGATGAACTAAAGACCTATCTCACTTCTGAGCCACGTAAAGAAGCTATCCTCGACAGTCGTTACGAACCGTCTCGCCAGGAGACTTGACGAGTTCCAGCCACCAGAATAAGTCAGTATTCAAAAAGGCTTCAGTATCGTAGACCACATCCATACTTTTCGGAAAATTGTACAGAAGACCAAGGAGTACAACCAGCTGCTGTGTATGGCATTTGTGGAAACTACGAGAAAGCTTTCTACTCCATCGAAATATGGGCAGTTCTGACATCTGTGCAACGATATTGAATTGAGTGGCGCTACATCGAAGTGTTGAGATGTCTATATGACGTTGCCACGATGACTGCCCAGATACAGGATCAGAAAACCAGCCTGATCCAACTGCTCAGATATCCCCGAAAGTGTCCCAATGGTTTGGAGGACGTCTTCTGGACTGGACAGGGTATCAACGTGAACAGTGAGTGCATCTCACACCTTCGCTTTGCCGATGACATTGTCATAATGGCAGAGGCGCTGGAGCAGTTAGACCAGATGCTGCACAGCTTAAATGGAGCCACGGCGGGTTGGCCTCGGCATGAATTTGGACAAGTTGAAAGTCATGTACAATTCACACTGAATGGTAGCTTCTCGAAGTTGTGAAGGAGCATGTCTACCTCGGGCAAGTCATCCAGCTCAGTAGACACAAATTTGAGAATTAGCCGAACAAAAGGATCCAGTTGGGCAGCGTTTGGAAAATTTCGTCAAATCCTCTCGTCACCTATCCCGCAATTTTCGAAGACTAAGTCTTAGTAGTCGAAGACTAGTCTTCAACCAGTACGTCCTGCCCATTATAACATACGGTGCCAAAACGTGGACACTGACTTTCGGGCTGGGCCACAAATTCAAGGAGGCACGCTATGCTCAGAGTTTCTTTGAAGGATAAAATCAGGAAATGATGATGACGATGATGAGGAATCAGGAAATGCGGAGTGCAGGGTGTTGAGGCGCAGCCTGAGGGAGGCCTATGTCCAGTAGTGGACTGCAATAGGCTGTGTTGATTGATTAGTAATCAACTCAGCCTATCGCAGTCCACTGGTTTTTCTGAAAATACATAATTATAGTAACTTAGGTATTCTCATTTTCGTGGCTACCGAAAGAAATACAATTGATAAATGATAGCATAACACAGTAGAATGGAGCTGCCTTCTTTCAAAGCAGTGTGTCTCACTGAAGTACTTAATTTCTCTAAAATTTCGTTTATTTACGTAATACATAGTTGTTAGTTACAAATTGGAATTGTCAAGATACATAACATACGAAATTGCTGTGTGTAATGCAGCGTATACTAGGGAATAACTAGCAACCCGCCCTTGCTTTGCTCGGTTTTTACAACCTAACAAAACATCCAGATTTCTGTACTATGTATATGTAAGTTATACGCTTTCTGGGGCGTCCCCTACGCCCCAGAAAGACATATTATAGTGACCTCTT
The DNA here is from genome assembly GCA_905333075.3 of Atethmia centrago. Lineage (NCBI taxonomy): Eukaryota > Metazoa > Arthropoda > Insecta > Lepidoptera > Noctuidae > Atethmia > Atethmia centrago. The sequence goes on from HG995379.1 coordinate 6,646,739, forward strand.
TGATGATGCTCTTCAAAAAGATCAGATGCGTAGTACTCGCAACCGGCGTGCGTGTATGACCAGATGTATGAACGTAAACGAAGCAAAAGGAGTATGTAAGGAGCGTAGCAGGTGGCATTCTATAGTTTCTGCCTACCCCCATGAGAAGAAGGCGTGAGTTTATGTATGTGTGTGTCAAAAATCAAAAATCTAAAGTTATTTATTCAAACTAAGCTGAGAATCAACACTTTTCGAACGTCAAAATTACATAAGACAGTCTCCCAAAACGCCCACCCTTCACCATGTGTGTGTCTGACGAAATTTGGGTGTGCTGTAGGTGTACCTCTGCCAAACCCTTTGGGGAACACATTTAATGTTTTGTTATTTTATGTAAGTTATATATAAACGTAACATACATATGAACTTCCCGGAATAAATTCTCTAAATGCTAATGAAAACCGCATAAAAATCTGTTGCGAAGTTTAAAAGAACAAAGCGGTCACACAGACAGACACGAAATGCGACTTTAATTGGTCAAGGACAGCTAATGAGACACAATTGATTTTCTATTGTTTGACTCCGAATCGGTGTCGCGCGAGGCTTAACAGGTTAATTTATATTATTTAAATAGCCTTCCTCAATAGTTGGGTTATCAAATACAGAAAAAAAAAAACAAATCCTACTGGTAATTCCAGAGATTAGTGCGTTCAAACAAACAAAAAAACAAACAAACTCTTCAGCTTTATTATTAGTTATAAGATATAATAGATAATACATGATTTATGCAGTTGAATATCGAGTTTATAATGTAACTCCAACCTCCTATTGTCTCCAACTGGAGACAATAGGTGTTAAAGGTTAATTGTTCGCTACCGCATACCGAGGCCTCTGGCAACACACAGGCAACGGAAGGAACACGGGTGGGTTTTAGTCAGTAAGAGTCTGACACACAGTCTATTTCATTAAGAAAAGGACAGAAGATAAATTTTAGTTTAGTCCTGTCAAATTAATCAGCGCCAGTCACTACTCCATACAAGTTTAGACGTGATTGAAAACTTGCCTACTAAAACTACGTCAATTTACGTCAAGCGCTGATTAATTTGACAGGACTAAACTAAAAATTATCTTCTGTCCTTTTCTTAATGAAATAGAAAGAAAAAGATGCACTGAACTTAAATTTAGTTTAGTTTGTGAACAAGGGAATCGGCACCAATATCGATTTAAATCTATTTCGGTCCTTGAAAATAGTGTCTTTTTTGAAAATTTAAATGATAAAGCCTGATTTACACGATGCGATTTCATTGCCTGTGGCATACCATAAATTGAAGCAATAATAAAAGTTGCACCAAGTGCAAGTCATTTGTTGCTACAACTTTATTGTATGCCACAGCTGCACAGGCACGAAACTAGCATCGTGTAAATGGAGCTTAAGTATAGGGGTTTAGAGGACAGTTATAAGTAATGTTGACGTCCAAAAAGTGCTGATTCTCAACCCAATTTGAATAAGTGATTTTTAAGGTTCCGTAGTCAATCAAATCAAATCAAAATATTTTTATTTCACATAAACCTACATGGGAACTTATGAAACGTCAGAAGCTAGGTGCACGGTTCCAACTGGTCGTTTCCTATGGAGAAGAGCAGGCAAGAAACTCCACGGTTACTCTTTTAAAAATAATTGGCTTTTACAATGTTTTCAAATTACACAAATTAGGTATGGGAGAACAGTGTAGGCCTGTCGAGAAGTACTTAACAAAAAAAGAGAAAAGGAAACGGTCTAAAGAAAAAAAGATCCAGTCTATTAAGCCTACAACGTTCTCACATTCACAACGTACACAAGAATTTATGTAAAATTATATTAATAATATTAAGTCTGAAATATAAATTGTAGGTGTAATGTCAAATAGTGAAAAAATAATGTCAAAAAAGTATGTCTAAAAAATAATAATAATAAAAAAATAGTAGACAAAATAGTAGTAAGTAAATAGTAAACAAGGAACCCTTATAGTTTCACCATGTCAATTTGTCTGTCTGTTAGGCTGTAGCTTCAGAGATTCTTAGTACTAGCTGTAATTTGGTATGGATATAATTATGTACATATTAATCACGCCGACAGTCGTAAAATACAATCTTAAAAAAAATTGTAGGGTAAACGGGTAAAGTGGGGATGATGTTTCTTTCTCGTCTATCACATGGTGTGGGGTATCGTTGGATAGGCCGTTCAAAAATATTGTGGGTCTGTGAAACCATTTTTCGATTCAGGAATCTGTTTACGTAATATTAAGCTTTAAAGTGCTGATTGTTGTTAGAGTCAAGTGTCTCCCCTCCCGTGCAGCTAAATAGTTGTTTCTGGATATGTGAAAAAATTCACGGCAGTATTATATACAACGAAGTTACTAGTAACTGCATGGAGACTATTCTATGCTCATGCCTTCTGAATAAGTCCTTAAATCAGTAGTGGGATAGCAAAAACCCAATACAATACAATACAATACAATACAACACAAGCTCTAGTTGTCTAGCGGTGTCAAGCGCTATTGCTGAGAATGAGGTCCTGGTTTGATTTCCAATTCGATGGTCGGGCAGTGTTCTTGGGTTTTTCTATCAGGAATTTCTCAGTAGCAGCCCGGAGTCTTGATTTATACCCGGCTGATGGCAATAGGCATGCCCCCATTTTTTTTTTTTTGGTGGGAAATTGTCAAATAACTTCTCCCGTGGAGCAGGCAGGTATCTGTCCAGTGTCAAACTCTTACTGGCTAAAACCCACCCGTGTTACTTCCGTTGACAGAGGCCACTGTATCTCTTTAAGACTTTACCGCGACCTTGGCAGGCATCGGCCCTAGCGGACCCCTATACTTGTGCTGACATCTCTATGAGTGGAACACAACGTGCCGTCGTCGACCCGGGCCTGGTCCTTATCGGACGGCGAGCTAATTTGTGCCGTGTTGATGGCAATTGGCAAGCCCCGTATTACATGGGACTTAAACATAACTGGCAAAATGCGGGTGCACTAAATGTAAAAATCTCCCCCCTTCCTCCCCTTCATCCTTTGGGGAAAAATAGACGTGACGGTATGTATACAAAATGTATTTCATAGATTAAATATTTAAATAATCAAATACTGCAAAGATACAAAAGATTCCACCCTTTATTCCTATAATAACAAAGAGTTTCAATACCAAACAAAAACATGCCTTGTAACAAGCTGGCTTGCTCCGCATATTGGAAGCCTTCCACGAAACTCATAGCGGTGGGGAATCCACGTCTGAAACTTATATCCGTTTTGGAATTATGATAAAACAGATTCTGACATGTAGTGTACTGTGATTTGAATAAAGCTAGAAGGTGTTTTATAGGATAGGTAAAATTCGAAACTAAATAAAAAGTGAGTGAAGTGTATGCAGGGTCAATTTAAATTAGCGAAACTTAACAGACATGATGGGTATCGATATCTAATGGCCATAAAATAAAAATAAAATATTGTCCAAACACATAAAGGCTTGATTTCATTGGTCGGAGCCATAGGGCCCGTATTCGCGGAACCGTTTTTATTAGTCTATAGGGAATGACTGCGGTATACGGAGAACCTGCACCGCACGTTTGGCAGTTACTTTGAAGGTTCTTTTTCATTGGGTGTGAATCTCCGCACGCTTTTTAACGACCGATGACTTTCAGTGCCTGCGGGGAGTCCCCGCGTGCTGTATATCGACCGAGTTATCGAACAATTAAAATGAGCTATAATTTCAAGTGGGTAAATATATTACCAGCGGCGATGCCCTGTCATCAGCTGTAGTTACTTGGAATTATGTGTAGAAAATATTTACTATCAATAGTCTGACAGTCGGGCTGGTCCACAAATTCAAGGTCGCTCAGCGCGCTATGGAGCGGGCCATGCTCGGAGTCTCTTTGAAGGATAAAATCAGGAATTAATCTATCCGGAAAATAATCAGAGTTACCGACGTAGCTTCCAGAGTACCTAAGCAAACTGAAGTGGCAGTAGGCCGGCCAAGTTTGTCGAAGGACCGATGGCCGGTGAAGCAGACGAGTCTTGAAGTAGAGACCGCGTATCGGCAAACCCTGTTAGATGGACCGACGACCTTAAGGCGCTGACAAGACCCAATTGACCAAAATAGACTTCTCTAAAGAAAAATAATAGCCAAATCTGTATAGTTTGTGGTAGCGAAAAAAATATATGTTAATTTTGAAAATATTTCCCAGAACTTGGTTGTTACCAAAACACGTTTTAAAAAAATATTTCGATACAAACTAACGTTAAACTAACCTCTTACCTTGAGTTCTAATCCAAAATATCTGCATTAAATATCAACATACTCGTACGTTACGTATTTAATTAATAACAAGAACGTCTTATTTGAATGCAAAACTTGGTTGTTTTTTATTTTCGATTACTCAACTCAATTTTGAGTAAATAGATAATTGCTTCATATTTTGCAATAAATTACAAGCGTTGTGTCATCGCGCATCTCTTTCTATTCTATGCAATCTGACAGTGACCGCGGTTTAGGTGTTGTCAGCGTCTTAAGAAGGTGACTGGGTCAGACTGGATGCGGCAGGCCGAGGTCAGGGTGTTGTGGAACATCCTGGGAGAGGCCTATGTCCAGCAGTGGACTGCGATTGGCTGAGTTGATTGATTGAGTTATCGATACCCATCACGTCTGTTAAGTTTCGCCAGCTTAATTTATTTGACCTTGTATTTTGTTTATATTATCCGTTACAGGTCTGTATTAACAGACATGTAACAGATATTTTCAACAAAGCGAGCCAGCAATCGCATGGCATCGCATGGATATTCTCGCGTAATAAAATGTTTTTAAGTGGGTCCATTATTTATGCACTCACGGTGATGCATGCGGATAAATCAAACTCAACTCAAACTCAAAGCATTTATTTCAAATAAACCAATTACAGGCACTTTTGAATTGTCAAGGGGTCAGTCGGTTAGTCAGAACGATGAAGCTAGTTGCCCATTCTAAAGCGTAGTAGGTACCTATGGAGAAGAACGGGCAAGAAACTCCACTTTTCACGTTTAAATCAACGTATTATGGTTACAAATGATGCATGTGAGAACGATGCAAAACGTAAAAGCGTCCGTAATAAAAAGATTAACAAAACTAAAAAAAGCAATTCAAAAATTAAAATAAGCCGTGGCAGCTAAGAAATGACCAGTCTCTACTGACGGCGCCCGTTCACGAACATAACGCATGGATTAGCACCATTCAGATCAACCATTTTGAAGGGAGCTAAATGATCCAACACACGCGCCACCATCAGCGAGACATTAGAGTGAGCATGACGTACTCCCAGCCGCCAGGGCACATTCAAGTCAATGAAAGACGTATCCAGTAAATGGCAGCTTTAAAGTACATAGAACTCACATAACAATATGCTGTGCAACTATACAATGCTAAGAGATTGAATTTATACAATGCAAAGATAGTTTGTGAAATCTTCAGCAGCTCCAACACTATTTTCAAATGATAATCAATTTGTTTTTGCGCCCTTGTGGAGCAGGACCAGCATTGAGCCAAGCATTTTTATCAGCGATGTAATCCCCCAACTTATAATAAGCTTAGCGGCATAGTGTGCGTTTTATACAAGATTTAAATTTTGTTTCATTTAATTGAAGTATGGGGGAGGTATTTTATTGTTACATTCTAAACAGTACCCCATGAAAGATGAGTCTACTTTAGCCAGCCTGAAACCTGGTTGAACTAATTGGTCCCTATTTCTAGTGATATAATTGTGTCTTTCACCTTTTCTCTAAAAAGATGTAGATTTTTCCTTACGTACATGATGTTTTCATAGACATATTGATAAGGTATCGTCATGATGTCAATGTCTTTAAACAGTTCCCTTAGAGAGTCGCATGTCTCTGATGGCTCTTTTCTGCACAATAAAAATAGACTCGATGTCTGCAGCCCGTCCCCTTAAAACACCGTACGTCATAATACTATGAAAGTTACTAAAATATACTAGCCGTGCGGTATCTACATCAGTAAATTGACGGATTTTTCTCACAGCATATGCTGCTGAACTTAGCCATCCTGCGAGGGATTTTATGGATTTTTGTTATTTAATAATATTTATTCTTAAAATTGGTGGTATATTTGCATTATAATTATTCTAAGTAAAGTTTATTTTATTTTATTTTGTTACCTACATAATATGTACAACTCATTGAACCTGACTTGGATTCCGTACGTCTGTTTCGGGTGATCACTGAAAATCAACGCTGTGGTGTGGGTCCTCCACAGCACAGTATCATGCTGAGTGTAAGCCTTCTTGTTACAGTCACGGTGTGCAGCTGGCAACTATTTGTGATTTGTGCTTTGTACTCGTGATTATGTATTTTGTTTGAGTAGATCTATTTTGTTTTATTTTTCTGTTTACCTACTCAATATCTTTTTGTAAATTTTTTCGTGTTTCTGTGACAAAGAAGCTTTTTTTTCTTTCTTTTCTTTTTTTTTCATTTCATCATTTCTTGCGAATTCGAAATTCTACAAATCAAATCAAATCAAATCATTTATTTGCTTGAATATGGGTACATGAGGTGATATACAACAAAAGTTCTTTAAACCATATCCTACCTAAATAGGTGTGCAAATATCTATTTATAATAAAAACATAAATCTAACATCATTCATTTAACTATTACAAATATTAAAATTTGATTATTTATAAAATATATTAATTATATTTCTAATTTATAACATTACCTAACTTAAAAAAATAATAATTTCATTTATCATTCAAATAATCATTAACTTTATAATAAAGAAAGAAGAAAATACATTTATTTGCGGTAAACATGACGCAAGGAAGGAACACAAAAACAAAAAAGAAACAATTTGGGGGAGAATATGCGTCACGTCCACGCAAAACGGCCAACGCTCAGCATAATGCTGCGACCCTATGCGAGACAGAGCCCCAGCGCTGGTTTTCAGCGATAGCCGGCGTTGACGTTAAGACGTCGATCGGTGCAGCATACAGTGAGATTGTAATTTGAATAACATAAATACAAATATTAAAAAAAAAAAAAAAAAAAAATTACATAAATACAAATATTTAAAATGGCAACATTTCGTACCGACGAGAACGACGTATGCGCCGCCGGCCTAAATTAATCTGTGCGCGCAGCTGTCAGAAAACTATTTGTTTGACGTTTTGACATGCAGGTGTTACATAATTGCAACATAATTCTAATTATCTAACATTGATGGCGCATTATGTAAAACTCGATAAGTGTTCTGTGGATATGACTAAAAAACATAAGATGTAATTGGGTGATTGTGTAGGAATAGTTTTGTTTTGTTTTGTTTTTTTTAGAATAGGCTTTATTGATCAGATAAGTCCTTAATTTATTTTTAAATTATGTCAAATTCATTGCTTGCTTTATATTATTAGGTAATTTATTATATTATATATTTTAGGGCCCATACAAAATGCACTTTTGTCAAACAAAGCTGTTCTATGGGGTATTGCACGAATGGTACTGGCAAGCCTGTCACTTTTTAACGTTTCATATTTGTTTGTATTACGAGTATTTCTAATGTCTAATGCTAGTTCAAAGATAGTAATAACTGCAACTCACTTAAAACTATGGAAAAAAGGATTCAGGGAATTTCCTTTTCTAATGTAGCATGACGAGTGAAGAGTAGGGACTGACACTGCTACTTACTTATTATTTAGCAAAAGAGGATTTTTTATTTTTTTTTTCTCGTTGCCTCCTGCTAAGGTTGTAGTCATTTAATTTTTTTCATCCCTGGCTGGAAGGTTGTAGTCCTGGGTTTGATTCCAGGGTCGGGCATTTGAACTTCTGGAATGTCTCAATAACTTAGTTTGAATTTGTGCCTAGTTTATGCTCGCACCTTATTACTTGGAACTAAAATATAACTGGCGAACTGCCTTACCCTTGGGGATATACAGGCGTCATGTTTTGTTGTGTTTTCACTGTAATATTTTCAAAGAAAGATAAATATTATTTTCCCGTCATCCTTAGATATTTATGATCGTCCGCTTTAGAAAGATAAGCGCCAGTCATTGTCATCATTATTTCAGCCAAAAGATACAGGACCGGAAATCGTGGCGATTCTTGGGGTGTACGCCTACGTCCAGCAGTGGACTGTTAAGTACCCTAAATAAAATAATTCATCACCATCTACCCAGCTTGAACTATGTTGAGGTCGGCTTCCAGTCTTATAGAGGTATTAGGAACAGGGTGTAAAGTTCACTCATCTTCTATAGAAAAGGGAGGATCCTGCAACCAGACGAGTGTTGTGTCTGGTGGGCAACAACCCGAATATTCACTGGGGATGTCGCTGCGCCCCCGTAAGGGGGCGCGGCAGCGGAACCGGAGCTTCGCTCCCTGACCGCGGAAGGTATGCGGTGGTCCGTAAATACGGACCCCTCCTTTTGTGCGCTTGTAGCGGTGGTTTAAAAACGTCGGACGCGTTTTAACGCGTCCGTATAACTGAATGCTATGTGTAAATCTGTAACCCGAATATTGATGTCGGGACGTTGTGTATATGCTAGTCGCGCGGTAAACTTTGCTTGCGCGATGCAGAATTTTGCGTGACGTCAGTGTGTTGCGTAGTTCGTAAATGGCGATGCATATGATACCGCCACAATCTAACCGGCTGCAGCTGAATATCAATATTTCACACGAAGCGACTTCCACAGCCCAGTTACTGTGACATGATACCCCTTGGTAGGACTGTTTGTCAGACTTTCCGGCTTCTAACTACACGTACCGACCAGGTTTTATCCAGTTATTGTGTTAAGGAGGTAAGATAGGCAGTCGCTCCATGTAAAATACTGGTATTCAGCTGCATCCAGTTACACCGAAAACCGACCCCAACGTAGTTGGGAAAAGACTGGGCAAATTGATTGATTGATACCCTTAAACCTTCCAGAATAAACCTTAATGACAATGATAACCGTATCAAAATCCGTTGCGTAGTTTAGAAGAAAAACGCGGTCACACAGACAGACACGGAAAGAACACTTTAATTTATAGTATGTATACAAATATATTGACAATAATTGTTATTGTGAAACTAAAGTAAAACCACAACTAATATTATAAATGCGAAAGTGAGTTTGTTTGTTTATTTTTTTGTTTGTGACGCTTTCACCCTAATACGGCTGAACGAAATTGGATCAAATTAGGCTCATATGTACACCATGACCTGGATTACGACATGGGATTATTTATATACTAATATTCTTACGGAATCCAGAGTTATCGAGACTTAGTTGCCCAATACCAAACTTTACTGAAGAATACATAATTTAAGTTGGAGGTAAACTTACATAATTTCACTCCGCGCATAATAACACTTTGTTACAACACCAATTTATCTCGTCTGCTCCACGAGTCAGGTATATTTGCCTGACACATGTCATGCTGAGCTGGACTTCCATTTGGTGCAATCTTGAGACGCACACCACCACACCACTTACATATTCGATCATTGATTTGAAGTATGTTATAGTGTCACTCTGTTTCTTTGTTTGTTTTTATTTTTGTATATTGGCACCTTGTTTTTATACAATACATATAATATTGTATAAATTTATTATTCCTGTAATTTGGTATGTTGATGAAGATGTGGAAAGGAGAGTAATTGCGGGAAATAAAGTGAATGATGCTATACATGCGATGGTGACCAACCAGTCGATACCCAAAGAAGCTCGACTGGCTGTTCATAATGGTGTGCTGGTGCCTACACTAAACTTATGTATGGAAGTGAATGTTGGGTGTGGCAAAAGAAGCATGAAAGTAGAGTAAATGCTGTGGAAATGCGTTCCTTGAGAATCTTGTGTGGTGTGACCTCACATGATCTGACCAAGTATGTCTGGACTTTAAAAGAGACTTTGACCCTTGAGTTTGTTTCGCCATTTCTTCTCAGGGGTAGTCAGATAGGAAATGTCGACTCCATCTAGCTTATTTTTTAATATGACGTGTAAAAGTGATTCTCATATCCTACTTACAGAATAAACAATTTCATTTCATTTCATTTCATTTCATGACTATAAATGATAGGCTGAAAAATGATGTGATAAGACAACGGTGCGGTTTAAAGGAAGATGTAGTGACAAAATTTGAAAAGAGTATGCTTAGATAGTTTGGTCATGTTGAGAGGATGAATGAAAGGCCACTAACAAAAGGTATTTACAAGGCAGATGTGAGTGGAAATGACGGGAGGGAACGCCCCAGAAAGACATATAGTGATCTCAATAATGATGTTCTTCAAATAGGTCAGGTGCGTAGTACTCGCAACCGGCGCACTATGGGACCAAACAGTATTTTCCATCTCAAAAATGGTTTTGTCGAAAGTCGTAAATCCATAGATTGTTTTATGGTTTTATACTCTCAAAAGATGGAACTTACGAATAAATTACAAAATATAAAAAAATATAAAGTTTTACGTTTATAAAATGAACCTCAAACATTGGGCATAAATATTTTCATGCCAATTAAATTACCGTTAAGGGAGTTCAACACATAATTATTCGGAAGTTTTCCAAGGAAACATATTAGTGTTATACATCATTAGATAGCTTAGAATATACACTTTGCAACCACGTTCAGTTTTTGTAAAAAAAATATTTAATATTTTTAATATTTTTTTAGTGAAGTAAAGAAAATTTAGTTTTTGTTAATTTCAATTGGAGTTTTCGTTGTTGCCGAAAGCAGCCGGTGTCAAGTTAATTACTCTATTAGAGACCTTATCTACTCAGTAATATGAGGATTTAAAAAAAACTTGCGCGTTTTTTGCGCCAGAGGTGATTTTGAAGCAATAATGTCAATCGGGGAAAAATCCTCGAAAATTACGGTTCTTCTTTTTTATTATGAAATATTATATTTAGTTATTATCCTTTGATGTCTATATTGTTTTTTTCTATTTCTATGATAAAAACATACATTTGCAAATTAAAAAAACTGCTATTATATTTGAAAGAATCTTCCCATGGCAATTTTGTTTGGGGTGGTCATCTTAACCACAAGTATGATAAACTATATTGCTGCGGAAGTTCTATTTATCTGTTGTGGTAAATAATTACAATCAGTACTGATTACACTATTTCGATGAGAACTGTTATAATCAATTGTCCCATGGTTTTTGCACAAGGCACTAAAATATTAGTCCTTACATTCCATTCCATTCCATTAATACCCGTGTATGTTCAGCATACGATTCATCAAAGTGTTCAGATACTTCTTTTCAATAACAATTAACGCATAAAAAACATTATTATCTAACAATGAGTGAATTCGTTTGTGTTCGACGCGATCTTTGTGATCAAATAATAAAAGGGAAAAGTACTTCAGACCTCAAAAAATATTTATTGGAAAATTTTCAACTATCGGAAACTGACGTTAATACTGTAATAGAGAGTATTCAAAAAAATCTAACATCGAGTTGCAACCAGAAATGGACCAAAGCTCAAAGAAAGCCGGACCGGTTCGAGAGCCTATACTCAAATTGGTTAAATGGTGAGTTTAAAGTATCATTGAATTCTTGCAGTACCTCAACCACTGTAAATTCTGGTTTGAATACTTCTGGTGAACGTGGAAGACCAACAAAACAATATGACGAGTGCTCGGAAAACACAAAGAAACGAAAAAATATGGAGCTGGTCCAGGAGTATGGAATGGGATATGTCTGTAACGCTTATGTGCAAGGTTTAAGATCCATGGGGGAAAATGACGAAGCGTCGATTGTGACTATTATCAGAAATAAGGAAAAAGAAGAGAAAAAAGTTATTCTACAAAACATACTCAATCCAGATAACGCACTTTCCTTTACAAAAGAGGAAGCATTGAGTATATGCATTAAAACTGATTTAACCAAAGCACAATATGCGTACCTAAGAAAAAGGCTTGTTGATAAGAATTTAAGTTCTGTATTGCCTTCGTATCAAACACTAAGTGAAGCAAAAAAGGCTTGCTATCCGCCTGCATCCAGCATTACGGTGACAAATATAAGCGCAAAAATCAACCTGCAAGATCTCTTAGACCATACAGTCTGCCGTATTATAAGGATAAAGTCAGGATCGACTTACAATCGTCTCAAGCTTTTCACTAAATGGGGATGTGATGGATCCTCCGGGCAAAGAGAGTATAAACAAACTCTACCGGAAGAAAACGAACAAATATCGGACGCTAATTTGTTTATAGTGTCCCTTGTACCACTGCGACTAGTAGACGAAGAAACTTCTACGGTCATATGGAAAAACGCTACTTGCTCATCTGTTAGATATTGCAGACCAATTTCATTAGAATTTGCAAAAGAAACTCCCGAAAAAACTACAGCGGTTGTCAGTGAAATTGAAGCCAAAATTAATCAATTGATTCCAACTCTTGTGTCAATAGAAGACAAAGTCATCGAAGTTAAACATCAACTGTTTATGACAATGATTGATGGGAAAGTTGCTCAAGTGTTGACAAACACATCATCCAGTGCTACCTGCACTGTTTGTGGAGCAACTCCCAGACAAATGAATGATCTTTTAAAAGTTACAACGAGAGCTGAAAATGAAAATGCGTTTAAATACGGATTGTCGACGCTACACGCATGGATAAGATTTATGGAAATGATCCTCCATATTTCTTACAATTTAGGTTTTGAGAAGTGGTCTGCAACAACTCCAGAAAACAAGCAACTTAAAGAAGACAAGAAAAAAATTGTCCAAAAACGTTTCCGAGAAGTGCTTGGCTTGCATATTGATAAACCACGTCAAGGTTCCGGTAATAGCAATGACGGTAATACGGCAAGGAGATTTTTCCAAAATTACCAATGTTCTGCAGAGATAACCGGAATTGATGAAGAATTAATCAAGAGACTATATGTAATTCTTCAAACTATCTCATCGGGATTTCCTATAAACGCAGAAAAATTTGGTCAGTATACATTGGTAACCGCGCAATTATATGTAAGCAAATATAACTGGTACTACATGCCATCTTCGGTCCATAAAGTACTTATACATGGTGCTAAAATAATAGAGCATTATGCAGTTTTGCCTATAGGACAATTATCCGAAGATGCCCAGGAAGCTAAAGATTATAAGAAATATAGGTTACATCACGCTAGGAAGTGTTCCAGATCAGCAACAAACGAAGACGTTCTGCATATTTTGTTATATACATCTGATCCTTATATATCTAGCTTAAATAAACCAAGTTTTCTAATATCCAAAGAATTATTTGACGAAGCTAAAGAATTGTTGGAAATAGAAAGTGATGAGTAGGATAAGTTTAAGTAATAATTTTTTTTTGTCATGTAACTGTTTGTTTAATAATAATAATTTAGTTTTAAACTTATTTTAAGCATAAGTGTAACTTTTATTGCTATTTTAATATAACTGTATGATTTTTTGTATGAAATTTCGTATAACTTTATCTTTGTGAAGAAAAATGCCTATTCTTTCTGTTGGGTAAGCAATGGAAATATCTTCCTTCGCAAGCAAACGGGCGATAAACAACTGTTGATAAATTCAGAAAAATGTCTTCAGCAACTCACCAGCAAGTGACTAGTTGAACCTACGCCCAAACATAACTTGGAAACCATGGGCTATTTAATACATCTATTTCACTTTTTAATTACCCTCTTAACTTCGACTATAAACTTCACAGTTTGTTACAAATTATGCACTAATAAACACAACACACACAGATTAAAACCCTACTTACACACCTACAATGAATATAAAACACACAAACATACTTTCCCCCGCCACTACATTATATTTAACAGAAAAGCGATGTTATTGTCAAATATCAAGAACATATTACCCTCAACGATTCTTTTTATTGCTCGTTATTAAAAAAACATAAATGGCTAACATAAATGATATAAATCAGGACCTAGATAACCTTAATCTTGAAAACTCTTTCTCTTGTGACCCGCATGAGTGTATTAAATATGTAAATAGGGCTGACAGTAGTATAACATTATTGCACGTAAATATTCGTAGCGTTAATAAAAATTTTGATAGCCTCCTGGCATTGATGTGTTTGATTAATATTGATTTTGATCTAATTGTTCTCACTGAGTGTTGGCTGAGTAAAGTGGTTAACCTTCCAGTTCTAGACGGATACCAATCGCACTCAACAAAAAATATTACAAACCAAAACGATGGGGTTATAATCTACACCAAAATTGGGATAAACGTCAAGGTATGGGAACCAAATATAAACTATGCAAATAGTCTTGTATGTCAAATTGATAACCAGCTCTCGGTAGTAGCAATATATCGATCTCCATCGAATAATACCAAGGATCAATTCGACAGCTTTTTGACTAGTTTAAATAATATTTATGATGAAATATCGTACTCACCTAGTATATCAACTGTGGGAGATCTGAATATTGACATAAAATTGGACAGTAGGAATGACCGTGCACTAGAATACCTAATCCTAAATGCGTCCCATGGACTGCTACCAACCCACCTCCTTCCAACTAGAATGGAAAACTGCCTCGACCACATTTTATTAAAAACAAAGGTAACGGCCACCACGTTGGTATTGGAGTCGCATATTACTGACCATAAACCGATTATTCTTTCGATCTCAAATTCAAACCCGACACGGAACAAAAGTTGCACGATTCTCGATTAAATTACGAAGCAATTAAGACAGAGTTAGAAAACACAGACTTCTCAGATATTTACAAAATTAAAGACGCAAATACTGCTATGACTACACTGATTACAAAGATATCAACTGCAATTACCAAATATACAAAGCATATCAACATACCGAGAAAACAAAGAGCGCTTAAACCGTGGATAACTCCAGGGCTTCTAAAATGTATAAAACACCGAGATAAACTGCACGTAAAAACTAAGAAGTCACCAGACAATTTAATACTACATGTAACTTATACGCGTTATCGAAATTTCTGCAATATGCTACTTCGAAAATTAAAGAGAGCTTATGAAAAGACTGAACTTGAAAAATCTAAGAATAACCCTAAAGCATTGTGGAAAACCATTAAGGAAATAACCAATACTAGTAAAATATGCTCTAGTCCTGATGAACTGCTCAAAATATGCGAGAGTCCTGCATCTTCCCTCAACAATGTCTGTTCTTTCTTCAGCAATATAGGTAAAAACATGGCTGCAAAAATAATTAACGACCCAAATAAAACCCCTTCAGCCTGCGATACCATTCATCCTGGTAATGATAAGACACTGAGGCCGCCTGTCAATTCACTCGTTATACAAAAATTTGACGAATGCGACATAGACAGTATTATACTAGGAATGCGCCATGACTGCGCTGTGGGCTGGGATGGTATATCTTCCTCGCTCCTTAAGTCATGTCGTCATATTTTGGTAACGCCGCTAACATATATCTGCAATCTTTGCATTGACAAGGGAGTTTTTCCAGATTCTCTGAAGAGGGCCATAGTCCATCCAATCTTTAAGGGCGGGGACAGAGGCTGTGTCGATAATTATAGGCCTATATCAGTACTGTCATCTCTCTCTAAGATCCTTGAGAAGATTCTTAACCAAAATCTTAGAAGCTTTCTCGATAAATACAATATTATAGCGGATAACCAGTACGGCTTCCGGTCTGGTGTCTCCACTGAAGACGCAGTATTGGATCTAACGCAATCTATTGCTAAATCCCTGGACAGCAGAACAAAGTGCCTTGGTATATTCTTGGACCTGTCAAAAGCCTTCGACACAGTTTCTGTTCCCAAACTAATCTCCAAGCTGGAGTATCTGGGTGTACGTGGCATAGCTCTGGAAATTTTCAAAGACTACTTGAGGAATCGCACCCAGCAGGTAAAGATTGGCTCCAGCTACAGTAACGAAGAGGTTGTGCTGTACGGTGTCCCCCAGGGTAGCATTTTAGGCCCCACACTCTTTCAAATATACATAGATGACCTCTGTAGAATGTCATTACCAGCTTGTAGGATCTATGCATATGCTGATGACACAGCGATTCTGGTTGATGGGATCTCGTGGGAAGATGTGAAACGGAAGGCGGAATTTGCACTGTCTTCAATAATGAACTGGCTTGACATAAATCTGCTAACATTAAATCTAAATAAAACCTATTACTTACCCTTTGCAATCCGGTGCAACACCAAACCTACAAGTACTTTTACGATAACGGCTCACTCATGCCAGAATCCGCTAATATCGTGTTCATGCCAGTCCATTTCTAGAGCTGTTAGTGTTAAATACTTGGGTGTGCACATAGACGATGGACTAAAATGGGACAAACAACTCGATACACTGACTACTCGAACACTTCGTCTTATTCACATTTTCAAATCTCTCCGAGAATCCGCCAGTACTGACATTCTCAAAATGGTATACTTCACACTATGCCAATCGATTATTGGCTACTGTATAACTGTATGGGGTGGAGCAGCAAAGACTTATCTTCTGCGAGCGGAAAGGTCACAAAGGGCTGTACTTAAAGTTATGTTGAGGAAACCCTACAGATACCCTACAACGCAGCTTTACGCTGATTGCAAAGTACTGACGGTCCGGCAGCTCTTTGTTCTCCGATCTGTCCTGAGGATACATGCCTGTTTGCCTCCATCTGATCCAAGCAAGCGTACATATGTTCCCCCAGGTGTACAGTACAAAACCTCATTTGCACGACGCCAATTCTATGTCTTAAGCCATCAAGTCTTTAAAAAAATTCAAAAAGAACTAGACGTAATAGACCTAAATAAATTTAACGTAAAATCAAAAACATCGGACTGGCTCATACTGCAGGACTATATGAAAACAGAATCTTTGCTATCATACATCGCTTGACTTATAAAACACAAACCGCACAAATACTCAAATACACATACACACATACATCGGCACACACTTACACTCCCTTCCCACACACACAGTCATGTTACACACACCTCAACACTCACACATATTTGATTAAACATATTAATATCGGTACCTACATTTAGAATAGTAATCGACACACTTTCACTCTTGTAAACTTGTATTAAATTTCAATTATGGCCGATCACTGTCTCTTAAGATACAGGTCTCCTAGTTTAAGAGACAGGGTTCATTATTATTTTGTATGCATAGACGTATTTTTTTTTTTTTTTAGAGTTAAATCTTCTGTGTACAAAACTAAATTATATGCTTATTGTATTGTATTTTTTTGTCACCTTTTTGAACTGTGTCTGTGTCTGTTATTCGGATAAATAAACAATTTTATTATTTTTTTTTATTTGTCATTTTTTTTCGGAAAAAATATTTTTTTTAGAATGATTATGTTTGATTTCTTTTATTGCCTAGATATTCACAAATACGTGAAAAAAAAATCAAGGAGATAAATCACAAAACAACAGAGTTATCGATTTTTGAGATGGAAAATACCGGTTGGTCCCATAGTGCGGTGCGGTGTATGACTAGATGTATGAACGTAAACGAAGCAAAAGGAGTATGTAAAGAGCGTGGCAGGTGGCGTTCTGTAGTTTCTGCCTACCCCCATGGGAAGAAGGCGCGAGTTTATGTATGTATGTATGTATGTATGTATGTATGTATGTATGTATGTATGTATGTAATTTGTGTATGTGTGTAATTGTTCTATTGTGTTTTGTGCTATGTCTTTTGTGTGCACTGAATAAATGTTTTATCAGTCTATCTATCTTATGCGAGTGAAACCACTCTGCGCAGCTTGTGATAACTAATGGAGGAATTCCTTAATAGTTATGGGTATACTATAGTGAAGGTTGATGTAATGTGGCCCACGTGGCAGATACCGTCCCTTAATATCCGGTCACGGTCCCATGAACGATATAGGGTGTCCCATTCTTAGTTCCGTATCATATGACATACATAAATCATTGTAGAGGGTGGGAACGTCAGCAGCTGATTATTTTATCAATATTGTTATGGAGATTAGAAGCTTTTATCTGATATTAAAATTAGGGTGAATGGCTCATTATTTAATTTGAATACAGGTTGTGGTTAAAGTGAGTTTTTGGGTTAAAGTTGGTAACATAACCTGGTCTTGCTGTCTGAACCATGTTAACCTGAAAACACATTAGGTTAATAATTTATTTAAGGCGCAGATACATGATTTTAGTGACTTATAAATCTGTTTCTGTTGACTTTAGTGGCTTATAATTACGGCGTCACATAATGCAAGCAAGTTATGCAAAAAAAAAAAATGTTAAACTAGAACGCATACACGTCAATTTTATATGTGAATATTTAAGGATTGTAGTAAAATACTATATCAAATAAATTCGGGAAGTAATGTCTACCGAAAGCATAAAAAACGATATTACTTTCAAACTACTTAAGATATTTTCATGATTTTTTTTTTGTATGAACAAACGATTTTATTACTTATGTATGATTTTACTGTGATTTTTTCAAATATTCATATTTTCATTACTAAAAATAAACATTTCCTATGAAACCGAACACTGGCGCGGCGTGAGTGCGACGCGAATTTGTATTAACAAGGTCAAAGGCGATTATCCGACTTTTGACCTCGTGAACAGTCAAAATAAAAGTAGCCATTTGTGGCTTAAAAAAAAAAATAATGCACTACCTATTCTCCTTTTATTTACAACACACATCACCCGCGACTTCGTCCGCGTGCATTTCGTATCTTCGCTTACAAAGTTCACTACTACTTACATGTACATTATGGGTGCGTGTTGTAAATTAAAAGGCGAATAACGATCTGTGTCCTTTTATTAGACAACGCTACTTATATACAATACTCAGTGAGAGCAATCAACATTAAAAAAAACTTAGGAATAACACAATTTGTTAATGTCGGTAGAATGAGCCGCGCTCCCTTCGACGTGCGAGCACGATGATATAGTCGGCCAGTCCGCATTCCTTTCGCCTTGGCTTGGCTAGCTTAGTGTGCGCGGGCGCGCGGTGGCGAACGCATAGACTAATATATTGAGAGGCGAACGGCTGTATGCACTCCTCTGAGTATACGTAAGTATGAGCTGCTACACTACTAACACTCTCCCTTTTCAAATATAGTTTCCGAAAACTAATGATTGCGATCTTTTTAGGGTTCCGTAGTAAACCAGGAACCCTTATAGTTTCGCCACGTCCGTCTGTCTGTCTGTCCCCGCTGTAGCTCAGAGACGCTTAGTACTAGAAAGCTGTAATTTGGCATTGGTATACATACTAACCACGCCGACAAAGTGCTAAACTAAAATCTTGAAAAATTTTCGGTGCACGTAATGTGGGTTATAATATTGCCGGGTCTGTTAACACCACTTTTCAATCCAGGGATCTGTTTGCGTATAATATTAAAACTTGATAGCCGGCCGGTTTTAAGCACGCATTCCCTGGTATGCCGGGCATTTTTTAAGATATTGTAAGATTTAAAAAAACAAATAACTGTATGTGCTTTAAGCATATTTTTTTTAATTTCTCTTATGTATTATCTAAACTATATGAAAGTTGATCAAGTATTCCGTACGTAATCGGCGTCCTGTGGAATGACCGGCATCACGTATTGACTACGTGATTGGCTGTCAAAGTGGTAAGCATTAAAGTGTTAATTTTTGTTACAGTCAAGTGTCCCCCCTCCCTTGTCAACTAAATGGTTGTTTATGGAGATGTAAAAAAAATGTTGGCAGTAGTACATATAATGAAATTAAAAGGAAAGCTATCACAGTTAAGTGAGCTTTAAAATTTAACGAGTAATAGTCGATCAACTTAAATTTGCAGTTGGAGATTTGACCGTGGCATATATCGATGTATGGGAGAACATGTTTCGCAATTACAATGTTAAGTTTGTTTTTGGCTTATATTCATCCCAACTTCCCAACTACGGAACTCTTCATTGTGTGAGGTCCAACACGTACTTGGCCGGTTTTTATTTATGAAATTATGACAAACTTTATTATTTATTACAAACTATTATTCAATTGTTTCTAGTTTACAAAAAAATAAATGTGAAGGTTCCCCATTGACTCCGAATAGGAGTTTCACTCCTCCAACCGTCAGTCCCCACTATTCGGAGTCTTTGGGGCGCGCGGTTTGCAACTCTATTATAACGGATGAGCACCTTATTGCATTATAATAGAGTTGCAAACCGCGTGGCCCAAGACTCCTATTCGGTGTCAGTGGGGACTGAAGGGTTCGGGAATGCGACTCCTATTCGGAGTCAATGGGGAGTTACCGGTTAACTAATAGACTAAGCGTAGGGCTGTTCGCTCACACCGCGGTATTTTTCTTAGTTTTAGCATTTTTATACCCGTCGTAACTTCTAAACGAAAGGTCCAATTCGAATAATTTAAAAAGGAATTTACATGTACATAAACAACCTTGATTTGAAAATATTAAGTTGGATAAAGATTAATCTCATACACGAATGTCATCAACTTTCAATTCTAGCCGTGTTTTGATTGACTAATTTGAACTAAAAACAGTTTTAGTGACTTAACTGTATTAGTGAGACATATACATAGGCTCGTGTACTTTTGTATGGGTAATGATGAGTACTATAAACATGTAGTGCATTATTTTATTTACCATCATTATTTTTCACAGCGCACGCCAAATAATGATTTTAAGAGGAAAATTTTAGCCACCGCAGGAGACGCCCAGGGCGTCGGGAATCCCGGGCGGATTTCCGGCCACCGTAGGCGCGGGCTTGCGGACGGTGAGCAATGGGTAGCTCACCGTCCGGTAAGGACCAGGCCCGGGTCGACGGCGCGTCGTATTCCACGCGCGCCTCAAAGAGATGTCGTCAGCACAAAGTAGGGGTCCACTAGGGCCGATGCCTGCCGGGGCCGCGGGAAGGTACTTTTGGGTCACCGAGGCCCCCGCAACACAGGCAACAGGAAGGAATACGGGTGGGTTTTAGTCAGTAAGAGTCTGACACACCCTCCCGCTCCGCCCAGAGCGGGAGAAGTTATTTGACGATTTCCCACCCTAAAAAAAAAAAAAAAAAAGAGGAAAATTTTTGATACCTTGGGTTACATTATTGTAATTTTCGTATGAATGTCTAATAAAAAAAATAAAAAAAACCGGCCAAGTGCATGTCAGACTACGCACAATGACGGGTTCCGTGGTTGGGATTACTTGGGACGAATTAATTCCAAAAACGAACTTAACATTTTAGTTGAAAAACCTGTTCTCCCATACATCGATATATGCCACGGTCAATTCGCCAACTGCCAATTTAAGTTGGTCGACTATTACTCGTTAACTTGTAAAGCCTACTTAGCTGTGATAGTTTTCCTTTTAATGTCATTATATAAACAACCAATTAGCTGGCAGCGGGGGACACTTGACTCTAACAAAAATTAGCACTTTAATGCTTAATATTACGCAAGTGGATCCTTGAATCCAAAATTAATGTTCACAGACCTGCAATGTTTTTTAACGGCGTATCCAACGATACCCCACACCAGGGGGTAGAAGAGAAAAAAAATATCATACCCACATTACGTGCAAGGGAGGTACGAAAAAATGTTTTTTCAAAATTTTATTTTAGCACTTTGTCTGTGTGATTAATGTACCTATGCCAAATTACAGCTTTCTAGTAGTATGCGTCTCTGAGCTACAGCGGGGACAGACAGACAGACAGATGGACATGGCCAAACTATAAGGGTTCCTTGTTTACTAAGGAACCCTAAAAAACACAAAACCTCATGTTACTCGCCAGTAATGAAGCTTTCTATAGGTAAAAGATTTTTTTTAAACAGTTAAGTAGTTTTTGAGTTTTCTATCCATTACAAACAAACAAATCTTTTTGTTTATAATATTAGTATGGAACAGATAAATGCGAAAGTGAGTTTGTTTGTTTGTTTGTTACGCTTTCACGCTAAAACGGCTAAATAGAATTTATATCAAATTTCGCACATTGGTAGACCAGGACCCGGATTAGGACATATCTAGATATTTTTTATCCCGATATTCTCACGGGATTAAAACGTATGCGGGTGAAACCGCGGTAGGCAGCTAGTTGTATATACTTGTTATCTCGACATTCCTTCGGGATCGAGACTAAGTTTCCCAATACAAAAGTTTACTGTAGAGATCGAGACTTATAACACTTTGTCACAACACCAATTTATCTCGTCTGCTCGACGTCCGTATGTCACTGCAGGGATCCAGCAGAATATCAGCGTCAGGCCTTACACATCCCGGGCGGATTTCCGGCCACCATAGGCGCGGGCTTGCGGACGGTGAGCAATGGGTAGCTCACCGTCCGGTAAGGACCAGGCCCGGGTCGACGGCGCGTTGTATTTCACGCGCGCCTCAAAGAGATGTCGTCAGCACTAGCGTAAGGGTCCACTAGGGCCGATGCCTGCCAGGGTCGCGGGAAGGTACCAAAAGGTTTCCGAGGCCCTAGGCAACACAGGCAACGGAAGGAATACGGGTGGGTTTTAGTCAGAGAAGTTATTTGATGATTTCCAACCCAAAAAAAAGGCCTGACACATGCTGAGCTGGACTCCCAATTGGTGCAACCATAAGACGCACGGCAGTGGTGACCCAGTGGTAAAGGCCGCGACTTACGAGTTGTAGGTCGTAGGTTCGAACCTGGACAGGCGCTTTACTTTGAGTAAATTATTACATCACCACTGCTCTCAAAACGGTGAAGGAAAACATCGTGAGGAAACCGGCATGTCCTAGAACCAAAAAATCGAAGACATGTGACATCTACCAACCCGCACTGGGCCCGCGTGGTGGATTACGGCCCACTCTCTCCCACACAGAGGAGGCCTGTGTCCCAGCAGTGGGAACATTATAGGCTGATTATGTGTAAGACGCACACCGCACCTTGTTCGATAATTAATTGAAGTATTTCAAATGTCACTCTATTTCTATAAGCATGTTTTTCTTTTTGTTATATATTGGCACCTTGGTTTTAAATATATTCCTGTAATTTGTTATCCATGAATTGTGCTATTGTGTGTTGTGCTGTCTTTTGTGTGCACTGAATAAATGTTTTATCTATCTATCTACTTATGGGAGTAAAACCGCGGGGCGCAGCTACTATTGTCATAATTACTACGCTTGGATAATAAAATTGGCGTTCACAACAGGAAAATGCTGGAAAGTAGGTACCTACTAATTATCCTTCGGAAACTAATTATCCTTTACGAGGATACCCATTGAAAGAATAGGGGGAGATTTTTATCTACCGAATCTTAATTCACCCTACTGCTGGTAATTATTATCTGTCTTTTTTTTTTTTTTTGAGGGTAGGAAATCATCAAATAACTTCTCCCGCTCTGGGCGGAGCGGGAGGGTGTGTCAGACTCTTACTGACTAAAACCCACCCGTATTCCTTCCTGTTGCCTGTGTTGCCAGGGGCCTCGGTGACCCATAAGTACTTTCCCGCGACCCCGGCAGGATTATAAACTGTCTGTCTGTTACCTTTTCCCATCTTGGTTTAGGACATAATTTTATGGCGGTAGTACGTTCCGTGTCGCGATGGCCCAGTGGTTAAGGCCTCGTCTCTCATGCACGTGGTTGTGGGTCCAGCGATCACGCCCGTCCGGCACGTCTGCTGGTCCTTGCGAGCCGGATTTCTTCAAGAGGGATGTCTGCTGATCCGTTCGGGATATATCTTCAAGCCTGAAGTGTTATGTTGCCGGACAATTACCATTGTGAAATTTTTAATACTATCTGAGTTTATCATGGACATTACCGACCTCGGTGAGGGCAAACATCGTGAGGAAACCAGGGCTTATAGTCAACTATCCATCCGCGTAAGTCTTGACCCCTTAGGAATATTGGTTTTTCAAGGATTTTATATTTAACCCAGGTTGTGGTCTACCCATGTGTCAAATTTCATCCAAATCCGTTTAGCCGTTTTACCGTGAAAGCGTAACTTATTAACAAACATACAAACTCACTTTCGCGTTTATACGTACTTGTAAATAAGTTAAGATAGTTAGGATTAGGATTAGAATATAAGTCTGAAATTGCCAACTTTCTCTATATGAGAAGAGGATTTGCCCTTTAGAGGGATAATAATAAACTTTTTTTTTTGGGTGGGAAATTATCAAATAATTTCTCCCGCTCTGGGCGGAGCGGGAGGGTGTGTCAGACTCTTACTGACTTAAACCTACCCGTGTTCCTTCCGTTGCCGGTGTTGGGGCCTCGGTATCCCTTCCGGACTTTCCCATGACCCCGGCAGGCATCTCTCCTAGTGGACCCATACACTTGTGCTGACGAAATCTCTTTGAGACGCGCGTGGAACACAACGCGCCGTCGACCCGGGCCTGGTCCTTATCGGACGGCGAGCTACCCATTGTTAACCATACGCAAGCCCGCGCCTGCGGTGGCCGGAAATCCGCCCGGGATTCCCGACGCCCAGGGCGTCTCCTGCGGTGGCTAAGGGCGAGAGGGCGTGAAATTTGCCTTTCCCTTAACCATCCCGCGTCCTCCTTTGCGAACATTACTGCTTCGCAGAAGGAGGTGACGGCTGCCCATGCCAAGCGAGAGATCTCTGCCGCCGATCGCCTACACGAGGACACGGCGATGCTCTGCCCAAGCCGGGCAGACCTCCACCGTATGCTCCACTGTGATAATAATAGGTTATTATTACTAGTACGTTCATGTAGGTTAATTTTCGACCTCCACGTGGGCGAAGCCGTGGGCAATGGGGAAAAGATAGTTTCAATATAATATAATATAAAATAGAGTAGAGTCATATCACCTCTCTCCCTTGAATTTGTATATATGTATCTTTTCACGTCTCATGCTCTAAAAGTTCGTTTTCATGTTGTGTGTAGGCCACATAAAATCTCTTTTTATGCTCTAGTGCATAAAGTATTTTTTTTCTAAGACTATGATTGTGTCGCCCAACAGTCACCCACACGCACAATAAAACGTTGCAGATTAAAGTCGTTATTTTATTTTATTTGCTTTAATATATAATTATCACTCCCGTGTTTGTTACCGTTAATTTAATAAACCCAGATAAAATAATTGGAATTTATTATTTAAAAAACAAAGAATTTTTTTATGGCAGTTTGAAGTGCCCAAGTTGAATGACACATGTTTATTTTTATTTATTTTAAACTTTTTTAATAATTTTTTTTCAAAAATTTCGTGGCGGTATTTAGCGATTATCTTCTTCAATTTTGCAACATTTTTGGACACTGAAATACTGTTATATAGTTCATGCCTGTTTCATTTTCTGGCAATCGAAGTGAAAAGCAGAGAGTTTACCTCGGGTATAAACGAGCCATTTTAAAATGGCACCTTTTATGCACTAGCTGTACAATCTACTATTATAATATAGTTATATGTTATAGTAAATGTGTATGTATGTGTATTATAAGTTTATAACCTATTTATGTACTTGTGCACCTATTTTATTTATAATTAGTTATGGTTTAATTTTAATAAAGAATTCTTTGTTCCTACCAAACAGAGCACCTGCCATCAAATTTCTTCACCGCCCTTGATTGACTGGTAGAGAATTCCTAAGGCATTAAGTCCGCCTTTGTACCTTTTTGTGTGTAAAAATTTAAATAAATAGAAACCAATCATTGACACTTCCAAAGCAATCGATCCTAAATGAAAATAGTGTGAGCATACAAAATCTCAGTTATATTCGTAAATAGGAATCGATTGAATCTAATCAAATCAATCGAATTACTTTGTTGAAATGATTCTAGTCTTTAAGTCTGGGTTCTATGAGAAACTATCGAGATTTGAATTTACTTATAGACAACTTAGTTAAACCCGGTTTGGATGTTGGACTGATTGTTTTGCTTATCATGACTCGTAGTTTTTGCTAATGTCTGTCCCTCCCCTATTTGGTCTTTCGAAAATCCTCTTAAATAACGTAATATCACGCCTTGTTTCCCCGAAGGGTTGAACAGAGTACCTGAAGTAACCTGTAGTACACTCACATTTCGCCAGATATGTTTAAGTCCCATGTAATAAATAAAAAAATGCTGCCATATTATAATCTGAAGCGCAATTGTGGCCCAGTGGTAACGGCCGCGACTTACGAGTTGTAGTACGAGTTACGAGTTGTAGTAGGTCATAGGTTCGAACCCTGGTAGGCGCTTTACTTTGTGTAAATATTTCATCAACATCGTGAGGAAAACTGGCATGTTCTAGAAACAAAGACGTATGACGTTTACCGCACTGGGCCCGTGTGATGGACTATGGAAACCCTTACATAGAAAAGGCCTGTGTTCCAGCAGTGGGAACATTATAGGCTGATTAGGCTATATTATAATCTAGTTTTAAAATCAAACTCTAACTTAAAGCATTTATTACAATAAAACCAATAACAGGCACTTTTGAATTATGAAGGAGTCGGTCATTCAGAAAGATGAAGGTAGTTGTCCATTCCAAAGCGTAGTAGGTACTTATGGAAAAGAACGGCCAAGAAACTCCAGAATAAATACCAGACTATTATTTCAAACCATTAAAGCTCGTGCAAACTGGCGCGATATCGCGGGCGCAACAAGCAGCGCGACACTTCCCATGAAGTTTTCGTAGAAATTGAGCTACTAGTGTCGCGTCGCGCTGTCACGTTGCGCCTGTCGGCGGGAGCCTTTATTAGTCACAGAAAATGGTCTTGAAATATTTATGTTGCTGTTTAATTAGTGCGATTGTTTTAGTCATTAGTGACCTGAAGAATAGATCATAAAATCGTTTAATAGGTGGTCAATAAAAATATTTCGAAGCCTTGACTACGTGGTTGTAATTATTAAAGTCGAGGCCAACGCATACAAAACAGGCCACAGCCTACAATATGTATCAAAAAATAAAACATAATATTAACACGAATTCACCCGACACGTAAAGACCATAGTGGTATTTCCCTGGAGGCATTAAAACCACCGAATAATCCATGGGAGTTACTCATGTGCACTACACATGTTACCGCCATAAATTCTTTAATCCAAACTTGAGCCCCGAACTTCAAAGGATCTGCTTGTCAACTAAGAAAGCAACTCACGACGAAATCGCCAAACTATAACACGCAAGGAACCATATTAAACACAATAACTCGACCAAAAAGGTCATTAACTTTGAATTTACCTTCCAAAGTAAAATAATTCTTAGTAGTTACAATAACATCAAACACGCCAATTCATATTAACTTCAATGGAGCTTTTGTGTTTACGTCACACTATTAAAATCACAGGTTGTCTGAGGGCAACGCAAACAATGTAGAAAAATTCGCGTACAGCTCACAAGTCGAAAAATACCTATGAAATAGAATGGTAGGCAGCCGCTATGGTTCCGTTATGCTATAAAAACCCACCCGAGCAAACTCTGTAATTCCGCTCCGTCCCGACCGATATAAAATATGAAAGACTGAGCGAAATTCGCCTCGGCTCCCCCTGCGCTGGCTCGGCTCTTTCCGACGACCTTCGGCTAACTTCGTACCGCCGTAGCGGCAGTTTCGTAGCACCAGCCGCACGTAGTTCACGTAGCGGCTACGTTTCGTAGCCTGTACAGTTCATTTTTCGGTGTATGTGGTTTATTTGGTGTCATAGTTCGTAACGAATGTGTGAATAATTTGGTGTAGTACTCAAATGGTGTGTGTGTTGGATACCAGTAGTTACGTGGTTGCCGATAAGCCTGTTTGATGGTTCGGAAAAATGGTATGGATACTTTTTAATGATAAGTATGATTAGTTAATGGCAGCGCTTAACGTCTTTATGGACGAAAATTTTCTTTTACGATTCTCTGAAAGCCTTTAATTAATTTTGCAAGTTTAAAATTTTGTGAAGATCTTAAATAAGGTTTGATGTTGTTTCATAAAATTATGAAGATCTTTTCTCGCTATTATTCTTAAAACAGTATTTAACATTTTTTTCCGTTTTATATGGTAATGATATTGCGTTGAAATTTTTGAGAGGATATTTACGGCTTGATTAACGGATTATTTAAACGTAAACGTAAAATATTTTTACCTATTCTTACATTAAACTTGAGAACATTATTTTTTGCCACTTTAGTGTTAAAATATTACCTATTAATTAAGTAATTTCCATTTAAACCAAGACCTAAGATGTACCAATTATTCTATCATGAAAACTACGCCTCTCGGTTCTCAGAAATGTTCTCCAATTGTCTCTCGTGACGCTTCACATTACAGTGTCAATATCTCTGCGTTCGATTCAGTCTTGGTACGATTCTTATTTATTTTCGACATTACGATTCTGATTTGATGCAGTGACGGTGATTGTTCTCGAGAATATTTCTTCGGGGACAAAACGCAGAAGTAGGATTAATATTGTATTGAAATGAAGGAAAAATACATTTTTTATTATAATTTTTTAGTTGCCGATGTATTTATTAAGTAAAATGTTCAAAAGGGGTATTTTTATCCAACTATGACGAATTCCAAAAAGATGGTTTTGATTTAGATTATTTCCATGGGTTAACAATGCTAAAGATGCATCTTATAGATGATAGGTAGGTAGTAAAAGAAAATTAACATAATTTTGGAAGAAATTCATAACATTTATTACGATGACAAATTACGTACTTCGCGAAATAGACCCTTGGCCTTTCAAAAGGCTAAATGCACAGAATCTATCCCAAATTCCAGTCTTTATAAGCCCGAACCGAACTTTGCTAACGACATTTGAACTACGTCAGAGCTTAAAGCTAACTATTGCAGTGAGATTAGAGCAAAGATCCGGCCATCGTGAGCCAAGTAGTTTTCAAACAGCTTGTCTTAGCCATCGACTGGGAAGAAGGTTGAATATAATTATTGCATTTGAAGGAATTTAGTATATTGTTCTACTGATTCGTTTATATTTATTTACATTGACATTTTATTATATTCTGTTGCAGTATTGGGAAATTTATTTTTTATTTTAAATTATAAAAAATAATAATAATACTAATATTTTTTTTTTTTTAATATGGGTTTTTGCCTGAATATTTTTATATTTTTTTATTTATTGTAATACTAATGATCTAAGCCTTGCGTCGCACGGTATTGACGACTTGAAAAAACATCGAGAATTCATTATTACTTATAAGTTTAACATTAACGTAGATATTATACACATAAACTTTCCTATCCGTATCAAAATCCGTTGCGTAGTATACAGTGTGTCTGTAAACGGTATGGCGAAAATTAAGGGTGTGGTACAGACTATCAAACTGAACAACTTTCTACTGGGGAGCAATATCGAAATCGTGAAAAAAAAATATTTCGTCCCATATAAAACTTCAATACCTACTCGAACAAATGTATGAGACTACTGATCATTTAATTTATTCTTAATTTTCGCCACAACATATAAAGACATAATTGTATAAGAACAACGCGGTCATGCAGATAGACACGAAAAGCACTTTAATTTATAATATCTGTAGATATAGGCTCTTATTCATAAACGTCCATCAAACTTGTTTTAGTTAAAATGCTGCTAAAGTTCGTTTGTCCTTATCTGTCACTTTGACATTTGTCTTTGTTAGAAAGAGACAAAACCTATTTTAACTTAAATTAGGCATGCTACGTTTTATGAATAAGGGGAAAAGTTTACAAGGTTTTGTAATCTATCATTACTATTATCTATAGTGGAATGAGGTTTGAAATTAATTAATTTCGATTTAGTCTAATAACTGTGATATTAAGTAAACAAAATTTATGGTTTAATTAGAATTGAATTTAAATGTTGTTTGTATTGTAATTATATGGGATCAATAAAAGCTTTTTTATTTTATTTTTTTATGTGAAGATATAGATTTGAGGATTGGTTTTACGATGTCCGAATTAACACTACTCAATAAATTCAAAAATGGAACAGATTTTTACTAATACATCTGTTAAGTAAGTTAAGGGGAACTTAAATGTACTAGTAGATGGTGCAAAGGTACTAATTTTATTAAGTAGGTACTGTTTCTAAAAATGTAACTCGTAACGTAATTTCGTTAATACAGTGGCTAGCTTACGAAGACTAAAATCATGACTTAGA
The DNA here is from genome assembly GCA_905333075.3 of Atethmia centrago. Lineage (NCBI taxonomy): Eukaryota > Metazoa > Arthropoda > Insecta > Lepidoptera > Noctuidae > Atethmia > Atethmia centrago. The sequence goes on from HG995379.1 coordinate 6,676,645, forward strand.
GGTTAATTTATCATTGTGAAACCATGCCTTCAAATTGAAGGTAATATAGGTTAAATACAGGTTAAGTAATCTAATTAAGTTCTACGTACAGACACATAAACTCATGAGTTATTCCTATGGGGATAGGCAGAATCTAACGAGACCTGCTACGCTCCTTTCTTACGTAATTTAAGTCACTTAAGTTCTAGTTTATTTATAAATACTACTACTTGTGATACAGATAAAGTCAACCACATTATTAATAAAAATAAATAATTAAAAAAAAGCCTTTCTAGGCCGACCAAATACAACAATATTATAAAGAAAATAATTTTATTCGATTAGGTATGTAAATACCGAATCTTCAGATACCAGTTTGTTGGTCTAGTTTTCCTTCGACATAGGCCTCCCCTAGTTCCTTCCACTCATCTCTGTCACGAGCTAATCTTCTCCATTTTTTGGTAAGTCATCTTCCCACCTCTTGATTTGACGTCCCATTACTCTTTCGTCCATTTTTCTCGGTTCCGTTCTCATGTGACCAGTCTAGATCCATTTAAGTTTTTTTTTTTATTTTTAATAAAACATCGCTTACTTTTGTCCTTTTCCTTATTTTAGAGGTCGTCCACAAGTCACGTAGCCTTATGTTTAGCATGCTTTTTAACCACATTATTACATGATAGCAACTTGACATGGACATGGACAGCGCTTTTGTGTCATTAAGACGCTGACAACACCTAAACCGCGGTCACTGTCAGATTGCATAGAAAAGAAAGAGAAGCGCGACGACAGAACGCTTGTAATTTATTGCAAAATATGAAGTAATTATCTATTTACTCGGAATTGAGTTTAGTAATCGAAATTAAAAAACAACCAAGTTCTGCATTAGAATAAGACGTACTTGTTATTAATTAAATACGTAATTTATGTTGATATTTAATACAGATATTTTGGATTAGAACTCAAGGTAAGAGGTTAGTTTAACGTTAGTTTGTATCGAGATTTTTTTTTCAAAACGTGTTTTGGTGACAACCAAGTTCTGGGAAATATGTTCAAAATTAACATATATTTTGTCCGCTACCACAAACTATAAAGATTTGGCAATTTTCTTTCTTAAGAGAAGCCTTTTTTGGTCAATTGGGTCTTGTCAGCGCCTTAAGGGTTTTCGTAATTCCAGTTTTACCGTAGTAAGGCGTACCTTACGTTTCTCATTACTACTGTTCTTGCTGACACTTACTAAGCTGTACTTGTGCCAAAAGTACCACATTAAGGCGCAGATATATGATTTCAGTGACTTTTAAATCTGTTATTATTACGCCTTCAAATAATGCAACTAAGTTATGCAAAAAATATATGTTAAACTAGAACGCGTACAAATCAATTCTTTAGGTGAATATTTAAGCATTGTAGTAAAATACTGTATGAAATAAATTCAGGAAATAATGTCCACCCAAAGCTTTTAAAAAACGATAGTACTTTCAAACTACTTAAGATATTTTCATGTTTATTTTTTGTATAAATGGACTATTTTACTATAGTCTATAATTATGTCTATCTTTTCCAATATTCATATTTTCATGACTGAAAGTCAATATACCCTTTAAAACCTAACGGCAGCGCGGCGTGAGCGCGACGTTCATTTGTATGGCCAAAGTCAACGGCGTTTATCCGACCCTTAATAGTTCAATAGCTTGAGATCGAACTCATGACCTCTCTTACTTGTTAATCCACGGTTTAACAGTTGAACTGTTAGTACTCAAATCCTAGTTATTGCGTAGTCGAATTTAGTTCACAGTCTAAGCAAGAAGGCAGCTCGTAAAATAGTTCTTTATATCAGTTCTGTGGCCTTACATTCTCATGTTATTACGTATATGAATTCAAACGTTTGCGTTGGTTCTAGTACACATTTTGTATAGTAATGGCCTATATACTTTCAGGCTCAAGTCTTTAGGTATATACAATTGTTTCGCATAACTACGTGAGTGGATACAGTTTTCCTTTACATAGTAATATTATCGAATATTTAAGTGATTTGGTTTTGGCTGTGTCTATCCTACTAACATTATCCTACTAATATGATAAACACGAAAGTTTGCAAGGATGGATGGATGAATGTTTGTTACTCTTTCACGCAAAAAGTACTAAACGGATTTGGATGAAATTTGGCACACAGATAGTTTATAACCAGGAATAACACATAGGACACTTTTCATCCCGATAATCCCACGGGGTCAAAACTTATGCGCGCGAAACCGCGGGGCGCATCTAGTTATACATATGTATATACCGATATCAAATAGATTTATAATATAGTTACTGTTTCCTAAGTCTGTACTCATGAGTAATATAAGCAAAATCTAGTCAGAGGACATAATCTATGAAAAAAAAACCTAAATCTGATACGATGTTGCGTGATTTATAAGCACACAGGCAGAGAGATGTTGTGTCTTATAATATGTACGAATATCTTAGAAGATTTGCCTATTTTGGGGTTTCTCTGTGGCGCGTCGTTTGAACTAATTCGGAAACACGAAGATTACCGAAACACATTCCCTTCCTGTTTTAACTGTATTGTGTGTGTATTATGATTAGTTGATTGTTTGTTTTTTATTATGATTGATTGATGTGGATGTACTATATATAGGTACACCTCTGCCTTCGTACCTTCGAACCTTCGGAGAATTTCAGTCGTGATATCGTAGTTGTATGTTATGTATATGATCCGTTTTCACGCTCTATTTTATTCTTAGATTTAGTGCACAGTAAAGAGCAAGTTTATCTTGAACATTACTGAGATTGGTCAAGGTAAAAAATGGTTGGGAAACCGCCAATCGCCAACCCGTCTTGAGCAAGCGTGGTGATTAGAGCTCGTGCCTTTTTGGTATGAGAAGATGGCTTTGCAGGTAACGCTTTACTTTATGCAAGGAGCGTAGCAGGTGGCGTTCTATAGTTTTGCCTACCCCCATGGGAAGAAGGCGTTAGTTTATGTATGTATGTAAGATGCCTTTGCCCTGCAGTGAGAAAATAATAGGCTGGTGTTAACCCATTCGTAGCAGTCATTCTTACTGCAAGAGTCCATCAATCTATATTTAGACCAACGAGATATTCCAAGTCACACCTTTTTGTTTTTGGGTCACTCATAATCAGTGATCGGAGTAGGTAGAGCTATTTTTAGGGTTCCGTAGTAAACAAGGAACCCTTATAGTTTCACCATGTCCGTCTGTCTGTCTGTCTGTTTGCTGCAATTTGACATAGGTATACATATTAATCCCGCCGACAAATTGCTAAAACAAAATCTTGATAATATTTTTTTTAGTGTTCCTCCCTTGCACGTAACGTGGGGATGATATTTTTTTCTCGTCTACCCCAATATGTGGGGTATAGTTGGATAGGCCGTTTAAAAATATTGTGGGTCTGTGAACACCACTTTTCGATTCAAGGATCCGCTTGCTAATTTTTGTTAAGGTCGAGTGTCCCCCCACCCCCTTGCCAGCCAAATGGTTGTTTGAATACATATAATGATATTTCAAACTCAAACTCAAACTCAAAGCATTTATTTCAAATAAACCAATTACAGGCACTTTTGAATTGTCAAGGGTTCGGTCAGTCAGTCAGAAAGATGAAGTTAGTTGCCCATTCCAAAGCGTAGTAGGTACCTATGGAGAAGAACGGGCAAGAAACTCCAAGGACACTCTTTTAAATCAACGTATTATGGTTACAAAATATTGTTTACATCATTCATTTTGAAATTATACATGTGAGAACGATGCAAAACGTAAAAGCGTCCGTAATAAAAAGATTACAACAAAAACAAAAGTAATTCAAAAATGAAAGTTAAAATAAGCCGTGGATATTAAAAGGAAAACTATCACAGCTAAGTAAGCTAGACAAGTTAACGAGTTATAATCGACCAACGCAGGAGAATTGACCGTGGCATATAACGATGTACGGGAGAACATGTTTTTCAACCACAATGTTTTTGGGATAAATTCATCCCAACTTCGAAACTACGGAACCCTTCATTGCGCGTGGTCTGACTCGCACTTGGCCGTTTTTTTTGTACTTGCGATACGTTGGCTTAATATGGACACTCCCGGTATCCCGGGATTTGAAATATTATATTATTAAATAAGTTAGAAATTACTTTGTAAAAAGCTATTCACTTTTTTTTTTTATGTATGTCATCTCGTAGTTGAGAGGTCGTGACTACTTAACCGGACTTTTTTGTGGCTGCCTTAAGCGAACTCAAAGCCTCCAGTCAGCAGGGGCGAATTTCTTATAATACTAAGCGACTGCACGCTAAGGGCACCCCCTGTGGGGTACGGACCTCGGCTTAGGGCGTCGCTGGGGGGAGGACAGCAAGGTGGGACAGGCTGGATCTGATCAGAATTATTATTAATCGGGGAATTTAAAACTACAGGCTCAGCTGCGGCGCGGGCTGGCGCTTCGTCGAGCAAGGGTACTATTCACATCATAAGGAATTACTACTTATAGCTAGGTCTACTTATAGCTGTAAGGGTTAGCTCAAATATTGAAGTCTACGTCTAGCGAAGTAGCTGCTTTCGAGCAGCATAATCTTTTAGGCGCTCTCATTATACTCTCCGAAGAATGGGCTGTTTGTCTCAGGACTAGCGACTGGGATTATGAGAGGGGTCTTGTGTTGTACAGCATTTTTTGCAAGGATTTTGTAGTGGAGGTACGAAATTGTCGAGTTAAAAAGGTTTAGAAATGAGAGTTTTAAGGCGATACCAACATAAATTGGGGGCTTTTCCGTAAGCATTTATTTCACTATTACAGCATGTATGGATATTTTTTGTTTGGATATATATTTATTGACTATTTGATTAATACTCTGATTGAAAAAAAAACGCAATTGGACTAAATTTCCTTGATAGAAATGAACTCCGAAAAGACCTCTAGTTTTTTTTTATTTTTTTTCTGTAATTCTTATTAATTCCTAAATATTTCATACCAAAATGTGCGTTAGGTAGGTAATTGAAAACTCTGAAAATATTTTTGATACATAGCTTAATTTATTTTTAAACTATTTTGTATTTGGTTTGGCGCTCTTTCGTTGTTTAATTTTGGTTTCTCTTTTTTTGCATGTGTGGCAGTAATTGACTCTGGCACTTTTTTATGGCCGCCCAGTTCACTATGATTTATTTTTTTACGTATCACTTTATGCGTTATTATTTTTTACTTGATTAAAGAAGGCTTACAGACTAATAACGATATAATAATACACAATTAGACTGCTAATTACAAGGCTCCACAGATAAATATAAAAATATCGAAACAGCCAAAGTTAACCAACATAGTTTTACTAACGAATAATGGAAGATTAAGGTTTTTTTTTGTATTATACTGGTGATCTTTCTTTCAGTCGGCACTAAAAGTACCTTAACCGCTAATACCTAGTAATATGTACTAGGTCCTAGTACAGTCGGCAGCATATCAATTTACCACAAATTGTCAAGTTTTCTGATTCGATTTTCAACTTAACCATCAACATTTTAAGGTTTAAAATAATTTGGAGAAATTTGACAGTTTGTGGTAAGTTGATGTGTTGGCGACTGTATATGTCCAGATAATGTATTTTAAGCACGAAGCCAGAACCACATCATACAGAGGCTAATACATACCGCACACATACAAGCGTTTATCTCGCATAACTTACGCGCGAGTCCAAATTCTCAGAGAGCCTTCTTGCGTCCAACACGCGTAAAACGCCTCATCACGACGTGCACTTGTTCTAGTAATAAAGATTATTATTATTATTATTACTAAATGAAAGTTCAGCGACCTTTGTTACTGACTGTACCTGACGGTAATGCCTTAGCACTGTCTCGCCACTGTGCTCGGTACAGTCAACCTCAAAAATATGACCAAAATCGACAAAAATCATTTCATTGTCAACAATCTTTGTTCGATAATAATCTATACATCACAAAACATTTTTTACCATTGGGTATTTAATGTACTTACCACATTTGATATGGAACACAAATTGTAGTTTATTAAATTAATCAAGTGATTTATTGTCTATGATATTTGAGGATTACTCTACGGTTAACCAAGGTATTAACAGTCAGTTACAAAGGCGAAAGGTTAGAAGGACGATTCCACAGCAGCCACCGGCAGCCAGCTACGCGTAATGAGATACATCCACAGTGTACCAATGCTCATCGTAATGTGTAATTCTTAGCAATGTATCATTGTACACATTGAAACGCGTTATGTTGTTGCATAAATTAGAGTAAGACAATTTGGGGGGGGGGGGGGGGAATAGTGTAGGGACAAATGTAAGTACGTATGGCAGAGCGTAAATTAAGCAAAATGTATTTGAACGAGACGTATGGGTGAACGGGCAGTGACTGCGCACTGGCCCGAGCGAACGCTTCTCCCACGCGGAAATAAATTCGGTATCTAAAATCAGTCTTAACATTGATATTCCGAGACCCCATGGTGTCTCGGAATTTTAAAGAAAAGCCCTGCAGGGCTAGACGAAGCAGTACTCATAAATAGGGTTAAGTAACCTCGTGAACCACGAGATATAAACCCTAAAATGGTATCACAAGACAAATGATTACTTATCAAGCTATACATTTCTAGTATAAGCTGACCTCTCTTTGTACGAAAATCCTATACAATGCGAGATCAGTTTATAGTGGAAATTTGTAGCTTGTTATGGAGCCGTGTGTACATCTATGTTTAAAATTTCACGGTGTAGGTATATGAAATAAATATCACCAATGTTCCATATTTTAAAACCTAGAATTTAAGTGTTAATATTTGATTCGAACCAATACGATAGCTATAATTTTAGGCACATAAATAGAATATAAAAAATGCTTCATGTAATTATTTTCTACTCAAACTAATAGATTTGGGACTCAAAATCTCTGTGTCGAGTTATTAATATTTAGTGCTCAAGTTGTAGTTATTAATATTGGTAATTAAACTGTCGTTCTATTGCTAGGAGTTGAAAGAAATTACTATGGCCCTGTTTCTATGTCAATTCTGAATCGTTTTCATAGCAATTACTGCCAGGAAAAGACAAATCCTGTTTTATAAGTGGCCATGTTGGTTTATGCTACTAATATTATAAATAATTACGAATGTTTGTATGTTCGGATGTACTCAATCACGCAAAAACGGCTGAACGTATTTGGATTATCTTTGGCAAACAGGTAGTTTATAACCTGGATTGACACAAACAATGATTTTTATACTAAATCAAAATCAAAAGTCATTTATTCAAACTAGGCTGCGAATCAGCACTTTTCGAACGTCAAAATTACATAAGACAGTCCCCCAAAACAACCACCCTTCACCACTTCCCAGTGCTTTAGCTGGAAAGAAGTGGTGCAACAAACTCCCCAGCAGCACAGCTGTCTGTTCAGTTAAAAAAAATGGATTCTATACAATAGCATAAAAAAATATTTACACTACGCGCAACACAAAACATTAAATTGTTAGCCATAATTGTCAGCTAACACACCACTATACGAGTATCAACAAAAAAAAAGAAAGAAAAACACCGAAAACTATACTCAAGCAGAAATAAAAACGTAAACAGACCTTAATACCTAAACAAAAGCCTCCAGGCATAAAGGGGGTGCCCGCTTACATATAGTTATAGCTGCAACTCAGTCACAAATGATAAACTAGGACCATGGAAGTAAAATTAATAAACAGTTAATTACTAATAACAAAACAAAACAATGATCAGCAAGACGACCAGTCACAAGCAGCAACCATTCACGAGCATAATGCAAAAATCAGTCACCCTTGCCATATTTGAGGGGAGGAAAAATCTGGTGTAATATCAACAAGCTTTATTTATTTAATTTTTTCAAAAATCATTCTTTAGCGCTCACTTTCGGTAAAGGTAGGACTAGATCCAACCGTTTAGGCAAAGCGTTGTCTGCCACTGCTCATAATACATAAACTCATGCCTTCTTCCCATGAGGGTAGGCAGAAACTACAGAACGCCACCAGCTACGATCCTTACATACTCATTTTGCTACGATTACGTTCAAACATCTGGTCATACACACAAACCAGTTGCGAGTACCTACTACGCTCCTGACCTTTCTGAAGAACATCACCAATGAGGTCACTATATTATAATGTCCTTCTAGGTCGTACCCTCCAGGCGTTTCCACTTTTTTTGGGTCAGTAATTTGTTTTATAAATTCTCGATGTTTTGTAGCAAAATCCTAACAAAAATAAGGGACCTATTGACATAAAGCCAAAAATCCAGTAACACATTTTGCTATCAGAGTTTATTTGCTGAAAACAGTCATGTTATCAAAATAGGAATCTGTTTGCTTAGGACCCTAGCAATTGCCATTTCATAGTGAAATTATTACGAATAAATATTCATTAGATTTTGTAATATTCATAGGCTGGTGGTGTTATCAAGGATGTTATGATAAGCAAGAATGTGGTTGTATGGTGTTTTTTTTTCTTTATAAGCTTACTTTTGTGGTTATAGAGAGAACTTATATTATTAGCTATTGGTTGAAGGGATAAAGTTGTTTATATCTGTAAGCAGATTTTTTTATCTAATCCGATAGTGAGTTTGTTTGTTTGTTACGCTTTCACGCTAAAACGGCTGAACGGATTTGGATGAAATTTGGTATATAGGTGGACCATGACATGAATTTGGACATAGGATATTTTTTATCCCGATATTCTCTCGAGATTGAGACTTATGCGGGCAAACCACGGGGCGCAGCTAGTAATATAATAATCCTAACTAATATTATAAATGCGAAAGTGAGTTTGTTTGTTTGTTACGCCTTCACTCTAAAACGGGTGAACGGATTTTAATGAAATTTGGCACATGGGTAGACCATGACCTGGATTAGGACATAGAATACTTTTTATTTCGGTATACGTAGACGAAGTCGCGGGCAGAAGATAGTATTATAATAAAGAGAAAATATTTGATTGTTTGTATCTTTGTGTTACGCTTTCATGACAAAAGGGCTGAACGGATTTGGATAAAATTTGGCACACGGGTAGAATATGACCTGGGTGAGGACATAGATTACTTTTTATCCCGATATTCTAACGGAATCGAGACCGCGGGATGCAGCTAGTCATAAATATAATGATGTCATAAAGAATTAGAGATATATAGATATTTTGGAAGTTAAACGTAAAAGGAGGCTGAGGTGATAAACACTATAAGACGAACGTTAACGTTAATTAATTAACGTTACTATGATGGGTTATTTATAGATTTCAGTCTTAAGGGACTACAGGACCTAAACGCAAATTTTGTAAGTTTTATAATGCCTAAAAGTATATGATCCACTGCAGTAAACAACATCAGAAAAATATATGATATTCTTCAGGATATAGTAATATGCTAGGTAGATAGTGTGTTGAAAACATAATACAACTAATTTGATACAATAGAAAAAAAACAGGAAGATACCTTTAAAAATATTTTAACGATTAAAAATCATACTAATATACGAGTTATGGCACTAACATTTTCCTTAGAAAGATTCATTTTCGTACGTAACCTGACAGATTCCAATCGACGCTGTGAATATTCAAATAAAACAATAGCATTAATCCTAATATTTTCAACTGTTTTGAGATTCAAAATTTAAACACATTCCAATATAGAACAGTTCCAAATTCAAAATAGCCGGGAAATATGGAAACAACAGAACTTAAAAGTCATGCCTCGTACATGCAATCATTCTGTTTTTTTGTCATATTATTCTACAAGCAATATATTAGCATGATAGTGTTTTAATTTTTTTATCCAATCAATAGATTTTTTGTAAATAGATAATTGCTTCATATTTCGCAATAAATTACCAGCGTTGTGCCATCGCGCTTTCTTTCTTTTCTATGCAGTCCGACAGTGACTGCGCTTTAGCTGTTGTCGGCCTGTTAAAATAAATTACTATTACCGACGTATACTAGCAAGATCCTGCCGGGGTCGTGGGAAGGTACTAATGGGTCACCGAGGCCCCCGCAACACAGGCAACAGGAAGGAATACGGGTGGGTTTTAGTCAGTAAGAGTCTGACACACCCTCCCGCTCCGCCCAGAGCGGGAGAAGTTATTTGATGATTTCCCACCCTTAAAAAAAATAGCAAGATTGGCTAATTTTTTTTGCCAATCTTGATTGGAAAGCAAATTTCAATATGAAATTGCCTGTCATGAACAATCTATGATAAATTATGATAAATAATAATATCACAAAGAGTGGCGTTGAAGAAAATCATCGAGACGAAACCAGTGGCGTTCTGTAGTGTCTGCCTACCCCCATGGGAAGAAGGTGTGAGTTTATCTAATATGAGCAGTGACATACAACACACAGCCTAAATGGTAGGATCTAGAAGATCTTATCACATTTTGCCCAAGAGTTCCTTACATACCGAAAGTGGGCACTAAGAATTTATTTTACACTAGATTTTGCAAAAAAAAAGCGTTCTATGCGTTAATCCAGGTTATAAACTATACAAATGTAGGGGTCCACTAGGCCCGATGCCTGTCGGGGTCGCGGGAAGGTACTAATAGGTCACCGAGGCCCCCGCAACACAGGCAACAGGAAGGAATACGGGTGGGTTTTAGTCAGTAAGAGTCTGACATACCCTCCCGCTCCGCCCAGAGCGGGAGAAGTTATTTGATGATTTTCCACCCAAAAAAAAAAGGTTATAAACTATCTGTTTGCAGCTGATTTTTTCCAGGACTTCAGGTTTGGTCCCATAGACACAAAAAAAAAGGAAACATAAAATTGCCTTGTTTCCTCGAAGGCAAAGGCACCTGGAGGAGCCTGTAGCACACCCACATTTCGCCAGATATGTTTTAGTTCCATGTAATAGGGGTCGAGCCTATTGCCACCAACCGGGCACGCATCCAAACTCCGGGCTGCTACTGAGATATTCCAGATAGAAAAACCCAAAAAAAAAATTGCGTGACCCGGGAATCGAACCCAGGACCTCAAACTCAGCAGAAGCGCTTGCGACCTCTAGACCAACGAGGTAGTTCCCATAGTAAAAGTTCATTTAAGAAGTATTGCTTATATGCTTATACAAGGTGTCGTTTTGCAACCTCGTCAAATTTCAGGAGGCTGCTACGAGTATGAAAGACATACCTATTCAATAATTAATACATACTTGCTTTTTAGTTACTTAAGTTTGAAAGTATTTTAGAATACACCACTTTCACAGAACATTAACAGAATAGAACAGAATCACCCCGTTGCGTATGCGGTAGTGTGTGTGTAAAAGGGCAGTTACAGTGCGGTATCACACGGACCGCGTTTTAACATCACTGTCTCACAATTAGTTTAATTTCCAAAAATTAGAAAAAAAAATCTACTTATTTTATTATTGATTCTTGTCGAGAATCATTAGCATAGTTACCTCCTTGAATTTGACGAGGATGCAAAACGACACCTTGTATAATACTGATCTTACAACGCCATCGTGGATTAAACAAGAATGACGACTTTTTTCTCGTTTCATGTCTCTATGAGAAGACATCATCCACCCTGCACTGGAACTATTTCAGCCCGGTTAAAGTAGAACTACACTCAATTCGTGTTCACATCGTTACTACCCGTATCAGACTGTATAAATCCTTTAGCACCGATCTGCATACTCACTGCAGTGCGCTGTGCGATACTGTACCTAAAGCCTTTTTCGGGACGCCTCTGTGCTCCGGTTTTAAGACCTCAGTAACAAGTTTCTTCAGGTATTTTAGTATGCTGGGGGAAATTGGAGACTGGGCTATAAGATTTTTGTACAGGGAAATACGTTCTTAGAAGGTGTCTGTAGCTTTTGAAGATTTTCTGTATGATTTCTAGGGAGTGATGTGTCTTGCACATTGCAAGTACCTACTCCTGAATACCAATTTAACTAAACTATGTGCTAGAAGTGGATTCTCGTCAATAGCACTAAGTTAGTGCAGCGAAATGCAGTGAGAAATTTAATTACTACTAATTCGCCAATAAAATTATTGGGGATTTCACCCAATAACTGACTTAAAAAATAGTAAATTAGCAAAAGCATTCCTACCAAGCAAAAATTTGTGAAAAAGTGTGCCGTTTCGTAAATACCCAGCCACATCTTCAATTTTATCTCTAGCTCTCTCAGTCACTTCTCTACTATCCATCAGCAAACAAACTTTTCAAACAACCATTTAGTTCAAACTAATAAAAAATCTTAAATTACAAGGCCAGACCAGCATTTAGCCTACAGACAATTGAGAAAATAAGCCGCTGAAAAGTTATTAAAAAGTTGAATAGGAAGACTATGCTTTAAAAATATATTTTACATTCAAGGAAGCCTTGCCTTGTCAGTAAACGCCTTTGTCTTAATATTTATTGTTATAGAACCCACGTAAATTGTTCTTGCTACTTCGAAATTTGTATAACATTTTTGGGGAACTTTGTTACTTTATTGTTCGATAATACTCAGGAGATACGTAAAGATAGCTATTTTATTGTCCAAATGAATTGATGTTTCTTAACTAAAATTGTCTTGACACTTTTGTGTTTGTTTGGGGACTTCATGTACCGCGTCATGTACCTTTTACGTAGGTACTTAAATTCAGAAGAACTTTAAATGACTATAATTGGGCGCCTGCTCTTTACCTTAGCAAAGAAAGTAAAAGTGTCTTGACACTTTCGTGTTTGTTTGGGGACTTAGGTGTACTTGTTGCAAATCATGACCGCGCGTTATGTACATTTTACGTAGGTGATTATATTGAGAAGAACTTTAGATTACTATAGGTCATTTTACGCACGCTCCTTACCTTAGCAAAGAAAATAACTAGTGAATTAATGCAACCATCCGTAGATAGGTAGAAAGTACATGTTTTCGGAATGCCCAACTATCTAAAGTCGAATTATTAATTCATCGGAGTAATCCGACATATGCTAGCTGCCACTTTGTGTAATAATATGTTAATATTTATTGTAATGGTGATCGTTTAGTTTAATCGATTTATATAATTGTAAAATAAATTTATATGAACTTTAAATTACTATAATTGGGCGCGAGCTCCTTACCTTAGCAAATAAAATAACTAGTGAATTAATGCAACCATCCGTAGGTAGGTAGAAAGGTACATGTTTTCGGAATGCCTAACTATCTAAAGTCTAATTATTAATCCACCGGAGTAATCTCACATGTGCTAGCTGTCGCTTTGTGTAATAACACATAACATCAAACCTTATTTCCCCGAAGGGTTCGGCAGAGGTGTACCTGTAGTACACCCATATTTCGCCAGTTATGTTTTAAGTCCCATTTAATAGGGGGCGAGCCTATTGCCATTAACCGGGCATAAATCCAGACTCCGGGCTGCTATTGAGAAATTCCAGATAGAAAAACCCAATAACACTTTGACCGACTCGGGAATCGAACCCAGGACCTCATGCTCAACAGTAGCGCTTGCGACCACCAGATCAACGAGGCAGCATTTGTGTAATAAAATGGTAATATTTATTGTAATGGTGATCGTTTAGTTTAAGCGATTTATATAATTGTAAAATAAATTTATAATAATAAGTGTAAAAGTCTAGAATACAATAAATATGACCATTTTATTACACACAGTGACAGCTAGCACATGTCAGATTACTGCAGTCAATTAATAATCCGACTTTACATTTAAATGACTGGCCGTGTACACGGAAAAAAAAGGATGTCTTAAATTAAGACAATATCCTTTTAGTCAAGACAAATATTGATTCATCTAAGGGGAAAACAATATATTATTGAATGAAGTAAAATTTTGTCTTAGTTTTATTGTCTTCTTCGAAGACATTATACTTAAATGAAGAATTATTAAGTTTAATTTTAAAAATATTATTTCTCTCTTAGAATATTTTTTTTCAATTAAGATTATTATAGTCTTGAATCAAAAATATTTGCTTAAGTCAAGAATAAAAACCAAGTATTTATTATTCTTAATTTGAGTAAACAGTTTTTCTTGGACTGAGTACATTTACTTACGTTATGAAAATATTTACTTGGATTGAAACAATTTTTCTGAGAATATTGATATTCTTCGCTGAAGAAATCCTTTTTTTCCGTGTAGGTTTCGCCTCAGGCTTACCTGTTGTAAGCTCAACTGGTTTAGGATTAAACTTATCGACAAACCATCAAGTTCACCCTTACCAAATAAAAACGTCCTTAGCTAAGTGTACGTGATGAAAACACGAATTTCTCATGCTTTTGCTATTATTGCAAATTTTTAAGACTTTACTACTACGAAATATAAATAAGAAACTGGCCAAGTGCGAGTTGGACTCGCATACGAAGGGTTCTGTACCGTATTAAGTACAAGCAAAATACTTCGAATAAAACACATTTCTTGTATGAGGTCCCCTTTAATTATTAACTTTATTTAATTTTTATTCGACGGCAATAGAAATACACAATCTGTGACAATTTCAATTGTTTACTTATTTCGGTTCATGAGATACAGCCCGCTGACAGACAGACAGACGGACAGCGGAGGCTTACTAATAGGGTTCCGTCTGGCACCCTTCTGGTATGGAAACCTAAAAAAAGTAAAACTACATATAGATTGACATCGTTGAGCTTCTTAAGTTTTGAGTAGAGCTGCACGATTACTGAGAAATGCGAGCACAAACTGGACGGGTCCACGCAAATCTATATGGTTCTTTCCTTAAAAGACCATTTTAGATACCAATCTATTTGTCTTATTTTATTATTTATTTAACAGTTTATGTGCGCATAAACAGACAAGAAGAAAACAACAGAAAAATACGTACAAAGGTGATGCTTATTTCTAAAGAAATTTCTTCCAGCATACCTGCGGTAGGAAAGTAGACAACGTGTTTAAGAGTAGAAGAGAAAACAAAATACATAAAAACAAAAAAAAAAGATTCACTGATTTAAATATACAATAAGAGAATATACTTACATAAATACATGCTTCTAAAATAAATATCACTAAAATACTTATATATATACCTATAATAGAATAAAGTAATAAATACATAATATGCAACTATGGCAAAGTGGAAAGATAGTGTTCTTTCACTTTTCTTTTAAAAACAGCAACAGTTAGGCAGTTCCGAATGTTAGGAGGAAGTGAATTCCACAACCGAACGGCGTGCACAGTGAAGGAGTAGGAGTAGAAGTCGGTGGAGCGGGGAGGGGATTTAAGGAGATTTCAGGTCTACATGGTCCTCACCCTCACATGATACGACCAAGCTTATGTTCTGCACATTAAAATAGACTGTGACCTCTGAGTTTGTTTCGGTCTTTCTTCTCTGAGTAGTCAGATAGGAAACGCCGACCTCATCTAGTTTTTTTAAATACGTATATGTTTGACGTGTAATTTTTTTTTTTACAAACCTACTTACAGAAATAAAATCATTTATCATTTATGGCCAAACAGGAAATTTAAATTATATTTGCCTTCGTCACGCTAAGAAGAAGAATGGCCGATTAATCCAACGCTATTCTTTAACTCAGCTAAAATGGACACCGACGTAACATCTGCCAACTGTAGAAATTAAACAAAACTTTACATTGAATTAGCTTCACGATCTTAATTAGGAACGGTATTCCAAATCTTATCTAAAAACTTTGAGTGAAACAGCTGCAGTTTAACTTTGAACTAATTCAACTTTTTGTAAGAATACAACTTCTAATGTGCGTCGAGCCGTAGCTCTATTTGAATTAGTCGTAAGGAGTTTCGGTGCTATATTGATTAACGCTTTTTTTTTTGTATATCATCATCTATGTTTTGTATATCATATAGGCATCTCGCAGGTCAACCTAGAAGGACGTCGTCGGCTGTTTAACCAGGTTTTTCTGTGGATGCCTCAATAATTTAAGGCCTAAAGTCAGGGCATAAAATTTAAAAATTAAGCGTTTACACGCTATAGTATACCCACATAAAAAATAAAGTCTAGACTAAATGTAGGTATACTATAGCGGACACCTCTGCCCAACCCTTCGGGGATTAAAGGCGTTATGTTACGTTATTTTCGTTTTAGTAGCAGCCCGGAGTCTGGATTTGTGCTCAATTGATGGCAATAGGCTCAACCCCCTTCACAAAGGACAAGAATGTACATACTATAGGTGCTTACACCTCTGCTCACCTCTTCGGGGAAACAATGCGTCATGTTATGTTATATTTATTTCAGATATAATTTATAATACGAAGTTAGAAACTTGCGTAAAATTATAATTATCTTAGAATTCGTCTTCTAGTCGTTTCGAGTAAATATTATCATTTAAATCAAGCTCATTACCTCTCACTTCTTCCATATAAAAACACTACAAAGTGAAAAGTAACTTTAATTTCGGAAGTTGGTGTCTTTTGTTTTGTATTTTTAATTTTTGCCACCGACTTCCGAAATTAAAGTTATTTTTCACTTTGTAGTGTTTTTTTTTGTACAAATTTTTATTCTTGGCGTTGTTGTGGTACCTACCCCACACATATTCGAATACCACTAACTGCTATGCAAATAACAGAGACAGAAAGTTATTATAACACCATCCTCAACTCAAAAACTACGCAAGCAAAGTTAATAAAAGTTTATATGGGACTACTGCCCAAGCCTCAAAAATACAAAAACATACATGCAGATGGACATACCTCCTCGTTTTTTGAAGTCGGTTTAAAATGACAGAGACAGCTGTAGCTGTAGAGACAGCTGTAGACAGCTGTGTGTGTAATTGATGAAATTCATAAAATTAAATGCCAATTATGTGTAGTTCAAGTAATTGGTATTGATGGGCCTGTACACCCTGTAGGTATGTTTAAAATATAATTAGGCGAAATTATTACAATATAAACCAGTAACTTACAACGGGGCATTACCCTTTACCCACTTCTCCTCAAGAAGTTATAGTCACAACTAAGCACCAAACTGGGTACTGTGGACTAAGTTACAGGATACCTGTAACTTAGTTCATATGAACTAAGCATACATATTAATATATTATGAGCACTGAGTCACCTGGCTTACCACTTGGGAGTTGGTAGGGACCCATCCCATTACTATAGTATACCTTTAAGCCATATCATATCTAAATACTTGTAACACTCGAACGTTGATAAAGTAACTATGTAGGTATCTCAAAATTATCAATTTTTATTACAGTAGGTATCACATAATACCTCTCACCTACAGATAGTTAGATTTACAATTCAAAGCCTACGGTAAATAATTAGATTTACAAATCAAAGATTACGGTAAAACCTATCCCATCAAAAACGTAAATGTGAAAATGGGAGCCAAGTTCAATATTAAGAACATGCGTGATTATCGATTTCGACGACAAAATAATTTTGATCTAAATGGGTGCCAAGTTGTTTAGATAATCCTGAAATTTATTTATAAGACATACAACATTCTAAAACAAATTTAAAACACAATTTCTTTTTTTTTTCTGCTACAACAATATTTGCTATTTAATCGGTTAAGGACAGCTAATGAGACACAATTGATTTTCCATTGTTTGGCACCACATGGGTACGCTATGGGCTTCAAGTTCAAAACTATAACTTTTAAATTTGAACAGTCGAATAATTTACACAAAGCTGATATAAATACATACATACACAATCAGCCTATAATGCTCCCACTGCTGGAACACAGGCCTCCTCTCCTATGAGAGGGAGTGGGCCGTAATCCACCACGCGGGCCCAGAGCGGGTTGCTAGATGTCACATGTCTTTGAATTTTTGGTTCTCGGACATGCCGGTTTCCTCACGATGCTTTCCTTCACTGTTTTGAGAGTAGTGGTGATGAAATAATTTACACAAAGTAAAGCGCCTGTCTGGGTTTGAACCTACGACCTATTCTAACCTACTCGCCCACCACCACTGCTCACAAGCTGATATAACTTAGGATAAATTGAAGCTCAAGACTTGCCTTGGCTAGTTTTTACCAGCAAACCAAATTTTTTGAAGTTTAAGTGACCTTAAATTATATTAAAAATAGTAACTTAAATAAAAACAATGAGATAAGTTGATTAGCTAAATATAAGATAACTCATATAAGAAGACTTGATTATCAGAGGAAAAGATTTAGACCCGCGTTAGCGTGTCAAGCAAAGTTCAAGCCAAGAAAAACCATTCTATTTCGTGTACACACAGCTGATGCGTCGCCAGTTTTTCTTGGCTTGAACTTGGCTTAACACGCTACCGTGTATCTTGTCCACTGAAAATCTGTAAAGAAAGCTATGAAAGCTGAAAAAACACATACATACTTGTTTATTGAACTGTCAAAAGGTACATAAATGAAAAAGCAATATAAGGGCCTAGAAATATTCTCGAACGTAATAATTACCCTCAATTTCGTCTCTATCGAGAGTTTATTCCCCAGAAAATAATAGCGAAAATAATAATCAAACAATATTTTATCGTACATCTAAAGCTAAGTTTACGTGAATTAGTTATTATTTCGGTATTCCAATAACATATTGACCTCGTCTAGACATTATTAAGTTTGTGTAGTATAAAGGGTGATGCACACTCGACAGTCGCGACCACAGAAATTGAATTACGGTAATAGAATTGAGATGGTGTTAAAAGGGTACCACGACTGGTGTCGATAAATTCAATCAATAACTAGCACTTGAAATTACACACTTCTAAAGTTAAAATAAAATAAAAGGGTAATGGTACTGGTATTAAATTACTGAATATTAACGTATCTCCTTTTTATTCAAATAAAAAAGTAATCATTTATTTATTTATTTAAAAGCTCACGCTAGGTAACATCAGTGTTGTTTCGATAAAAGATGGGTATGGCCATTACAGATGAGTAAGACCCTGTCCTTCAAACTAGAAAATTCCAATATTGTATCTTGAAGGACAGTGTTCTTCAGTGGGATTGACACGACTTACAAAATATTTATAATTGCGTAATCATTCCAATGTTAACGTATTTATTAAAAAAAAAAAACAACATTTTGTCATATTTCTATGGGAATCAAGCACACAATTATTATGACACGCTTTATTAATTCAGATTTCTGTGGTGGCAATTAATTTGCAACTCAAGATGGTTGCGACTTTAACGGCTGATGAGATTTTCATTTTAATACTAAATTATATTCAGTAAGTGTAAAACTTCAAACCATTATTGTAATAAAGAACATTAATTTGAGTGTTGAATATATGGTAATACATAGTTTTAATAGAAGTCTGCTAAAATAAGTGCTAAACAATTTACATAAGTAAGGATTACTGTGTTTTTGATTTATTTAAGTTAGTCAGCACCAAAAATCGTTTCGAACCTAGTTTTGAATCATAGCTAGTTATATGAAAATAATATAAATATTGGTGACATTTATTTATATTCACCACCATTATCGTTACATCTTTCATCGACTATATTTTCCTGCGACCAAGGTCGCAATAATCCAATATGTAAGTTCCCTTACAATATGAGCACTTGATAAATATTGTTCCTTTATAGAAATAACAGTGTTTCCTAATCTTTGTTTTTGATTACATTTGGTGAATAAACTTTCTGAGTCAGCTATAAGTATTAGATTATTATTTGAAACTAGCTGCTGCCGGGGCTTTTGTACAAAAAGAAAAAACAACCGACTTCCAAAAAAAACACTAAAAAGTAAAATAAATACTTTAATTTCCGAAGTCGGTGTCTTTGGTTCTGTATTTTCATTTTTAGCTACCGACTTCCGAAATTAAAGTTATTTTTCACGATTTAGTGTTTTGTTTTTCGACGTACATTTTTTTTTTGTAAAAAACTTTTTATTATTTTTCTCTTTTTAGTTCTGGTACCTAGCTACTCCACTCCAATTCGTACACCACTACTTGCTTTGTACACAACAGTGACAAGATGTTTTGTAACATCATCAACATACACCGAGTGGATTAAATACGTATTATTGAAGCTAACTCAAAAACTACCCATCAAAGTTAATAAAATTTATATGGGACCACGGCGAAAGCTTTCTCTACCAAATAAAACAATTATAAAAATGAATTCTTAAACAAATAAGTTATGCCCGAACATATATATAATATATATAAATGAATTGAGGAGCTTCTTCCTTTTTTGAAGTCGGTTAAAAATAATTTATTTATAGTCAGAGTGCAACTCGTGATAATTCCGATAAGCCCAAACACGGCTACGAGACATTGTTTTATTACGGAGTTCCAGTGCCTATCTTCCAGCTTCATCATCAGATCAGTTTGATAGTACCATTTTGATCAAAACCATTTATTTAAATTTGCTTTGTCATAGTCGCTTAACTAACATAATCGAGATTACTTTTCGCCACCCGTGAACTACTTATCATTGAGGAGTTCCAATCTTTGGCTTTCTTCATCAGTTCCACTTCACCAAATGATACTTTCTGAATGCAAGTGCTGAATTTGTTGATGAAAATACAAAAATCGCTATATGTATGCGCCTATTAATTGAGGAGTTCCCTCAATTCCTCATGGATCCTACCATCAAACCTGGATTTTTATAAAAATAAGACTAATTTGGAAGTATATTTAAAAATAAAAAAAAAATAGTATTCCAAATCGGTTAATAAACGAAGGAGTTATAAGGTCAATCAATCAACTCAGCCTATAACAGTCCACTGCTGGACATAGGCCTCTCCCAGGCTGCGCCACAACACCCTGTCCTCCGCCTTCCGTATCCAGGCCTTAAAATATCGCCGCGATGATGTCGCGTGTGTCAGGTGTGGAGTTTGATTCGTAGAGTTTCAACTGAATTTTATGGCACGGCGAGACTGTCATTGCGATTTTCTCGCCCATCGATTTGGCGCCCTATTGTTCACTCTCGTTATTATATAAGGAACTTTCTAAACTCAGCGGTTTAGGCTGTACGTTGTCTGTCGGTGAATTAATTTAACTTGTGAAGCCCGGCGCGTATTCTATTCGGAGCCAAGCAATGGAAAATCAATTGTGTCTCATTAGCTGTGCTTGACCGATTAAGATTTTCATTATATAATCAGCCTATAATGTTCCCAGTGTAGTTTACAGGCCTCTTGTCTGTGAGAGCAAATGGGTCGTAATCAACTACACGGGCCCACTGCGAGTTGGTTGATACCACATGTCTTCAAATTTTTGGTTCTAGGACATTCTGGTTTCCTCACGATGTTTGCCTTCACCGTTTTGAGAGCATTAGTGAGGAAATAATTTACACAAGTAAAGTGCCTGTCTGGGTTCGCACTTATGACTTAAATTTCGTAAATCACGGCCGTTGCCACTGGACCACCACTGCTCTCATTTGATTTTGATTAAGTATACATTAAAGGCTGTTTTTTTTGTGGTGAACATAATTATTCAAAGGAGATACTTTATAATTACAAACAGATTCATATTTACTCTGTCACAATAACGTATTTTGCCTGCAGTATATATTAATTTCAGATATATTTACGAAATATGATGCAATAGGCATAAACATGCTAGCTTACTTTATTAAAAAATATATCGCGTGTGGACTGGGCGTCAACGTTATTATAAAGTTTTCATGTTTATTAATTAAAAATCGTTCTTACTACTAATGTGAACACGGTTATGTTCATAAAAGCAAAACATGACGTTTTCATTAAGTACAAAATTAATTTGAATGTCACTCAAAATCCTTCATCTAAAATTGGAAACTCTAAAACACTGGATGGTTATTAACTCTTTAAATAAGATCCATGAATGAATACGAAACTCAACATTAAAGCCATAATAGGTAAAACCGGCGTTACGAAACAGTTTTAAGAAAAGTTTTCATGTTCAATACTAAAGTCTTACTTACTCGCTTAGTTCATCATCTGCCTAGCCTTTTCCCAACAATTTTGGGGTTAGCTTTGAGTCTCAAACTCAAACTCAAAGCATTTTTTGCAAAAAAACAAATTACAGGCACTTTTTAATTTTCAAGGGGTCGGTCAGTCAGAAAGATGAAGCTAGTTGCCCATTCCAAAGCGTAGTAGGTACCTATGGAGAAGAATGGGAAAGAAACTCCGAAGACACAATAATAAATCACAACAATAAATCAACGTATTATGGTTACAAAATATTGTTTACATCATTCATTTTGAAATTGTACACGTGAGAACGATGCAAAACGTAAAAGCGTCCGTAATAACAAGATTAACAAAAAAAAAAAAAAACAATTCAAAAATTAAAATAAGCCGTGGCAGCTAAGAGATGACCAGTCTCTACTGACAGCGCCCGTTCACGAACATGACGCGTGGATTAGCACCATTCAACTCAACCATTTTGAAGGGAGCTAAATGATCAACACACGCGCCACCATCAGCGAGACATTAGAGTGAGCACGACATACTCCCAGCCGCCAGGGCACATTCAAGTCAATGAGAGACGTATCCAGTAAATGGCAGCTTTTTAGTAGGTAAATAGTACTCACATAATAATGTGCTGTGCAGCTATATCTCTAACCGGACGCAGCTGAATACCAGTATTTTACATGGAGCGACTGCCTATCTGCTCTCTCAGTAATTGGGTAACACGATACCCCTTGGTCAGACTTTTGGACTTCTGACAACCCGTAACGACTGTAAAAGTTCTACGAATAACAGCCGGGCCCAACGGCTTAACGTGCTTGCGTAGGAAGTGGTCTCGCTATGTAATGGATGGTCACCCATCCACGGACCGACCACGGCAAGCTTAGCTTAACCTTCGATCACCAGTACGGCTGTTATTATAGCCATGACCCTTGCTTACTCTCTTGGTCCCTACTTCTATTATTCCTAAGTCATTTGTAAAGCTAATCTATCGAGTATAGTGCCCAGGGGTGTAAATTTATGAAGCTCTGTATAGTTTGAATATGCTACGGTTCGTTGCGGCAGCCTTGGGGTACAAATAGATAGACACTTGGGGTACAACTTTAAACAACAAGCGAAAACCAGCGGTCATAAAAATGTAGTCATGTGTGTGTGTAGTCATGTAGGTATGGCAATCTCAAACAAATGCCAGTCACGAGTGCGCTTGCACTCACTGTACGTGAAGCGGGTCTATGTGTGCGTGCGTTTCCACTCGTTGAATGGCGCCAACCTTCTGTATTTATCTATTTCGTGTCTTACAAGACCTAAGTGTCCTTGAAAAATGCACGCACACATTTACACAATCGACGTGAACGCCATCTAACGACGACGCCCATGTAACTAACGGCATAGCGAGGTTACGCCCGATTATTCTAATAGATGGCGCAGCAACGACGCGCAAGTTCTTACTTGCGCGTACAGCGCGATAGTATAGATCTTACAAAAAATAGATAGGGCAATGAAATTATTTTTATTTGTTTTGTGTTACTTGAAAAATTAAGGATGTGTTCCTAACTAATATTATAAATGCGAAAGTGAGTTTTGTTTCTTATGCTTTCACGCTGACACAGCTAAACGGACTTAGATCAAATTTGGGACATGGGCAGACCATGATCTGGAGAAGGACATAGGCTACTTTTCATCCTGGATCGCGGGCAACAGCTATTTTTAAATAAAACTGATTCAATTAAACTATAACATTTTTATCACAAAAATAATAACAAGTGGCGCCCTTTATACATCTTTATGGTTTACACTAAGCACTAAGGGTTTTTCAGATTTACATCATAAAACATTTTAGTTATATGCTCTTTTTCAGGTTAACATTATGTGACATGTAGTTTTAAGCTCTTTTTCAGGTTAACATTATGTGACATTTAGTTTTAAGCTCTTTTTCTGGTTAACATTATGTGATATTTAGTTTTAAGCTCTTTTTCAGGTTAACATTATGTGACATTTAGTTTTAAGCTCTTTTTCAGGTTAACATTATGTGATATTTAGTTTTAAGCTCTTTTTCAGGTTAACATTATGTGACATTTAGTTTTACGCTCTTTTTCAGGTTAACGTTATGTGAAATTTAATTTCAAACTTTTTGTTAGGTTTCTATCTAATGGTCCGTGATTTGAGATCTCATATAACTTTTCCAAAACATGGGAAACGTTAATAATCCTATGTACAATTTGGATGTTCTTTTCAGGAGCACCTATAGTTTTCCATCTGAAAAAGAAATGAATACAAATTAATATAATTTCTTGATAAATAAGATACATTTTTATTCGTATAAAACATTGAAATATTAAACCTACAAGAATTCTAAGTAATCAGTCTAAGTAAAATGTGTTTGCGGAAAAATCTTATTCAATAATAATTTAAGTTTTCTATAATAATCATTAATTTAACCCATCTGTTTCTCGGTTTTCACGTTGGACATGATATTGCCTTACAAGCCACCTAAAATTCCATTATTATTTTTAAAACCAATTGAAACAAATTTAAACGTGTTTGTGGCAAGGTGATGTTATAAATATTACTGTCTACTAATGTCTACTAAAGGCTTCTTCTAGAACATGCTTAGATGAATATGTACTTTTATCAATAACTTCACAATCGTGATCTTTCTGTGGCACCTCTGTTTTCAATCTATAAAAATATTGAAGATTTTAAATTACGTAGAAGTGTCAATTCTAAATATTGTAGTTCTATGATGTATTGTAGTTCACAAGATAGGTAATTAAATTTCGTTTATTTTTGTATTTGACTTTGAAAAATTGTTAAGCTGCAAGTAAAAGATTAGGTAGGTACCTAATTATAGTGCCTATGTATTATAAACAAAATCAATAAAATTAAATTCTTAGTTGTGACAAATAACATCGCAATTTTCAGATGAATCAGTTATTTCGTCATGCCTATTATCAAATAAGCCGAGGTATTTTTCTGAAAAAACAAAAACATTTGGTAGTTTTAGCTTCTATTAATTGTTATTATAGCTTATATAAGGTGGAGGTTCTTACGTATTGGAATAACTTCCGTGTTGATATATTCGACCGTTTTTCTCCTGTAAAAAATAATTCGATTTTAAAAGTTTTTTTTTTTTTTTAATTTATATACTTAATTATAGAAATGTATTTAATAAATATATGTACATCGTAGTAGTTTAAATAAAAAACATTATTCCTGAGATTTGAAGCCAGGCATTCTAAACTGTAAATCCACACTTCTTCTAAATCCGCTACTGTATCATTTGAAAGAGGCACCGAAAATACAGACCATATGAACTGATGGCACTTA
This sequence comes from Atethmia centrago, assembly GCA_905333075.3. Classification (NCBI taxonomy): domain Eukaryota; kingdom Metazoa; phylum Arthropoda; class Insecta; order Lepidoptera; family Noctuidae; genus Atethmia; species Atethmia centrago. Next base: position 6,701,710 of record HG995379.1, read on the forward strand.
CTTAAACGTTTCCAAAATTCATAGTTTTATGGTTATAAAAATAAATATTTAGTAATAATAAAATGCTCTATCTTACCTTTTAATTTCGTTCATAAGTTCTGCATTTGATTTATATGAACGTTTTTTTTAATTTTTAGTCCTCACAACGGTTTTCACTTTCTTTCCCATGACATTCCATTTCTTTCTTCTTTTTTTTTTTGCTTTTTCTTTTTTTGTTGATTTTTCTTTTACAAATGATACAATTTTATAACAAACTACTTTATTACGCTATTTTTACTTAATGTATTTTATATCTACATGAAATAAAAATATTTACGCAAAGAAAATATGAAACAATGAATTCACAAACAAAACTTTACAAAAACATTAAACAATCGGGAGGAAATAATGCGGCGAAAAGAACGACACGTCTATATAGCATCAGGCCTCGGCCGGCACTGTCGGTACACAGGCGTTTACGCACACATGCGTACGTATTATGCTCGAAAATAAGAACATACGATTTACAATAAATCCATTGATTAGATCAAAAAATTAAAACTTTATTATGCTAATATGTTGCTTGTAGAATAATCTGACAAAACTTGTAGAAAAATCAGATTGCATGTATATTAGTATGATTTTTACGAGTTAAAAGAATTTTTTAGAGGTAACTTCGTGATTTTTTTCTATAGTATCAAATTAGTTATATTATGTTTTCAACACACTATCTACCTAGGATATATCCTGAAGAATATCATATGTTTTTCTGATTTTGTTTACTTCAGTGGATCATATACTTTTAGGCATTATAAAACTTGCGTTTAGCTCCTGTAGGCCTCTTAAGGGTGGAGGGTCCTGCCGGGGTCGCGGGAAGGTGCTAAAGGGTTACCGAGGCCCCTGGCAACGCAGGCATCGGAAGGAATACGGGTGGGTTTTAGTCAGTAAGAGTCTGACATACCCTCCCGCTCCGCCCAGAGCGGGAGAAGTTATTTGATGATTTCCCACCCAAAAAAAAAAGGGCTGGAGGTTACTTAGAGAGGGGTGAAACGTCGCAAGTTTCAGTATAGGTGTTATTATTTAGCACGTATTTTCGTAACATTATTATTGCTTTTAATTAAAATAACGATAATGTAAGGAAGTTGTGGTTTCTTTTTGGCTATTAAAGGTTGTTTTTGGTTAATGCGAACGTAAGAGGTCAGGTTTTTTTGGATTGAAATGAAATTAATTTTGAAAATATAACTGACTGTATTTAAAACCTATGTAAATTTCTTCCTTTTGTATTCACATACATCCTATTGATCCTATTCTGGCTAACCCATGTTTAGTCTCTTTAGAACCAGTTGATTCCCAACCTACAATTTATATTCCACGTTAACATCATACGACCAAATAAAAACAAAACAGCTTCCTACCCCAATCAGCATGCAAATTCACCCCCTTTCAACCCAAGTATCAATAACATAAAATTTCGGCATCTAGTCTGACATATTTCATTTTATTCGACAGCCAAGGCTCAAAACTCGTTTTATTTAGCTACAAGAAGGGTCAACATTCATTTTATTTTGTTACAACCAAGGGTCACGACTCATTTGTTTTTGTTGAAGAGTATTCCTCATTCTAACGAATATCTGTTTAATTTTGTCGGGAATTCGTAGTGACGATGAAATGGAAGTAGGTATTAGAGGAAAGGGTTCGTGTTCTATCCTGTACTGAGTTCTTACAGTTATGAGTTCATTTGAAGTAAGTTGGGGTCTATTTTCACTTACGATGTGTAGACGAGTGGTGATTGGAGTAACGGGGTGTTAGGAGTAGTTTAGCTAATCAGTGACTGAAAGAGTCTAATATGTTTTATTGAATTCAAATGTGTAACTTATACAGGTTCAAATTATATTTATTAGCTAAACTCGACATACGTTTCTATATAAACATAATAAAATAAAAAAATATGAGTTTTGATTTTGTTTTTGGGTCAACCGCCGCTGATTCTGTAGTTACTTGAAGTATGAGTTGAGACCACGGAGCAAATTTGCTCCGTGGTTGAGACAGACAGTTTTTTTTGTTTTATCGTGTTAGATATCGATACCCATCACGTCTGTGGAGTTTTGCTAGCTAATTTTATTTTATTTTATTTTGTTTTGTTTTATTTTATTTTGTTTTATTTTATTTTATTTTATTTTTTATTTTTTTATTAGGGTCAACAAACAGCAGTATATTAAATATTACACAAGATTGAAGTACTAAAATAATATAATTAACAAATACACTACTCACGACGTTATCCACAGATTACCATATAAAATACTTAGCATAGGTACTGTTAATAATAACAATAAGGGCAAGCTAAAAGGTACTCAATACAGAGTTTAAATTATAACTCGGTTTGTTATAAAATGTATCTCAGAGAATATAAAATAAAGTGAAAAAAATCTAATAAAATCTGCATCTTAATACTAGGGACAAATTTGACCCTATACACAGGGTGGCATTGACGCGCAACTTATTACCATGGATTCAGTACATGATTTCGGAACCCCTGCGTCGAAATTTTTCTTCGGGTATTTTTCTACGCTAGAATCATGTGCTGAATTCATGGTTACAGTTGACTACTATTACTAATAGTAAGACAGGTTAGCAAAACAGGGTTCAGTATACAGCTGTATACCGGACTAACATTGTCCCATTTAAATGGTACCTACCCCCAAAATTTCATGTAGATCAATAGTCTCTACAATAGTTGTGGTCGAATTTATTTTTATTAGAGTAACCAAGATTGTTAGTAAATCTTACGACTGTGTTAGTAAGCACAGACACTAAACAAATACAAGGAAAATAATACAAGAAATTTAGTTTGGTTCGGTTGGTCACTGTTGCGACATCTCATGAGAGACGGCACAACAGTGAGCCACGTATACACAATCTTTGATCATTTTCCGATCTAGAATCTTAATGACTCCCGTGCCTTTTTATGCAAATGATAGAGAAACAATTACCATATTTTTATGCTCTGCTTTAACTTATCGTGTGTTTATGAAACTGGTGTATAAATCTACGGGTGCTGTGGTATTATTATCTGAGAATCACTTGCTTTTTAGAGTTCCGTAGCCAACAAAGAACCTTTATTGTTTCGCCATGCCCGTCCGTCTGTCCCCGCCTTATATCAGAGACGCTTAGTACTAGAAAGTTTTAGGGTACAGGTTTTTTTTTTTTTTTTGAGGGTGGGAAATCATCAAATAACTTCTCCCGCTCTGGGCGGAGCGGGAGGGTGTGTCAGACTCTTACTGACTAAAACCCACCCGTATTCCTTCCTGTTGCCTGTGTTGCCATGGGACTCGGTGACCCATAAGTACCTTCCCGCGACACGTAATGTGGGGATAACATAGTTTTTCTTCTTTATGGTATGGGTTATCATTGAATAGGCCGGTCAAAAATATTGCGGTTCTGTGAAAACCATTTTTCGATTCAGGGATTCGTCTGCGTAAATATTAAGCTTTAAAGTGCAAATTTGTGTTAGAGTCAAGTGTACATGAAACGAAATTATAAGAAAAACTCTCACAGCTAAGTAGGCTTTACAAGTTAATGAGTAATAGTCGACCAACCGTAATTTGCAGTTGAAGAAGAGAACATGTTTTTCAACTACAATGTTATGTTTGTTTTTGGGATAAATTTATCCCAACTACGGAACCTTTCATTGCGCGAGGTCTGACACGCACTTGGCCGGTTTTTTTTTTATTTTTATGATTTTGAATAAATGTGCTATGCTGGAAACTGTGTATTCTCTTCAGAAAAATGCCATTCAAGTACAGAACACTGCGAGCGAATGCGGACAAACATTTCTTTGTTTATTTATTTTAACATCGTGGATTCACATTCATTATACTTTTAGCATAGCACTAGAGTACCTACTTAACTACAACCCCAAGGTGGCCGGCTCATTAAAAAAAAAAAAAACATTGTTTACTGCAATCACAATTTCCTTTGCTCACCGTGATGAATGGCGCATATAAACATGAAATTTTTCAAAATCAGAAATTCTTTTTAGTTTTAAAATAAGTATTCTATTTTATTCCCTCGGACTGCCAAAACCTTCACTTTCTCAAACATTGAGATAGGATGATTTTTTATTTTTTGGATTTTGAATTAAGTACTGCAATCACCATTCCCTTTGCTAACAGTGATGAATGGCGCATACAAACACGAAATTTTTCAAAATCAGAAATTCTTTTTAGTTTGAAAAGAAGTATTCTATTTTATTCCCTCAGACTGCCAAAACCTTTACTTTCTCAAACATTGAGATAGGATGATTTTTACTTTTTGAATTTTGGATTATGTTTAATCCAAAATTCAAAAAATAAAAATATTTATAATGTGGGTAAAAGCATATAGCCTAGAAAGGTCCTAAAAACCTAATAAAATCTAATCGTAATTCCAATCAGCGTGAACCCAGTCGGACGTGACACCTATATACGATTTCCCCTGGCTGATTTGACGTAATATCTTATATTAAAATGGGATTATTAAATTCTGTTTTGCATATTGGAAAAGCGGTAATCATTTTATATTAATATTGGATTTGATCAAGGGGAGGGGCTCGTCGCTAAATAATAACAGCCACACGGGTCGATCAAAGGTTAAGCTACACTTACCAAGGTCGGTCCGTGGATGGGTGTGCGGATATATTGGATGGTACATTACATATCGATACTCTTCCGTGCCTCGGAGAGCACTTTAAGCCGTTGGTTCCGGCTGTCATTTGTAGATCTTTGACAGTCGTTGCTGATAGTCAGAAGCTTAAAAGTCTGACAACCTGTCTTACCAACGGGTATTGTTACCCAGTAACTGGGTTGTGGAGGTCAGATAGTCTGTTGCTCCATGTAAAAATTCTGGTATCCCGCTGCATTCAGCCGACCTCAACATAGATGAGAAAAGGCTAGGCAGATGGCAGGCGATGATTGGATTTGATCAATAAAAATTTAACAGAGTATGCTTACACAGAAAGAAAGAATGAAAGAAAGAAAATTAGATTCATTTGTCACAAAAACACATGCATATATAAAGCTATGGTAATTCAAATAAATAATAGAACAAAACAGACTTACACAGAGAGACACAGAACATATACCTACATATAGTCGGCAACTGCACGCCGCGACTGTGACAAGTAGGCTTCCACTCAGCATGATACTGTGCTATGGGGGACCCACAGCACAGCACTGTGTTTCAGTGGTCACCCGAAAACGACCTACGGAAACCAAGTTAAGATGAGTTAAGATGAGTGAAAGGCGACTAACAAAAGGTATTCACAAGGCAGATGTGAGTGGAAATGCCGGGAGGGGACGCCCTAGAAGCAAAAGTGACCTAATTGGTGATGTTCTTCAGAAAGGTCAGGTGCTTAGTATTCGCAACTGACGTGCGTGTATTACCAGATGTATGAACGTAAACGAAGCAAAAGGAGTATGTAAGGATCGTAGCAGATGGCGTTCTGTAGTTTCTGGTTACCCCCATGCGTAGAAGGCGTGAGTTTATGTATGTATGTATGTGTGTGTATCAAGGGTATCGTGTGAGGCAGGGCGGTCCACGTGTGAGGTATTAAAATGAAGAATTGTGAAGCCTTTGTCTAGCAGTTCTCTGTGGTTGGCTGAAATTATTGATTGATTTATGATCTGAGGTCTTTGAGTGGTTATAAATCATGGCGCGCAGCGCTACTTCTTTTTTCAATGCATTTTTTTATTGACGCTAACTTCGATCAACAACGCTAATCAAAGATTATTGTTAGGAATAATTAAGTACTACTTGCAAATATATGGAATGTTTTTAGGGTTCCGTACCCAAAGGGTAAAACGGGACCCTATTACTAAGACTCCGCTGTCCGTCTGTCTGTCTGTCTGTCTGTCTGTCTGTCTGTCACCAGGCTGTATTTCATGAACCGTGATAGTTAGACAGTTGAAAATTTCACAAATGATGTATTTCTGTTGCCGATATAACAACAAATAAAAAACAGAATAAAATATACATTTAAGGGGGCCCTCATACATGAATTTATTTCCGTTTTTATAGATAACTAGATGCGCCCCGCGGTTTCACCCGCAAAATTTTTGAGCCCGTGGGTATATCGGGATAAAAGTAACCTATGTGTTATTCCTGGTTATAAACTATCTGTGTACCAAATTCCATCCAAATCCGTTTAGGACTTTTTGCGTGAACGAGTAACAAACATCCATCCATCCACCCATCCTTACAAAATTTCGCATTTATAATATTAGTAGGATGGTACGGAACTCTTCGTACGCGAGTCCAACTCGCACTTGACCGGTTTTCATTCTTCATTTCTATAAAACGTCAAGACCAGCTTAATTGTTTGAAATTCCTTCCAAGAGGCAAAGGCATTTATTACATCAAAAGCGAGCTTAGCTTCTTTGTTATTCAAAAAGCCCAACAACTTCGGATATTCTCTCTAGCATGAAAGTTTCATTAAATCTGGTCTACTCAATGCCAGTATGAACATAACCCATTCCCACCGATATCTTACAACATACTGGATAAATGCCATTAAGTGCATGAAGAAAAATAAAAATCCGTTCCATTTCGTAACCGCTGCCGGACCGTAGCCACCCCATTTTATATTTTTCCGTTCCATTTTCTGTTTGCACGCTCTAATTGCTAAGAATTTATTTGAAATTCTGTGGGTCCCCCCCACAGCACAGCACTGTGTTTCAGTGGTCACCCGAAAACGACCTACGGAAACCAAGTTAAGATGAGTTAAGATGAGTGAAAGGCGACTAACAAAAGGTATTCACAAGGCAGATGTGAGTGGAAATGCCGGGAGGGGACGCCCTAGAAGCAAAAGTGACCTAATTGGTGATGTTCTTCAGAAAGGTCAGGTGCTTAGTATTCGCAACTGACGTGCGTGTATTACCAGATGTATGAACGTAAACGAAGCAAAAGGAGTATGTAAGGATCGTAGCAGATGGCGTTCTGTAGTTTCTGGTTACCCCCATGCGTAGAAGGCGTGAGTTTATGTATGTATGTATGTGTGTGTATCAAGGGTATCGTGTGAGGCAGGGCGGTCCACGTGTGAGGTATTAAAATGAAGAATTGTGAAGCCTTTGTCTAGCAGTTCTCTGTGGTTGGCTGAAATTATTGATTGATTTATGATCTGAGGTCTTTGAGTGGTTATAAATCATGGCGCGCAGCGCTACTTCTTTTTTCAATGCATTTTTTTATTGACGCTAACTTCGATCAACAACGCTAATCAAAGATTATTGTTAGGAATAATTAAGTACTACTTGCAAATATATGGAATGTTTTTAGGGTTCCGTACCCAAAGGGTAAAACGGGACCCTATTACTAAGACTCCGCTGTCCGTCTGTCTGTCTGTCTGTCTGTCTGTCACCAGGCTGTATTTCATGAACCGTGATAGTTAGACAGTTGAAAATTTCACAAATGATGTATTTCTGTTGCCGATATAACAACAAATAAAAAACAGAATAAAATATACATTTAAGGGGGCCCTCATACATGAATTTATTTCCGTTTTTATAGATAACTAGATGCGCCCCGCGGTTTCACCCGCAAAATTTTTGAGCCCGTGGGTATATCGGGATAAAAGTAACCTATGTGTTATTCCTGGTTATAAACTATCTGTGTACCAAATTCCATCCAAATCCGTTTAGGACTTTTTGCGTGAACGAGTAACAAACATCCATCCATCCACCCATCCTTACAAAATTTCGCATTTATAATATTAGTAGGATGGTACGGAACTCTTCGTACGCGAGTCCAACTCGCACTTGACCAGTTTTCATTCTTCATTTCTATAAAACGTCAAGACCAGCTTAATTGTTTGAAATTCCTTCCAAGAGGCAAAGGCATTTATTACATCAAAAGCGAGCTTAGCTTCTTTGTTATTCAAAAAGCCCAACAACTTCGGATATTCTCTCTAGCATGAAAGTTTCATTAAATCTGGTCTACTCAATGCCAGTATGAACATAACCCATTCCCACCGATATCTTACAACATACTGGATAAATGCCATTAAGTGCATGAAGAAAAATAAAAATCCGTTCCATTTCGTAACCGCTGCCGGACCGTAGCCACCCCATTTTATATTTTTCCGTTCCATTTTCTGTTTGCACGCTCTAATTGCTAAGAATTTATTTGAAATTCTCATACTCCCCAGTAATTCAGGATTCCAGCGAAATTTGCCTTTAAATTCCTGACCAAAAGAATGTTAAGGGTCTATTTTTAGTGGGAAAAATCGGATGATCATAGGGGCGAATTAGACGGTTTTAAAAATAAAGTGGTGGTGCCTGTGGTGGCCCAGTGGTAACGGCCCCGACTTACGAGTTGCAGATCGTGGGTTTGATCCCAGGCGCTTTACTTTACGGTAAGCAATGGGTAGCTCACCGTCCGGTAAGGACCAGGCCTGGGTTGAAGGCGCGTTGTATTCCACGCGCGCCTCAAAGAGATGTCGTCAGCACATAGGTAGGGGTCCACTAGGGCTGATGCCTGCCGGGGTTGCGGGAAGGTACTTATGGGTCACCGAGGCCCCAGCAACACAGGCAACAGGAAGGAATACGGGTGGGTTTTAGTCAGTAAGAGTCTGACACACCCTCCCGCTCCGCCCAGAGCGGGAGAAGTTTTTTGATGATTTCCCACCCCCAAAAAAAAAAGGCGTTTTACTTTATTACACCAATGCTCTCAAACGACGAAGGAAAACATCGAGAGGAAACCGGCATGTCCTAGAACCAAACATTTAGACATATGACATCTAACAACTCGCACTGAGCCCGCGTGGTAGATTAAAGCCCATTCCTTCTCGAAGAGCGGAGGCCTGTGTCCCAGCAGTGGGAACATTAAAGGCTGATTGTGCTCTTTATGCAGAGCCCTGTGATATAGATTCCATTTATATGCGAGCCGATACCAATGTATAATGCGGACACGAACGTTATCCAGCGCAAGGTTTTAGAAAAAAAAATCCGTATAGACGAATGCAGCCATAATATTTTTATAAAGATTGCATAAGAAATAGTTCGTTCATTAAAAAAATATACGTTATATATACCATTACGAAGTTTTAATTAAAATACCCTGAATACCAAAAAAAAAAACAATTTAACGTTTCCATTAATCCGGAAAATACATTTAAAACCCTAAATAACCTTAAATAAACAACCCAGGAAGAGGGTAAATGTGTAAAAACAGATAAAAACACCACGTAGGAGTAATTTTAAGGGAATATAAACAACATGAACAACGAATCACCTTGTGACCTTGACACGATCCCAAGTGACCTCGATTTGTACGTTTTTCTAAGTAAATTACGCTTGTGAGTTCTTTTTCCGTTTTGAAGAAGAAGTTTTAGAACGAAATCATTATGCAAACATAGACCTATTTTCTTTATGGGTAGGCAGACAACAAAGAACCACGTGGTATGATATTTAAAGGAAAATGTAGTATATTTTGTACATTTGTAAGAAAAACTATTAAATATGTTTGGATTTTTTTTTTGGGTGGGAAATTATCAAATTAACATCTCCCGCGCTGGGCGGAGCGGAAGGGTGTGTCAGACTCTTACTGACTAAAACCCACCCGTATTCCTTTTCGTTGCCTTTGTTGCCAGGGGCCTCGGTAACCCTTTTGCACTTTCACGCGAACCCGGCAGGCATCGGCCCTAGTGGACCCCTACATTTATAAAGTGGACCTCTACACTTAAGTTCACCCCTACACTTAATGATGTACCTATCGATGGCTAAAATATAGGTCATCATGGTTTATTTTAGTTATTTTAAAGTTTTATTTTTGTTTTGTATTTCCGTTTTATATATTAGATCAAGCTGAATTTAGTTTTGTTGCTGACGTCAATTTCAATTTTTAGCCGGGCGGCGTTCCAGTGCACAATGGGCCATAAATTTAGTACCTAGAAAATGATTAGGAGATCATTTTCTTTGTCTGAAGAAAACTATGCAGTGGGCACTTAAAACCTTACTTGTAAATTACTTTGTACAAGTAAGGTCAGGGAAATTAATTGCTTATCAAATTGCCACACTTAGTCAACATGCCGTGTTGAACCCTGCGTCCTAACCGAAAGCGACCATCGCGCGAATACGCGAATTTACCTGAATAATGACGTACAAACGTGACTTGATTGATCGCGCTAGTATTTGTCATATTTATAAAGTCAAAGTCATAATAAAAGAACACGACGAACGCGTGCTCGAGCGGCCATCGCTTTTGGTTAGGACGTGGCCATAGATATTTTATTCAACTGTCATGAATGACAGCTGTTACTTTGAATATATGGTAAATTTAATTGGTAGTTAATTTGATAAACAAGTATTTCCTGACTTTACGTAGGGGAGAGCGGGGCTAAAAGTTCAAATTTTTAATTAACCTCAAAAATTGTTACGAATACTAGATTTCAGTAAAAATACACAAAACAACAACAACAATGCGAACAAAATCAACTTACATAATTATCTAACTTTGGTATTAAGATAGTTATTCGGGGCATTTTTGTGAGATTTTTTAATTATTTTTTTTTTAATTTCACAGCACAATAGACAATAATACTCCAAACTGTCCTCTTCACTAGCAGAACTTTCTCTACTCATTTGTAAAACCTGTCGTATAACAAACTTTCCCTTTCCTTTTCACTTCCTTGCTTTGTGTCACCCTTCGCTTTTCCTTTTGTTTTTTCTCACTTCTTCATTGTTGATGCTCACTTTCCTTTTCTTGCTTTGCTCATCTGCTAAAGATTGTTTTTCTGGAGTAGCGGACTTTCTTAGAAGTCTCTTGTTTGTTCCAATCCTTGGCGGTACCTTCGGTAAAGGAAGAACTGCTTCTGGACAGAAAGGACTTTGATCTCCGAATTGTTTTTCAATGACACTAGAAGATGCAGGCAGATTAACAACCCCTGATGGCCCTGGCACACCAAATATTTGTTTTTTTGACTTCTTCTGGCAAAAGACCGAAGAGAATTGAAGCACATTTCAACGAATATTCTGCTATCTTATCTTCCTGTTCTTAAGTAAAGACCAATCCTACTTTTTTGTAATAGCGATATTCTACTACTAACCAGATGTTAGCTTTTGACAAATCTGTGTAATTACATAATTATAACAAATATCTAATTCTTTGGCAGACAGTTTTTATTTTTCTGCCATCTTTGATAACTGCATCCGCTGCTTTTTGCATTAAATCACACAGAACCTCGTGTTGATTTTCGGGTATAATGTCCGCATGCTACTAAAGAAAAAAAAACATTCCATTGTTGGTACAAATTAAATAGGGCATGTTGTTCCGAGGTTTCAACGTGCCCCCGAAAAAAGGAACACCATGCACACGTGTTGAAAAATAAGCAAGCTATAGGTTATATTACGAAGCATACGTAATTTACGCATAGTGTACCGAAACAGAAGATACATTCTTTAATTAAAACACTGAACGATTAGAGGCTAATCATTAAAACTCGTAAATTAGACCGAAAATACCAAATACGAAAATATTTACTTACGTGAAACAGCGACGCTCGTGCTGCTATTCCGATGTTTTGGTTGCCACTGCCTGTTTAAGATGGCGGCCGCGTCGTCGCGCTGTGGCATTCCGTTTCACGACGTGTTGTCTCAATATTCCTATCTCTTTTCCTAACGAAGTTATTTCAATCGTAACAACTTACCTCGGTAACTTCTAGCCTCGCTCTCCCCTACACATATTTTTAAGGGTACCGATCGAACACACCACTCTTTTTTTTGTGTGGGAAATTATCAAATAACTCCCGCTCTGGGCGGAGCGGGATGGCGTGTTAGACTTACTGACTAAAACCCACCCGTGTTTCTTCCGTTGCCTGTGCGTTGCCAGAGCCACGGTATCCCTTTCGGACTTTCCCGCGACCCCGGTAGGCATCGGCCCTAGCGGACCCCTACACTTGTGAGCTGACATCTCTTTGAGGCGCGTGTGGAACACAACGCGCCGTCGACCTGGGCCTGGTCCTTATCGGAGAGCGAGCTACCCATTACTCACCGCCCGCAAACCCGCGTCCTCGGTGGCCGGGAATCGGGTCTTAAGTCATTACCTAAGTGTTAAGCTAAGTAATTCATGATAAAGATAACTTTTATTACTTAACGAAACTTAATAAAATTAACACAAAAGATATATTGCTAGACTGTATTCAAAAGTTATGAAGAATTTCAAAACAACTGAACATTGTTCAATGGCTTTTGTTCTTTGTTTTCACACCTAAGAGGCATTATTATTTAGCTTCAGAACTAAAATTAATGAGCAATTTTCATGATATCATAATGATACGAAGCTGTATTAGGATTTGTCTTCACCTACAAAGTAATTAATTCAGTTTCTTACGTATTTTAGATTACCTACTTTAAAGTCTCCAAGTTTTCTTAGAAGTTCTTCTTCTACGTTATCTATAAGTTATATATTATTTAAATTAATAAAAATGTATATTATAATGTATCATCATCATCTGCCTAGCCTTTTTCCAACTACGTTAGGGTCGGCTTCAAGTCTAACCAGACGCAGCTGAATACCAGTATTTTACATGGAGCGACTGCCTATCTGACCTCCACAACCCAGTTACTGGGTCACGCGATATCCCTTGATAAGACTGGTTGTCAGACTTTCGGGCTTTTGATGACCCGTAATGATTGCCAAAGATCCACGAATAACAGCCGGGACCAACGGCTTAACGTGCTTTCCGAGGCACGGAGGGGTCTTGTTTTGTAAAGATGGTCACCCATCTACGGATCAACCGCGGCAAGCGTAGCTTAACCTGATCGATTGACCTGTGCGGCTGTTATTATTTGGCCACGAGCCCCTCAAATATGTATATGTATAATTATGTGTATATAATATATATAAATATAAATATTTAATACACATATTTGACAGCATTTCATTTTTATACAAGGTGTCGTTTTGATCCTCGTCAAATTTCAGGAGGGTGCTATGAAAGACATATATAAAAAAAAAAATTACGATACCTGCCCAATAATTAATACATACTTGTTATTTCAGTTATTTAAGTTTGACAGTATTTTAGAATACACCACTTTCACAGAACAGAATCACCCCGATGCATGTGCGGTAGTGTGTGTGTAAAAAGGCAGTTACAGTGCGGTATCACACGGGCCGCGTTTTAAAATGCTTGTCCCACACATACTGATTTCCGAAAATTAGAAAAAACAAGACCTACTTATTTTATTATTGATTTTTGATTCGTGTCGAGAATCATTAGCATAGTTACCTCCTTGAATTTGTCGAGGATGCAAAACGACACGTTGTATATATACATATGTATATATAAATAAAAATGAAATGCTACTCGTTGGTAATCGCATCACTTAAGAGCGGCTGGACCGATTTAGATATTTTTGTAGCGAAAACTTCTTTAGGCGCGTTGAGCGATTTTTAGTAGGGGAAAAACTTATGGGTTCGCGTCACCGACATGCTGTAGTAGCAGTAAGTGAAGCTAATTTAACCACTCAAAAGTTTTAATTTGCAATACACCGTGCTTTGTTCAAATTGTGTTTTAGATAAATTATTATTTTATTGCAGTGCAAAATATTTAAGGCGCGTTGAGCGATATGAGCGAGAGATTGAGCGTTTTAATTTCTGTCGGCAGTCCCCACGGCCATTGTTTTTTGTTTTAAAATGTTTGTGTTAGTCCGAATTAGGTTTTTATGGAAGTAACATTGCAAAAGTTTTTCGGAAAATTGGAAAATTCTGGTAAATGAAAAGTGTTTTTTTTATAAGGGAATTTTGCATGAGTTTTGGACAGAAAATCTTAAATTAATTTTACATAAAAAAATAATTAAGGCGCTGACAAGACCCAATTGACCAAAATAGGCTTCGCTTAAGAAAAAAAATTGCCAAATCTGTATAGTTTGTGGTAGCGGAAAAAATATATGTTAATTTTGAACATATTTCTCAGAACTTGGTTGTTACCAAAACACGTTTTTAAAACAAAATCTCGATACAAACTAACGTTAAACTAACCTCTTACTTTGAGTTCTAATCCAAAATATCTGTATCAAATATCAACATACGTTACGTATTTAATTAATAACAAGAACGTCTTATATGAATGCAGAACTTGGTTGTTTTTTATTTTCGATTACTCAACTCAGTCTTGAGTAAATAGGTAATTACTTCATATTTTGCAATAAATTACAAGCGTTGTGTCATCGCGCTTCTCTTTCTTTTCTATGGAATTTGACAGTGACCGCGGTTTAGGTGTTGTCAGCGTCTTAAGCCCCTCGTCACTCCATGGTTGTAATGAATAATTCCCTCTATGTCGATTCTTAAAGAGATCTAAATAGGTTTGGGCTCGATCTCTAATTTTGTAAAGTACATCCATAATTCTGTATGAAAACACCGCACTGAAAACGAAATCTAGGTTCAACCGATAACCTGAACAATAAACCTCACTACACTAAAAACTAGGCTTTTAAACAATAAAATTGTACCGCAAAACAATTCAGAGAATGGTTAACAAAATAGTGTAATTAAGTTACGCAAATTCTGTTTGGCGGCATCGTGATTCAGCTGAAACATTTAACTTTAAAAAGGCGTGGTTTACTATGTAATATGTGAGTGTCGCTGTAATCAGCGGGGATGTTTCGCTTCAAGCGCTGAAAGGTGGAATGTATTGAGCTTAGTATTGAATTTTCTCAGGGATGCTGCTTGAGATATAAACGGCTGTTATTTACATATAGATTTTTGGAGGCTCTTGACTCATACAGTATATTTTTTGGTATACTATATTCAAAGAATTGAACGTTTTTAGGGTGCCGAAGTAAACAAGGAACCCTTATAGTTTCGTGACGTCTGTCTGTCTGTTTGTCTGTCGGTCTCCGCTGTAGCTCAGAGACGCTTAATACTAGAAAACTGTAATTTGGCATAGGTGTGCATATCAATCACGCTCTCGCGAGATCTCTCGCGTCCGGCCCTGGTTCAGGCCATGGTACGGAGCGAGAGGGAAGGGCAGCCGTCACCTCCTTCTGCGAAGCAGTAATGCTCGCGAAGGAGGAAGCGGGACTGTTGAGAGAAAGGCAAATTTCGCGCCCTCTCGCCCCTAGCCGCCGCAGGAGACGCCCTGGGAGTCGGGAATCCTGGGCAACAGGGGTGAGCAATGGGTAGCTCACCGTCCGGTAAGGACCAGGCCCAGGTCGACGGCGCGTTATATTCCACGCGCGCCTCAAAGAGATGTCGTCAGCACAAGTGTAGGGGTCCACTAGGGCCGATGCCTGCCGGGGTCGCGGGAAGGTACTAAAGGGTTAGGTCTCTGGGAGTAATTTCGTGAAATGGGACGGAAGTGTGTAGACAGGAAGTGACAGCTTGAGCATGGAAATAGTGTACCTACTCATGAAATTTGTAAGAGGGGGTCGAATTTCAGCCAGTGTGCGATCACTAGTAATGAATAATATAATTTATTCGAATAAATATTTCAGTATTCAGCTATTTTAAATACTGAGTTTAATTTTTGTCGTTGTTCAGTTGTTTATTACCAAGGTGAGATGTCAGATGTTACACATCATATGTGAGTACTGTAAGTCTCGCTCGTTTATTTGGCATACTATATTCAAAGAATTGAACTTTTTTTTAAATATATTATCATTACATAGTTTATCGTAAACATATTCTTGTTGAATACAACAAAAGTTTTTATTATGTTTTATATTATCGATAAAGGATTAATGATTTTATTTCTGTAAGTAGGTTTGTACAAACACTTTTACACATCAATCATATTTTTTAAAACTAGATGAGCTCGGCGTTTCCTATCTGACTACTCTGAGAAGAAAGGCCGAAACAAACTCAGAGGTCACATTATGTTTAAGTATTTGATTTGAAGAGCAAAGATGTTGAATTTAACTAAGCATTTCTCCTCCATCTTCTTATATTTTTCTTTGTATCACATTTCATATTCGCCGTCCATACACCCAAATCACTTTTGAATTACATACGTTTCTCTTTGACTTTTAAGGACTTGTTTCTTCGGGACCAACCCTAAATTCAAAGGTACAGAACCCCTCATCTAATATTCTAATTTACATAACATAACATCACGCCTTGTATCCCCGAAGGGTTGGGCAGAGGTGTAACTACGTATATAGTAGACCTACATTTCGTCAGTTATGTTTGTCCCATGTAATAGGGGGCGAGCCTATTGCCATCAATAGGGCACAAATCCAAATTCCGGGCTGCTACAGAGGAAATCCAGCTGGAAAAACTCAATAACACTTTGCCCGACCCGGGAATCGAAATTAGGACCTCATGCTCAGTAGTAACGCTTGCGACCACAAGACAAAACTTGCAGGCCAGTTTTTAAAGCATATTTTACGTTTAATGGACGGGACCTTCTATGTACGGAACCAACCCTAAATCCAAGGGTACAGAACCCCTAATCCAAAATCCTAATTTATTTGGCAGACAAGTTGTAAATGGTAGAACAAAACCTTTGATCCTGGCTTCAGGTACTTAAGTAATGATCCTTATCAATTCAACGACTCTTTGGCACATTTTACTGAAGTTTGACCTGGATATAACTGGTCGGGTTTATTGATCTATAAGTATATGAACAGCTGTGTTGTTGTACCAAGTGTTTGTAGAAATTTTTCTCAGATTACAGTCATTTTGTGTGGTCTTTTTTATTTTTTTTGAGGGTGGGAAATCATCAAATAACTTCTCCCGCTCTGGGCGGAGCGGGAGGGTGTGTCAGACTCTTACTGACTAAAACCCACCCGTATTTCTTCCTGTTGCCTGTGTTGCGGGGGCTTCGGTGACCCATAAGTACCTTCCCGCGACCCCAGCAGGCATCGGCCCTAGTGGACCCCTACTTTTGTGCTGACGACATCTCTTTGAGGCGCGCGTGGAATACGACGCGCCGTCGACCCGGGCCTGGTCCTTACCGGACGGTGAGCTACCCATTGCTCACCGTCATTTTGTGTGGTCTTATGGCGGTTTCTGATGACCTCTTATACATTTTCAAAAGCCATTGATTCGACAAAGTTTAGGGGCGTGGCTAAATAATAACAATCACACGTCACGTCGACATATTTAAGGTTAAGCAACGCTTGCCAAGGTCGGTCCGTGAGTGGGCGACCATCCACGGACCAACTTCGCCAAGCGTTGCTTCATAAAACTGTTTTCCGACCGAGGCCCTTTTTGAGTGTTTATTAACCATCATATCGAGACCCCTCCGTGCCTCGGAAAGCACGTTAAGCCGTTGGCCGCAGCTGTCATTCGTAGATCTTTGACGGTCACAATAATAATAATAATTATAATTCTTTTTTTTTTCATTATGGGTAGTTTAGAAGCCCAAAAGTCTGACAACCTGTCTTACCAAGGGGTATCATGTTACTCAGTAACTGAGGGGTCCCTCAGATAGGCAGTCGCTCCATGTAAAATACAGGTATTCAGCTGCATTGGGTTAGACCGAAAGTATTTAATTAAGAATACACCTTTATAATTACTCATATCATTTTAATGAATACTTTAAAAGATATCACAGATTCAAAATTAGGCGTAACAAAATAATTATAGTTGACGGCAGCGGACGCAGCGCTAGGAGTCAATGACCTTTTCCTATAAGGTATGCGATCGCATCATTTCCTTTTAATCCTGGTAGTACGTTCCCCTGGGATATTTTCTGACATCCACGCGGGCGAAGCCGCAGGCAAAAGCTAGTATAACATATAACATTCTTAGCGACATCGAACCAATAGAAATCTCAAATAAATACATAACATAACGTTTATAATATAACATAATCAGCCCATAATGTTCCCACTGCTGGGACACGGGCCGCCTCTCTGTGAGTGGGAATGGGCCGTAATCCACCACGCGGGATCAGAGCAGGTTGGTATTCCTCTGAAATAGATAAATATGATTTTGCATAGGTATTTCTGCCGCCAAGCAGCGTTGTTGTGTTCCGGTGCAAATAATCATGGTCCCGAGATAATATGTAAAAAATCAAAATCAAAAGTCATTTATTCAAATTAGGCTGAGAATCAGCACTTTTCAAATGTCAAAATTACGTTAGACAGTCCCCCAAAACGCCCGCCCTTCACCACTTCCTAGTGCTTTAGCTGGCAAGAAGAAGTGGCGCAACAAACTGCCCAGCAGCACAGCTGTCTGTTCTTTATATACAGAATTATATACAAAAACGAGTTTATACATACTTTAAACACAAAATGCCAAAATTTAAAAATATAATTATAATATTATTATAATAATTGAAACGTCTAGTTGATGTAACTGGTGACCGAAAAGCTGGCGGCTTTCTCGCGCAACGCATCAGCATTGCAATTCAGCGAGGAAATGCCGCCAGCATCCTCGGTACAATGCCCCGAGGGCCTTTTTTAAGCCTAACTTAGTTTTAATTTAATTTAGTTAATGTTAATAATCATCTTGTAATTTGGTTATGTAAATAAATGATATTATTGAAAAAAAAAAAAAAAAAAAAAAAAAAATTATATTAAAACACTTGTTCTCTAACAAAATATTCATCAATACGATACAGGGCAAATCCAAGAAGTCAATATCACCAAGGAGGTTCCATCAATTATATTTTCTAATCGAAAGCATATGCGGCGCAATAAGGTATGGGCCAAAATAACCTCTATATGGAGCCCATTTTTTGGGTGGGAAATCATAAAATAACTTCTCCCGCTCCGGGCGGAGCGGGAGGGTATGTCAGACTCTTACTGTCTAAAAACCCACCCGTGTTCCTTCCGTTGCCTGTGTTGCCAGGGGCCTCGGTATCCCTGTCAGACTTTCCCGCGACCCCGGCAGGCATCGGCCCTATTGGACCCCTACACTTGTGCTGACATCTCTTTGACGCGCGCGTGGAACACAACGCGCCAAAATAACCTCAATGCGGAGCCCTGAGACAGCTAGAAGACGTCGCGGCAGACCACGTAGGAGATGGTGGGACGAACTGGACAACACAAACGACCAGTGGTCCACATTAGCACTGGATTGCAAGCACTGGAAGTTATGGGGAGAGGCTTTTGCATAGAAGTGGAATGATATAGGCTAACAGTAATGGTTATATGGGTATAATATGGTAAAAAGAGGCGTAATATGATAATTTCTGACACCAAACATATTTTGCTCAAAATTAAAGCATGCAAACTTATCTTGAAAAGATTATAATATAAGTCCTGAGAATTCTGTTAAAATTCATCCGGTGTTGTTAAACACTTCTGAGTCCATCCCCAAGCAATAAGATACCATGAATTTATTAATTAAAACGTAATTAATGACTGTTAAATATTTAATCATTTACCTCTTGTTCACTTGTGCGATTTTCACTCGTTAATTAGAGTGCTTTATTTCATTTAAATAATATTGGAAGTCGTTTATTTGCCTGTTAAATTGTAGGTACGTTTAATATTAATACGGGTAAATAATTAATAAACAGGATATTGTGTCTGGGTAAAGTCAGTGAAATTAATTGTTAAGCAAATTGTACCACCAACTTAAGTGTCCGTATATTCAAATCACAACTGCAGTCCTTTGATAGTTGTTTGAAATGGCTATAACATTGCAAGTTGACATATAGTGTCAATTTGCTTAACTATTAAATTCCAATGTACAGTTACATGAAATAGTTTCCCTAAAATTTGAGTGAAACCGCGGGTAATAGTTAGTTATTTATTAAACAGTTATGTTCCATTGGAAACAATTATTAAATAGTAAAATTTGGATACACTACACACCTCTAACTACCCTACAGGGATCACAGGCCAGATGTTATATTAAGTATTTGTGGACCTAATTACCTCATTATTTTGAGTTTCATAATAAATCAACGATATTTTCTTTTATAAGAACTTTAAAGTGGTGCTCGTATTAAAGTGGTCTGGTGTTGTACGTTAATTGAAGTTCATTTTATACGAGGACAGTTTCTCGCCTCGAACAGGCAATTACAAATCGAAAGACGATAAAAAGTAGACTCGTGTAATCAGTACTTTACGATACCTTCTCGCACGACGAGGGCGAGATTCGCCTCGCGTATCGTCTGTACAAAGCTAAAACCGTATTTTTTTGTCTCGTATAACACAATTATATTCGTGGGCGAGTTATTGTTTTTAGCTTTCTGTAACGACGCATATACACGTCAGACATGCAAGACTCGTAGGCGAGTTTCGCTGGAAAAACTCGCGTGGTCATTCTTGTCTCTCATCAGGCGAGAAGTTCTCTTTGTGTAAACGAACCTTTAGCCCCTGGAATAACGCCGAGGGGAGTGCACTCGATGGATTCAAGTGAATGGGTGTCGAGACTGGTTTAAATATTATTATGTTGTGAAAATGATTTACTTTATTAATAAATCGTTCTAGAGAAAATCTAGTGTAAACTTGAACTTTGTATTATTATAATATTCTTTTATGGTAAAATTCCTATTATGGAAACACGTATTGTTGTTTTGGGGTTGTTTCATAATTATCTAGAGTTGGGTTTAAAATACGGGGTGTTTGGAAGCTAGATGCGAAGCCTTAAGGGGTGATAGGTGACAGTATTTGGAGCATTATGAGCATGTTTTAAAAATGGTTAAATCATTGAGGCTATTTTGTATTTCAAATATTAAAGTATTCTACGACTTCAAAAGTGTCTAGTATTTTTTTTTCCAATAACGCATGTTTTGGTCTTGGTTTATTATATTGCACATCAGATAAACCACGAAAAAGAAAAAAAACATACCAGCTTTAACTGGAGCACTGTTGGCAATTAAATACTAAAAATAGCTGATGACAAAAAAAAACGTACTTTGTTTGAAATGAAATGAAATTATGAAATGATGTTATTTTGTAGTTTGTACAAACACTTTTACACGTCAATCATATTTAGAAAAAAAAAAACTAGATGAGCTCGGCGTTTCCTATCTGACTACTCTGAGAAGAAAGGCCGAAACAAACTCAGAGGTCACAGTCTCTTTTAAAGCCCAGACATAATCTTGATCAGATCATTTGAGGACCATGTAAATTGGTGTCTGAGATGGTATTTTGAGGAAAGAACCATACAGATTTGAGTGCACCTGTCCAGTCAGTGCACGCATTTGTCAGTAACTTAAGGAGCTCAACGACTCGACGAACAAAACCAAAGAAAGGACAAACAAAACTAACTGAGAAAAAGTAAAATTTAAAAATATATGATCCACATAGTGCTCACATACATGTTAATAAAAATAAAAATGTCAATATTAATATAATTTTAGTATAAAATTAGTTTGTTGCTTGGGGGTTGCTTACATTGGAGTAGCTTAATTAATCCCAAGCCTTTTTGTCGTCCAAGTAGTTTAACTTTATAGAAACCTTTTTGACAGAGTTTCTGTTTAATAAATGATTTAAATTTATTGAGGCACAGTTTTTGCTTGTAGTGCTTGGGAGTTTGTTGTAAAAACGTATACTTTGGTACTTAAATGAATTACTAATTTTTTGGAGCCTAGTCTTGGGCACAATAAGTGAGTCTTTGTTTCTAGTATTTATGCTCTGAATGTCGCTGTGTTCAGAATATAGATTAATATTATTGTTTACATAAATCAGGTTCTCATATACATATTGAGACGCGACTGTCATTATGTTTATATCCTTAAATATATCCCTCCCTAGTGAATGCAGTGTGTGAACTTAGGTTATAAATTACTCGAATGGCTCGTTTCTGCAACACAAATATAGCCTGAATGTTGACTGCCTTTCCCCACAGCAAAATGCCGTACGACATTACACTGTGGAAATAACTAAAATATACTAATGGAGCTGTTTCTAAATCAGTCAAATGACGGATTTTATAGACCGCGTAGGCTGCAGAGCTTAGCTGCTTCGACAATT
Organism: Atethmia centrago; assembly: GCA_905333075.3. Classification (NCBI taxonomy): domain Eukaryota; kingdom Metazoa; phylum Arthropoda; class Insecta; order Lepidoptera; family Noctuidae; genus Atethmia; species Atethmia centrago. Next base: position 6,723,540 of record HG995379.1, read on the forward strand.
TGGTTATATGAGGGCCCCACGGTAGCTTCGAGTCCAAAGTAATACCTAGAAACACAATGGTGTCCACAAGATCACACTCCGCCCCATTTACTAGTACATTAGTTTTTACCTGCTTAACGTTAGGTGTCAGAAATCTAATACATTGGGTCTTTTTCTCGTTTAAAAGTAAATTATAAACACTAAACCAATGTACTATTTTAGAGAGAGCATTATTTACATCGTCAGTAACTGTCTGTTGTCGTTTAAGCTTAAATAAAAGTGATGTGTCATCTGCAAATATCACTATTTCATGAGTATTCTCCCTCTCACAGAGAGGAGGCCTGTATCCCAGCAGTGGGAACGTTATAGGCTGATTATGTATGTATGTATGTATGAGTATTCTATAAAAGTCAAGGTAGGTCATTAATATATACGAGAAATAAAAAAGGGCCAAGAATTGAGCCCTGCGGAACTCCCATAGTGACAATAGAACCCGGGGATCGCTTACCGTTAACGTCCGCTCTTTGGATCCTATTATCCAAATAAGAAATAAGAAGATCCAAGGCAGTGTTTATAACACCATAGTGATGCAATTTCCTGACCAATGTATCATGAGAAACACAATCGAAAGCCTTAGGTAAATCAAGATCTATCATCAATTTTTCAAAAATTTTACTAAAAGTGGGAAGCACAGAAATAGGTCTAAAGTTTGTGGGGTCTGATGTGCTGCCCGATTTAAACAAAGTTATTATTTTACTACTCTTCAAAATCAGGAATTACACCACAGTCAATACATTTATTAAAAATAATTGCCAATTCAGGCGCTACATAATTTCCCCATAGATCAGCTGTTTTTTTTTTACATTGAGTGTATTGAAAATTTAATAATATCCCGAGCACTAACATAGTCGAAATTAAATTCATGGTTACAAATATCAACATTTTCTTTCAATATGGACTTGGCAACAGTGGGTGATGAATTTAAAGATTTAGTGGTGGTGGTGAGACTGGAAAATATTGTTTAAGGCATGTATGGCTCAAAATGCTTTAATTGGTGTCAACTATCAACCCCTTAAGGCTTTGCACCCAGCTTCCAAACACCCTGTATATTTAGAGTATGTTATGTATTCGATAGATAGGTAATTACTGAAAACCAGTGCTGTTGACGAAAGGTTTGTCCGAAGTCACAGCATTTTGCTGAGCAACGACCTGTTCTTACACAGATGCGACACATTGTTTAATTGTTCTTGGTATAGTTGTTTATTTGTTAAAGTAGTTATTTCCCCACTCTGCAATCGGCATTCTGCTTTTGTTTTGATTGTATGTTGTCATCTGCCATTGTCGCAACACAGAGTAAATATTACGCAATGGACAAGATTGTCAAACTTATAAGGCTTGCTTGCGAGGCTTTTGGCTACTTTGTATGTTTGTATTTTATGTTAATTTTTGTAATGTACGTTTTGTATGTGCAGAATAATCAATTTTCTTTCGTCTTTTTCTTTTCTTTTCTTTTGCCCGAAGACAAGGATAAATAAAGGGTACAACCACGTGAAAATTTTCGGAAAATTATTCGATTTAGGGTATACAAATCGCGTTTTAATCTTAACTTAATCTTGGAAAATGGAAATGCTAGTGTGAAATCAATAGTAGACAAGATATAAATTAATACACTGATCAAAATACACAAATACCGCGGAGCACTTGCACGAATGAGTGAGAATATAAATTCACGGTTAGCTGATGCGAGCCATGGGCCTTGGCTGCTCTGGTGAGCGCCTTTTACTTTACCCCTACTCCGCGGCCGGCTGTAATGCGACATGCGAGAGATAGTCGAAAAAAATTTAGGCGACGGAAAAAAACTTACACTTTAAAAAGCTGCATTTAATTTTGTTGTAACTTACTGAGCTATTTATACAATTATTTTGCATTTCGAAACAAACAATCCTTTTGCACCAATAAACAAAAAATCACTAAAAATACCAAACATGGGTAAAGTGAAAACTCTTGTTACTCGCAACAAATGCGAGTATTTTCAAATAAACTTTATATAGAACTCGGTCCAAATAGCCTTGGTAACAAATGCAATTTGTTAGGGCACAAATAACAGTGGACATTGTAATTGAATTAAAAAAGTTTTCCCTGGAGATCGCGTGTTGAGCGCGGACATGGACAAAGCTCGTATCTTTTCCCCTGTCATTTTTCCACGTGGAAAGGGAGCAAATAATTGTGATTTTGTCGATACTAGTAAAAACCAGGGGGTAGTTAGTACCCATTTATTTTATTTTGTTTTGATTTGAAAAAAACATTAAAGTATTCGTGTTGACACACGAAGTTAGTACGATTGGGGATTTTGATCCCCAATCATACTAACTTCTACCCCTCACTACTTCTTACTTGCCAGTGTCTTAGCCACTGGGGTGTACTGCATTTTCTTACTCAAATGCATGGTAAGACCATGATTCTTACGAACGACGACTCAATTTAGAGTCGCAATTATTCCCAAGTAACACTTATACTGCTGTTAGACATACACAATAAAGATAACTTACTCTGTGTATAGTACGCATGAACTTGAAGGGTGAGATTGACAATATTGTTATTGAGAAAACTAAATATGGTATTATTTGACATGCAATATCTTTTGCGTAAATAATATGGGTAAATAGCTAAGCCCCGCGGATAAAAAGTTTCACTGTTCGTAATCCAGGACATAGTCACAGGTTAAATTAGTTTTACTGATTGTAGGAGAAAATTGCGGTCAAATTACAAATCTACTTACGCACACAGTCGCACACGTATAAGGGTCTAGCGTACTATTACGTCCATTTTGGTAAATTTTGACCGTACAGTGGAAGTGCGACTGTAATTTAAGTAGTTTTAATTAATTTTGGGATTAAAAATGACGTATATTAATAATGACAGAAATCGAATCAGTAAACGATTCTGGACAAAATACTTTCATAATGTGCATTAATTCACACATTGTATAAACTCATACCTTTTTTCCATAGGATTAAGCAGAAACAAAAGAACGCCACCTGCAGGCTTAGCACGAGCCCTGTTTTGTCTACGGAAGAATAGACAAAAATGACGTTCCGTGTAGAAAGTACGACGGCAGCAAAATCGAAAGAGTCAACTGCACTTTTTACGAAATTCACTCTTTTACATAATTCGACTCAGAATTCTTAGTTTTGTCATAAGATTTTTTTTCTGTTTGATTCTCAATTTTTACTGATATTAAGTCACGTATATAAAGACAACTAGATTTTTTTTCTCAAAGTGTCGAACACCTTATTTTGGAACAAAAAATTATAATAGTAATATTGGCCTTCACCATTGCCTTGGTAATGCCCTATTAACAAAATGATGTAAAATAGGAGAAGATAGCCTTGTTCTTCTATTAATTACCATAGTTTTGCGTTTAAAACGCTCTCCTGTGAAATCATGATTTTGTAGATAACCATATATACCTTGTGGCCGTCGACTAGAAAAGTGCAAATTGTCTTCACTGCCTTAGACAACTGTCAGTTGTCAGTGTGATTTTGACAGTTGGGTATAGAAACTTTCTTCTGAAATAGTCTACATAAAAAAGGACCTAGACAAGCATCGTTAGAAACGAAAGACAAAGTGACAGATTGCAGAAGGATTTCTACAGTGCGATGTCAAAAATGGAGAAACGAAATGTCACTTTGTATAGAAAGAGCCATGTCTATTCTTCGAAGAAATAGAGAGTGTCATGCTAAGCCTGGCTACGATCTATGTTCTATGTTAGAGGGTTTGGTTTCCGCACTTTGTCCTTCTGGTGGCCATGGCGGCCGTTTGGTGGTTTATTCCAACCAGCTTACCTCCAGAAGTTGATCACATCTCCTGGTCTGTTTAGAATCTTTGTGTAGAATCTGGGTGCCCCGAGGGTTTTTGTTCTAAAATGGGTGACACCTGTGCATTCGAAGAGTACATGCGCAACGGTTTCCTCTGCTTCCATGCAAGCCCTGCACAGGGGGCTGTCCGTTATGCCTATTGTGTGGAAGTGTTTGTTTAGCGAGCAGTGGCCCGAGATGATCCCCGTCAACAGACGCAGGCCGATCCTGTCCAGGCGTAATAAGCGCCTGGTTAACTTACTGTCCAAGGATGGCATAGCCTCCTTGGACTGTCTGCACCCTGGTGCCGAGGACCACCAGTTCTCCGCTTGTGTGTGGGTGAGCTCCTGTAGCCACTTGCGTAGTTGGTTGAAGGGGATAGGTACGATACCTGCTACGATCTTTACAATACTTACGCGTGTGACTTACTTATGTCACGAGTATCGTATACTATTTTATAGCTCTTGTGACATAAACCCGCCATATTTTTAGTTTATTTAAGAGTCTGTATTTGTGCGCGGTTGATGGCAATAGGCTCGCCACCAAGGACAAGTAAGCAAGGATGCAAGGGACTTAAACATAACTGGCGAAATGTGGGTCTACTACAGGTACACCTCTGCCCAACCCTTCGGGGAAACACGGTGTTATGTTATGTTTATTGAAAATAGTATATTCTGGAATGGTCGACACGTATACTATTCAAACCTGGGCTAGGGGGTTCGGGGAGAGGAGACCGTGACGGACACTGTTAAACAGTGACTTTACTTTTTGGTGTTAATAAAAATCACGTTAATATAACTCAATTACACACAAGTACAATATCAATACACGCTGCAGGTCAAATACTCGACAATATTTTGAAAAAAGTCACGGTCAAGGTTAATTAGAGGTCATCCATTAATCAGCACTCAAGAATCCCGGGTATCAGGTCAAAAAACTCGTCATTATTTAGAAAAAGTCACGCTGAAGGTTAAAGTAAAGGTCAAACATTCAAATTTTTTTGAAAAAGGCCAATGTTAATTGGAGGTCATCCATTAATATGCTGTATTCAAGAATTCCGGGCGGTGTTGACACAAGGGGGATTCAAATTTCATTACTTTTGACCTAGGACGTCTAGTTTTTGAGATATTTGCTAAAAACTGAAAAGGGGATTCCAAGTTAGGACGCAACATACGATTTCACTTGTCTGATTTCACAGATGATATAATTATATATTTAGGCGCGTGACCAAAATCGGACCTATGGCTGCGGCCACATTATCGCGGAGATTCGAGTCGAGTTTTCGCAATAAAACTACATGTTAGATCTAAGACGTCACATTGTTAAAACCTTCGGTTAATAGACGCGGGGAAATAAATAATAGATTCATTTTCGCACGGTGTAAAAATGGACTACTTAGGCCATGGAGAAGTGTGGCTTGAGTGTGGGTATATGTCACAGTATGCTATAAACTCATTTAATGCGTCCCATTTCATTTCGTCCGTTTTTCTTTGTCTTTTCGTCTGAATCTGATAAACGTTGACTTTCCAAATTGTTTAACACAGAACACTGGCTGCATACCAACCAGCCAACCATCTGATTCCACATTTATTTTTATAGCAAAGACAGAGAATTTATTACGAAACAGATAACATACTACATTGTAACTGAATTAAAAGTTGCCGGAGAGAACTCCCATTGCTGCGTATGGAGCAATGTTTATTTATTTCGTGAAATAATTTATGAATGCGAAATTTCGTCATGGCTCGGTGGTTAAGGGCCCGAACACACAGAGCGTATCTTACGCGGGTAACTTTTTGGGGTTCCGGACCCAAGGGTGCCAACGGGACTCTATTACTAAGACTGCGCTGTACGTTCGTCCGGCCGTCACAGGGCTATATTTTTTTAACAGTAATAGGTAGACACTTGACATATTCACACAGTGTGAACTACTATAGCCTTTATAACAAGAAATAACAAAAACATAATAAAGTAAAAAATAAAGAAACGTGTGGCAGCGATGCGGACGAATACTTTGACGCCTAAGTGTCCTTTTGTTTTTTTGTATTTATTTGTATATTTAGTTACTAATTTAATTTAGTACCTAGTGTAAATTCAATGATTTATTTCAGAAAATATCCATATTGTATACATAACCAAATTACAAGATGATTAATAACATTAACTAAATTAAATTAAAACTAAGTGAAGCCTAAAAAAGGCCCTCGGGGCATTGTACCGAGGATGCTGGCGGCATTTCCTCGTGCAAAGCTGATGCGTTGCGCGAGAAAGCCGCCAGCTTTTCGGTCACCAGTTACATAATGTAAATAGTTCATCAATATCGTATATTATCAAAGTTATGTTAGTTTTAAAGTATTTAAACGAAAATATTTTTTAGCACAAGAAACGTGTTTTATACGGCGTTTTGTTTTTAAATAAAATATAAAATATATAAAAAAAAAATTGTGCGGTGGTACGGAACCCACACTTGGCTGCATTTTTACTATACACAAATTCTCCAGGAGTTATGCCTGCCAATCCTAGAAGTCCTCAGCAGTATGCGATTACACGAACGTTTAACAAAAATTATGACGTATAAACGTGACTTGATTGATCGCGCTATCGCGTTATCTATACTAATATCATACAGAGGAAACAATTGTGAGTTTGTATCCATGGGCTAATCTTTGGAACTACTGATCCGATTCCGAAAATTGAAAAAGCCAAGTGCCAGGGTATTTCCAAGTGGCAATACCCTGGCACTTGGCTTCCCATGAGTGAAATAATTTCATAAAAATAGTGAAATAATTCCATAAAAAATAGTCAGAAAAAATAGTCATAGGATATGGGTATGTAAATTCAAGAAATTTACGCAGACGAAGTCGCGGGCAGAAGCTAGTATCTATTCATAAAATATAAATCAAAAGTCATTTATTCAAACGAGGCTGAGAATCAGCACTTTTTGAACGTCGAAATTACATAAGTCATAAGTCCCCAAAAAAACACCCACCGACTTCCGAGTGCTTTCGCTAGAAAAAAGTGTTGCAACAAACTCCCCAGCAGCACAGATGTCTGTTTAGTTAGAATAACTTGATTCTATATGTCGGATCCGGTCATTAGTACGGACACGAAACGAACCGCAAGCGCGTCAACTGGTGACATTGGGTGATTTACCAACACCTACAGTGCGCTTCTACAGAGTCGTGATGTTTTAAGCCCTCTCGGCGAGGAGGATATTCATTTTTGATTGTTTTTTTTTTATTTTTGATTGTTTTAATTTGTGATATTAATAAACGCTGTATATCACACCCAGTGTGTGTTCATTGCACGAAACCCATCTTCTACCCACATAATGTCAGAATTTTAACGAAGTAAATCCTGATGATACAATAGTATGCAAAATAATTTACATTACGCAACACAAAACATTAAATTAAATTATTTGTCATATGCTAGCTAGCGCACGGTACTATACCAACAAAAAAAATATTGAAAACTATACTCACGCAAAAATAAAAACGTAAACAGAGCTTGAACAGGGCGTGCCCGCTTACACAAAGCTATAGCTGTAACTCGAAGTTACAAATGATAAACTAGCACCATCGAAGTAAAGTAAATAAATCGTTAACTACTAATAACGATAACAAAACCATGGTCAGCAAATTGACCAGTCACCGCAAGTAGCACCCGTTCACGAGCATAGCGCAAAGATCAACCATCACCCACCTCGCCATAGTTGAGAGAAGGAGGCAATCCCCCAAATAAAATAAAACAATAATATGAACTCATATAACCCGTCACTAGGTAAGCTATTTCAAAAAGAAAGAACATAAACAATGTGTTGAGTTAATCACAGCGGTCAACTATTCTTACCGTTTAAGTAGTTGTTGATAGGATAGTATGCCTTTGAACAAAGAAGAGGGTAGCTTGTTATAAAAAGTTATACCAAACCCAACAAATGCGTTATAAACCTTATGAAGCCGGTGAAATGGAGCACGTATTTTTTTCTTATTTCTGGTGTTAATATTGTGATTTTTTTTAGTGTTAGTGTGTATATTTTGTCTAATATATAAGATGTTGGCGAAAATGAAAATTGTGATGCCACCAAATACCAATATCCACGTAAATCCACCATGTAAATGCCATTTTGAAACGCAGCCACTGCTTCCTCGGCGTCCATAAAATGTTTTCCTCGAAGCTTTTCTTTTATTTTCGGAAATAAATAAAAACTGCAAGGTGCGAGGTCGGGGCTATAGGGTGGGTGATCCAGTAATTCCACGTCTGACGTCGCCAAGTAGTCGATTGTTTGCTTGGCGATGTGCGACGAGGCGTTGTCGTGGTGAAGGAGGATCCTACTGCAAGGTCGTTTCTCCCGAACTTTTTCCAAGACAATTGGCAAACAATTGTTAGTGTACCACTTTGCAGTGACAGTTTTTCGATCCTCTAAGACAATTCTTGCGTAATGACCTGTCCTTCCGAAGAACGAGGCCACCATCTTTTTTCCCACGCTTCGACCTCTCTTCACTTTAGTTGGCAACTCTTCGGAAGGAAACACCCAGACAGCAGACTAGTTTCAGGATCATAATAATAAATCCAGCTTTCATCTCCCGTAAGTCTGTCGAACACAGCATTTGAGTCACCTCCGTTAAATCTTTGAACCATTTCACGACACCAATCAATACGACGGAGTTTTTGGGCCTCTGTCAAAAAAGCTTCCTGACCGCTAAATGTTCATGGAGGATTTTGTGCACTTGACTCATACCAATGCCTTAGCTTGTCCAAATCTGCTGATAAGTCACTCTTTTGTCAGTCTCTATAATACGCCGCACAACACTGATGTTATCTGCAGTCATCGCCGTAGAATACTCTCATGCAGATCATCGGTGAGATTAGTGCGACCACGTTTAAACTCATTAAACCAGTTGTAAACAGTGGCACGAGATGGGCCTTCATCGTGAAAGGCCAATCGAAGTCTATCATAAATTTCTTGTTGACTTAAATGACATCGAAAGTCATAAAAAATCATTGTACAAAAATATTCTCGTGTTAAATTAATTCTGACGTGACATAGACAATTTTCAATTTGCTGCCAAATCGTAAACAAATGACAAATAAATGAAATAAATACATAATAATATTGCCAAAGAGTTCCATTTTCCAAATTTGAACCATTTTTTTTATTATATCGTTTACAACTGGCCCGTTCTAAAAACTTTTAGTGTCGCCCACGTAACGTTATGAATATAATAACTAAAATAGACTAATCAAGCTGTATCAACGTCAGTATATTGTCTTACTTTTCTGATGACTTAGGCGGCTGAGCTGAGGCTTCCCGCTAGGCTTGATATATGAGGGCCCCACTAAAGTTTGGCATCTACTGGTACACCCAGAAAAACTGACAAGTCTACAGTTTCAAGCACCTCTTTATCTAAGACGATGTTGAGACCTAGATTTAATCTGTAACCATTGAGAGTGCACTGTTTATGTCGTCAAAATATTGTCTATTCCTGTTTACTTTAAAAATAAGAGAGGTGTCGTCTTCAAACAGTACTTCACAGATACCCTTTATAATAATATAGAATGGTAAGTCACATAGTATATATACTATGAACATAAATGGACCCAGTACTGAGCCTTGAGCTACATCTAACTGAACTGGTAGGCCGGAAGATTTCACACCACTAACATCTACACATGGGAACCTATTATGTAAATATGAATTCATTACTTTGAGAGCTTCGTTTGGGACACCGTAATGATGCAGTTTACGTAAAAGCGTGTCATGGTGCACGCAATCAAATGCTTAGGAGAGAAAACAGAGAGCGAGTTCTAAATACAAATTTAACACATGGGCGTTAAATATGTGTTTCAGCAGTGCAACACCCTCATCTGTGGTCGAACGACCTTTTGTAAAGCCATATTGTTCATTATGAAGGAGGCTGTTTAATTTAAAATGTCTTAGCTTGTTATATAAAAGACTGTAACGATCGCGTACTCGCTTTGGTCGCTTTCGGTTATGACACTGCCGTAAGTTATGCGGTTCGGGCCCTAATGGCCGTACCATTAGGGCCCAAACACACTTTAAGCCAAGCTTTAAGTTGCAAGTTTCAACATGCCAAGTACCAATGTCTTTTTCAGTTTTTTTAAACTTCTAATCAGCCCGGAACAAGCATGACAATTTCTGCTCTTTCATTTTCTTTCACAACCTGTAACCATGGATTCAGTACATGATTCTGGATCCCCTGTGGTGAAATTTATTGTCGGTTATTAAAAAAAAACCGCTCTTTCCTACAAAAGTACAATACATACGCGGTCAAAAAGTATGGAACATATTTTTTTTTAATAACCGATAAAAAATTGCAATGCAGTGGGGTCCAGAATCATGTACTGAATCACAAGTGTGGATGTCACTGTATGTGGATTTTTAATAATTCAAGGGCTGTATGATCTGGCTGAAACATTGTAATAATTGGTCTAATCTTAGAATCTATATAATACTAATCGCAGGCTTCCATGTAATTAGTGTTTAGATCATAATACAGATTAAAACTGTCTCAATCTTGATACAGAAATAGAGTTTGTATAACCAATTTACCTAAGCTACTCGTACCTATATGTAAACGGGCACGCCCTTTATGCCTGGAAGCTTTTATTATTATAGATAGGTATTAAAAGAAATGTTTATAATTTTTTATTTGTGTTTTGGTATAGCTTTCATTGTATTTGTTGGTATATTGGCGTGTGTTAGTTGACATATGACAAATAATCATTACATTAATACGTGTGCAAACACTTTGTACTCCTTTTTATGAAAATTACGCGGACGGAGGAGTACGATATTTGGCACAGTTAAAGTTTATATGGAGGAGGAGTGCAGAAACCTAATATTTTTATATATAATTACGCTTTATAAATAAATTTAATTAATAAAAAAACATTACACACACTACCATGTGTTTGACATACACACACATAGTACCAAGGCCTCATGACTTGAAGATAGATAGGTGACAGGAGTGACAGCTTGAGCATGGAATAAGTAAGTACTTTGTATTAGCATGGCGTTAGTGTACGCATGGTATTAGTAAGTACTATATAGATTGTAAGTAGAGGTTTATAACGTTCAAACTTATATTTAAACGCATAATTATGGTCGAATTTCGACCAGTAGGCGACCGCTAGTTTAATGTTCTGTGTCTCGTTATGTTAATTACTTTGCATACCTACTGTTGTATATAATCAAGTTTTTTTACTGAACAGACAGCTGTGCAGTTGGGGAGTTTGTTGCGCTACTTCTTCCCAGCTAAAGCACAAAATTACATAACACAGTCCGCCTTACGTAATTTTGTCGTTCGAAAAGTGCCGATTCACAGACTAATTTGAATTGACATATGATGTTGAAAAAAAAAACATCTCTGGTATAAATCTCATCATTACGTAACGAAATAAGTTATCCTAGCACTAGCTTCTGGCCGCGACTTTATCAGTGTGAAATTTCTTGTTTTGTCATAAAATATATAGTAGGACACTCGGCCATAAGTGAAATAATTTTCGGAATAGGATCAGCAGTTCCCAAGATTATCCGCTACATAATCTTCTTAGGTCTTAGTAAAGTGATTTCGTAACTATGTATTTATACATCAATTAGATTGGGTACTTCAAAATACCCGTTGTGTGTGTATTAGTATATTAGTGTACAATGTTAAATTGTAAAATATGAATACATCATCACGTCGCGACCGTTTAGACCTAGAATTAAGTTTGAAAAATAATAAAACTTCTAACGATGATTGATGATGGTAGCAATACCTTTTAAAAACGTGTATCAACTTAACATTTTTAGGGTTCCCTACCTAAAAAGGAAAAAACGGAAACCTTATAGGATCACTCGTGTGTTTTTCTTTCTGTTATCTTTTCACGCTGAAACCACTGAACAGCTCTTTATTAAATTTAATAGAAATGTAGCCGGAGACAAGAAGGACATAAGCTACTTTTCATCCTGGATCGCAGACGAAGTCGAGGGCAGCTACTGTATACATATTGTTTTCAAATTTCTGTTCACTAGACAACTTCAGCGGTAAAAAAAAGACTTGATTAGGCCTATAAAATTCAGTTTCAGCTATATTTACACAAAATCACACAAAGTGCTCATTTTTGTTAGTCTTGTGTCTCCCCGTTTAGCCGATATTTTGCGCGAATCTTTAATGCGTAAGTGGTGTTAAAAATCACGTGCAAAGACTAAGCATTAGTTATTGTGATACAGAGGAGCTAGATCCCTTTTAACGGACGATTTATAATGGCGGGGATAAACCAATAACCTGAAATATGGTGTAACTATTGTTTCTCCCCCCCGCCTGCGATACCAAAATTCTATAGATTATAATGCTTGTTTTTCTCTTTTCAGTTGTGTTTTTGCAGTCGGGTTTTATTGTATAACTAAACAGACAGGTGTGCTGCTGGGTAGTTTGTTGCGCCACTTCTTCTTCCCAGCTAAAGCACTAGGAAGTGGTGAAGGGCGGGCATTTTGGGGGACTGTCATATGTAATTTTGACATTCGAAAACTGCTGATTCTCAGCCTAGTTTGAGTAAATGACTTTTGATTTGATTGATTAAACCCTTTGGCAAAACCTAGCTGTTTTTGCCTAATGTCAAAACATAAGGCAAGAACAGCTCTCATATTATTACCAGCCAGCAATATCTATAAAAAACCACCCAAGTGCAAGTTGGACTCGCGCACGAAGTGTTTCGTACCATTATCTATAAAAACGGAAAAAATACATGTTTGTTGTATGGGAACCCCTTTAAATATTTATTTCATTAAGTTTTTTAGTATTTGGTTTTAGTATCTGTAAAAATTTCAACTGTCTAACTATCACGGTTCATAAGTTACGGCCTGGTGACCGACGGACGGACAGACGTACAGCGGAGTCTTAGAAATAGGGTCCCGTTTTGGTTACCGAGGCCCCTAGCAACACAGGCAACGGAAGGAATACGGGTGGGTTTTAGTCAGTACGAGTCTGACACACCAGCTCCACCCAGAGCGGGAGAAGTTATTTGATGAATTCCCACCCAAAAAAAAAGGGTTCGTTCTACCCTTTGGGTAAGGAACCCTAAAAAGGTTCTTCGGAAACGTTATTTTTGTCTATTCTTCCGTTTACAAAACGCTTCTAGTGGTTCTTCGCAGGTAGGAGGCCTTATATTTTGTAGTTGGTGAAACAAAGCTGCCAATGATGGAATTTATACATATACCTGCATCAAGCCTGCGCCTACGGTGGCCGGAAATCCGCCCTGGATTCCTGACGCCCAGGGCGTTTCCTGCGACGGCTAGGACCGAGAGGGCGCGAAGTTTGCCTTTCCCTCAACCGTCCCGCCTCCTCCTTCGCGAGCATTACTGCTTCGCCGAAGGAGTTGACAGCTGCCCATGCCCTCTCGCTCCGTACCATGGCCTGAACCAGGGTCGGACGCGAGAGATCTCTGCCGCCGATCACCTCCACGAGGACAATGCGGTGCTCTGTCCAAGCCATGCAGACCTCTACCGTATGCTCCACCATGTCCTCCGGGCGATCCATACAGTGGTGACACCCGGCGCCCTCCCGCTTTATCTGACACCTGAGGACCTGCATCAGGCGGAAGGTAAGGACGCCGTGGCGCCTCTCTAGCCACTCCTTATGCTGGAAGAGATTTATTGAGAAATAAGCATCACCTTTGTACGTATTTTTGTGTAAATATACTTTCTCGCGAATATCTATAGGCACGTTACTTGTCGACTTCTTAGTTGTCTATGGCTGAAAAAAATATATTGCACCTTTGCAATATCGCCATTTTAAATAGATTAAATTTAAACGTTAAGACGTTTAAATTTAATATATTTAGTTAATTTAATCGTCTAACAATTAAGTAATAATAATGTTACTTTGATAAACAAATTAAAGATAATTGTATTTAAATTAATTATTTCGAGTATCTACACATATTATACTAAGCCCAGACTGTAGCCACTAAGACTAGTACCTATTGAAATGTTAATTAAGATCTCGTAATGTTCATTCATAATAGTTATTATTCTAGTCGTTATTTTAAAGTTAGTTTAATTGAATTTAGTTAAAAGGTCAGCTCTTTGACTTATTTCTTTAGGAACCTAAAAAGCCTGCACTAAACTGCTCGCGAAGTTGATCGAGGTTAAGGCGCTGACAAGACCCAATTGACCAAAATAGGCTTCTCTTGAGAAAAAAAATAGCCAAATCTGTATAGTTTGTGACAGCGGAAAAAATTTATGTTCATTTGAACATATTTCCCAGAACGTGGTTGTTACCAAAATAGGTTTTGAAAAAAAAAACTTGATACAAACTAACGTTAAACTAAGATCTTACCTTGTGTTCCAAATCCAAAATACCTGTATTAAATATCAACATGCGTTACGTATTTAATTAATAACAAGAACGTCTTATTTGAATGGAGAACTTGGTTGTTTATATTTTCGATTACTCAACTCAATTTTAAGTAAATAGATAATTGCTTCATATTTGCAATAAATTACAAGCGTTGTGTCATCGCGCTTCTCTTTTTTTCTATGCAATCTGACAGTGACCGCGGTTTAGGTGTTGTCAGCGTCTTAAGATGGATCCGCAGTGGTAGCCCGCGAAATTAAAATTTTCTTACGTGTTTTGCAATTTTCAGATTAGTGTCAGGTTGTATCAGGTTGTGACTGCATTTATTAATTTTTGGTACATAAAGGATACTCGTTTTTCATATTTTTACGTTGTATTTTTTCAGTTCGTTTTCCTGCAGTCGGGTTTTTTTTTTTTTTTTTTAATATTTTGTTTTATTTTATTATTTTATTGCACACACAGTCAAGATTTAAGGACAGTTTCCGACGAAATGACATTTCGCTCCTTGAATACAAAAGGGCCACAATTAAAAAAAATATGAAAATCGTTTTATTGCAAAAATTACACCTGAACCAACTATATTTTATAGTGAAAAAAAAAACTCCCATCATTTTTGCTTATATTATGGCTACACTAACTTACCGCCATTTTTGCATTAGCTCACTTTGACAGGTAATGTCAGTGCAAAACCGCCATTTTGTTAGTTGCGCCCGGAGATTCAACGCAAACGCACGTCGGTTGCGTGAAAAAGTGCCACAATCCAAAATACGTCTGTGTTGGATTCAAAATTTCAGGTAAGTGTGATTATATTTTACAATACAAAAGTGCCATATTTTGGAAAACGTCCGTTTTGCATTCTAACATTAGTATTTGTAACCATAATATATAATACAAAAGTGCCATATTTTGGAAAACGTCTGTTTTGCATTCTAACATTAGTATTTGTAACCATAATATATAATACAAAATTGCCATATTTTGGAAAACGTCTGTTTTGCATTCTAACATTAGTTATTGTTATTATATTTTGTAATACAAAATTGCCATATTTGAAATGCGTCCTTTTTGTAATCCAATATTAGTTAAGTATAATTATATTTTATAATACAACAGTAGCATATTTTGAAATACGTCCCTTTTGCATTAAATTATAGTGAAATAAATAATTATTTTTAGCGTGCTAGAATGGGAAGGCCAGAAATATGGCCGTTTTGCATGATAATAATTTTAGTTTTCGTTACAATTTTAAAAATAAAAATTAAAAATTTTGATGTTAATTTTGTTCTATTCTTATTACTTCAGTGGTTTTTAACTTAAAAATCATACAAATGTATTTATTTGTTTGTAAATTAATAATATAAACTAAATTGAAGCCCTGTCCCTGTAGCTTTCGTCACTAATTTAAAGTTTTTTAAATAATATCAGTGAGTGTTTATAGGGACCTATAATAATATGGGTAGATATTCGTAAATGTTGAAAAATATGTGATTAAAATGCATTGCCTCATATTTTCTGTGAATTTGACTGTGAATTTGAATGTTAAATATGAGGTGGTAGCTTAAATTTGTTAAATATAATTAAGGTGTTATTCCTGTCAAATTAGTATTGAAAATGTCATATTAAGGATTGTTATATATTTGATTGTGTGTATGTTTTAGTGTATGTATGTATGTATTGTGTGTATGTACTAAGGACTGTATAATATATGTATAGAACTGTGTGTATTTTATGTTTTTTAGTTATAAAACGTTAAAGATGTTTTTTTTTTACAGATTGACAAAATGAATAGAGCACGAAAAATGTTGAATATGGCAACCTCCGTTCAAGAATCGGAAAAAGTTCAAGCATTACCTGGCCACAATAATAATGTGCAAAATAAAACTTTTTTTAATACTCCAGCTGCACTCAGTCTACCCGTCACGTTACCCATTGATTCTTCAGATACAAATTCTATAGCAGACAGTCAACCTGATCTTAACCTATCAATATTAGAGGATGAAGACAGTGAAGTAAGCTGTGTAACGAATACCAAAGACACAAATAGGCCAAAAATAGTTGTTGAACAGAGTGACTCGAGTAGCAGTTCAAGCGACTCTGATAATGACTCTGATACCAATTCCAGCCGATCATCAACATCCAGCAGTTCATCAATTGCAGATTTTTCTTCTGATGACAGTGTTTTAGATCCCAACTTTCTACCTAGTCATGAAAGATCTTCTGATTCCGAAGGAGATATACAGTCAAAAGTAATTGCCAAACCATTTTGTATTTCACCCCAACCGGGCCCTTCTCGTGTAGAACCTCACTTACTCATCAATGATAATCTGCCAGTCAATTTGGATACTCAGTCGCCTAATATAGAAACACAGCCATCCATCAGTCATAATCAGTCACCCAGCGTGAATATTCAGTCACCCAGCATTGGCAGTGAACCAGCTAGCGTGGATCCTCAGCGTCTTAGTCGGAAAAGAAAAGCTAATCCAGAATCATGGAAAAGAAACAAAACCAAGACTCTGATCAATAGCGGGAAGGCACACACAACTATGTCTAAATCGAAAAAAATGATTACTGCCAAAAATATGGGACCTGTTTGTTCAGATAAGTGTAAATTTAAATGTCAAAATGTGTTTTCATTTGAGGAACGATTAGCCATATTTAATGCCTATTGGGACACTGGTGATTTAAACATTCAGAGGCAATTTATATACAACCATATGACAAACATTGAGCCAAAGTATCGGTACATCCGTGTTGGTAGTACCCGCCAAAACTTAAACCACGCATATTACTTCACGAAAATCGATCAACGCATTCGAGTATGCAAGTTATTCTTTATGAATACACTTGCTATATCAGATAAAAGCATTCGGACTGTTGTAAAGAAATTTTCTGGATCAATTACTGGAATTCAAATGCAAGATAACCGAGGAAAACATGGCAATCAATTTAAATTGGATGCTGCTTTGAAGGATAGGGCAAAGGAACACATTAACTCCATACCCAGGATTGAGAGCCACTACTGTCGCGCTCGCTCTAAGCGTGAGTATATTGAAGGAAGCCGATCTATTGCTACTTTGCACCGTGATTACGTCGATAAATGTAAAGCTGAAGGTAAAGGTTATCTTTCTTATAAACTGTACTATAATATCTTCGTGAATGACTTCAACATTTCTTTTTGGAAACCGAAAAAAGACCAGTGTGAAGACTGCACAGCTTTCGCAAATGTTGAAGATAAAACGCTTTTACAAATACAATATGATCTGCATTTGAAAGAAAAAAATTTAGCCAGAGCTCAAAAGGAAAATGATAAAAAAAATATAAGCGATAATTTTATAGTATGTGTATATGACTTACAGGCTGTGATGCCTTGTCCGCAAGGCGAAGTCTCTAGTTTTTACTATATTTCAAAATTGAATATGCTGAATTTTACTGTTACTGAACTGGGTTCAAATAATACGACCTGCTACGTTTGGCATGAAGGTGCAGGAGCTCGTGGTGCTAACGAAATAGGATCGTGTGTGCTCGCGTACTTGAAAAATTTGAATGAGAAAGCTTCTGACTATTTTGACGTAGTATTTTACAGCGACAACTGTTGTGGCCAACATAAAAATAAATTTATGTTAGCAACGTACCAATACGCCATAAATGAGTTATCGAAGTTGAGGAGTGTTACTCATAATTTTTTAATAAAAGGGCACACTCAAAATGAAGGAGATGCTGCTCACTCTCTAATTCAACGCAACATTTCGAATGCTTTAAAATCTTCTCCCATTTATGTGCCGGATCAGTACATAACCCTTATTAAAACTGCAAAGAAGAAAGGAAGACCCTTCGTTGTTCACGAACTTACGCATGAGAGTTTTTTAGATTTAAAATCTCTGGCTGTCGGCAATTACACTACTACAGAAGATGGACAAAAAGTCAAATGGGCTGATATAAAAACTATTAAAGTCCATCGAGATTATGAGAACAAATTTTTCTTCAAGATTTCATACGAAACTGAAGAGTTTACCTCGGTAGCCACGCTGACAAAAAGAAGGTCTGCTAATCCTATAGTGCCAAAAAAACTGTACAAACAAAAACTTAAAATAACTGAAACTAAAAAACAGGGTATTCTTAAACTTATTGAGAAAAATATCATTCCTAAGTATTACCAAAGCTTTTACGAAAATTTGTAATGCTATTATTAGATACCTAATTGTGATAATATTTAGAATAGTTAATTTTAAAAGTTCCTTTTGATAATAAAGACTTATAAATTTCATACAAACATTTACATAACAATAATAAATAACGATTATAATTTGTAACTTAAAATAGTTTACGTAAAAAGTGCCTTAAAGTGATTAACTGTGATTTTGTAAGACTACTTAGATTGTTATTGTGCAATAGTATTATTACATATAAGCTATAATATTTTGCTACTGAATTATGTGCCTTTAGAACTGATCTTGTATTTTGTTTTGTTTAAATTATTAATGTTAAAGAGAGACAAATTAGTGTCGTCACTTGATTATTTTTTGAGTTATTTAGAGAATTTATTAATGAATATGGTTATTTTATGTATATTTTGATAATGATTATTACAGTTTTATCTCTTGTTTTTTCTATAATTTTTACAAATATAATTGTTTTAGAGAGATGTTTAATTTTGCTGAATAATAGTTACGTACAAAGTTGATCTCAATTATATTACTTAATAATAAGTTAAGATTTTTTAATACAATGTTCTCCTGGTGTCCATTCACTTATGTTTTTACCTAGTAATAAGATTAAACTTTTTGATACGGTTTTTTACCAAAAAGGTACAATAAACCATTTTTATTTGTAAAACTGTGTTTAATTTTTGACATATTTTTTATTATATTGGTTCAAATTTTGAATGCAAAAGGGACTTTTATGCTTTTTTTTCTTAATAGGTAACATCTATTACAAAGTTTATATTGTAGATAGATAGAGCTAATAAATACGCATCTAATGATATATTAACATCTTATGTTTAATTAATAAATATATGAAATATTATAAAAAAACAGTTTCAAAAATTTGTTTTGGCTGTCCTGTAAAATTTATGGATTTCGATTTGTGTCCCTTTTGTATTCAAGGAGCGATTTGTACCCATAAGGGTACACATATTGATATGAGAGATGATCAAGATGAGATATTGAAATATGGGAAATAACCATACGGTAATATCATTTATTTACATAACCAAATTACAAGATGATTATTAACATTAACTAAAATACATACGGTTATTTCCCATATTTCAATATCTCATCCTCGCGCTTAAGAAGCCTATTTAATTACCAATACATCACCGAAGGTTAAATGATCACATAAAAAGCTCGTCATGTTTGTTCCGGCGGTCACCACAACGGTGCGGGTGTTCATTTGATTATCCATGCAACGTGCGAAAACGCACGCGATGCGTTATTATGGTAATAGCACCGTGGTTTGGTAATATCGCGTAGTTACTGACGGTTTCATGTTTGAATTTTAGAGCTTTAAGGGTCGGGTATTCGCCGTTGACCTTGGCCATACAAATCAGCGTCGCGCTCACGCTGCGCTGCCGTTCGCTTTTCATAGGGAATATTTATTTTTACTATCGAAAATATGAATATTTGAAATAATCTCAGATAGAATTATATACAATAAAATTGTCTATTCAAACAAAAAAAAACATGCAGATATCTTAAGTAGTATTGTAAGTAATATCTATTTGTATGCTTTGAGTAGACATTGTTTCCTGTATTTATTTAATAAAGTATTCTACCACAACGCTTAAATATTCACATATAGAATTGATGTGGACGCGTTCTAGTTTAACAAAAGTTTTTTTCATAACTTATTTGCATTATAGGAAGGCGTTATAACAGATTTAAAAGTCACTACAATCATATATCTGCGCTTTAATGGTAGAGCTTCTTGTGTAAAACCCCGTTTGCACGTGCGACTTTTATCGGGCACTAGATTTTCAACGCACAGCTTTGCACCGAGAGTTGAAAATCCAACAGTGTATTTTTAACCGCTGGGATGCGCTCTGTTTGATTCTCAACACCGAGAGTTACAAATTAAGAGTGCGATAAAAATCGTCGAGTTAAAAATCGCCCGTACGTACCTGAGCTGAGCTCTTTCGAGAAACTGCTGAAGTACAGTGAGCGACCAAAATCGTTTGAAACTTCAGTTGTTTTTATCTTAATTATTGGGATTTTATTAAATATTCAATAAAATCGGAACGAATATTAACTCGCAGCTATTAGGTAAAGGATATGCTGAATACAATGTATCGAATAATTTTGTGTTAATTTAGATGTTGTGTACCTTTTTATACCGTAAATCTCTTTTCTTGTGTTTTTGTTTGGAGAGTAGGTAAGCAATTTGTGATATGGGTGCTAGTGATAACGTCCTACCCCTGCTTCGCATGGTTTTTATGACTTTACAAAACAATATTTTTTCTTTATTACATTATATATTTGACGGAGAAGGTACGTCTCTCTCGTTATCATAAGCCATATTTTAACTACTGTGGGCGTACAATGGGAAGTGTTGGTTATTGCACAATAGAAAAACCGTTTGCAGTTTAAATGAAATTATAATTCACGATCAAACAATCACACTAGCTATTCACACACTGTAGGTACACGACACAACTATACGGAACGCGCAACAGTTTTTAAACGTGCTCACTCTTTGACCGCCTCCGACAGACTGTCCTTAACTCGGGTCGATCGTTATGTTCTAGACTCTGTCGAGCGCCGCTTGGTGGCGCTGGCGTCCCTATTAGTCAAACGAGTGACTAACGTAATGCCGACATATTTATGTTTTACCTATACACACATTCCTTCCGGAATAAATTCTGTAAAATAATGGTGAAAACCGCATCTAAATCTGATACGAAGTTTAGAAGAACAACTCGATCACACAGACAGACACAAAAGTGATTTAATTTATAATACGTATAGACATACAGAAAGTTGGCATCGGCAACAACCTTGGTGTGGCAGTGACCATCTTTCACCAGATGATTCGATGATCCAGATGATTATGGCAATAGCCTTATGTAAGCGGGCACGTCCTTTATGCCTGGACGCTTTTATTTAGGTATTAAGTTCTGTTTACGTTTTGATTTTATCATTTTTATCTGCTTGAGTACAGTTTTCATTGTTTTATATTGGCATGTGCTAGCTATCATATGGCAAGTAATTTAATGTCATGTTTTGTGTTTTGTAATGTTAATTACTTTGCATACGATTTGTATAGAATCAAGTGTATATAACTAAACAGACAGGTGTGCTGCTGGGGAGTTTGTTCCGCCACTTCTTCCCAGCTAAAGCACTAGGAAGTGGTGAAGGGCGGGCGTTTTTGAGGGACAGCCTTATGTAACTTTGACGTTCGAAAAGTGCTGATTCTCAGCCTAGTTTTGATTTATGACTTTTTATTCTAGTAAGTAAAGAATCTCGCGTCTGCAATATTACCTACTGTCTCAGAAGTTCGCGATATTTCTCAGGTGATCCTGACCATGGAAAAAAACAGTGTTCAAAATTGTTACAACGCCATCTGCACAATATCTAAACCAAGTTCAAGAACTGTCAGTGTCAATATTCCACAAAAATGATGACACTGACAGCTTCTGAACGTGGTGTAGATGTGCTGGTCGCGTTCAGTTTAATTGGTAAAATCCGACCATGAGGTGGATCAGCTGTCGCTCGCGAAATTCAAATTTTCTTACGTTTTTTGCTATTTTCGGGTCAGTGTCAGGTTGTATCTTAATTTAAATATGATTCGCGACTATAACAGATATACATTTATTCACAGAATTATATTCATTAGAATCATTAATGCATCGCTCTAAGTTAGATTTGTTCCAAGAAATCAAGATTCTAATGACTGTGATTCTGTAAATACACTGTCGCGAATCATATTAAAAATTTACTTTTCCTTAATAACTTTAGCCTGCAGAGAAGTTTCACAGTTTTCCTACATTCAAACACCTACAGCTTAACATTTATTACATCCAAAAATCAAGTAAAAGCGTGAATGAATGGTGTGGTTTCCCAAAACTGCGTGCCATGTTTGACGCCAGTAACATTAACATTACGACTTTATGGCCGCATATTAACGTTCGCGTCAACGTTAACGTGACGTCATCATAGCATGGATATAACATGTGCAGAAGCTCTACTCCGCACAACTTTGTTAAACTCAGCAATTAAATAAATATTTATTTCCTTCTCTGACGATACTAGAAAAAGGAATACAATCTGAGTACCAAAACTTGTCGTACACAGGTGCATACATATAAGACTGCACTTTAAAAAAAAGTGTTATTTGTATTGCCATACAAATAACATTTTTTTTTCTAAATATTACCTAACAATATCTTCGAACAACCATTTAGAGTTCCATACTTGCACACTGAGCGAAGCCGAAAGTACCTACTATCGTTATATTATGACTGTCAATGCTCAACCGTACGAATGGAATACCTTTAATTTTTTAAAGGCGTTTTGGTAAAATAATAACAAGAAATCTCGAAATTTTGTTTATAGGGAGCAAGAATCAAGTAACCATTACTTTGCTACTGGAAGGCATGGCTTCTTATAAGTGGTACTAGTTTTGATCGAACCGCTGTTTTTGACGTGAAAGTGTAATTTTACTGGCTGTACTTATTGGTAGCCGATGAATCTTTTATTACTTTATTTTCAAAACGATTCTTCAGACGTAAAGCCTTCTTACACATTTCTGTGTGTGTCTCCACAGCAGTACGTAATACTACGCAAATAAAATGGAGCTCACATGAAAATACCATAAAATATTCGTGACATCGTTCGATACACCATTAGTCCATTCAATAATAAAAGATAATTAGTATTATGGTGCTATAGTTACGGGAAGCATGTTTTTTTTAAATAATCTCGTAATGGTCATGGGGTTTTTGAGGCTCGGAAAGTGTTATTAGTTTATTTAAGGTTATTTTCAATGGAAATAGGCCCCATTTTATATATTATGACTTATGAAATATTATCGTCTGGTAACGTGATTATTTATCTTTTCATTTGGAATAAAATGTGTGTGTTTGGTCGACTAAAAACGAATAAAACTATATTAACGAGTGTTTATTTTACACTTTAATGTTTAATGTTAATTGTAGATCAAGAAATGAAGTCGACAAAAGATAAAAAAGTGACAGGGATTAGTTTATTATTCTTATCCATTAAAAATAATAGTAAGCACAAATGAAATGAAATGAAATGAAATGAAATGAAATGAAATTGTTTATTCTGTAAATAGGATATGAGAATCACTTTTACACGTCATATTAAAAAATAAGCTAGATGGAGTCGACATTTCCTATCTGACTACCCCTGAGAAGAAATGGCGAAACAAACTCAAGGGTCAAAGTCTCTTTTAAAGTCCAGACATAATCTTGGTCAGATAATGTGAGGACCATGTAGATCTATGTCTGAAATGGTCTTTTGAGGAAAGAACCACACAAATTTGAGTGGACCTGTCCAGTCAGTGCAAGCATTTGTCAGTAATCGTGTAGCTCAACTCAAAACTTAAGGAGCTCAACGACTCGACGAACAATACCAAGGAAAGGACAATTGGGTTGGCCGCATAAAGAACTCAAAATGCCAGACCATCATTAAAACTAAGAGAAAAAAAAAAAAACAAGAAATAAATAAAAATGACCCACATAGTGCTCACATTCACAATAATTAAAGTAATATAATACTTTTCAAGGTACATAAATATTCACTTAATTTTACTTATAATATTTATCAATGTAAATTAGTACATTAATTCATAAATAAAACCCACTTAAAATAAATAAAGTTTAACGCCAGTGGTCGTAAAGTTTGAACGTTATTATAACAACGAGGAGACATGGCATGTCGTATTCAACATTAATAAAGACATGAAATTACTCGTGCTTTTGGCGAATTATGTGCAGATCTTGAGTAGCAGTGATAATTTTAGCAGACAGATAAGAATGAGCTGATGTTAATGAACTTATTATCGTAATAATAATAATAATAATAACCTAGCAACACTCACGTCAACAGAACGTCAAAAATTTGTTTTCACAATTTCTATATTTTTATTAATTTTAGACGCAGTTTTTTTTTTCTTTGTTTGAGAAATCCAAAACAAACCTGAAACTCACGATCGCAATATAATAAAAAAAATACTACAACAACAGCAAAATCAATGAAATATAATACAATAATACCGAATCAGAGGACGGTCACATCTGTCATGTCATCTCCGACAAAACGAAAATGATGAAGATGAAAATAAAATTTAAAATATGTTGACGAGATCTGCTGCACGAGCACGCCCACCACCTCCGGACTCTTCGCTCAGCTCCGCCTCGCCGCCACCGGTACCCAGCCCCACCGTGAGCGCTGTGACGACACCGGCCGCGGTAGTTGCGTCGAGCTCGAGCGACGAGTATTTTTCCCCACCGACGTCGCCAACACCTGTACGTCGCACTATGGAACCAACCGGTATTTTCCATCTCAAAAATCGATAACTCTGTTGTTTTGTGATTTATCTCCTTGATTTTTTTTTCACGTATTTGTGAATATCTAGGCAATAAAAGAAATCAAACATCATCATTCTAAAAAAAATATTTTTTCCGAAAAAAAATGACAAAGATAAAGTTATACGAAATTTCATACAAAAAATCATACAGTTATATTAAAATAGCAATAAAAGTTACACTTATGCTTAAAATAAGTTTAAAACCAAATTATTATTATTAAACAAACAGTTACATGACAAAAAAAAATTATTACTTAAACTTATCCTACTCATCACTTTCTATTTCCAACAATTATTTAGCTTCGTCAAATAATTCTTTGGATATTAGAAAACTTGGTTTATTTAAGCTAGATATATAAGGATCAGATGTATATAACAAAATATGCAGAACGTCTTCGTTTGTTGCTGATCTGGAACACTTCCTAGCGTGATGTAACCTATATTTCTTATAATCTTTATTTCGAGCTTCCTGGGCATCTTCGGATAATTGTCCTATAGGCAAAACTGCATAATGCTCTATTATTTTAGCACCATGTATAAGTACTTTATGGACCGAAGATGGCATGTAGTACCAGTTATATTTGCTTACATATAATTGCGCGGTTACCAATGTAAACTGACCAAATTTTTCTGCGTTTATAGGAAATCCCGATGACATAGTTTGAAGAATTACATATAGTCTCTTGATTAATTCTTCATCAATTCCGGTTATCTCTGCAGAACATTGGTAATTTTGGAAAAATCTCCTTGCCGTATTACCGTCATTGCTATTACCGGAACCTTGACGTGGTTTATCAATATGCAAGCCAAGCACTTCTCGGAAACGTTTTTGGACAATTTTTTTCTTGTCTTCTTTAAGTTGCTTGTTTTCTGGAGTTGTTGCAGACCACTTCTCAAAACCTAAATTGTAAGAAATATGGAGGATCATTTCCATAAATCTTATCCATGCGTGTAGCGTCGACAATCCGTATTTAAACGCATTTTCATTTTCAACTCTCGTTGTAACTTTTAAAAGATCATTCATTTGTCTGGGAGTTGCTCCACAAACAGTGCAGGTAGCACTGGATGATGTGTTTGTCAACACTTGAGCAACTTTCCCATCAATCATTGTCATAAACAGTTGATGTTTAACTTCGATGACTTTGTCTTCTATTGACACAAGAGTTGGAATCAATTGATTAATTTTGGCTTCAATTTCACTGACAACCGCTGTAGTTTTTTCGGGAGTTTCTTTTGCAAATTCTAATGAAATTGGTCTGCAATATCTAACAGATGAGCAAGTAGGGTTTTTCCATATGACCGTAGAAGTTTCTTCGTCTACTAGTCGCAGTGGTACAAGGGACACTATAAACAAATTAGCGTCCGATATTTGTTCGTTTTCTTCCGGTAGAGTTTGTTTATACTCACTTTGCCCGGAGGATCCATCACATCCCCATTTAGTAAAAAGCTTGAGACGATTGTAAGTCGATCCTGACTTTATCCTTATAATACGGCAGACTGTATGGTCTAAGAGATCTTGAAGGTTGATTTTTGCGCTTATATTTGTCACCGTAATGCTGGATGCAGGCGGATAGCAAGCCTTTTTTGCTTCACTTAGTGTTTGATACGAAGGCAATACAGAACTTAAATTCTTATCAACGAGCCTTTTTCTTAGGTACGCATATTGTGCTTTGGTTAAATCAGTTTCAATGCATATACTCAATGCTTCCTCTTTTGTAAAGGAAAGTGCGTTATCTGGATTGAGTATGTTTTGTAGAATAACTTTTTTCTCTTCTTTTTCCTTATTTCTGATAATAGTCACAATCGACGCTTCGTCATTTTCCCCCATGGATCTTAAACCTTGCACATAAGCGTTACGGACATGTCCCATTCCATACTCCAGGACCAGCTCCATATTTTTTCGTTTCTTTGTGTTTTTCGAGCACTCGTCATATTGTTTTGTTGGTCTTCCACGTTCACCAGAAGTATTCAAACCAGAATTTACAGTGATTGAGGTACTGCAAGAATTCAATGATACTTTAAACTCACCATTTAACCAATTTGAGTATAGGCTCTCGAACCGGTCCGGCTTTCTTTGAGCTTTGGTCCATTTCTGGTTGCAACTCGATGTTAGATTTTTTTGAATACTCTCTATTACAGTATTAACGTCAGTTTCCGATAGTTGAAAATTTTCCAATAAATATTTTTTGAGGTCTGAAGTACTTTTCCCTTTTATTATTTGATCACAAAGATCGCGTCGAACACAAACGAATTCACTCATTGTTAGATAATAATGTTTTTTATGCGTTAATTGTTATTGAAAAGAAGTATCTGAACACTTTGATGAATCGTATGCTGAACATACACGGGTATTTAAAGGACTAATATTTTAGTGCCTTGTGCAAAAACCATGGGACAATTGATTATAACAGTTCTCATCGAAATAGTGTAATCAGTACTGATTGTAATTATTTACCACAACAGATAAATATAACTTCCGCAGCAATATAGTTTATCATACTTGTGGTTAAGGTGACCACCCCAAACAAAATTGCCATGGGAAGATTCTTTCAAATATAATAGCAGTTTTTTAATTTGCAAATGTATGTTTTTATCATAGAAATAGAAAAAAACAATATAGACATCAAAGGATAATAACTAAATATAATATTTCATAATAAAAAAGAAGAACCGTAATTTTCGAGGATTTTTCCCCGATTGACATTATTGCTTCAAAATCACCTCTGGCGCAAAAAACGCGCAAGTTTTTTTTAAATCCTCATATTACTGAGTAGATAAGGTCTCTAATAGAGTAATTAACTTGACACCGGCTGCTTTCGGCAACAACGAAAACTCCAATTGAAATTAACAAAAACTAAATTTTCTTTACTTCACT
The DNA here is from genome assembly GCA_905333075.3 of Atethmia centrago. Lineage (NCBI taxonomy): Eukaryota > Metazoa > Arthropoda > Insecta > Lepidoptera > Noctuidae > Atethmia > Atethmia centrago. The sequence continues at coordinate 6,751,169 of HG995379.1, forward strand.
AAAAAATATTAAAAAATTAAATAAAATTATTTTTTTTACAAAAACTGAACGTGGTTGCAAAGTGTATATTCTAAGCTATCTAATGATGTATAACACTAATATGTTTCCTTGGAAAACTTCCGAATAATTATGTGTTGAACTCCCTTAACGGTAATTTAATTGGCATGAAAATATTTATGCCCAATGTTTGAGGTTCATTTTATAAACGTAAAACTTTATATTTTTTTATATTTTGTAATTTATTCGTAAGTTCCATCTTTTGAGAGTATAAAACCATAAAACAATCTATGGATTTACGACTTTCGACAAAACCATTTTTGAGATGGAAAATACTGTTTGGTCCCATAGTGCGTCGGCAGGGGAGAGGCCGGCCACCGAAGAGCTTGGGACTTAGGGGCCATCCGGCCCCGAGCCGGGTCCCCGCTGCCGGTGGTTGTGTGCAGCGCATGAGATGGACTCAGTCTATGAACGAGAACGTCATGCGCGCATATTACGGGTCTACAGAGGGAGGAACTAACCTCACTGCGTATCGTGTTAGGATGCTGTTTCTGTTTCAGGAACTAGAACCAACCGTCAACGTCTCGGCCCAACGATTGTCGGATCAGGTGCGTGTTATCCAACGCAATCATAGGTTGGACGATGCCGCACTTGATAGGCTACGCTCAGAGGTACTGAGCAACCATATCGTCACAACTCCGGCACAAACCGCGGCACGTGCGCCAATTATTGATGCAATCCCGCTGCGGTCCAATCACAGTGTCAAAGAGGAGGATGTAAGGGTTGCCACAGTAAGTAGCCCGTGCAACGTCCAATTGAGGATTGCACTGGATTACATGGATGGACACTGGACTACATTTAGGAAAGGAAGTAGTAGTCATTACGCCATTAGACATAGCCAGAGCGGTCCGTCCGTTACCGAATTGGAAATCACCGGGACCGGACGGACTGCACAACTTTTGGCTGAAATGGCTAACTAGTTCACACACTTGCCTGGCTTCTCAGTTCCAGTCATCCTTAGACGCTGGGTCGCTACCGCAGTTTCTAACAACAGGCATTACCCACCTGCTGCATAAGTCAGGTAATCCCGCGGAACCCAAGAATTATAGACCGATCACATGTTTGTCGACGGTCTATAAACTTCTTAAATCCATTTTGAGAGCGAAAATTAATACTCACATTGACAATAATTCGATTATGTCTGCCTCTCAAAATGGTTGTAGAAACGGGTCCCGCGGTACTAAGGAGCTACTCCTTATCGACATGGCCATTAGCCAACAGGTTCGTCGTTCCCGTAAGGATCTGTCGACTTGCTGGATTGATTACAAGAAGGCCTACGACTCGGTGCCACATACATGGCTTATGAGGGTGCTGGAGTTAATACAAGATAGATGCAACTCTACGCACCTTCCTTGAGTCGTGTATGGGGCAATGGAGGACGGTGCTTCGCTATCCAGGATGTCGTCAGATCTAGGGAAATGATGAGCCTGTATGGATTAAAAGGGGAATATTTCAGGGCGACAGTTTGAGTCCGCTTTGGTTCTGCTTAGCCCTGAACCCTCTAAGCACATTGCTGGAGGATTCAGGTCTAGGCTATCGGTTGAGGAGAGGTGGTCAGGTCATATCTCACCTCCTCTACATGGATGACTTGAAACTCTTTGCCCCCAACAAATTTCGACTGATGGAGCTATTGAAGGTAACTGAAACTTTCATTGGCGCCATCAGAATAGAATTTGGTGTGGACAAATGTGCAGTCATGCTTGTGAAGCGAGGGGAAATTATGGAATCCGAAGGAATTGAACTTTCGGATTCCGTACACCTTAGATCCCTCTCATCATCCGAAAGCTATAAGTATTTGGGTATGTCGGAAGCGTTAGGCATCAACGTTACTGACATGAAGCAATCGTTGAAGAAGCGTTTTTTTGGTCACCTGAAGAAGGTATTAATTAGTCTTCTTTCAGGCGGAAACAAGGTGCGCGCCTTCAACGGTTGGGTCATGCCGGTTTTGATGTACTCTTTCGGCATACTCAAATGGACTCAGACCGAACTCGACGCCCTCGAAAGGAGGGTCCGTACACTGTTGACCGCAAACCGGATGCATCACCCACGATCATCGGTGATGAGACTGTACATCCCGCGGAAGTGCGGGGGTCGAGGCTTTTTAAATGCGAAGACCCTCCACAACCGCGGAATATGCAGTCTCAGGGAGTATTTTTTTAAAGCCGATGTGGGTATGCACCGTGATGTGGTCGCAGTGGACAAGGGGCTCACCCCTCTTTCCATGGCTAAAGAGAACTGGTGCAAACCTGTAGTACTTACCACGGATGACCGCAAGGAGATATGGCAAAGCAAGGAGCTACACGGGCGCTTCTATCGGGCTCTTCATGAGCCCGATGTTGATTTCTTAGCGTCCGTATCCTGGCTACGTTTTGGGGACCTTTTCGGGGAAACTGAAGGTTTTGTCTGTGCAATTATGGACGAAGTTATCTTGACGAATAACTACCGGAGACATTATGAAGGACGGGACGGTTGACGTGTGTCAGGCATGCCACCGTCCAGGTGAGCCTATCAGACATATTATCTCTGGTTGTTCTCGTTTGGCTAACGGCGAGTACTTGCACAGACATAACCAAGTGGCTAGGATTATTCACCAGCAACTCGATTTGAAATATAAACTTGTGAACTCTGAGGTACCGTATTACAAGTATGTTCCCGACCCAGTTCTCGAAAATAACGCATGTCACGTTGTACTGGGATCGGTCTATCATTACTGACGGGACTATTGTCGCCAATAAGCCTAATATAGTGGTGATAGACCGATTAGCGCGCCGCGCAATGATAGTCGATGTTACCATTCCACATGACGAGAACCTCGTGAAAGCTGAGAAAGAAAAACAAATAAAATATCTCGACTTAGCACACGAGGTTGTTGACATGTGGAATGTGAACTCGGCTGTCATTGTGCCGATTGTCGTAACGGCCAATGGCCTGATGGCCGAAAGCCTCAACGAACATCTCTCGAGGCTCTCGTTAGGCGGTTGGATCAAGGGTCTGATTCAGAAGGCAGTACTCCTCGATACGGCTCGCATTGTGAGGAGGTTCCTATCTCTGGAGCCCTAACCACCGGTAGCTTGGACCCTGCTCCCGACACCGGCGGACCACTATTTTATATATTTTTAAATGTTTTTTTTTATATCTTTTTTAAGAAATATTTAAAAATATATTTTATATGTCAAAAAAATAAATGAATAAACGCCATAATAATAAGAAAATGATATAATTATCTATAATATTTTGTTATTACTCAGTCAAAGACTTTCTAAATGATATGACTTTATCCAGATTGTGATTGTTATAATTAATTGTAAATTTGACAATGTAAGACTTATATGTAACTGACTATAATATTATTAATTGACTTCACTTTAATTTCTGTTTTGTTTTGTTTTGTTTTGTGGGCATTGTTTTGTTTGTATTAATATTTTAATTTATATGTAATTATTTGCACGCGATAAGGTAGACTGTAGCCGATTTTATTAATTTATGTACAACATCTTATACCTGTACCTGCATTCATAGCAAATAACATTCTGATTCTGATTCTGATACATTCATTCTTTATTTTCTGTTGCTCCCTGTAATTATTGTAGTATAAACAAACGTTAGTAAATATGAATACTTAAATAGCATAATCAGCCCATAATGTTCCCACTGCTGGGACACAGGCCTCCTCTCGGTGAGAGGGAGTGGGCCGTAAACCACCACGCGGGTCTAGTGCGGGTCGGTAGATGTCACATGTCTTCGAATTTTTGGTTCTAGGACATGCCGGTTTCTCCACGATGTTTTCCTTCACCGTTTTGAGAGCAGTGGTGATAAAATAATTCACACATTTTATTTTGGGTCCTGCCTTGAACATAATGTGGGGATGATATTTCTTTTTCTCGTCTACCCATGGTGAGGGATATCGTTGGATCGGTCGTTTAAAAATATTGCGGGTCTGTGAACACCACTTTCCGATTCAAGGATCCGCTTGCGTAATATTAAACATTAAAGTTTGTAACCCCATAAACGGTTGTTTATGAAGATGTGAAAAAAATCATGGCAGTAGTACATATATATAATGAAATTAAAAGGAAAACTATCACGGCTAAGTAGGCTTTACAAGTTAACGAGTAATAGTCAACCAACTTAAATTTTCAGTTGGAGAATTGACCGTGGCATATATCGATGTATGGGAGGGAAGGTTCTTGAACTACAATGTTAAATTTGTTTTTGGGATAAATTCATCCCAACTTCCCAACTACGGACTTCCCCTCATTGTGCGTGGTCCGACAAGCACTTGGCAGGTTTATAATTTGTTGTATCGTTTTAGATATCGACACCCATCAAATCTGCGGAGTTTTGCTAGCGAATTTATTTTGACCCTGTATAGTACAACATCATCCGATACCTACTTACTTTGACCACGTGCCCACCCTCTCATTCTTTGGCCCATCTCACTCGCAGTTAGCATCTCTCGCAGCACACCTCACGCAGCTCAAAGTTGTTTGTAGAAATAATCTAAACGATTTGTATAGAATCAAGTTTATATAACTAAACAGACAGGTGTGCTGCTGGGGAGTTTGTTGCGCCACGTCATCTTCCCAGCTAAAGCACTACGAGCTACAGGGCGGGCGTTTTTGGGGGACTGTCTTATGTAATTTTGACGTTCGAAAAGTGCTGGTTCTCAGCCTAGTTTGAATAAATGACTTCTGATATTGATATAAAAAATTGAAGTGGTTATACGAACAAGTACAATTCAACGGATTTTCATACGGGTTTCACGATAATGAATAAAATATATTCCGGAAGGTTTTTATAATAATACTTTTGTATTAAAATTACATCATCGTTTCAGCCGAAAGACGCCCACCCACTGCTGGACATAGGCCTACCCCAAGCACTGCCACTTTGACCGGTTCTGTGCTTCCCTCATCCAGCAGATTCCTGCGGCCTAAAATTAAAGTAATAATTAAAGTCGCTTTTCGTCTCCGTCTTTGTGACCGCGTTGTTCGTCGAAACTTCGCAAATAATTTTTATACAGATTTCACTATTATTTAGATAATTTATTCCGAAAGGTTAATGATAAATGATTAATGATTTTATTTCTGTAAGTAGGTTTGTACAAACACTTTTACACATCAACCATATTTTCTAAAACTAGATGAGCTCGGCGTATACTATCTGACTACTCTGAGAAGAAAGGCCGAAGCAAACTCAGAGGTCACAGTGTCTTTTAAAGTCCAGACAAAACCTTGGTCAGATCACGTGAAGACCATGTAGATTGGTGTCTGAAATGGTCTTTTGATGAAAGAATCACACAGATTGAGTGGACATGTCCAGTCAGTGCATGCATTTGTCAGTTGTTGTGCAGCTCAAGTCAGAACTTAAGGAGCTCAACGATTCAACAAACAATACCAAAGAAAGGACACAAATGTCCTTTGGCCTAGCCAAAGCTAGGCCGCAAAAAACACTGAAACGGCCAGACCATGTTAAAAACTAACTTAGAATTAAACAAAATTTAACAATGACCCACATAACCTTCACATTTACAATAATTAAAATAGTATAATACTTCACAGAGTAAATATTAATTTCATTTCATTGCATAAATAAAATTAATTAAAATTATTTGTATTATACATATAAATAAAACATATATACCTATTAAAGACATCTCAATGTTTTGAAAAGTCGTAAGACCGCGCGATGCAGAGGCGGGTCGCTAGTTAGACAGTAGAGACAGATTCGCCGACGTGTTGTGTCGTGATGGCTAAATATGCTCAGTGGATCATTGTATCACAACTAATTTTTATTGGATAATCTGCGTCAGAAGGCGTCTCCGCACGACACAACATAGTACCGTGAATCCGGCCTTAGCTTAGCTAACCCAAGCACGATGTTGTTCAGGGTGACCACACTAAAACGAGATTTTGTGCACCGTTAAAAACTTTAATCTGATTATATGGAATCAAATAATACTTCCCTCTCACAGAGCGGAAGCCTGTGTTCCAGCAGTGGGAACAATATAGGCCGATTATGTAAATAATACTTAAAGACGTGTACCTCACACGATTGCAAAGTGATTCTTACACGTCGTGTAGCTTTTGCCCGCGGCTTCTTCCACGTAGATATAGGAAAACATCCCATGGGAACTTACTAACACATAAAAATATCTCATGGGAACGTACTAACGAGATTTAAAAAATATGTGTTAATCAAAGTTATAAACTAACTGTGTGCAAAATTTCATCCAAATCAGTTCAGTCGTTTTTGCGCTATCCCGGATCATAATTCCAGGCACGCGGGGTTGCGACAATCGTCGAAAGGATCCGGCAATTGGGACTCGAGGTGGCCCTGCACAAGTCCGAGGCCATGTGTTTTCATGGTCCTCGGAACGCGCCACCGTTGGGGTCCCAAATAACGGTAGGAGGGGTTTCTATCGGCGTCGAGTCGACGATGAAGTACTTGGGACTCGTCCTCGACAGCCGGTGGAACTTCGTGGAGCATTTCCGACGTTTGGCTCCCAAACTGGAGCGGGCGGGCGCTGCATTGAAGCGGCTCCTGCCCAATCTAGGGGGTCCAAACGCCTCCTGCCGGAGGCTCTACGCGGGGGTCGTGCGGTCCATGGCCCTCTACGGGGCACCTGTATGGGCGCGCTCTCTGGCGCTGCGGCCAGCCCGCCGGTTGAGCGCGGCCCAAAGGGTCATGGCCATCCGGATGGTCCGAGGATACCGCACGGTCTCCTGTGAGGCAGCGAGCCTCCTTGCCGGATTGCCGCCATGGGATCTGGAGGCAAAAGTCCTCGCGCACGTATGGGAGTGGCGCGAGGAGGCGAAACGCCGGGGGGTAAGCCCGCTGCCGCGAGAAATCGCGGCACAGCGGACGGAGCTCCGGCGGGATCTCATGGCGTCATGGAAAGTACGGTTGTTGCAACCCAGTGCTGGGCACGCCACGATTGCGGCGATAAGTCCCCTCTTTGAGGAGTGGCTGGAGAGGCGCCACGGCGTCCTCACCTTCCGCGTGACGCAGGTCCTCACCGGACACGGCAGCTTCGGGAGGTTCCTGTGTCGGATAAGGCGGGAGGAAACGTCCGGGTGTCACCACTGTGTGGATCGCCTGGAGGACACGGTGGAGCATACGGTGGAGGTCTGCCCGGCTTGGGCAGAGCACCGCCGTGTCCTCGTAGAGGCGATCGGCGGCAGAGACCTCTCGCGTCCGGCCCTGGTTCAGGCCATGGTACGGAGCGAGAGGGCATGGGCATGGGAGGCGGGACGGTTGAGGGAAAGGCAAGTTTCGCGCCCTCTCGCCCCTAGCCGCCGCAGGAGACGCCCAGGGCGTCGGGAATCCCGGGCGGATTTCCGGCCACCGTAGGCGCGGGCTTGCGGACGGTGAGCAATGGGTAGCTCACCGTCCGGTAAGGACCAGGCCCGGGTCGACGGCGCGTCGTATTCCACGCGCGCCTCAAAGAGATGTCGTCAGCACAAAAGTAGGGGTCCACTAGGGCCGATGCCTGCCGGGGTCGCGGGAAGGTACTTATGGGTCACCGAGGCCCCCGCAACACAGGCAACAGGAAGGAATACGGGTGAGTTTTAGTCAGTAAGAGTCTGACACACGCTCCGCCCAGAGCGGGAGAAGTTATTTGATGATTTCCCACCCTAAAAAAAAAAAAAAAAGACACACCGACAAACGGACAAAAATCTAAAAATTATGTTTTCGGGGCGGACTCGTTGCCACACCTCGCAGCAATTTTTTTTTTTTCAAAATATAAAACGTACAATTTCGACTTTTGAGTTCCGGCTCAATTTTTATTACCTATATAGATATAGATTGCGAGAACTTTCTCCGAGTTTATTCTTAAAAACCTTTTACTGAATCAAAAGACTCGTGCTGCTACCAAATAGACACACCCTGTGTGAGAAAGAGTATTTTATTTCAACAAAACAAAATAAATAATTGGCAACCCAGACATCCATAAATCTACTTTTCAATAAATACAGGAGCTGGAAGCCTATACATTTTGTTGATATTTCTACCTGAATAAAATACTTAGCAAAGCCTTGGTACGTGTTACTATCTAGGAGTACATAAATCAGCGTCAAAAAAGGTTCTAAATTTATCTCTAGAACCTTGAGATCGTTTACTTATGGTGTGTTAAAGGCAGTGGTTTATTTTGTTATTAAAAGCTAGCTTCTGCCCGCGACTTTGTACGCGTAGAATCTCTCATTTTAACATAAAATATACCCCACGACACTCGGAAATACTGTAGCTTCCCATTAGTGAAATAATTTTTAAAATTGGATCAGTATTATATAGTACCTCAATCAACTCACCTCACTCACCACTCTTCCAAGTTGCGCCACAACACCTTGTCCTTCGCCTTCCGCATCCAGTCTGTCCCAGCCACCTTTTTAAGTTCGTCGGTGCATCTAGCTGGGGGGCGTCCCACAGTGCGCTTGCCGCCTTTTATAATACCTATTAGTATACATTGCAAGAAGAATGACGAGGGGCTTGTGGCTAAGTAATAACAGCTGCACGGGTCGATCGATCAGGTTAAGCTGCACTTACCGCGGTTGGTCCGTGGATGGGTGACCATCTTTACATACCAAAACCCCGTTCGTGTCTCGGAAAGCACGTTAAGCCGTTGGTCTGGATTGTCATTTGTGGATCTTTAACAGTCGTTACGAGTCGTCAGAAGTACGAAAGTTTGACAACCAGTCTTACCGAGGTATCGTGTTACCCAATAACTGGGTTGTGGAGGTCAGACAGGCAGTCGCTCAATGTAAAATACTGGTATTCAGCTGTATCTGGTTACTGGAAGCCGACCCTAACATAGTTGGAAAAAGGCTAGGCAGACGATCACATAAAAAAAAAAGTCGCAAAGTGCACTACACGTTCCATTCGTTGAAATGCCTCCAGAGCTTCTTGCCCTTGAATACCAAAATCTCCCTTGCTCAAACTCTCATACAGCCCATCATAGACTACGCTGATACCTGTTATTTGGATGCCACCGAGGAGCTTTTAAATAAACTTGAGCGTTTGCAAAATATCTGCATTCGTTTTGTTTTTAACCTTAAAAAGTATGATCATGTTTCTAACTTTCGCAAGATTCTCAAGTGGCTCCCCATTCGTCTTCGCAGGAACTCTCGGATATTGTGTCTGCTATTTAACATCCTTCATAATCCTAGTACGCCATCCTATCTGCGGGAACGTTTTTCCTTCGCCCGTCCTTCTGATGCACCTTGCAGGTCGCATCTTAGAAATCTCCTTAATCCCCTCCCCACTCTACCGACTTCTACTCCTACTCCTTCACTGTGCACGCGGTTCGGCTGTGGAATTCACTTCCACCTGACATTAGGGACTGCCAAACTGTTGCTGTTTTTAAAAGAAGAGTGAAAGAACACTATCTTTGCATATTATGTATTTATTATTTTGTACTATTAATTATAAGTATACTCGTATAAGTATTTTAGTGATATTTATTTTAGAAGTATGTATTTATGTAAGTATATTCTCATTGTGTATAATTAAATTAGTGAATAGTTTTATTTTGTTTTTATGTATTTTGTTTTCTCTTTTACCTTACACACGTTGTCTACATCTCTATCCTATTGCATCCTATCTACTGTCCTATTGCAGGTATGCTGGAAGAGATTTCATTAGAAATAAGCATCACCTTTGTACGTTTTTTTCTGTTCCTTTCTTTTTGTCTGTTTATATGTGTGTACATAAACTGTTAAATAAATAAATAAATAAATAAAATTACAATTGTATACAAAATATTTTAAAAGAGTATCTATTGAGTTTCTTTCCCATTCTTCTTTTATCTTCTGGAATAGAATCAATTCTATTAACTCGTTAAGGCGCTGACAAGACCCAATTGACCAAAATAGGCATCTCTCAAGATAAAAATTGCCAAATCTGTATTGTTTGTGGTAGTGGAAAAAATATATGTTAATTTTGAACATATTTCCCAGAACTTGGTTGTTACCAAAACACGTTTAAAAAAAATCTCGATACAAACTAACGTTAAACTAACCTCTTACCTTGAGTTCTAATCCAAAATATCTGTATTAAATATCAACATACGTAACGTATTTAATTAATAACAAGAACGTCTTATTTGAAAGCAGAACTTGGTTGTTTTTTTTATTTTCAATTACTCAACTCAATTTTGAGTAAATCGATAATTGCTTCATATTTTGCAATAAATTACAAGCGTTGTGTCATCGTGCTTCTCTTTCTTTTCTATGCAGTCCGACAGTGACCGCGCTTTAGGTATTGTCAGCCTCTTAACTCGTTAATTACATTCAAGTGCTTTTTAATATTGAAACAAATGAAGTAACTTTGACTTAGTCATTGACGAACATTTAGACTGGAAAGCACAGGTTGATACTGTTTGTAATAAAATAAATAAATTTGTCTATGTTTTGAGACAAATAAAAAAAGTAACTAATATAAAAACGGCTGTGATGTCATACCGCGCATATGTTGAGTCCTCACTACGGTATGGACTAATGATGTGGGGAAATAGTACTGACCACAATAGAGCATTTGTCGCCCAAAAGAAGTGTTTACGAGCTCTTTATGAGATTCCCTCTGACGAACCATGTCAACCAATATTTAAAGAGCTTGGTTTGCTACCGTTACCTTCATTATATGTATATGAAGCTTGCATGTTCGTTCAAAAAAACAAAGAACTATTTAAAATAGCAGAGGAAGTAAGCTCTCGAAGTCGGCGTGACCAATACAAACTTGTGCTAGATGTGCTGACTCGATCAGCGAAATATAATAAAAACTCTGTGGCTAATGTGTGTACATCTCTATAATAAATTACCAAAAATGTTTAAAACATTAAACTGTAAATTATTTAAAATCCAATTATATAAATGGCTCAATAATAATAATTTATATTGCATTAATGATTTTTTAATATGAATTCATAATGTATCTTTAGTAAGTAAGTTTGCATGCTTTAGTATTAAGCAAAACATGTTCGAACTAATGTTTTCCAATAACACCTTGTATACCATGTTTTATGCAAATAAAATATCTTATCTTATCTTATCTTATCATAAGATAGCGTGTTAACGTAAATAATACAATTAACGATATTTTTTTAAGATTTGGAATAACAAAAACTGTGTCATTTACTTATGGATGCCCTAGAAACCGTTCAAGAAGACAATGTTCTTGGACACCTTCTACGCAAGATCCTCACAAAATCATAACACAACGCAAAATAATATATTCAATTTTAAAAAAGCACCTTCAATACATACCAAACAACGATTAACCCAACAGCGCACCTTTTTGCCTCAGTGGCTAAAGAGCGGAAGGAAGGCATTACCCAGCGCCTTTAGCTATTCAGACGGCCAATTATAGTGCGAATACACCGTAACAATTCTATGCATTCTAAACGAGAAGCCCCCATTCGATGGGGGCCGCGAACCCTTTGCCCTCTCGCGTAGGGTTCGAAGTCCCCATACCTGAAAGTTTTTCTGCAAGTTTCTTATTGACTTAAAGTTTACCTTTGAGTGTGTAGTTTTGTTTTTGAGTGGGCGGGTCGAGGATCCCAAAATAGTAGACTAGGGATCCTTTATTTGCAATGACAAAGTAGAAAACCCTGAAGTGCGACACGGATCTAAATGAAAGTGCCGAAATAGAGAATTAACATGAAATGTAATGGATTTGACCTGTTTTTGACATTTTCCTTGAAAAGCAGCGTCGCTTTCCATGTTGATCCATTTCCGACTGTGCATTGTGTTGCGAAATAGAATGTTAATTTTATTGTAGTCAGGGAAGTTAATTATAAAGCAAATTGACTACAAACTTAAATTGTTCGTATATTCAAATCACATCTGTCGAAATTGCTATAACACGGTGAGTTGATGTAGGTTGTCAACTTGTTTAACAATTGATTTACACGGCTGTACCGACTGAATTTGACCGATTATTGTCCTCAAATATTGTTTGCATATAACGCCTCTATGGAAGGATCTCGGAAGTCGCACTAGATCCCATGATCCCCGGTGCAAGTGTGGGAGGGGAACACCGGGGTGGTTTTTAGTCAGTAAGAGTCTGACAGACCCGTCCGCGTGCCACAGGGCGGAGGACATCCATAAGGATTTTCCACACCTGAAAAAAAAAGGTTGTCAACTTGTTTAACAATTGATTTACACGGCTGTACCGACTGAATTTGACCGATTATTGTCCTCAAATATTTTTTGCATATAACGCCTCTATGGCAGGATGTGTGGGCTCGCGAAAGATGGAAGGAGTGGAGGGAGCGGGAGCCCTTTGCCCTTTGGGGATAGCGCAGGCTAGTAAAAAAAAGGCTTTGTGAAATATAAAGATTTCGTATCATTATGAAACGTCATAGTATAGTGCAGTTTGACGCTGCTAAGCTACTCAAAGACAACCGGCAAAAGGGTAGGGTTTGTCCCACGACTCAATTCAAGTCCACACTCCTGTTGGTGATTCTCACAGGTGTTTGAAATAAAATAGCGGACTGTAAATATATAGGTAGGTTCGTATATTGATACTAAGAACGCGCGCTTTTGATCCGTGTCGTATATGGGAATGGTGGTGCGGCGGCGGCGCAACGGCGATGGCGGCTCTCGGCACCTCGTCCCCCGCTCCTCGCTCGCCGTTGTCGCCCTCCGGTCGCAGTGGCTCACGGTGCTATGTTTTGTCTCCAACACTCCCAAAAAGATTACATTGCTTCCTTGGCCATTACCTTAAAACTCGATCAAGCCGTATTAAAGAAATTAAAAATACTTAAAATCCCTAGACTATCTAAAATTGAAAATCTTTTGACCGATCTGAAATAAATCTAATTTTGCCCAACCCCATAGCTGCTCCTCACCCCCTTGAAAAATAGCTCTCGCAGTAGCAGTAGTTCACTCCACAACTTACAACATGACTCAATAACTTCTACAGAATTATAGGTAGGTATTTTTATTGTTGTTACTTCTTCTTTTATTTGTGTTATGCTTATTATTTAACTCATACCTAGTTTTTATTTATTGTTGTATTTCGACTCTTGCACGATAACTAATTCTAGCTGTGAAAGGAGCCTGGTGACCTGTAACACAGGTTTTTCCCAAAAACCTATATCAGGCACCAGTCTCTCACAAAGCTGGAATACAGCTGAGACATTTTCTTGTAAATATTAACTTTAAGTCAGCTTTGTGAATAGAGAATAAATTATTATATACTTAGGTATATTATAGTCTCCTTGTAAAGTGTCAAAATTAGCTTACTACCCTTCATACATTGTAATCGAATTTTCACCCACGTTCCGATATTTATTTTACAAAATACCCATACCAAGAAATCTTATTTTATAAAATAAGATTTCTTGGTATGGGAGAATTCCCATACCAAGAAATCTTCAGTTCCCTGTATTTACCGGAGCTATGTAGTGTAATGGTATATTTGAATGTTACTTTATTCTTTAAAAAGTCATTCAGTGGAATCCTATTCGATGGAAATTGTCGGTAAATATTCACCCTCACCCTTTAGCTTTACGTAAGGGTGTTCCTACCTGTAACTTTTTCCAACTTCCCTATACGTCTTTGGGGATTTTGAATGTGTATTTTTGTATGAAATTGCTACCGTTGCACGTTGTACTGTACTTTCTGTCTGCGACAATCGGCTTTAACAGCTGATTTTTGTCTCCCGTTTTGTGAAAAACGATGTTTCTATGCAAAATCTTCTCTTCCTACGGCTGCAAGAAGGCAAGCGCAAAAGAACGAGACTGCGTAGCATGGAGACGCATAGAACTGCTATTGATCAGTGGTATATATATGCCTTCTTAATCGACAGCAATGCAGGAACGCTGTAAGTGACTGGCTAAAGAGTCAAACCTACGAAGAATCTGAGTCTTTTACAGTTAGTGGGTTGACTGACTTTTTCACCAACTCATGTTCACTCATTCCTTTTGAACTTTTGGTCACACAATACAAAACATACACACACACGCACTCACCCAACACACATATTCACACACATGCTCACACACACACACTTACTCCTCTTGATTATATATTTATTTGTATATGATAATTGTATTTTTGTATTGTTTAAAATTTATTAATTTTTTTATTCAAAATTTAATAATTGTTTAAAGAACTATCCAAGTTGGTCCGGAGGAAGGTGATGGCATTCGTGATAAAGGGTTATCCTAGTACGAGTGCCAAAGCACTCCTTTGACGCCTAAGTATACATTGCATACGACCAAATTTGTTTTAAGGGTATTTACTGTACTCATTGTTCTAGTAACAAAGATTATTATTATTAAAATCATAGCTAATTCAGCATATGGAACCCAACGAAGCGTCTATGCGGATTAAGCACACACACATTCATAATAATCCTAGGTACTTATCCTAAGAAAACTTTCTCTACCGTACATACATTAGGCAACATGTGCGTAAGAGCTACGCCGTAGGTGATGCCGACCGCTACACGCTACGATAAATTACCGTAGCAGCGTGGCTACAATTGCTACGCTCTACGACTGACTTAGCGAAACTTATTTAACCCTTCCGTTGTCACGTGATTTAGTATGTTTTTGTTTTTATCTTAGTTTCCTTGTTGATTCTGGTCCGCAAGATAAATATGTTCAAGACGCTTATGATACTGTTTTTATTGGTATACTTTATCAAATCATATTAGGCTATAAAAATACGTAGAACACGGGTGACATAAAATCAACGAATGTGAAAAATCTATGTGGGATAAGGTCAATTTAATAACAAACATAGTTTAGTTCACAAAGTCGCATCTGCAATGGAGGAAAATTGCACGGTACAATAGAAGTTTTATTTCTACCCATAAATCAAGTTACAGCTGTACTATATCCGAAAGTCCGCCAGTTCTGTGTCGGACTAAAAAAAAACACTTAAACTTAATGGACCATTTCAGCTTAGTTCCGTGCCTAAAATGTTTCTAAGCTCGCCAATAACTTAAATCAAACAAAATTCAGCAAAACAACCTGAAATCAACAAGTTCGAAGTACATTTTTTAGTTTTTCATCGACTCCATGTTATGTATGAGAAAAAAAAACCTCTGTCGTACAACATATAAAAGGTATCAGAATCAATGATTACTAACAAAAACAGGTTTTGGTTATAAAACTTGGGCGATAAAACTCCGTACGGCCCCATGAGATCACAAAGGAAGGCCATAAAGGAGAATATTGTCGATATGAAGTTGCCATTGTATGAAAAATAAGTATGATAATCTCGCGTTCAATTACTATGATGACGTCACGCGTTGATGGGCTTCTAACTGATTTCGGGCGAGCAATTAAGCTGTTTTGTTTTGTTGTCTTAATAACATTAATCTTAATTATAATGTAAATAGAAGCTCTTGGATTGTTACATTAAATACACATCCGTTTTTCCTTAAACCTGTAGGTAGAGATGTAATGATGTTGTACACCCATATTTATTTACCTACGGTATTAAGTCTCTTAACGATAGGTTTATTTCTGAATCAGTCACAGTTAAAAACTTTGGCTTCTCCGGAGAAATTATGTAAAAGAAAAATCCTGTAACACTTTTGTTATAAGGAATGAACTGAGGTCATCGTATTTAGCAGCTTCGTCTTACGGTCATATCACTATAATATTTATTCGACTTCAAAGACTTTGAAATAAAAATCTATATAAATATGGTAATAGGTCTAAACCTATTACCATATTTATATAAAATCTATATAAATATGGTAATAGGTCTAAACCTATTACCATATTTATATAGATTTTTTGAGGCTTTAAGTACTAATACTTAAAGCCTCAAAAAGTAGACATATTCAATATCGAGTTACATTAAAATTTGAAATATGAAAGGTTCAAACAATAAAAAATACAGACGATAAGCCTTTTGACTTTTGTTCGGATTACTCGTTCAATCGGATTGTAGACCATAAATAAAATTACAGACATAGAAAAATAAAAACTCCTCTGAAAATTATAAAAAAGCAATATTGTACCTAACTAAAAAATAATACGCTTTCTTTTGATCTGCGTAATTTTTATGTTTATTAATTCTATTTTTATTAGTAAAAACCTCAAAAAACATATTCATAGTTCTCAAAATCAACTCGTGAAACTTATTTCAGCAAAAACTCCATGAATTTCATCCGTGAGTAACACGATATCAGATTATTCGAACTACCACATAATGTACCTTGAATAGTAGATAAATCACCCCCTCCCTCACACATTAAGGAGGGCACAAGGAGGGCTCGAAAAATATTTGGGTTACGTGAAATGTAATATTAGGTATAAGAGTGACGAAACTCTGATATTCTTTACACCCTTTCTAAATGTACAGTCGAACAAGTTATATGACATGCATAAACAAAGTGTCGTTTTGCATCCTCGTCAAAATTCAGGAGGCTGCTATGAAAGACATATATAATCAAATAAAATTACGATACCTGCTCAATAATTAATACATACTTGTTTTTTCAGTTATTTAAGTTTGACAGTATTTTAGAATACACCTCTTTCACATAACATCATCACCCTGTTGCGTATGCGGTACTCTGTGTGTAAAAGGGCAGTTACAGTGCGGTATCACACGGGCCGCGTTTTATCATGTATTTATGACACGTGACGATTTCCGAAAAAAAAAAAAGAAAACTAGAAAGATCTACTTATTTTATTGATGATTCGTGTCGAGGATCAACATAGTTACCTCCTTGAATTTGAAGAGGATGCAAAACGACACCTTGTATTGGTAGCCAACTTGTAACTACTTTATTGGGAGTTTCCTAAGTAGTCAAGTCTTTTATATCACTCTTACAAGAGTATGTTAAGTGTGTGTCGGTGCTGACACACTAAAAATGAACATTGGCAGTGTAGTGTAAGAATTAAGTAAGAATTAAAACAGTGTGTCAAGTTAAACGTGGGACATCCTTTAAGGGAGTGTACTAATCATGAAATAACAATATTATTACGGGACCAACACAGCAATTCTTTTTCACATATTGATATGCATATTCATATCCTTTATAGTATGCCACGTTTAACCTAATGTACTCTATTTTTGCTTGTATACCAAAGTCTTTGTTCCACTATACCTAATGACGCACGTCAATGGAGTGAAGTAGGGGGGATATTCTGTTCTTGTGGAAGGTTATAGGTTTAGTGGTTTGATTTTATAGACTTCTTTGTTACATACAAAGCCGATAAGCCTCTGTTATTTCATATACGGCTGAATTCTCAAACGCAATTCAATATTAGGTCTTAGATCAATGCTGTTTGTTCCACTTAAAGGCGTGTTGTAGTGACAGTTAAATTATTAATAATAATATTATCATTTAATAACTCCAGGAATTTTTACGTAGGTAATTAATGTTTTAATAGGTATGTTCTTTACTGGTAAATGTTGGAATCGCATGTTATTTGGAAATGAAAAAATATTACACAAAATTAAAGTTAAAAAAATAATAAAAAATAAATTGAGAGTATTCATTTTATGGTACAAGTAGGTACATTTTATTTATATGGAAGACAGTGATCACGTGCTTGCACTCTTGCACAGTTAGGTTTCGGCGAGCCCCCTTTACAGTCTCTCTAGGTACATGGCCTAACAGGCGCTGCACAGACGCGAGACGGGGTTTCGAATAGGTCTTTATAGAGGTAACCGTGCCACTGGTGACTACTGGTGTGGATTTAGTGAAGTAAAAATCCCACACTCAGTCTTATCCCCAAAAGCCTTTTACAGTATTCACTCCAAAAACAAAAAAACAGAAAAAAACTGGTCAAGTGAGTGCGTACCACGCGCAATGAAGGGTTCCGTAATTGGGATGAATTTATCCCAAAAACAAGATATCATTGTAGTTGAAAAACATGTTCTCCCATACATCAATATACTTTCATCACGGTTAATTCTCCCACTGCAAATGTAAGTTGGTCGACAAGCACTCGTTATCTTGTAAAGCCTACTTAGCTGTGATAGTTTTTCTTTTAATTTCGTTATATATATACTACTGCCATATTTTCATATACTATTATACAAAAACAACTATTTAGCTGGCAGGGGGGAGGGGGCACTAAACTCTAGAAAAATAGCACTTTAAAGCTTAATATTACGCAAACGGATACCTGAGTCTCTGAGCTAAGACGGGAACAGACAGACAAAGCGAATACCACAGTCTAACAAAACCATTAGTTCTTAAGAAAGACTGTGGTACTAGTAACGATTGTGGTTGACTGCCATTCACTGGCTCGACTAATTAACCTTAAAGTAAATGGCTGTATAAAACTTTCGCATTAAAGTTTTCTTCAGTGAACGCATAAAGTCATAATAGCATCTTTCATCTACAGCAGCAAGAAATGTAGTGGCGACTTTGGGTAACTTTAACGTTAAACTTGTATATACAGGGTTAATTTTCCAAGCGTTAAGTCGTTGAATATGTCAAACGAGTGATTTTTAGGGTTCAACCTTAAAAGGAATATGACATCTTTATAAGCTCAGTCTTTTGTCCGTCTGTCGCAAAGGTTTTTGTCGAGATTTATGCAACGTAGGAATTTGAATTTTGACATAATGAAGGGTTCCGTGGTTGGGATGAATTTATTCCAAAACCAAAAATATAATTGTAGTTGAAAAACATGCTCTCCCATACATCGATATACGTCACGGTCAATTCTCCAACTGCAAATTTAAGTTAGTCGACAATCACTTGTTAACTTGTAAAGCTTACTCAGCTGTGGTAGTTTTTCTTTTAATTTCGTTTTACATACTAGAGCCATTTTTTCACATTTCCAAAAACAACTATCTAGCTGGCATAATGTGTGGCATAATGACAGGTCTCGATGACGCACATACAGATCGTTAGTCAAAAACCAAAACAGATTAGGGGTTACTTCGATCCCAAGAAAAAAATGTTTGAATAAACGATATGACATGTGTGTCCAGTTATCATTTGATAGAAGTCAAAAAATAAATTCTATTTAATTTATTTTTTTCAATTATTTATTATATTTTGCCGATTTAAATGAAAACTAATCGGCCCCGAGGCTACTTAGATTATTTTTCACAATTACTTATAGTTTCGGATTAAGCAATCCACCCACACTTGTAAAATTCACCCTGTATGAAGGTCACGCAATATTTCACCTTTTGGGTTTACGACCAATTTTATTGGTCACACTATTTTATTTTTACGTACACTATTAAGTCGATGTATAAAGTTGTAAAATAAATAACTTTTTAAGTGTTTCTAAATTGTTATTTTTATTACAATTCTAATGCCATAATTTACAATATTTGATTTTGCAATATTGTTGGCTCTGTAGGTACCTAATACATGCGTACATTACGAGTATTACAAATTTAAAGTCGCTTTTCGGGTCTTTCTATTACCTTGCTTACCATGTTGTTCCTGTAGACCAGGGATTCCCAAAATGGTCGATATGGGGTCGAAATCGGTTTCCCAGGGGTCGATATAAACAAAAACTGATTTTGGGGGTCAACGAGATCTAAAACTCGACCCCTATTAATTAACACAAGTTCTTATTTGAAACTTTCTAGATACTGTATAAGTTGTGTTTCGTGAACCAACTTGTTATAAGAATGACTAATATTTTAATAGGAAGTATCATTGTTGTACTTTTTAAAAACTCAACAAGTCAATAAGTGTGCACAAGTTCGTAGAAGATGCAAAACAATTAGTTACGGGGGTCTGAGGCATCAGTTCATTTTGGTCTCTTGCCCAAAATAGTTTGGGAATCTCTGCTATCGCAACGGGTTTGATGCCGTTTTAACCATACGTTTATACAAGGTGGACACGACAATATGACAATAAATTAAACTGTTTATAACTAATTACTATTTTTGTATTTTATTTTTTGGAAATAAAATAAAGATTTTTGTATTTAATTACGATCCCAATCTGCATGCAGCTCGCCGTCCGATAAGGACCAGGCCCGGGTCGACGGCGCTTTATGTTCCACGCGCGCCTCAAAGAGATGTCAACACAAGTATAGGGGTCCACTAAGGCCAATGCCTGCTGGGCTCGCGGGAAAGTCCGATAGGGTCACCGAGGCCCCTGGCAACACAGGCAACGGATGGAACACGTGTGGGTTTTGGTCAGTAAGAGTCACACCCTCCCGCTCCGCCCAGATTGGGAGAAGTTATTTGATAATTTCCCTTCCAACAAAAAAAAAATCTGCTCCTAAAAAATCATGCAAATATATCCAATAGTTTAGTTACTCTATATAGCTAGTCAATTATTGGCAAAATCCATAGACGGCCCATCACTACTATTTAGTTTGTTAGAAAAAAACACTTTTTAGGGTTCCGTACTTCAAAAGGAAAAAACGGAACCCTTATGCCTTATAGGATCACTCCTGTGTCTGTCTGTCTGTCTGTCACAGCTGATTTGCTCCAAATCTGCTAGACCGATTAAGTTGACGTGTAACGCAAATTTGTATTTTTGTATATAATATACAAATTTGCATATTGTTATATTGACCCATGGCTGAAACTAAAATTTTGAAAAAAATACAGTATATAGTTCTTGACTTAGATTACAAGAAAACCTATAAAGTAAAGAGTCGAGAATTTACCTTAAAGTAACATGGTTAATTACTCAAAATTGTGCGTAAAAACTTATATTTGCAGTTGGAATGTATGGGGGACGTTTTTTTTATTTTCAATGTTAAGTTTGTTTTTGGGATATAAATTCATCCCAACTATGAAACCCTTCCTTGTGCGTGGTCGAAAATGCTTGAATGAATCTTAGGATGAAGAAATCGAAATCAAAATATTTGATTTCACCTAAACATGGGTACCTACTTATGAAACGCTAGCTAGGTGCACGGTTCCAATTGGTCGTTTCCTATAGAGAAGAGCCGGCAAGAATCTCCACCTACGGTAACTCTCTTAAAAATAATTGGCTTTTACAATGTTTTCAAATTACAGTGTTAATAAGTATGGGAGGACAGTGTAGGCCTGTCAACAAGTACCAGGTATTTAACAAAATAGAAGATGGTCTTCAAATCTACAATCTATTAAGCCTACAACGTTCTCAGATTCACAAAATATAAAAGAATCTGTATAAAATAGAATAATAAAATCTATTTAAACCAAATGACATGATTGCCATTACCACTGATAGTTTCTAAATACTCCTATGCATGTATTGCCAGTGTTTTAATTTATTGTCGTATTGTCATCTCCACATTGTCTAAGGTCGCTTGTATTCTTTTAAGTTTTCAGTCTTGCCAGAGGCGTGAAAGTACGAGTACATGAATATTTACTTTATAAAGTATTATATAATTTTAATTATTGTGAATGTGAAGACTGTGTGGGTCATTGTTTTATTTTATTTTTCTACCTCAGTTCGTTTTAATCTTGGTCTGGCAGTTTGAGTAATTTTTGCGACCTACCCAAATGTCCTTTCTTTGGTATTATTCGTTGAATTGTTGAGCTCCTTAACTTGGGTTGAACTGCACGATTACTGATAATTGCGTGCACTGACTGGATAGGTCCACTCAAACTGTGTGGTTCTTTCCTCAAAATACCATTTCAGACACCAATAGGTTGGTGTCTGGGTTTCACATGATCTGACCAAGATTATGTCTGGATTTTAAAATACTGTGGCCTCTGAGTGTTAGTGAGATACACAGCGATCTCATATAGTTTTTAAAATATGAATAACGAAAAAAAAAAGTGTTTGTACAAACCTATATACAGAAATAAAAACATTTATCATTTATAAAATTATAAATTTTCACATTTATTTAAATAAACAAGATGAGGCAGTTACCTTTGTTGGAGTTTATTTACGAGTATAACCATTTTACTCTTTTATGCAGATTGTAACAACTGAGTTATATTTAGCGCTCGAGTTATTTATTATTTTCTTTCTCATCCGAAAACATACGTTGCTTTCATAGTATCAGCCATTTTTCTTTCAATACCTACCATCATACTCAATAGTCTTATATGAGAATGTTTTCTTAGTAAACAAAGATGAATGCCGAGCTAAAATGTATTTTTTTAGGGTGAAGTACCTCATACATGGAAAAGGAGGGGAGCGAAGCGTTCTTATATAGGATTTACTACGTTCCGATAAGACGGAGAGTTTTTATTTTGCCACCCTTATCTGATCACTATTGTGTGTAAGGGAGTGCTGACGTGTTATATTTCGTGTGGTGACAAACACAAAAAACAGTATCGGTCAATATTTGTTCATTATATTACATTTCCTAAAATGTTGGTACACTTTCCTACATTTTATCTTGGGAAGCGTTAAGAGAGGTTCTATCTTAGTTTAATGATACTCAAGTATGCCCGAGCCACCCTGGGCAGTCAGCCTTGCTGCTAATTGTGCTGACTGAGTATCTACAGTAAAGGTTTTATAAACTAAAAAACAAAAAACTCGACTGCAGAAAAACGAACTGAAAAGATAGAAATAAGATGTAAAGAAAAATGAGTATGTTTGAAGTACCAAAAATAAATGATAATAATCGGAGGCAAATTTTAAGGCTTTTTATACTTCCTAGATGCTTTTTTTTTTTTTTTGATGGTGGGAAATCATCAAATAACTTCTCCCGCTCTGGGCGGAGCGGGAGGGTGTGTCAGACTCTTACTGACTAAAACCCACCCGTATTCCTTCCTGTTGCCTGTGTTGTGGGGGCCTCGGTGACCCATAAGTACCTTCCCGCGACCCCGGCAGGCATCGGCCCTAGTGGACCCCTACCTATGTGCTGACGACATCTCTTTGAGGCGCGCGTGGAATACAACGCGCCGTCGACCCGGGCCTGGTCCTTACCGGACGGTGAGCTACCCATTGCTCACCGTCCCCAAGCCCGCGCCTACGGTGGCCGGAAATCCGCCCGGGATTCCCGACGCCCTGGGCGTCTCCTGCGGCGGCTAGGGGCGAGAGGGCGCGAAACTTGCCTTTCCCTCAACCGTCCCGCCTCCTCCTTCGCGAGCATTACTGCTTCGCAGAAAGAGGTGACGGCTGCCCATGCCCTCTCGCTCCGTACCATGGCCTGAACCAGGGCCGGACGCGAGAGGTCTCTGCCGCCGATCGCCTCCACGAGGACACGGCGGTGCTCTGCCCAAGCCGGGCAGACCTCCACCGTATGCTCCACCGTGTCCTCCGGGCGATCCACACAGTGGTGACACCCGGACGTTTCCTCCCGCCTTATCCGACACAGGAACCTCCCGAAGCTGCCGTGTCCGGTGAGGACCTATCCTAGATGCCTCCGACTGCATTTATATACTTTTGTTACTTCAAGAATACTCTTTTTCTTTTCATCTTGTTTCCATCTTTTCAGTTTGTTTTTTTTTTGCAGTCAGGTGTTTAGTTTTTTTTTTATTTAATGGCTTTTAGTGTAATTCATGAACAGATTGTTCAGATACGTATTGGTAAGTAAATAAGCTATTCGATAAAGTAAGGCTTTTTTTTTTTTGAGGGTGGGAAATCATCAAATAACTTCTCCCGCTCTGGGCGGAGCGGGAGAGGGGTGTCGAACTCTTACTGACTAAAACCCACCCGTATTCCTTCCTGTTGCCTGTGTTGCGGGGGCCTCGGTGATAAAGTAAGGCTTGCAATATAGGATAGGTTAGGATAGGTTTTAGTAAATAAAATGTACTTTTTTGTAGTTTGAGTCAAAATAGTAGCTTAAATATGTTATAATATATACGAGTATATATATGTTTATATATATTGAATTGTCTATTTACTAATTTTTATTTGATACCGATATTATTATAATTACAAAATATATTTTTCTATGCCCCCTCTCCTTTTTATTTCACAGATGCCATATTAAAATGTTATACCCTATGTCACTCCTGCAATTAAAACGAATATAATGATAACTCTCTTTTACTAAGCTTGAAATGGGCTACATTACCTCTTGATCGAAACTATTATCTAGGTATTATCTAAATGGAGTCCTTATTAGCAAAATTCAATTTCATCTGCAAACATTATTAAGTATGGCGTATGTATGTATGTATCCAAGCATACGCCACAATAAAATATTAATACAAAAAATCATATTACCGAATATCTTCTTAGATCTTCTTAGATTTTGTTCCTAAGGTGAATAACATAATCGGTCGACAACCTGCGCAGTCATATACAGTGACTTTAACTTACATAACCCTCGGCGACATGCCTGGAGGCAAAATGTTACATGGATGCCGCGGATGGTGGATCTGTAAGACCCGGATTTTAACTTGTTATTTATCAAATATTTTTTTGGTAAATAAGTTATTCTAATGTACTAATGTTTTTACATAATCAGCCAATAACGTTCCCACTGTTGGGCACAGGCCTCCTCTCTGTGAGAGGGAGTGGGCCGTAATCCACCACGCAGGCCCAGTGCGGGTTGGTAGATGTCACATGTCTTCGATTTTTTGGTTTTAGGATATGCCGGTTTCCTCACGATGTTTTCCTTCACCGTTTTGAGTAATGTTTTTACTAGGGGATATATTAAGAGTTAAAAAAAAAAAATATTACCTACTATCAACAATGTTTATTAATTATTTATCTAATTAAACTCAGGTAGCAGTTTTAACAAAAAAAAAAAATTACTTACGCACATCCTGCTACGGTAGCGTGGTCCGGACTGAGGTAGCGGATGAACGGTGCAACCAGCTACTGAGTACATTTAAGCGCGAAATTCAAATTTGAATGAAAAACAACGGTTTATTATCTTTAATGCAGACCACAGATCCATTAAAAAAATATATATACGAAAAAAAAAAAAAAAACTACAATAAAATGGCATACAAACAAAACAAACTCGCCTATCTTAAAATTTTCGCGGCTATCTCCAACCATCGACTGTTGTAGTTCTAGGTAACATACATCCTATCAGCAAGGTCCTTAACTATACTATTTCTACACGTACGAACCCGGGACATGACTGAAGCAATTCTGTTTCTCTGAATAGCATTAAACGCGTTCAGGGCCGCTTCTGTGAACATTCCAGAGACGCACTACAGTAGCGCGTAGTAGTGGTTTGAAAAGAGGTGGGTATAACAGGTAAATAACTTAGAATTTTCAGCAGTCTAACCGTTTGAACAGAGAGACTACGTTATGAGATCCTACGGTAACGGCTAAGCAGCTTATGGCTGTGACTGCAGAGGCAATGCCACGACAAGTCAGAACAAGCTTAACTATTGGTTGAATGTTTTCACGACACCAGTGAAGTAGTGTAGTCTTAGGCTGCCTGTCCACTGAAGCGGAGCGGGGCTGCGGAGCGGAGAAATATTAACCAATAGGATTGCATAAAGTGTCCGCTCCGAGATTTTATGCAATCCTATTGGATAATATTTCTTCGTTTCTCCGCTCTGCAGCCCCGCTCCGCTTCAGTGGACAGGCAGCCTAAATAAGGATTTTTGAACATTAATCTGAACAGAGGCATAACACGAATGTAAAACATAAATTTTACGTAAATACGAACGATATTTAAATCGAAAAGGGTTTATAGTGCTAATTTGACATTTTTTTTTAATTTTAATTTGATTTAGTTAATAATATTGTATCTTCACTGTACCATAATTGGTTTTTGTTATCCGTGGAAACGTAGATTGTACTGTAATAATCCTTAGATTTAATTTAATTTTATAATTATGAAATCCTCACTGTACAACTGTTTGTTTTGCCAAATAAATAAAATAAAATATTTTTTGGTAGAGTCAAGTGTCCCCCCTCCCTGCTAGCTAAATGGTTGTGTAAGGAGATTTGAAAAACATTATGGCAGTAGTACATATAATGAAATTAAAAGGAAATTATCACAGCTAAGTGGGCTTTACAAGTTAACAAGTAATAGTCGACCAACTTAAATTTGCAGTTGGAGAATTGACCGTGACGTATATCGATGTATGGGAGAACATGTTTTTCAACTACAATGTTAAGTTTGTTTTTGTGATAAATGCATCCCTAGATACCCAACTTCGGAACCCTTCATTGTGCGTGGTCCGACACGCACTTGGCCGGTTATTTTTGCCTCTTGATATAATGTTAAATATTAAGGCTCCTACATACTGGCGCGACTTGTCGCGCGACGCGTCGCGACACAAAGACACCGCGTGTAGCGCTACAAGCGGTGCCTTTGTGTCGCGTCGCGTCGCGCGACAAGTCGCGCCAGTATGTAGAAGCCTTTAAACATGTTTCTGTTTCCAAGTCGACGAGTTGTTACCCAACGAGTCTATTCACGTTTCTAATAAATACGCAATTTACAAGTTTCACAAATTCTAGACGATTTATGTCGCAACCAAAAATATTAAGATTAAACCAATATACTACAAACATGCTCAACACATACGATATGAAATATTCAATATTTTTCTTTATAAATGGCTCCATTTATATAACGAATACATTCGTTTAAAATAGATACATTTTCTTTGATATCGACATTTTGACTTTCATGACTTTTTAACCTCTATTAAGGGCTCACAAAGCTGAATTAATACCTAACCTTGTGATATGAAATTGTTTAATTGCATTTATATAACATCTTCGATATGCATAAATGTAGTCAGGCCAGTAACTGCCTTGCTAACTCACCCAAAGGCATGAAATATAGTTTACCTATCGTTGAGATTCATAGGCTATATTTCATGGCAGTGGCCGGAGCCTTTGGCTAGAGGCCTTTGTCTTTCAGTGGGAGAACATAAGCTAGATTGTAGCCTATATTGCAGGGCAAATATATGCTACCATCT
Source organism: Atethmia centrago (assembly GCA_905333075.3). Lineage (NCBI taxonomy): Eukaryota > Metazoa > Arthropoda > Insecta > Lepidoptera > Noctuidae > Atethmia > Atethmia centrago. Next base: position 6,777,922 of record HG995379.1, read on the forward strand.
TCGCCTTAGGCAGTGACCACACTTATCGACGCGAAATCGACTTGACCCGGTCAGACAGAGCTGAGAGATGCAGTAAAAGCGAAAAAGAAGTCATTCGCCTTGGACTGACACCGCGTCGGTCGCGTCGGTCGGGATCGCTTTTATTCTCTGGACATAAAGCTCTTTCTGACCGGTTCAAGCCGATTCCGCGTCGATAAGGGTAGTAACTCACTTACTCTGCTCTTTTGAGACTGCATTTTTTTACCACGACATGAGCTGTTCTCATATAATGGGTTACGTTAAGACGGTGACAACACCTAAACCGCGGTCACTTTATTTTTTTATTTTTTATTATTTCTATATTACTTTATTTTATTATTTATTGCAAAATATGAAGCAATTATCTATTTACTCAAAATTGACTTGTGTAATCGAAAATAAAAAACAACCAAGTTCTGCATTCAAACAAGACGTATTGTTAATAATTAAATACGTAACGTATGTTGTACAGAGATATTTTGGATTAGAACTCAAGGTAAGAGGTTAGTTTAACGTTGGTTAGTGTAATTTATATCGAGATTTTTTTCAAAACGTGTTTTGGTAACAACACGGAGATATGTTCAAAATCAACATATATTTTTTCCGCTACCACAAACTATACAGATGTGGCATTTTTTTTCCTAAGAGAAGCCCTTCTTTTTTTGGTCAATTGGGTCTTGTCAGCGCCTTAAGGTCGTTTGTCAACAGCCACGTCAACGGGACGTCAACGAGAACGAGATGACGGCGCCGCAGTAGCAATACATACATTTACTATGGCTGCGTGTTCACCGCATGTCCATCAACGTGATGCCCATGTTCAGTTCGATTAATCTCGTTTCTCGTTGACGTCCCGTTGACGGTGACGTTGGACAAAACCTTTAAGCGAGAAAAATAATATATCATGTAAGTTAACGTCAATTCGTACGAATGTTATTACCTTATTCCGCGAAGTCGTAAAATCCACATTCATTTTAATTTTAAGTATACATACGATTTTATTGTTCATAATTTATTTATTGATATTACCTCTGTCTGTTTGTCCCTTTAAATACGGCAATATTTTTTATGACGTGACATAAAACTAATACTTTGTGAGAATAAAAGAAAAACGAAGAGCTAAGTGCTTTAAATGTCTTAGACACATTCGATCATATTGGCCTCTCTTCTTATGCAAAAAGCTTGGCATTTTCACTAATTGTTGTTTTATTTATTGTGTAGAGAGTTGTAATTAAACACTTTAGACTGTTATAAATAAAAACTATAATGACTATCCTCTTACTGAATAACAACACTTGGTAATGGTACAGAATTAATGTGCACTGGTTACGGTAATGGAAAATAATACGTGTGATTGCGAGCGCGCTTTATGGCGGAGTGGCGTGGAGTGGGAGCGCGTCTGCTCACGCGCTGTCATGGCGGCCGTCCGGCGTTGCAATAGCGATGGGACAGGGACAGCGTAGATAAGATAAGATAAGATAAGATATTTTATTTGCATAAAACATGGTATACAAGGTGTTATTGGGAAACATTAGATCGGACATGTTTTGCTTAATACTAAAGCATGCAAACTTACGAGTACTTACTAAAGATACATTATGAATTCATATTAAAAAAAATCATTAATGCAATAGAAATTATTATTATTGAGCCATTTATACATATAATTGGATTTTAAATAATTTACAGTTTAATGTTTTAAACATTTTTGGTAATTTATTATAGAGACGTACACACATAGCCACAGAGTTTTTATGAACACTAATAAACTGTGGCTTTTAGTAAAAACATCACCATTTATTATAAAAAATAAAAATAAACAATCTGCTCAGCCTTTTTTTTCCCAACTATACTATACCAGTTAGGGTCGGCTTCCAGTCTAACCGGATGCAGCTCTATATCAGTATTTTACATGGAGTGACTGCCTATCTGACCTCCACAACCCAGTAACTGAGTAACACAATATCCCTTGCTAGGCTGGTTGTCAGAATTTTGGGCTTCTGAGTACCAGTAACAACTGTCAAAGATCTACGAATGACAGCCGGGACCAATGGTTTAAAGTCATTTCCGAGTCACGGAGGGGTCTCACCTAATGAACCCATTAGGTACATATCGAGACCTCCTAGGTGACCACCTATCTACAATAGTAACCGTAGCGATAGCGACCTTAACCTTCTATCGACCCGTGCGGCTGTTATTAGCCACGAGCCTATCTCTCCACTTTATATTTTTAAATATAGTCAGTTTAACTATTCTAGGTACAGATAATCTCTTTTTTGGTTGATCCTTTCATAAAATATTAACACATGAAACGACCGTAAATCCACATCACATAAAAGCCACGCTCCTAAAGCGCAGACCTATTATAATTTAAATAAACTTACGAATTTATATCAAAAGCTCGTCAATGGGACATTGACGGACCTTTTGATATAAATTTGAGGGTCACTTTTGGGAGGCAATTTTGAAAATATTAAAAAGTGTTGCAAACTGTACCGTTTGACATATCAAATGAAATAACTTGTGAGGGGCTCAAATATATTTTTATTATAATTTTAAAATATATAGTCTAAAAGTTAGTTAATAAAATTGACTCTTATCTCCGAAACTTCTGGCATAAATTAAAAAAAAATACAGAAAGTAGTTCTATACTTATAGATTACAGGAAACCTATAAGTATGGTGTTAAAATAACTATATTAAAAATAGGTAAATCGCTCAAAAATGTGCCTACAATTTAATTTTTTTGGTTTGGAAATTATCAACCTGTAAAACTGTACTTTTAAGTCAAATAAATATATTTTTTTTATCAAATAACTTCTCCCGCTGTGGGTGGAGCGGGAGGGTGTGTCAGACTCTTACTGACTAAAACCCACCCGTGTTCCTTCCATTGCCTGTGTTGCCAGGTGCCTCGGTAACCCTTTCAAACTTTCCAGCGACCCCGGCAGGCTTCGGCCCTATTGGACTCCTACACTTGTGCTGACGACATCTCTTTGAAGCGCGCGTGGAACACATCGCGCCGTCGACCAGAGCCTGGTCCTTACCAGAATGTGAGCTACACATTGCTCACCGTCCGCAAGCCCGCGCCTACGGTGGCCGGAAATCCGCCTGGGATTCCCGACGCCCAGGGCGTCTCCTGCAGTGGCTAGGGGCGAAAGGGCGCGAAATTTGCCTTTCCCTCAACCGTCCCGCCTCCTCCTTTGCGAGCATTACTGCTTCGCAGAATGAGGTGACGGCTGCCCATGCCTTCTCGCTCCGTACTATGGCCTGAACCAGGGCCGGACGCGAGAGATCTCTGCCACCGATCGCCTCCACGAAGACACGGCGGTGCTCTGCCCAAGCCGGTCAGACCTCCACCGTATGCTCCACCGTGGTGCTTACAAACTTAAATTTGCATTTGGAATGTATGGGAGAACATGTTTTTCAACTACAACGTTAAGTTTGTTCTTGGAATAAATTATCTTGGGATAAAAAACATCGTAGATAACATATTGATTGTACGGAACCCTCACCACGCAAGTTCCAACTCACACTTGTCCGGTTTTTTGTATTTGTGTTCGTTCTTTGCGTCATTTTTACCGCAAATAATCATATTTTCTTTCTTTATTTACTTTTTTCTATTAAGATAATTATTATACTTATCAAAATTTTCAAAATTTCAACGAGACACTCAACACAATTCTCTCCTCACAACTCCCTCTCGAAGAGAGGAGGCCTGTGTCCCAGTAGTGGGAACATTATATAGGCTGAATATGTACTCACCACAATGTGTCTGTTGCTGTTTAAGTTTATATAATAAACGACTTTTCTGGCCCTTTTTTAATTAAGGACACTTTCGCGATGACCTTTGAGATGTAAAGGTAGACCCTAATCTGTGGATAATGTCTGCACACGTCTGAATATATTTGGGACTTTTTTATGAATAAAATTACGATTGTATAGGTCGTAGTAAGTTAAGGTGCAGATATATGATTTTAGACACTTTTAAATCTGTTAGTAGGTACGCCTTCATATAATACAAGTAGTTTATGCAAAAAATATGTGTTAAACTAGAACGTATACACATCAATTCTATCTGTGAATATTTAAGTATTGTAGTAAAATACCTACTTTATAAAATAAATTCAGGAAATAATGTCCACCCAAAGCATAAAACACGTTTTATTTTCAAACCACATAAGATAATTTCATGTTTTTTTTTTTTTGTGAGAACATACTTTATTATTATCTATAATTAATTATCTATATATCTGTTTTTTTTTCAAATATTCATATTTTCGTTATTAAAAATAAATATTCCCTATGAAACTGAACGGGGCGGCGCGACGTGAGCGCGACGCGTATTTGTATGGCCAGGGTCAACGGCTGCGACCCATTAAAGAGATGATGAGTACACTGCTAGAAAGATCTGTTGGCGCTCCAATGATGTTAACAGGGGGCTGCTGTTGGTGGCTGATTTTTTCGTTATGCTCGTGAACGGGTACTGCTTGTGGTGACTGGTCGTCCTTCCGTCTTATTTTACTTCGATGGTCCTAATTTATCATTTGCGACTGAGTTGCAGCTATAACTATATGTAAGCGGGCACGCACTTTATGCCGGGAGGCTTTTATTTAGGTATTAAGGCGCTGACAAGACCCAATGGAACAAAATAGGCTTCTCTTAAGAAAATAAATTGCCAAATCTGTACAGTTTGTGGTAGCGGAAAAAATACGAGTATATGTTAATTTTGAACATATTTCCCAGAACTTGGTTGTTACTAAAACACGTTTTGAAAAAAAAATCTCGATACAAACTAACGTTAAACTAACCTCTTACCTTGAGTTCTAATCCAAAATATCTGTATTAAATATCAACATACGTTACGCATTTAATTAATAACAAGAACTTCTTATTTGAATGCAGAACTTGGTTGTTTTTTATTTTCGATTACTCAACTCAATTTTGAGTAAATAGATAACTGCTTCATATTTTGCAATACATTACAAGCGTTGTGTCATCGCGCTTCTCTTTCTTTTCTATGCAATCTGACAGTGACCGCGGTTTAGGTGTTGTCAGCGTCTTAAGTTCTGTTTACGTTTTTATTTCTGCTTGAGTATAGTTTTCGGTGTTTTTCTTTTTTTTGTTTGTTGATATATTATAGTGGTGTGCTAGTTGACAAATGGATAACAATGTAATGTTTTGTGTTGCACCTAGTGTAAATTATTTTGCATAGGTACTATTGTATAGAATCCTTTTTTTTCTAACTGAACAGACAGCTGTGTTGCTGGGGAGTTTATTGCGCCACTTCTTCTTCCCAGCTAAAGCACTAGGAAGTGGTGAAGGGTGGGCGTTTTGGGGGACTGTCTTATGTAATTTTGACGTTCGAAAAGTACTGATTCTCAGCCTAGTTTGAATAAATTACTTTTGATTTTGAAACATTTGTGTTGGGAAGCAATTGTTTTATGAAATGTATTGAAAAAACAAAATAGCCGCGTTAGTTCCAATTTTAGACACCCACTAAAAAAATCCTGTATAGGTAAGAGGCGAAGATCGTGTTCAATTATTTATTTATTTATTTCTCATCACTAATGTTGTTCAAGTCAGGAAGTGCTTAATCTAAAAAATAAGGTTAACATTTGTGAGAGACTGATGCCCGAAATAGGCATAAAAATTCTGTGTTACGGGAATGACTTGTGATTGCAGAGACCTCTGCTAGCAGTGGACTGCCTTAAGCTGATGAAGATGATGATTATGAGAACGAAAAAAAAACCGGCTAAGTGCGAGTCGGATTCGCGCACGAAGGGTTCCGTACCATTATCTATAAAAAAGGCAAAAAAAATCATGTCTGTTGTATGAGAGCCTCTTAAGTATTTATTTTATTCTGTTTTTAGTATTTGTTGTTATAGCGGCAACGGAAATACATCATTTGTGAAAATTTCAATTGTCTAACTATCACGGTTCATAAGATACAGCCTGGTGACAAAGGGACAGCGGAATCTTAGTAATAGGGTCCCGTATTATCCTTTTGGTACGGAACCTTAAAAAAACAACTTGGCAGTTTTGTACATCAAAGTGAGGAACATTACCTTAAATGAAAATGGTATTAATATTGTATAATTTAATTCGACTTATTTAATCTGACATTGACACCTGCCATAAGTAATTCAGTAATTTGTTAAAACTTGGATACTGTTAATTTGTTTTTGACATAATGCCTGCGGCAGTGCGGAATAGAATTTTAGGTTAGTTCATGTTGTTCATAAAATAGGTACCTATTACAGTATCGGTTTTCGGTTATTAATTTATGCATTAGGTAAACATTGTTGTTTACACTGAGCTAACATTTTAGGTGGTAACTTTCATTATGAATTTTCATTAGTTTTATGTTATTAATAATTAAACTTATAAATAACAGGACGTTAGAATGAATTTTACAGCATAGTCACATGGAAAATGGAAACACTTACGGAATATTAAAGTTAAATAAATCATAGTGATAAATTCTTTTTCTATGCAGTTTATAAGCGAGGGACTCGTTATGTGTCAGTTAATAGCGGTAACAACAAAAAAAAACCAGCCAAGTGCGTGTCGGACTACGCACAATGATTGGTTCCTTTGTTGGGATGAATTTATCCCAAGAACAAACTTAACATTGTAGTTGAAAGACATGTTCTCTCATACATTCCAGCTGTAAATGGTAAGTTTGTACGCACAATATTGAGATATTTACTACGTTATTTTAACACCGTAGTCTTCTCATAGATTTTCTTGAAAATTATAAGTAAAGAACTATTTTCGGTATTTTTATCAAAATATTAGTTTCGTAGAATTGGCGGTTGGAAAGGTCAATTTTAATCATCATCATCATCTGCCTAGCCTTTTCCCAACTATGTTGGGGTCGGCTTCCAGTCTTACCGGATACAGCTGACTACCAATATTTTACATGGAGCGACTGCCTATCTGACTTCCACAATCCAGTTACTGGGTAACACGATACCCCTTGGTAAGACTGGTTGTCAGACTTTCGAGCTTCTGACGACCCGTAACGACTGTCAAAGATCTACAAATGAATGGTCAATTTTAATCAATTTTCTTAAATAGGTTTAAATGTATTTATTGTAAAATTATAAAAAATATATATCTGAAATGCTTTTATGCCTTTTCGTTTGATATGTCACACCGTACAGTTTGCAAAACATTTTATTTTTATTTTCTAATTTGCCCCCAAAACTGACCTCCAAATTCAAAATTCATTTATTTACGTTACATGTCCGTATTTAGGTCACAAAATCAAAATCAAAATTCATTTATTCAAACTAGGCTGAAAATCAGCACTTTTCGAACGTCAAAGTAACATAAGACAGTCCCCCAAAAATGCCCACCCTTCACCACTTCCTAGTGCTTTAGCTGGGAAGAAGAAGTGGTGGAACAAACTCCCCAGCAGCACGTCTGTCTATTTAGTTATATAAACTTGATTCTATACAAATCGTAGACAGTCGTACACAATCGTAGACAATCGTACACAGAATGTAAAAAATTTTAACTTAATCGGTCCAGTAGATTCGAAGCAAATTGGCTGCGACGAACGGACTGACAGACAGACACACGAGTGATCCTATAAAGGTTCCATTTTTTCCTTTTGAGGTACGGAATTCTAAAAATAAACTCTCGGCTAATCTATACTTAATTATTATCAGGGGTAACATTTGTAAGTTTATATGTAGGGCATAATCTTCGGAACTATTGATCCGATCTAATTTTATGTGATATAAAGAAATTTCACACGGGCAAAGTCGAGGATAGAATCTAGTATCTTATAACGATACACAACTTACATCACGATCACGGCACCAACAATTTGACATAATTCTTTTGGAAGTCTCCCAGACTCTCGACCATGGCTTTGCAACTTATTTTCATTTTTCAAATACCTACTAAAATGTGTCATGAATAATAAAAAAAAACACCTACAAAAAACTTCCGCGAGGCACCCCTAACCGCTAAACCGACGCGGTATGATTGATCGCTGTTTACGTCGCGCCCGACCGCTCCATCTGTACCAAGGGTGTCACACTCTCGAAACGCGTTAGCTTTTAAATTTCCATGAACGAGCGAAATTATATCGTGCGAGTTATAAATTATTTTGATCAGCAGCGCAAAAACCGTGGTGTCAGCGCTCTGTTTTAATAGTTACTTTGATTTACGTCAAATTAAAGTTGACAGGTAATAACGGTGCGGATGTCAACAAATATTTTTTTTTTCGGTTTTTTCTTGTTTTTGTGCCGTATCTTCTAACTTAGATTATTCATTTTTCCAAACCACAACATGATTTATTGATAAGTCCAGTCAGAGAAATTAATTTTTGAACGGAAAAGTAACGAAAGGTGTCAATTTGACGACCCACCTACGACGTAGGTTGTCAAATAACATTCAAACAACTGTCAAAGTTTGGTAGTTGTGATTTG